>OZ010574.1:57495731-57960731 GCA_963932145.1 Acanthosepion lycidas | reverse complement strand
TTTGGCATAGCCGTGTCTGGGTTCCTTTCTACCTGAAGGTAGAGAGATCAACAAGCACAGCCAGGCAGCCATCAAGCTTTAATATATTTGAGATTTATTGCTCGGAAATACAGCAGTTGTGGCACAAGATCAAAAAAGGAGGAATAGGTTGAGGCTGGTCGTCACTAACTATCTAATCTGATTCACAACCCATTCATTTGTTACAATTTACACATCCACCATAAAAACTCATCAGTCATCATTCAATCCTCCATACACCACAATACCGCATACACACGGGTGGGGAGGAAACCTATAAAAACCATGACATAAAAATTCTTGAATATAAAAATATATATAAAAATTTATCGATGATTAGCAATGAGTAGGGGGCAAAGGAACGAACTGGAAAACAAACTAAAATATAACACAACACATAAACTAAAAATAAGTGATGTTAGTAAAACCTGTCCTACCCTCAAAAGAAATGAGAAAGACTACCGTATTCTGTCTTCAGACAAAATCAAGAGGCTCTCTTGCTAAGGGTATGAGAAGGATAAAATAAAAAATGGACATGTGAAAAAATAAACTTTAGAAATACCAAAGTGGAGCATGACCCAAAATCAGTTGGCAACCACTGGTCTACACAAAGGATGAGTATGTTTCATATATGTATTTCTTTTAGAAATATAAGTCAACTGTTTCAAGATGAAAAATTGATTTTCTAACCATAGCACAAGGCCAAAAGTGTGGGGCACCCAATGCAGATTGAACTCAAAACTTAGTCATAATTGATCTAACAAGGCAAGGTTGCTAACCATTATACCACGTTGAAGTGCTTGAAGCTTTAATGTACTCAGTATTTAATATCCCACCCACGAGTAATATATGTGGCACAAGGCCGAGTTTAAAGTGGGTTTCTCCAAGCCCATAGGCTCAGCCAAAAATATACCCCTTGAACGTGCCTAGATGGGTTCAGGGCCTGTCTACCTCCCTGGACGAAACCTTGCCCTTCGGCAAAGCCTCATCCGGATTCCTCTCTGGCAAAGCAGAGAGTTTGACAGACGTTGAGACTGTATCTCGACGTAACTCAAAGCTTTAATGTACTCTGCATATCAACAGAGTTCTCCTGAATATATGTGTTCAGAACAGATCCAGTATTGGGGGGAGATGGATCATACCACAGTGACAACATTAGGAAGGATGCAAGAAAGAGAGAGAGAGAGAGTGAGGTTTTAAAAAAATGAATGAAGATAAACACAATGTCTCTCTTTGTGTCTCTTTTTCTTTTAACCATGCTAATTCACTTTGTTTCTCTTTTTCATTTTTCTCCTTCATTTTTTTTTTTTATATATCTATTTGCCTTAACATTTTAATATCTTTTTTTTTCTTTCTTGAAAGTCTCTACCATAAAAAATATTTTCTTTTTTGTAACCTTTTGAGTTTCATTCTTATTTTATTTTTGCTTTTTCTCTCTACATGTAATTATACCCTTTCTTTCTATATATTTTTAAAATCTTTCTTTACACTTTGTGTTTATCTTCCTCCTTTATTAAAAAACTTTCTCTCTCTCTCTCT
The DNA here is from genome assembly GCA_963932145.1 of Acanthosepion lycidas. Lineage (NCBI taxonomy): Eukaryota > Metazoa > Mollusca > Cephalopoda > Sepiida > Sepiidae > Acanthosepion > Acanthosepion lycidas. Next base: position 57,959,174 of record OZ010574.1, on the reverse strand, counting down.
CTCTCTCTCTAATTAACATCTTTCCTTATGTTGTTACCTTTTCTTATTTCTTTTTATCTTTCTCTATTTCCCGCATCTTCTTTTTATACTTGTTTTGACTTTTACTATCTTTGTTTATTTAATCATTTTTTTTTCCAGTCTTGAACTTCTTATTTCACCCTGAGACGTCCCCCCCACCCCAATCTCTCTCTCTTGAAAAGAATACATGCACAGAAGATCATGAACAGGCATACTCTTCAACTGTTTTAAACTTGCAGTAGCTGATTTTATCAGATTTTTTTTTCTCCTTTTATTCTCTTCCATTTTTACCTTTTCCTTTCCATTTCTGGGCATAAAGTCATTTATATGTACTTTGCAGGCAAGAGAATTGGCAGTGTTACCTTTGAAATTTGATAAAAGGAGGTCGTTTTAAACAAATGCTTGCCACAACTGTCTCTATGTCTACACCAATGATTCCCGACGTGGGATGCATACCCCACTGGTGTGGTATGATAATATTTTGCTGGGGGTATGCGTAGGATGTGCACCCTTTGGCTTACTATACCAACAGAATAAGGGGGCAATTTGAGAATGAGTTATTAACAGTGAATTGTTTTCTAGTGAGTCTGAGCAAGAGTGTTAATGTTAATGTGTGTTAATTCATATGATACATATACAGTATGCATTCATAAAAATATTGTGTGTGTATGTACGTACATGTGAAATTGGCATTCGTGTGTCTTGGTCAACAAAGGAGAGGGCGTGATGCATGTCGCTGGAAGAGCCTGTGTTTTGTCAACCAGTTCACTCATGTGAGCTTTCAGCTTGCTTTCTTCCTTCATGTGAATTGCAGTAAAATTTTGAATATGTAAGAATTAAATATTACAGGGGGTACCAGAATTTTAGAAATACCAAATTGGGGAATGACTCAAAATCGGTTGGCAACCACTGGTCTACACAAAGGATGAGTATGTTTCATATATGTATTTCTTTTAGATATATAAGTCAACTGTTAACAATAAAAAAAATTGAAATAAACAGTGAATTAATTTAATTTCTTCTTTATTTCACCCTCTCTTTGTATGTGTGTGTGGGGGGGGGTGTTTATATTGTTAACTAGCAGTAGAGCCTAGCGAATTCCCGGGGATGTAACAGTAAGAGATAGATCAAGTATCAACCATCATAAAGACTGAAAAATAAAATTGACAAAGATTATTGTTTATGGTTGACGGACACGCATGTCTCATTTAGTTTTTTTTTTTTTTTTTACGAATTGGTCAAACCCAAACTCAAACAAAAACATTGTTTTCAATCATTATGAGTCTCCCGATTGAATAGAATTTTATTATAAACAATTGTCTTGTAAATGGAATTTTTAAAGCATTCTGAATGTAAAAATAAAGAAAAAAGTGTGCAAGACAATAAGAAACACTACCTGCCAAAAAATTAAATTACATATAATATATTATATTACATATAATATATTACTTATATTATGTTACAGATTGGGTTCTATAGCCTTGGATGGCAGCTATATTACATAAATTACATATAATGTATTATATATAATATATTACATATATTACATACATTAAATTACATATAATATATTATATTACATATAATATATTACTTATATTATGTTACAGATTGGGTTCTATAGCCTTGGATGGCAGCTATATTACATATATTACATATAATATATTATATATAATATATTACATATATTACATACATTAAATTACATATAATATATTATATTACATATAATATATTACTTATATTATGTTACAGATTGGGTTCTATAGCCTTGGATGGCAGCTATATTACATATATTACATATAATGTATTATATATAATATATTACATATATTACATACATTAAATTACATATAATATATTATATTACATATAATATATTACTTATATTATGTTACAGATTGGGTTCTATAGCCTTGGATGGCAGGTATATTACATAAATTACATATAATGTATTATATATAATATATTACATATATTACATACATTAAATTACATATAATATATTATATTACATATAATATATTACTTATATTATGTTACAGATTGGATTCTATAGCCTTGGATGGCAGCTATATTACATATATTACATATAATGTATTATATATAATATATTACATATATTACATACATTAAATTACATATAATATATTATATTACATATAATATATTACTTATATTATGTTACAGATTGGGTTCTATAGCTTTGGATGGCAACTATAGTACATATAATATATTACATATATTATATTACATATATTGCATATATTATATTGTATATATTACATATAATATATTACATATAATATATTACCTATATTACATATAATATATTACATATAATATATTACAGATATTACATTCAATATATTACATATATCGCTAAAAAGATATATTAATGAGTGTAATTAAGTATTACTTATCTGAATGCCTCATTCTCACTTATCCATTATTATTATTATTTGAGAGAGAGAGAGAGAGAGAGAGAGAGAGCAGCAGCAGCACACTAGCAAAGCAACACTGTTGTATAAATATACAAAGCCTTATACAGCTATCAGGATACTCACTTTGATAAGTATATACCAGGTACATACACCACAGCCAAATGTGCACAACATGTTGACAGGTTTTGATAAAAGTAACAAAGATTCATATAGGTGGAGCCCAATAAGAACTACCTCCAGATTGGGTAATCCAGTCTGCTCTGACAGTCTCCAAATTGAGGGTGTGACTCCCAAGTGACTTTGGCTGACTCATTCTTTAACACCTGGCCATAATGTTTTTAACACCTGGCTATAATGCTCCTCCCAGTCAAGAAGAGAGATGCACTGTGGATTGGCTCCTAGGGGACATACCCCAACTGATTATGGTCAGACAAATGACAATCAAATCTGTAGTACTATGTTCATTTCCTGTAGCCTTCTTCCTTCCTGTTGTTTCTCTTTCTCTCTATTAAATCATGTGTGTGCACCTATTTTCTTGTAACTGATCCAATTTCAATCTAGATGATCTAAGTGTTGCTATATAAGATAAGATATTTAATAAAACAATTCACAAAGTGTAGGCATGAATAGCCACAATATTCCATGATGACAAAATATTCCCAATAAGTTCATTTCCTTTACAACATGACAAACAAAATTTAAACTTTTAACAACCAAATCAGAGATAAAAGATTCTGAACATTAGAAACCTTGGAACTATGTTCCATCCAATTTCAGAAAATGCAAAGAACATTTACAGCCAGGATAAGTTGTGCATGCATTATAATATATGGAGTTATATTTTAAATCAAACCTTCAGTTTTTGTTAAAATGCAAAAAAATAAAAAAATAAACAGATGCATAAATACGACTTTCATTGATATCTCTGACAGAAACAGCTGTTATATTAAAAAAACAAAAATTGTCCATCCATCTAAAAATTGTGAGTACATTTTAATCCAAGTCAGTCATAAAAAAAAATAAATTAATGAATTTTGCTCTGTAGAATTAAGCTGACTCTGATCTTATTTCTTTTTAATGAGTTGCCTTGCGAAATGTGAATCTGATGAAATAGAATTCATCAGCAAATCTCAATTTTCATTATAAGTTGATAAAAAATTACCACAGCAAATGCCAATTTGGTTGATCTTTTTCACCTACAATTTGTTTTGTTTTTTCTTAGTATTAAAATTTTCTTTGATTTTATTGTGTTTTTATAATTCTTTTCTACTTCATTGCTGAATTCAAATTTATTGGCAATCTTTTTGTTTTTCTGCCTCAGTATTCCATAGAATTCAAGGAATGGAATTTAATTCCTTGCATACATTGAAGCCCTGATATAAAGGATGTCATTGGTAAATGAAATATGCTCTATTAATGACAACACATCTAAAATTGCATGCAGTATTAACTTCTCTTGCTATTTCATTAGAAAGAGAAATCTAGATAAATATCTCTTTTATTTTGTTAAGTTTTCAGTATTTTAATTTATGCTACTCTTGCAATCATTTTCAGTTGATCCTATATATATATATATATATATATATATATATATATATATATCTTCTTTTATGTGACACACCCCTTCAAGACAGGGATAATTATCCTTTTCCACAACATTATCGTTTTTAGCTTTAAGTCATGTTTGTCCCCTCCCAGTCCTTGTTCTGTTATTTACACAGGTCACTCATTCTCTATTTCTCGCTGTTTGTTTGTCCTAATGAGTACCGCTCACTTTCTCATTATGTGTTGCAGAAGTTTCAACTCTCTTTTTTGATTTTAAGTACAAGTGTCTTTTTTATTCTCATTTTTATTTAAACTTCTTCATGGCTCACATACCCTTTCCATGTTATTCTTAGCTTCCTTCTGTATAACCACATCTCTTGCCTCAAGTTTCCTCTTCATTTGTGAGTGTCCAACATTTGTGTTCTGCTATAGAGGAAGGTTGATATTACATAGCAGTTTGGCACACTTTTATTTGTTTGTAACAAAATATTCTTGTCTCTTAATACTTTAAAATGCTTTCGGAAAGCATTTTTCTAGTAGTTCAAACTGATCTTTGAATACAAAAACTTTATATAAACTTTTTATTTAAGAAAAGAAAAAGCAATTAAATCTGTTTTGTAAATCAACTATTTAATGTTGCTTGACAAGGATTAAAAAGTGAAGTAACCAAATTAATAAGGGATAGAAAATTAAAATTATAGTTTGTTCTAGAAGTACAAGTGTTGATGATAACATAAATCAAGAATGTGATGTAGCAAAATCTGAAATTCTTCCAAAATTTCAAGTAGATTTAGAATTGCATGACTTTGATGATCACAAGACTCAGCTTACTTTGAATGGTTATAAGATAAGCAAATGCTGAAATGAGTAAATGGTATGTTTATAGGCATATCATATACACATATATCATAAATTTTTATTGAATCTGTAGATGTTTATAGTTACTGTTACAACTTGATAAGAGGGGTCTGTAATAACAACAACAACACAGTTTAGTCTGATGACTTCTGCAGAAGTGATACTCCTGCTTTTTATTCACACATACACAATATAACTGCCACAGTACTTCCATGTTTAAACAATATCTGACACAGTACTTCCATGTTTGAACAATGGCTGACATGGTATTTCCATGTCTGAACAATGGCTGACACGGTACTTCCATTTCTGAACAATGGCTGACATGGTATTTCCATATCTGAACAATGGCTGACATGGTACTTCCATATCTGAACAATGGCTGTCATGGTACTTCCATGTCTGAACAATGGCTGACACAGTGTTTCCATTTCCTTAGTTCCCAGTTACAACAGTTACCATATTTTGTGTGGAGATGTATATATAATTTTGTATATTCCTTTTCTTATATATATATATATATATATATATATATATATATATATTAAAATAATAGGAAAGAACAATGAGATTTATAATTCAGAGTTCTTAGCATTTATTCTTATTTTTAAAAAACAGTGCTTGATACAAGGGTAGAGCATAATATTATAATTGTTTTTTTTAAAATATAGAATCATTGCAACATCAAAATTGCCATGTTTCAAAACTGAAACATCAACATAAATTCAATCATACAAATTAAACTTAAAATCCAAAGTTCCCTTCCATTATCAAGTGATGGTAAGAATGGAACTTTGTATTCTAAGTTTAATTTGCATGATTTAAAAAAAAATAATTATAATTATATATATATATATATATATAAGTGTGTGTGTACATATGTAAGTATGTATATATATATGTGTGTGTCTGTGTATGTATATATGTGTGTGCCTGTGTGTGTGTATATATATATAAGTATGTCTGTGTGTATATATGTGTGTATATATAAGTGTGTGTATGTATATATAAGTATGTATATGTGTGTATATATAAGTGCATGTATATGTGTGTATATATAAGTGTATATATATATATATATGCATGTATGTAAGTGTATCCATATGTGTCGGTATATGTATATATAAATATGTATGTATGTATGTATATGTAAGTGCATGTATATGTATGTACGTATATATAAGTTTGTATGTATATATATTTATATATATATATATATATATATATATATATATAGGAAAGTTAATAAATCCATTGGTATATAATTGGTGATTTTGTATTGCTAGGATCCAAGTGGATCCTAGTAATACAAAATCACCTCATATGGGGAATATCTATCTATCTATCTATCTATCTATCTATATATATATATATATATATATATATATATATATATGTATGCATATATATATATGTATGCATATATGTATATATATGTATGCATATATATATATGTATGCATATATGTATATATATGTATGCATATATATATATGTATGCATATATATATATATGTATGCAGATATATATATATATATTCATATATATATATATGTATTCATATATATATATAAATATTTACTAACGCCTGATGAGATGTGATGATACACATCAAAACATGAGTGCATTTATGTAGCAGTTTTACATATGTTCATATGTATTATCCTATAATAAAGAATTTTGCTCTACTATTGAATTGTATTCACCCCTATTTTAAATTAATGTTACGAATGTTTGAATTTATATTTCATTCATCCTAATTTCATATATATATATATATATATATATATACATATAATCTGATTACAAAGTTTGTGATGAAGTGGCATTTACTTTGCAGAACTTATATGTGAAGCTTAAAAATGAGGTCTATGTAAGACATTTATTAGCATCCATCAGTAACTGTTGAAGGCAACATTAGATAAATATTTATAGGTACTAAAGTGTCTGTCTGGAGACTAATGAAAAGGCTGTTAGTGTTGAAAAGTCTAAAGAATAGGTGAGATGCAATACTTTCATAAGTAGTATAATATCTAATACCATCTGTCAGCAACTGGTTGAGAACAAAATACTTGATCTTGACATTGATTTTGATGAAGCGGTAGCTCTGAAACATGCTCAAAATTGTTTTTACTCTACATTGCAAACACTTTTTAGTGCAGCAGCCACTCCTTCCACTGATAATGCAAAAACATTTAATGGAAGATTGTCAGATAAACAAATATCTAAGGGACAGATATATTTCTCCTGTGGAATAAAAGGCACTTCACTGTTCAGCATGTATTTAGACAGAAGAATCATTTTGCAAAGTTATACAGTGTAACCTGGATATAAGAGAGATTTTCTCTGGTCCCAAATTAGAGCCATACCTACCTAAACAAAATAGACCAAACCTGGATATAAGAGAAACCCGGATATAAGAGACTTCTTCTCCAGTCCCGACAACTCTCTTATATCCGGGTTACACTGTACTATTTAGCACAACTCTGAATTGAGTTTAAAGACTTTTTTGCCATCAACTTTAACTTGCTGATACTGAGAAAATAGATGAATGACATCTTGAATAATGATCCAGTGCTTCAGTCCATTATTTGCTGCCTTCAGCATGTCTGTAGTCACACATTTGGACAGAGGTACTTCATACATGTCATGAGATGTGAGAGACATTTTGGATATGTTTGGAATTTCCACTGGCCAGATCACTCCTCATAGTCCTCAAAATAATGGATAGTATGAACGCTGAACAGTATAATAGAATTATATGACAGGTACTCAATTTGCAATGCTTGCATATGACTGTTAGTTCCACAGGATGCATTGCATTCTGTATTCACTTTGCTGTTGACTGCTACTAATATTTAATTTCACATGCTGATACTCTATTCCAAAATAGGTCTCCTCATCTGGAACTGTCCTTTTGAGGCATCATATCAGAAAATAAAAATATGACCCAATTGTTGAAGAATCAGAACTTCTTGATGCAAAACTATTTTATGATTAGTCATAGCAAGTATTACAGTACAGAAATAATGCACAGCTAGAGTAAATTAATGTAAAAAAAGATTAAAAACTAACTCTTGAAAGACAAGAAAAATGGCTTTTATAATTTCATCTAACCAGGTTTTTAATCCAGAGCTAGTTTTGCCCAAACAGACAATTTGTAAAAAAAAAAAAAAAAAATTGTTGCTTTCATTGTTGCTGGCCATCTCTCTCTTTCTCTTTCTCCCCCTCCCTCCCTCCCTCCCTCCATAATACAAGGAGACAACATGTGTTACTCTGAGATTTGGTTCCACCAGGTCATTTATAAAAGTAGAGTGTCTGAAATTCATGGCCAAGTCTTAACTCCTGACAACCTGAGTATATCAGATAAACAGTATCAGCCATGATGAAGATTTCAACCAAAGTACAGTACAGAATGAAGCTGTACCTATTGCTCCTGTAGATGAGTCATTGATTTCTTGCATGAGAGAGAATAATTTTTTGATAACCCGGCTCCATTACACTGATCTGAACATATACACAAGCCATCTAACTGCATGAACTTACGATTTTAGTGATGCATTATTGTACTTGGCTTATTCTTTTTGTATACAAAGTTAGGCTTTTGTGTTTGCTTTTGATTTCATGATGATAATTTAACAGAAGAGTGTGTGGTAATTTAATATTTCTTTTGCACTCTTCCATATTGTAATGACACTTCCAGTTATTCAGTGTAGGATTACCAGTAGCATGGCTGACAGTGACAATGACTTTATACATACTTTGCCATGTTTTTTTTTCTTTTCTTTTACTGAAAGGTTATATGGACTGTTAACATGTGTATTGCCAGGTTCTTTGTTGAATGAAACCTAAAACTCAGGTTCTGCTACATCTTTATCTAATGCTCAATTGCTTGTTAAGTTCTACACAGATAAAAACTTTAAATAGGAAATTATTAAATAGGAAATTATTAAATAGGAAATTATTAAATAGGAAATTATTCTACTGAATGGTTTACAGTTTGTGTCTTCTTCATTTTTAATACTTATCTTTTTCCCCATTGTTTCTTATCTTTTTTGTCTTTTAAAACACCTTTTACATATTATCTACAAATAAATATTAGTTAATTTTATGAATCCATTAAACAAAGTATTCAAGAATATTATGCTTGTAGTTCAATAATTAAAAAAATTTTCAAAAAAACAGAAGTTTCAATGATATTTGCATTAAAACTCATGTTACTTCTATAACTATATAGTATTACAACTAAGTATAATATGAGGGGTGGTGAAAAGTTCTCAGTCTGACTAAGAAGTCATTCATTCCCAAAATCTGATGTTTGGTTATTGAGTGAGATTTTGGGAAGTGGACTAGGCTGAGAACTTTTCTGTACTGTATAAATTTAATGGATTTAGAAATTTTTTAATTTATAAATGATATCCAGTAATAGTTGGGTGAGCAAAAACAAGATGTTGACCAAATTATAGATGCAAATAACTATAAATTTAAGCATTAAAAAAACTAGAATTTGTTTATATGTCAGATTTGATTCTTCTAATAAATTTGATGTACAGTTTGTTTACATTTTTGCAGTTATGTTAAGAGTTTGATTAGTTCATAGAGGCATCAAAAATTTGATTGGTGCATATAGACATAAAAAATTGGATTGATGCATATAGGTATCAAGAATTTGATTGGTGTATACAGGCATCAAGAATTTGATTGATGCATATAGGCATCAAGAATTTGATTGGTGCATATAGGCATCAAGAATTTGATTGATGAATATAGGCATCAAGAATTTGATTGGTGCATATAGGCATCAAGAATTTGATTGGTGCATATAGGTATCAAGAATTTGATTGGTGTATATAGGCATCAAGAATTTGATTGGTGCATATAGGCATCAAGAATTTGATTGATGCATATAGGCATCAAGAATTTGATTGGTGCATATAGACATCAAGAACTTGATTGGTGTATATAGGCATCAAGAATTTGATTGGTGCATATAGACATCAAGAACTTGATTGGTGTATATAGGCATCAAGAATTTGATTGATGCATATAGGCATCAAGAATTTGATTGGTGCATATAGGCATCAAGAATTTGATTGATGCATATAGGTATCAAGAATTTGATTGGTGTATATAGGCATCAAGAATTTGATTGATGCATATACGCATCAAGAATTTGATTGGTGCATATAGGCATCAAGAATTTGATTGATGCATATAGGCATCAAGAATTTGATTGATGCATATAGGTATCAAGAATTTGATTGGTGTATATAGGTATCAAGTCTCTTTGCAGCAGGTGCAATTGTTCTTTCTCTGGTTAAAAAAATAATGGTGTGTGAAAAAATAACATTTTAATATTGTTAATAAATCAGTTTGGTTGGTGATTTCATAATGAGCAGTACACATGTTCCTATTTTTAATTATTTTCTTTATTTTTGTAAAAATTTTCAATAGAATATGTTTCAAAATTTAAGTCAAGATATTACTATTAAAGTAAATTATTAAGAAAGATTTGCCTATTGTGTATTTTGCTACAACTGCAATTTTACTAAATGTGATATTATTTTAATTTCCATATCATTTAAAATATTGATCTCTGAAATGAAAGAATGTATCTTTGTCTTTATTTACTCAGTTTACAAATATTGAGTAAATAAAAAACAATTATTCTGAATAAAACTGTAAGCAATCATAAAACATAAAGAATTATAGAGGTTGAGAGATAAAGTTTACAATCCTATTAAACAAGTTTTACACCAGACAATAAGAAAGCTGCAATGAAAAAGAAAGTAAATTTTCTTTCGAAAATTATGAAGGCTGATTGATAAATAAGGTCACCAATCCTATAAATATTTTACACTAGATAGAATTAGAAAACAGGTATAAAAAATACAAGTTTATTTTTCAATATAGTCACCAGTTATTTTTCAGTATAGTCACCATTTAGTGTTTCACATTTTTTCAAATGTTATTTCTACTTTCTATCCTGTCACTTAGGAAATTTTCTCATTTACTTTTGATTCAATTGCGCACAGCAACTTTAGCACTGGATGAAAAATGTTTGCCTTTCAACATCAAAAGTTTCATGGTGACTAATTAAAATAATATGAAACAATTATGAATTTCAGGTTTCTTATCATTTGCACTATTTGTTGACTACAATGCAGCCTTGTGCATTGTAATGAAGCAAACAAAAGTTTTCCTTTTAGACCTTATTCAACCAATGCATTGTTTGAGTGCATGCAAGATTTTATTGCTTCAATATGTCTGTGAATTTTGATTGGTACACAACATTCAAGTGCCCAAAATTATATCACTAATCAATGCTTCATACATAACTTGAATGCATTACTTGTGTCAATTGTATGCTATTATTTAATATTATTTAATATCATCGCATATAAAACTGACACTAAGCACATTTAAATAGGATTTTATAAATTATCAAGTACATGTTGAAATATGTTTTTGTCTCCCCATTAGCAATGCTATGTGGTAAAAGATCTTATCAATCAACCACCAATACTTTTCAAATGCTTGATATTAAAGTAAGTCTTTTTGGAATGAGAGGAAATAGCAAATTATCACAAAGATTATATTTCAGTCTAAAAGTGTGTTGTTACAAAAATCAATAATGCCAACCATTTATGAAGGAATTTTGTTCATTCACTCACATTAAGAATTTATTTTGTTGGCATCTGAAAAACCCCACATTACAAGAATTCATATTCTGAAATAATATCCTCAACTTTTGGCATGGGTATTTTCTTTTATAATATGTAAAATAATAGCATGTGTTCGTTTATATGCTTGTGGGTGTTTGTGGGTGTAGTGTGTGTGTGTGTGTGTGTGTGTGTGTGTGTGTGTGTGTGTATAAACATGTATATCTCTTTCCCTTTACCATATGCTCTATTCACACCAGCTTCCCTCCTTATATAAAAAGTTCCTACTGCCATTTCTTCTACAATCTCAGAATCATTTTTGAATTTTACTCAGCACTTTATTGTTTATATTGCTTACAAGACTTAGTTAAAAATTCAGAAGGTACAAAAATGCATTTCACATGGAAAGAGACATATCCATATTTAAACATTTGGTTTTTTATTCTTCTTCCTTGACAAAAGCAAAAAAGCATTTTTGGATAAGATGAAAAATGGGTTTATTACAAGAATCCAAATAAAATTGTCTTGGGTAAGATGGTAAACTACATCCAACAGCAAGGCCTCTGATCAAGAGATTTTGAGGAACATGGAACCACCTTTTAATCGCTGGTGTTTCCAGGTCCACCCTGATGTGGGGTGGTAGCATCTGTTAGGGTCCCAGATATGGGCAAATAGTTAATCCCCAAACTGGGGGCAAAACAATATGAAAGTGTAAAAATAGGTTTTAATACCAGAAATACTTTGTAAAAAAAAAATATTTTTTGAAGAAAAAATTATTACCAGCAATACATTTAAAAATATTACCAGCAATGCATTTTTGGAAAAAAAAATATTACCAGCAATACATTTTTTGGAAAAAAATATCTTTTTGAAGAAAAAAATTATCAGCAATACATTTTTGGAAAAAAAATATTACCAACAATAAATATCTTGTTGGCATTAAATAGCCCATTGAGGTTGATAAGCCGTAAAACAAAACAAACTAAACCAAGCCAAATTAAAGAAAATCATAAATTTAATCTCTTAACACTAACTGAATCTACTGGAGAAAAAAAAAGGGTTAATTTCTATGTTTGATGAGATTGCAAGGAACGTTTTTCATAAGGACTAATGAAACCTGAATTACAGTGAAATGTGAGCAGTTGGCTTGTTTGAATGATGCACTAGAACAGAAAAGACCTTCATTTTTTTCTAAGCAAGGACATTAACTGGTAATTTTGTTCCATAAAAAGGTCTCTTCCTCAACTTACAAGTGTTATGCAGTAGATAATCATAGTGCTTGAATGGTAAATTCTACATGCAGCATGTTCTCCAGATCTAACATCTTCAGATTATCTTGTTTTGCACCATGCAATGATTCTGGTTAGTAATTCCAACATGTTCTTGGAATACAAAATTTATCTGGAAGAAAATGTTAGGGTAAAACAAAGTAAAAAATTTTGAGAACTATATAATGATGTTATGAACTATGATGTTATGAACTATGATGTTATGAACTATGATGTTATGAACTATGATGTTATGAATAAAATATTTTCTAAAAAAGACACTGGAAATTTTTACATTAACCTAAATGTCATTTATACAAACACTAAATGTACAGCAATCCTCTATGTTTGTATGATGTTACCAGCCATCATTTTTCACTCTATTTCTTCCTTTTCTTTTTCTATTTTCTAATTCTTTTTTCTTCCTTTCCTTTCTCTTTTTTTATTTTTTCTTCCTTTTCTTTTTCTATTTTCTAATTCTTTTTTCTTCCGTTCATTTCTCTTTTTTTATTTTTTCTTCCTTTTCTTTTTCTATTTTCTAATTCTTTTTTCTTCCGTTCATTTCTCTTTTTTTATTTTTTCTTCCTTTTCTTTTTCTATTTTCTAATTCTTTTTCTTCCTTTTCTTTTTCTATTTTCTAATTTTTTTTTCTTCCTTTCCTTTCTCTTTTTTTATTTTTTCTTCCTTTTCTTTTTCTATTTTCTAATTCTTTTTTCTTCCTTTTCTTTTTCTATTTTCTAATTTTTTTTCTTCCTTTCCTTTCTCTTTTTTTATTTTTTCTTCCTTTTCTTTTTCTATTTTCTAATTCTTTTTCTTCCTTTTCTTTTTCTATTTTCTAATTTTTTTCTTCCTTTCCTTTCTCTTTTTTATTTTTTCTTCCTTTTCTTTTTCTATTTTCTAATTGTTTTTCTTCCTTTTCTTTTTCTATTTTCTAATTCTTTTTTCTTCCTTTCCTTTCTCTTTTTTTATTTTTTCTTCCTTTTCTTTTTCTAATTCTTTTTTCTTCCTTTTCTATTTCTATTTTCTAATTCTTTTTTCTTCCTTTCCTTTCTCTTTTTTTATTTTTTCTTCCTTTTCTTTTTCTATTTTCTAATTCTTTTTTCTTCCTTTCCTTTCTCTTTTTTTATTTTTTCTTCCTTTTCTTTTTCTAATTCTTTTTTCTTCCTTTTCTATTTCTATTTTCTAATTCTTTTTTCTTCCTTTCCTTTCTCTTTTTTTATTTTTTCTTCCTTTTCTTTTTCTATTTTCTAATTCTTTTTTCTTCCTTTCCTTTCTCTTTTTTTATTTTTTCTTCCTTTTCTTTTTCTAATTCTTTTTTCTTCCTTTTCTATTTCTATTTTCTAATTCTTTTTTCTTCCTTTCCTTTCTCTTTTTTTATTTTTTCTTCCTTTTCTTTTTCTATTTTCTAATTCTTTTTTCTTCCTTTCCTTTCTCTTTTTTTATTTTTTCTTCCTTTTCTTTTTCTATTTTCTAATTCTTTTTCTTCCTTTTCTTTTTCTATTTTCTAATTTTTTTCTTCCTTTCCTTTCTCTTTTTTATTTTTTCTTCCTTTTCTTTTTCTATTTTCTAATTCTTTTTCTTCCTTTTCTTTTTCTATTTTCTAATTCTTTTTTCTTCCTTTCCTTTCTCTTTTTTTATTTTTTCTTCCTTTTCTTTTTCTAATTCTTTTTTCTTCCTTTTCTATTTCTATTTTCTAATTCTTTTTTCTTCCTTTCCTTTCTCTTTTTTTATTTTTTCTTCCTTTTCTTTTTCTATTTTCTAATTCTTTTTTCTTCCTTTCCTTTCTCTTTTTTTATTTTTTCTTCCTTTTCTTTTTCTAATTCTTTTTTCTTCCTTTTCTATTTCTATTTTCTAATTCTTTTTTCTTCCTTTCCTTTCTCTTTTTTTATTTTTTCTTCCTTTTCTTTTTCTATTTTCTAATTCTTTTTTCTTCCTTTCCTTTCTCTTTTTTTATTTTTTCTTCCTTTTCTTTTTCTAATTCTTTTTTCTTCCTTTTCTATTTCTATTTTCTAATTCTTTTTTCTTCCTTTCCTTTCTCTTTTTTTATTTTTTCTTCCTTTTCTTTTTCTATTTTCTAATTCTTTTTTCTTCCTTTCCTTTCTCTTTTTTTATTTTTTCTTCCTTTTCTTTTTCTATTTTCTAATTCTTTTTTCTTCCTTTTCTTTTTCTATTTTCTAATTCTTTTTTCTTCCTTTCCTTTCTCTTTTTTTATTTTTTCTTCCTTTTCTTTTTCTAATTCTTTTTCTTCCTTTTCTATTTCTATTTTCTAATTCTTTTTTCTTCCTTTCCTTTCTCTTTTTTTATTTTTTCTTCCTTTTCTTTTTCTATTTTCTAATTCTTTTTTCTTCCTTTTCTTTTTCTATTTTCTAATTTTTTTTCTTCCTTTCCTTTCTCTTTTTTTATTTTTTCTTCCTTTTCTTTTTCTATTTTGTAATTCTTTTTTCTTCCTTTTCTTTTTCTATTTTCTAATTTTTTTTTCTTCCTTTCCTTTCTCTTTTTTTATTTTTTCTTCCTTTTCTTTTTCTATTTTCTAATTCTTTTTTCTTCCTTTTCTTTTTCTATTTTCTAATTCTTTTTTCTTCCTTTCCTTTCTCTTTTTTTATTTTTTCTTCCTTTTCTTTTTCTATTTTCTAATTCTTTTTTCTTCCTTTTCTTTTTCTATTTTCTAATTTTTTTTCTTCCTTTCCTTTCTCTTTTTTATTTTTTCTTCCTTTTCTTTTTCTATTTTCTAATTCTTTTTTCTTCCTTTTCTTTTTCTATTTTCTAATTTTTTTTTTCCTTTCCTTTCTCTTTTTTATTTTTTCTTCCTTTTCTTTTTCTATTTTCTAATTCTTTTTCTTCCTTTTCTTTTTCTATTTTCTAATTTTTTTTCCTTTCCTTTCTCTTTTTTTATTTTTTCTTCCTTTTCTTTTTCTATTTTCTAATTCTTTTTTCTTCCTTTCCTTTCTCTTTTTTATTTTTTCTTCCTTTTCTTTTTCTATTTTCTAATTCATTTTTCTTCCTTTTCTTTCTCTTTTCTATTTCTTTTTTCTTCCTTTTCTTTCTCTTTTTTCTATTTTTCTTTTGCTTCATTTCTTTTTTCTTCATTTTCTTTTCAGCTTCATTTTTTGTTTTCTTTTACCTTTTTCAGATTTCTTTATTTCCATCATTTTTTTTCTCATTTCTATTTTTGCTTCATATTTTTCATTTTATTTTTATTTTTTATTAATGTCCTTCTTTATATTATTTAGTGTGTTTATTTTATTGAATATTTTATCCTTTCTATTTACTGTTAGCAATGTAACATTCTTCCTTATCTGCAGCCATGAAAATTATTCAATACACACTGTTGTTTGCCAATAAAAATTAATTTTAGTTCAAATAATGCCATAAATCTGTTTTTGTGTCAAAAGCTTATGCTTACTAAATCTTAATATTGATAAAGCATCTGATTTTTTATACATGATTTTTGTCAACTAATGTGTTATTCTCTAAAATCTAATTAGAGCAAACCTCACCCCTGTCCATACATACTCATATCTTAACTTTTTCTCTTCCACATTCTTAAGGACCTCAAATATTTTCCCACTCTCTTTTACTTGATTCTTTTTGGCATCTTTCAATTGTAGAATTCTTACCAATAATTTCTCCTTGCCTATTTTCTTTTTATTGTTTTCCTTTTTAAGTATACACACCATAATGATAACAATGTAAATATCTCTTATAGAAACTTGTTTTGTTTTGTTTTTTCATGTGAAATTTGATGCTTTTCTTACTAAATAGTTTTTTTGCATTAATAAATTATTTTCTCAAAATTTATTACAAGTTTATTACTAATTCATGCTTGATATCTGTAACTAGAGTTGGCTAGAGTTTGGTTGATTCAAGCAATTAGTGTGAAATTTACTTATGAATATATCATGATTATTCCATTTATTACTTTAAAACATATATATATATATATATATATATATATATATATATATATATATATATATATATATATTATGAAATGGATTAAGTTTGACAGTTATTAAATATATTTTCTTGTTTATACGTTATTTTATTAGATACAATTAATTTAAGCAAATGCTCTGTTTTGTAAATAAACAGTATTAATTACATTTACTGGCCTGAATGTTTGAGAAATTTCATAGAAAATATTTGCTTCTCCTTCAGGAGTCAAACCAGTAACCCCAATTATAACCATCATTTGATCTAATGTGCTTTTAAGGGACATTTCATGAGTAGATACGATCATTTGGGAAAGATCATCAAAGATTTGTTGATTATAAACAGTAATTCGAACTTTGCTAACCATATGCCTCTTTGTGGCTGAATGGTTAACAGTACATTAGATCAAATGATGGCTCTCATTGGAGTTACAGGTTCAATTCCTGATGGGGAAGCATATATTTTCTGCAAAATTTCTCAAACATTCAGGCTGTTAAAGGTATATAATACTGTTAATTTAAAAAACACTATTTACTTAGATAAATTGTATCTAATAAAATAATGTATAAAAAATATATATTATATACAAACACACACACACATATATATATATATATATATATATATATATATATATATAGTATATAGGGACTTTAGTTTCAAGAGAAAATAAAGACAAAAACTGTCCAACATTTGGATATTTCTTTATTATATCGGTTGTCAAATTTATGACCTGCGTCTGCTATTCCACAACCGTTATCATCGCATAGCAAACTTCTATGTAAGCAAAAAAGGATATCATCTTTGACAGTGAACATCTCTGTTGTAATGTCCATATAACCACTCTGATGATTACTTATGTGAGCCAAAAGCATAGATCAAGAAACAGCATAATAAAAAAATATCCAAATGTTGGACAGTTTTTGTTTTTATTTTCTCTTGAAACTACAGCCATTATATGATGCTTATAAAGGCTGATGATAAAACATAATAGACATTTGTTGTCCGTTATCTTTAACAATATATGTTTGAATAATGATTTGCTTCCCCCATACACTATATATATATATATATATATATATATATATATATAGTTCTGCAATCAACACCATCACTTGACAAGACACCAGAAGTATTGAAACAAAATGGCTATTTTTGTAGTGATGTTATAACATGTTTATGTTATAATTTTTGAATAAATACAACATATATATATATATATATATATATATATATATATATATATATATATATATATATATATATATATATATATATTAATAATATTTTTATTTAAAAATATTTTACATTGCAACACAGAAATTTCTATGTTTCGGGATTTATCCCCACATTAGGAAATGTTTGGTAACTTCAGATGAAAATTATTTACTTTTGGAAATGGAAAACAATTTTTATTAAAGAGTTAAGAAGGAGGTGGGGGCTCAAGAGTTTAAAATCGTATGGGTATGTCACTATTGACCAATCAAAAGGCAGGTCAAACCTAAAGTAGAATAATTAAAAATATATATTAGGGGTGTGTGTAGTATTCATACATGTCTTGACGAACTGTCATATTAAGATGTGGCAACATACATCTGGTTAAGAATATACTTTTAAGATATGATGAAATATTTTGAGATATATATATGTATCCTATTAACAATAGGTTAATTTTAGTTTTTTTTTTAATTATTTTAATATCTAATTAAGAACAATCTTAAAAGTGCCCCTAGTATGATTAAATCATTTTTATACATAATTTTGAACCTAAAATACAATAGTTATTTTATTCAATGGGCCTCAATACAAGGCAATATTTAAAATTAAAAAAAATCAAGGAATTAAATCAATATTACATGTACCATTATATTAATAATTGGATAATAATCAATGGTCGCAAACTTGAGGCTTTTCCTTCTGAGTGAATTATTTTCTTTTTTTATGTGTGTAGAATTTATAAAATAAAAATTGGCATTGAATTTATTTCTATGTATAACTAGTGCATTTGTTAAATTGTTATTCACTCAGAAGGAAAATCCTCAGGAGTGTTGCTATTGAATATTATCCAAATATTAATCTACACCCATAATAAAAAATTTTTATATGTTATTTTATTAGATACAATTTAATATAATAAAAAAAATACAGATTGTGAGAATGCTTCTCAGTAATAAAGACTTGCATGAACCCTTTCTCATTGTTTTTCATAGGAAGCAACTATATCCTTAAAAGACACTAAAGGTAATGACTATGAACCAACAGAAATTTTTAAAATGTTGAGACACAATTTTTGTTTTTTAGCTAATTCACTTCAGCTTACAGATGTTTGATTTGATTTATTTATAAACTAGTTTAACTGTACAATAAAAACTGATGGAAATATTTGTCTTTTACTAATTGCATTAGTTATATATTCTACTGGAGTATTCTACTAGTTGTATTTATACAATTCTATGGTCATATGTAAGAAAGAGATGTTTTTTAAATCATCGAAAGTAAAAAATTTATACAAAGTGAACATAAAAAGAAAGAAAAAAAACAATGTATTATCAGCTTGAGATTAGACTGTGTGACTTGTAAATAAAGTTACATTGTCTTTTATAAAAATGGAAGAATGGTTCTTTTTTTCTATAAGACATATTTGTTACAATAGTTAAACTGCTTGCATTTGACTGCTCATTTTACTGTTAACCACAGTTACCATTCCTTTTCGTACAATCAAATGACATAATTTTTATTCTTTTAATATATTCATGATTTTACTACATGTTTTATATTCTGTACATTAATCTTAATAAGTGAGGGTTTATCATTTTTAAAAATCTGCATTTACTTTTCTATTTTTTCTTTTTATCTTCTTAATAAGTAAATTTCTGGTGTAAAATTCAAATAAAAATTCTTTAATTTTTGTCTGAATTTTTTGTCTGGGGAGTTGCTATTATTTTCCCACACTTCCATCACTATTTTAGGGGTTCGTATTATGGCTGAAGGCATAATTATACTTGGGGAATTATGATAACCATTTCAGTGAATACCTTGATAGTAGCGCAGATTGGCTTAATGTGCAGTAAATCTTAAATCAAAACCCAAATCATCAACGCACAATAATTCACACTTATTCAACTGGATAGTTCCACTCAATAGTCACTGCAGTCAGTAGGCTGACACTGCTATTTATGTACCTGGCAGAAAACATATATTCATAAGTCTAGAGTGCCACGCTCAAAACTTGGTGTCAGTAGTTACTCATTTTCTTTCCATATGACACATAATCAATAATCAAAATCATAATCAATAACATAATAATCATAAAATGACAATGATCTTTTGTTATTGTTTTAATCTTGTAATTTTTATTCTTTCAATATTTTCATGATTTTACTACATGTTTTATATTCTGTACATTAATCTTAATAAGTGAGGGTTTATCATTTTTAAAAATCTGTATTTACTTTTCTATTTTTTCTTTTTATCTTCTTAATAAGTAAATTTCTGGTGTAAAATTCAAATAAAAATTGTTTAATTTTTGTCTGAATTTTTTGTCTGAATTTTTTGTCTGAGGAGTTGCTATTATTTACACTATTGTTTCTTTTTATCTTTTTTGGATGAGGAGTTGCTATTATTTACACTATTGTTTCTTTTTATCTTTTTTGGATGAGGAGTTGCTATTATTTACACTATTTGCATGTGGTCTATTGTCCTCCTCTGACAAGATAAGATGACTACATCTACATGATAGTGTAGAGCAAGACATTCTACCATGGTCTTAATAGGGACTTTTTCAAGGCCATGGTAGAATCTGTCTTATCCTATGGCTCAACAACATGGACAATGATGAAACACCAAGAAGCATTACTTGACGGAACATACACAAGGATGTTACAAGTTGCTTTGAACATCAGCTGGAAGAAACACCCAGAAAATGCCTGCATTGACACCTGCCTCCTATATCAGTTTTGCTAAGAGAGAGAAGGCTTTGACTCATTGGTCACTTGTAAATTGGAACTTGTAAGTGACACCCTCCTATGGAACCCATTGCATGGCAAAAGATCGGTTGGAAGGCCTCATCACACCTACATTGACCGACTTGTAGATGAGTCTGGATGCCATCTGGAGAACCTGCCGACGGTGATGTCTGACAGACATGGTTGGAGAGAATGAGTCAGGAGAATCCAAGAAGAATTCTCGACCTGATGATGATGATGATGATGATGATGATGATGATGATGATGATGATGATGACGATGACGATGACATCTACATGTAAATAGTGTAAATAAAAGTCTATTTGTAAATAGCGTAAATAAAACTTGTTTATTTTATCCCCCCTCACTACTTAAGATATGTTGTTTTTAACATTCCTTTTGGTACAATCAAATGGCATAATATTATATAAATTCCTGTAGAATAACATTTTAATAATTTGTTCAAACTCAAAAGCAGTAACTGACTTGCAAACAGCTATAATCATTTTTAGTATAAGAAATAAATTTTCTTTGTAACTAAAACCCATTTCTAACAATAATTAAGGAATTTATTGAACTTTTGTAGATGATTAGTAATTATTAAACTGGATAAAATTATTATTTACACTATTTACATCTGGACTATTGTCCTCGTCTTTGTTGTTGTTATCATAACGTTTCAGCTATTGTGATCACCAGCTTTCATCAGGTGTATGTTGATGCATGTAACTTATAGGCTAGATTGCACAATGGCTGAAACATTGTGATAACAACAACAAAGATGAGGACTATAGTCTGCAAGTAAATAGTGTAAATAATGATAATTCTTCGTTCCAGAAATTCAAACAGAAATTGGATCAAATTAATTTGTATTGTAAAGGAAATATTCAACAGTCTCTTGGTATGATTAAGTCTATTATTTTCTTATGTAAATAATTATTTCATCAGTTTTCATCAATATACTTAAATATCAGTATTTCCATTCATTCAAATGGGATAATGTTTATAAACAAGTGTATTTTTGCATTATATTTGCACTTTTTTTGCCATTATTTCTTGTTTAATTAATTTCAATGAACTTCAGTTAAATGAACCCATTTGTAATCCAGGAAAACCTGGTACCCTACAATTATATATTCTTATTACTTATCCACTACACATCCTGTTGAATGTTAATTTTGAAATGAAGCTAATTCGCTCAGATTAACAACAAAAAACATACTTAAAGAAGTCACCCTATCTGGTAGTGTTATTTTGTTCCATGTGGGCACATCAGTCAATGATAGTCTCCCTGAACCATCTGAAGAATCTCTTTACCAGAGATGAGTGAATTAATACAAAGCAATGTGGGTAGGGAAGCTGGTGTTTCTCCCTCACTTCTCATCTTCTCTCTTGATTCATCTTTTTTCTTTTTTTTTTTTTCTTTCATTTTTGGTTTTACACCTCTTTCACTTCAAGATCGGCTGGTTAACTTTCAGTTCCAAGTAACTTTCTACCATCTCCCTATTGCATCAAAATATAAAGAAGTATAGAAAACATCTTTGCCCAACCAATAAGCCTTTCAAAAAAAAAAAAAAAAAAAATGTTTTATTAAATTTTGGGAGATGGAAAGTGTTAAAAACTTTTCATTACTCCCTTTATATTTTTAAATGAATGTCAAAAAATTGAAAATAATACAAAAATTAAAATATATTGTTGGATTACCACCGTCTGATGATAAAATTTCACTACAGTGAGATTTTTAAATTATCGTCTCCTGATGATATTTAGAGAGAGATGGTGTGAGATTTGAAAGAGTCAATCTCTCTCTTGGTGATTTTTCATAGCAAAAAATATGTATTTTTTTCGCTCCTGAAAAATGCAAGTAATCAACTACAGACAAAGTTGCTGTGAACTTTTCACATTTTGTTTCATTTCTCATCTTTTCTTTTTTAAAATTTCCTGACAATAGATTTGTTAATATTTCTTTTCTTCAAATTCTATGACTTATTTTTCTTTTGGACTTAAACGAGTCAACCAAAATTGTTAGCAGGTCAAATGCACCAGGAATTTATAACTTCTCATCAAAAGTGTTTATACTCACAACAATATTCAGTGCATGAAAATGCATTCCTTGAACTTTGTGTAGACAAGAAAAAGGATGGAAATGAAAGATTGTGAAGCAGAGTTATGTTTGCTTGCATGTTCATGAGGGATTTCTAAAAGAAACAGAATAAACAAACATTATTCTATGTCAACTAGTTTTTTAAATCTTGAATTTTTGCTGAATGAAAAAAATAATAAAAAGACTACAGGAATGCATGCTGACAAGAAAATGCAGTAGATTATGCATAGTAGCAAAAGAATAAACATGTGCACATAAAATTCACAAATATCAGTTACACTAATTTTTGTCTTAGCAATTCACTCCTGAAGATGATCTTGGATGAGATTGAAAGTACAGTGGAATCCTTGACAACCAGACTAAGAAGGCTTTTTGGATATGTGAAATTACTTACACAATCCGGATATGAGGAATTGGTTACAAAGTCCAGATATGAGGGGTTATATTTAGATTAAAATAAAAGAACTGAAATCAGGTTTAACATTTATTTTCTATGCTTTATAGTAAACAAAATAAGCTAATGGTGAGTGGAATATAACGGAATTGATTTTAAGGAAAAAGAAATAAATTGTGTAATGTTAATGAAAATTCATTAAATCAATTATGCCACGTATGCAAAACAAATAATGTAACAAGGATTTTTTTAATTGTTGTTGCATGATGATTCTTTCTCTTCTAATGTCATTCTCAACATTTTCATATTTCATTTTGCTTTTGTTCTTGAAATTTTTTAAGTGAAAGACACTTTTTAACTCTGTGCGTTATTGCAATCATCATAGCCAAATTTCTTTCCATAAAACTGGCAAATTTTTCAGTAGCTTTTTCAATTTCAGTCCAGGTTTCATCACAATTATGCATCTCATTGCTATCTTGTTGCAGATGTGTCTCATTATCCTTTCCTCTTATTCCCATCATCTTTTGCACCAATAAAAGCCATTAGGGTGAAATAAGCAATTATCCAAAGTAAATTTCTTGAAAAGCAGAAATTTAAGATCAGTTACATATCACTCAAATAGTCCAAATATACACATCAAAATCATGTCTGGATATAAGAGATTCTACTGCTGTTTGGAAAAATAAATGAAATAACTAAAACTATGGTGTATTTCTTACTCAGTTTTGTAACAGCACTAAGAAATTGATCTGTGAATTTGAGAGGATTAAAATAAGAATAAATAGACATAATATATCAAGATTATTCAACCAAACATGCTTGAATGGGCACATAAATAGACATCAAGGAACTGCATTTGAGTGAGAAAGAGTTTTTGCAGAAAAGTATTTGTGAATTGGAACAAAAAGAAAAAAAAAGAGAAAAAATCTGTTACAAAACTAACTTGCAATAGAAGCAGAATAGTGGTAAAAACTGGATAGAGCATAGATCAGATCATACTTCATCAGGCAAATATACTGATGTGTCGCCAGTGGAAAAAACATGTTTATATAGAACTCAGTGAGCAGAAATGGTTTCAACTGTAGGTGAAACAAATCAACTTATTAAAACACAAATTTACACTTGCTGAAGGCAATCAGTTCAATTCTTGTGCTGGGTAATAAATATACATTTGAACTATTTAACAACTTAACATAGGGGCCATGTTTCAGCTTAAATATTTTTACTTGCCATAAAATAAAACAATTTCTTTAATGAAAAAATAAGGTTCTAATACCAAAAGTAAAAAACAAAATAAAATGGCAAGAGGTGGCTGGTTTTAGAATTTCAAAAATTACTCAGACATACAAATAACCATGAGAATGTAGTACTTGTTTATTTTATTGAGTAACATTGTTTTGGTTTTGTATCGATTTGCTTTTCTACTTCCAAGAACTTATTAACGATATTACATGAAGATATACAGTAGTTAGTTTCCTGTAATCTCTTTTACAGTTTATTCAATAAAAATGAATTGTGAGATGTTTAGAGATGGAATTTAAAATGGAAAATAATAAATTAAAAGAATTTCTTAAATTTTTATCTCTCTTCTAATTTGGGTGATTAAATTAATAATAGGAGTCAAGTTATCAGCAATAATATTTGAATAATGTGAATAGTATGGGTCAAAAAATCTTTGGCCTTTTCTTTTTTCCTTTTCTAGAGGGTGATTGAAATATAACTCCCTATTTTACGTATCATGGACTCTCCCATCTTGTAAAAATTATAGTTAGATGGGGGAGTCCATCATACATAAAATAGGGAGTTACTTTTCAAACACCCTGTAGTACTCTTATTTTTTGCTTTAACAGTATGTATGTATGTATGTATGTATGTATGTATGTATGTATGTATGTATGTATGTGTGGCCAAGTGGTTAAAATGTTCACATTCTGACCATGAGACCTGGGTTCGAATCTCGCCATGGTCAATTTGTCAGGAAGGAGACTTCTTGATGTTATCAGTCTGGAGAGGTCGGAAGGAGACTTCCTGATGTTATCAGTCTGGAGGGGTCGGAAGGAGACTTCTTGATGTTATCAGTCTGGAGGGGTCGGAAGGAGACTTCCTGATGTTATCAGTCTGGAGGGGTCGGAAGGAGACTTCTTGATGTTATCAGTCTGGTGGGGTCAGAAGAAGACTTCCTGATGTTATCAGTCTGGAGGGGTCGGAAGGAGACTTCCTGATGTTATCAGTCTTGAGGGGTTGGAAGGAGACTTCTTGATGTTATCAGTCAGGAGGGGTCGATCCCAGCATGTGGCACATTTGGAAAGTGCCTAAAAATCATACCACATTGACCCATGCCTTGTGAGTGAAACTGGGTAGATGGAACCCTTGGGGGTCATCAATAGCTGTGCTAGTACAAAGTCATAAGTCATTGTGGCTGAGGGCTTGAGCGTGCTGGCATTGTTCAAATTGTTGATAACATGCTTATTTCCCAGAAATTGTAACTAAGGTCTGCTCAGCATACTTGCAGTATAAACCACAGGTGGGCTCTGTGGGTGTTGAATAAACACAAATACACCTGAGCAAGTGTCTGCAATAGGGATTGGCTAGCTTCCCTAGTAGATGGGTATCCTCAAATATGAGTGGCCAGCTATACATGTATGTATGTGTGTGTGTGTGTGTGTGTGTGCATGTCTTTTTTGCATGTGTACACATATTTATTTCCTATATTTGTTCTTCTCAACTCTTGACCTCTGCTTCCCTTTGCACCAATTCTCATCTTTCTCCATATTCTCAATCAAGAAGATATCATCTCACTGTCAACTTCATTTTGAAAATTACTTTCATTTTAGATGCAGCAAGCAGACATGGATGCCCAACATATACTTCTAAACAATCTGCAATTGAATGAGAAGATTTCCTGTAACTTTTTCAATTTGCTTCACTCCTCCAGCTGCTGACAAATCTCACAGCATGTGTAAATGTGTAGCAACAGGTCCACAACTTGAATGTAGTTATTAGCTGAAATTTTCACTCTATATTATTCAATTAATTTCCAGCACTGCATTAAATTCATTGACAAAGAGATTTTGTTGAAAGATTAATATTTGTTGTATAAAATAAATATGCTTTTCATCATCAAACTATAGACTTATTGATATACCTAAATACTTTGGGGGTCTAGCAAAGAACAGGAATGGTCATGTAAACTAACAGAGATACACAAAAAAAAAAAAAAAAATCTTTCCATGGTTGAAATTGCCAAAGACTTAAGTTGTTAAATTTGAAAGAAAAAGAAACAAAAATCATTAAATGCTTAAACTTAATTCACATTTAAAATCGGCCCAAGTTATTGGAAAACCTTTTATTAGATCTATGCAAATCTGTATGGTGGTTAAGAGCAATATCATGAGTAATTCTTTAGACCATATGGCAAAAACACTGGTTGTTTATTTGTAGATATCTACAGTTTTGATAAAGGTACATGTTTAATACAGGTGTACCTCGGGTTATTTTGTTTCGAGTTAAGTTGTTCTCGTTTATACATCATTTGTCAAAAAATATATGGAAAAATAAAAATCAAGTTTAAGTTATTTTATTTAACTTTACATCCATCCGCCACAAATATTGAAATTGTAATATCATTAGAAAAGCATTAAAAGCATATAAAATCATGTTACTGCACACTGTACAGTGTACAATAAATAAGAATAAAAGTATATAAAATCATATTAAAATACGCACATTTACAGTAAATGTTAATATAATCATCATAAATCCTAGAGAACGAAATATGAAAACATCTGTGACTGTGTTGTCGTCTTATTTAGCGATCTTTAAGAGCTCAATATTGGCGTTTTCCATGGTAGTTCCAATATCTACCATTATGTGTCGTTGTCAGAGCTACTTGCGATTAAAAACTAAAATTTATTTGTTTGTAAGCTTAAAATAGATTCTTATTGACCATATATTATTAAAAATGCATTTATAAATAAAATACAGACCTAGAAATGGTTATTTGTGGTTTAGCCTAGTGACAAGTAAATTCGAAGACAAATTCGACTTAATTCATTTTTTTGACTTAAGTTGGCTCTCCTGGAACAAATTACTGATGTAAAGTGAGGTATATACCTGTATATGACTTGGAAATTTTATCCATATGAATCAATAAAGTATTGAGGAGAATGAATATGATTCATATTACTGATATGTTCCTTTCTTATGCTAAAATTAATCCATCTATATATTAATATGCTTGTCATGCTTGGTCAAGTCAGAAGGCAAAGAGAAAGAGGGAGAAGAGTGTAGAGAGAGAAAAAGAGAGTGTGACACAGAGGAACTGGAGGAGATCATCTTAGATAAAGGAAGTTGTTTGTAGTGAGGGATTAAATTATGTTTTGTGACCTAATTATATATTGAGGACATTTCAGTATTTTTAAGAGAGACTATATCACTTTTCTTATAACTATCTGTTGTAACCTAGGGAAGGTTACTGAACAGAATAATCACACGAAAGTTGGTAATGAATGATAATACTTAGAACAAGAACAACACATATAAGATTCGTCACTGGTGCATAGAAGAAGTAGTCAACTGCTAGAAGTGACTCAAGTGAATTCCACAATAAATCTTCACCTGCAGGATATCTACCAACTGCCCCACATGGTCAGATGTGGCACAAGGCTGGATTTAATGTATGGTATCCAAGCCCATAGGCTCGGCCAAAAATTCCCTGTACACTCTGTATAAAACAGGATTGGGTAGCTGTTTCCCAAGACGAGACACTGCCCTTTGACATAGCCTCGTCTGGGGACCCTCTCTACCCAGAGGCCAAGAGTTTGACCAGCACGGCTGGAGATGAATCTCTGATTGCAGACCAACATACAGTATTTACTATTGTATTTATGTGAATGAGGACATACACATTATCGTCTGTAGGTATGCTACAACACTGTCTGGGAATGGTCGTGGATTGAAAAGTACAGAGTACAGCATTAAAAAAACTTATTAGTAAATCCATATCATTTACATGGGTTCCACTAGTAAATATCTAAATGAATGTCTAAATTAATATTACAGTAATTAATGACTTCTGTCTCAACATTTGAGCTTTTTCTTGTCTTTCGTTAAATATAATAATTTGAAATACATAAAGAAACTGAGAGAATAAATGTTTTTGTTTTATTCAATGTCTGAACAATTTTCCTAAATCAAACATTCTCAAGGTCTTCAAATATCTCCAACTGACAATTTTCAGCTATCCTCTGCATGAAACAAAATAGATATTTAGACATATTTATAGTTTGGTTTGATTAGTTTTGTTTTACAGCATATCAACCTCAATGGGTTATTTAATGCCGACGAGATTTTTAGGATAGATTTGTATGAATAGAATATGTATTCTTTGGTTTAGTTTGATTTCATTTATTTTGTTTTACAAAATATCAACCTCAATGGGTTATTTAATGCCAAGAAGATTTTTATTGCTAGTAATAATTTTTTCAAAAATGCATTGCTTGCAATTTTTTTCTTTTTCAAAAATGTATTGCTGGTAATATTTTTTCCTTCAAAAATTAATTGCTGGTAATAATTTTTTTCTTCAAAAATTCATTGCTGGTAATATTTTTGCAAAAATGTATTGCTGGTATTAAAACCTATTTTTACACTTTCATAGTGTTTTTACTCAGTTCGAGGGTTAACTATTTGCCTAAACTGGAACTCTAACAGGTGCTGCTACCCTGGATCAGTGTGTACCTGGAAATACCAGAAATTAAGAGGCAGTTCCATGCCCCTCAAAACCTGATCAAAGGCCTTTCTGTTGGATGTAGTTTATCATCTTACCCAGGACGTAGATGTAGTTTATCGTCATATCCAGGACTGACATAGTTATAGATATATAAAGTACAAAAGAAATCATTCCATATATTTGGTATTATCAGATTTCAAAGGCAGATATCCAAGTAAGGCAAAAAGTTTCTTCTTTAGTCGAAGCGCCAAAGATGAAGTGTTTCATGACAATGGCATCACAAGTAGGTCAAGTGGCCAACTTCTTCACATAAGTGACAACTGCATCTCTTGTAGTGTTTCAGGCATCGCTGAAAATGCATTTTGATATTACTGGAAATTTGTTGATTCACAGTTTGGTAATACTGGTATTCCCAGGCCTAGTGTTTTTTTTATCATTTATTTTCTCTCTGTCTTAACAAATTAAACTATTGTTACAGTCATAAAAAAATGTTATTTATAACATGAGAATTTTACTATGACTAAAATTAGAAATGAAAACATCGAGAGATATTTTCACTAATCTGTCCACTTGAAGTCACAATAGCATAATTTTCTGATTGTATGATGACTGTTAATAACTGAGTATAACTTAAGACTTCAATGTTAAGATAAAACAGTATTTATTTACAACCACAAATAAATACTTAACAAGAACAAAGTAAAAGTCAACCAAAGATAATTACCGTAATTCCCCATGTATAATACATATTTTTTCTAAAAAATAATAAGCAAAATCAGTAGTGCATATTATGCACAGCAACAAAAAAATCTTTAAAAAATTGCCGTAAAACAAAATAAGAACGATCGTAAAACTAAATTAGAATAATATTATTCGATATTTAAAACCATTTTTTTAAAAATAAGAGTGGGAAACGCTGGCTATAATGAAATTGGAGAGGGAAAATTTATATGGTTTGATTACCAAACAAAGGGTGAATATTATGCATGAGTAGAAGCATTTTTCCACACTTTCGGCACAATTTTAGGGGTTCTTATTATGGCTGAAGGCATAATTATACTTGGGGAATTATGATAACCATTTCAGTGAATACCTTGATAGTAGCGCAGCTTGGTTTAATGTCCAGTAAATCTTAAATCAAAACCCAAATCATCAACGCACAATGATTCACACTTATTCAACTGGATAGTTCCACTCAATAGTCACTGCAGTCAGTAGGCTGACACTGCTATTTATGTACCTAGCAGAAAACATATATTCATAAGTTTAGAGTGCCATGCTCAAAACTCGGTGTCGGTAGTTACTCATTTTCTTT
This sequence comes from Acanthosepion lycidas, assembly GCA_963932145.1. NCBI lineage: Eukaryota > Metazoa > Mollusca > Cephalopoda > Sepiida > Sepiidae > Acanthosepion > Acanthosepion lycidas. The sequence continues at coordinate 57,928,940 of OZ010574.1, read as the reverse complement.
CTATATGACACATAATCAATAATCAAAATCATAACCAATAGTATCAGTTAGTTATGTGCGATGTGTGATACACACTTAGGCGATCATGTATCTTTCGATACATGACTGACGAGGCAGATTTTTTTCCCTGCAGTAGGTTGCTATTTCATTCTGTGGTAGACCAGTTGCCATCCAACGCTATAGAGCCTGATCTGTCTTGCTATTTACCCATAGCTGGGGGGGGGGGTGAAGAAGAGGATTCATATTTTTCACAAGGGCATTTGCACGTAAGTGACTGTAATGGATTCGACTGGAATTTGAACCTGGCTCTCTGATTCCTCCATCCAAGCCACTATCTATTACTCCACCATAATTTTTATTCTTTTAATATTCCCATATTTTTACTACATGTTTTATATTCTCTATATTCTTAATGAGTGAGGGTTTATCATTTTTAAAAATCTGCATTTGGATGAGGAGTTACTATTATTTACACTATTTGCATGTGGTCTATTGTCCTCCTCTGACAAGATAAGATGACTACATCTACATGATAGTGTAGAGCAAGACATTCTACCATGGTCTTAATAGGGACTTTTTCAAGGCCATGGTAGAATCTGTCGTATCCTATGGCTCAACAACATGGACAATGATGAAACACCAAGAAGCATTACTTGACGGAACATACACAAGGATATTACAAGTTGCTTTGAACATCAGCTGGAAGAAACACCCAGAAAATGCCTGCATTGACACCTGCCTCCTATATCAGTTTTGCTAAGAGAGAGAAGGCTTTGACTCATTGGTCACTCGTAAATTGGAACTTGAACCCATTGCATGGCAAAAGATCGGTTGGAAGACCTCATCACACCTACATTGACCAACTTGTAGATGAGTCTGGATGCCATCTGGAGAACCTGCCAACAGTGATGTCTGACAGACATGGTTGGAGAGAATGAGTCAGGAGAATCCAAGAAGAATTCTTGACCTGATGATGATGATGATGATGATGATAATGATGATGATGACATCTACATGTAAATAGTGTAAATAAAAGTCTACTTGTAAATAGCGTAAATAAAACTTGTTTATTTTATCCCCCTACATTATTTAAGATATATTGTTTTTATTCCCTAATGATTGTTTTTTCCTTTACAATAATAAAGTAATATTGACAAATGAGAGATCTATTAGCCTTGTCTACAGTCATCCATCTTGTTGTACAATGACAAAATTTAAACCACAGACATTCCTATGTAGAACTCTTAAGAGAGATATTGATATTAATATCTAAAATTGTAATCGCATTACAAAAATATGATTATAATCAAGCTTTAGGTTTAATATTGTTTTTTTTTATGTTCTCTGATTTCTATGATATTTACTATGTATATTAAATTTTGCAAGAGGGGCATTTTATTGATTCCAGTAAAGTTACAAATATTGTTATTTACATTATTTGGACTGTTATCCTCATCTTCATTGCCATATTCACAATGTTTTAGCCATTGTACACTCTGGCCTTCTTCAGGTGATTGGAATATTGAACCAAACCCTTTATTTCGTCCACCGAGGTAGATTGTTCTAGTTCCACGTGCCATCCCTCTTCCAGATGTCTCTCAGTTATTTCCTTTTAACTCAACTCTCCAAGTTTTTTGGTTCACCAAATCCAGTGACTAGACCCAAAGAGTTGTGAGTTCAATACCAGGCCACAGCAGTGGTGAACCAAAAAACTTGGAGAGCTGAGTTCAAGGGAAATAACTGAGACATCCAGAAGAGACATGAAAATAATCATAATACTTCATCTCAGAGATATAGACAGATAAAAATCTCTATCTATAAAAGGCAGGATGTGTGTGTGTGTGTAACGAATGCATGGCCACAATTTTTGAGGGATTTGCACCAAAATTTACATGCACATGCTCCAAGTTAGCAGGAAGGCCAAGACTGACTTTGCATTTCCCAACTCCCATTGATAGTGGAAATAATCAATTTTTTCATGCTTCTATGGCAGTTTTCATGTAGTTTACGGCCATTTTGTACTGGCCAGAGTGAGAGCCTATAGCTGGCTGCCACAAATAGGCAGGAAGATTCTATTGGCCAACATGACAGCCAACAGCTGACTGACATGAATGCTAGCATGCAAAAAAAATCGATAGCTGCATTCATCACAAGTGGGAAAAATTTAAATCTGCATGGCACTTTACTCCAATTGGCTCATTCGCTTGCTTAAACTCAGCGTTGATTCTGATTCCGCAGAACAATATTGTCTCTGTGTCATGCCAAAAACCAAATGAAAAAAGAATGTTAACAAGAAATACTTTTTCACACCCAACCCAGGGTGTGAAAAAGTATTTGTTGTTAACATTCTTTTTTCATTCGGTTTTTCCAGTTACGAGTCCTTTTTTAAAGCTGATCATTTTGTGTTCATTTTGTTTAGTTCTTTTTTCGTAACAGATTTAATGTTTAGTATAGAGCTTAGAAAAAAGTTGCAGTGTGAGATAGGCATGAAGTAAGGCATGTAGCAACATCAGCACAGCAAAGGGCACTCCTTTAAAGGCAAGGAAGGGCAAAAATATTTTAAGTCAAGTGATAGAGATTGCTGTATGAGTCGTACGATTTTTGAATCAAGCACGGGCAACGCCTGGCCATGCTGCTAGTGTTGTAGATGAATAAATGTTTTAAACAAAATTAACAAGTTAAAGATTAAGTTGTATTGGGGAGATTTTTAGAGATATAAATTTTCCTGAAAGTATTTCTTCGATTAATGGTATATCATTATTATGAAGAAATAAAAATCACGTATAGTTCTCTTTGCTAATTTCTTTTTTTCTTATAGATTTCATCCACCAGGGTAGATTGTTCTAGTTCCATGTGCCATGTCTCTTCCAGATGTTTTATTTATTTCCCTTTAACCTCCAAGTTTTGGTTCACCACTGCTGTGGTCTGGTATTGAACCAATTCACAACTTTGTTGGTCTAGTCACTGGATCTAACCAATATCTTTATCCACTGGGCCGTGTGTCCTTGAGGACATCTGTGTATGAATTTTTGCGACTTAAACCTAATGTCTCAGCAATCATTTTTACCATCACTCTTATTGCAATTTTTGTTATTATTGTTGCATTTTTTTACCAGACCTTATATTGAAATTTTTATGGACATTCAGTAGCTAACCTCTTCAAAATTAATTTCTTTTTTTTTTTCTTCTTTGATTTGTCATGAATCTTTTTTTATATATTTCACATGGATGTAGTTTTAAACACAAATAATTTTTCCAAAAAATATTTAAACTTCTAAATGTGTTAGTTGAATTAATTAACTTAATTATTATAGATGTTAGACAACTTTAATACCTCAAAAAAAAAAAAAAAAAAAAAAAACTGCTCTCTAATACCCACTACAGTGAACTCTCCCTGCCTCCCATTAGAAAGTCTGATGCTCAACTCCACAAGAGCACTTCTTTGTGACTGCTTGGTCTTACACTGTCCACTGACCTGAGATGGAACAAATACATTGAATCAATAGCTTTATCTACCACAAGGAAAGTTGGTTCTCTGTGTCATGCCAGAAAGTTTTTCTTGAGTCCATCCTTCAAATTTATAAATCAACCATGTGCCCTTGCATGGAATATTGCTGTCATATATGATCTGGTGCCCCTGCTTTTCATCTTAAGGTCCTTCACAAAATCCAGAAACAGATATGCAATGTGGTTGGCCCTGATCTGGCATCTTATTTACATTCAATCTCTCACAGACATGCCGTAACCTCCATCTGTCTTTTCTACAAATACTTTCATGGTAACTGCTCCAACAAGCTACTTTCGCTAGTTCCCAAACTGCATGAATTTAAATGTGCTACTAGGTTACCATCTCAGTCCCACCCTTTCACTGTTGAAATGGTTAAACATAACTGTCTCTTCTACTCCAATAGCTTCATGTCTCACACTTCCCGTCTGTGGAACTCCCTTCCTCTTACTTACTTAACTGATAGCTATAATCTCCAATTATTCAAATGCAATGTCAATCAACATCTCCATATGTCTTGATTTATTCCCCATCCTTCTCTTGATCCTTCCTTTCCTCTATCATGCCTCTTTACACTTTGTCCCATTCTCTGTAACTCCTTGCATGCTAGTGGCACTCCTGCTTTGCTTGGGGTGAAAAGCTTAAAAAAAAAAAAGATGAAACTTTGCCACATGATAATTTGATATGTTTTAAAAGTATAAATTTTATCTTTTTATTCAAATTATAAGGTGACTAAATAAATATTTAAGTGGGTTTCATCTTAGTTGGAATATTGGGTTTGATAATGTTTAATAAAAATACTTTTTATTTTTTTTAACTTGGTCAAGTTATATATTTTAATGATGTGTTTGTTATAATTTAAGAGTATAATTATTTACCAAATTTTAATTCATATAGATTTTCATAGTTATTCATAGCACACATGTAATAATCTGTTCAACTTAAAAGGAAATATTCTAACTCACTATTTTAAAGTGTGTCATCCAGGAAACAGAAACTCATTTAAATTACTCAAGAGAAAGTTGATAAAAAGAAAGATATATTCTGAGTAATTTACAGTTTTTATAATTTACAACTTTTTCTCTTACGTTTTTAATTTTCTTTTCAGTACTGGAATGAGTGATCCGTACTGTGTGGTGAAAATTGACAATGAACCTATTGCACGGTAAGTGAATATTTTTTTTATTTATTTCTTTCTCTCAATAATTGTAGATTTCAGAAGAGCAAGAGGAAAATTAGCATGGTAAATATTTCTCTAACATTGAATAAAAAATTTCAGGTCATGTCAATAATTTATCTGTGCAATGATGAGTTGCATGAATCATTAATGAAGTCTCTTTAAAATTCATAGCATAGATGAAGTTTAGATTTTAAAAATTGAATTCTTCCTCATTGTTATTAGTAAATTCTTGCATATATGAGATATAGTTAATAGTTATATTTAGTCCTGAAACTATTTACTTAAAAAATTTAAGATTTAAGTTAATAACAAAATTTTTTTCAGACATCGAATTTTCTATCAAACATTGTAAACTATCTTTTACATAATTTTGTTAAAACAAAATTATAACAACTGCATCTCTTTCCCTCCTCCCCCCCCCTATCTCTCTCTTTACCATAAGACTCAGTTGTATACATTTTCTACAATCCATTTCCGTTTTATCAACCATCTAAAGAGGTCAAGGTTCTGTCACTCCTCCTACTCCAATATAAAACATACTTAAGAGAGATATAAAATTAACCCCTCCCTATACTTTATATTGTCTGTTTAACTACCACTCTCAACCCCCTCTATTAAATTACAAAAATTACACTACCCACCAATTTCTAATCCCATTTTTCCTCTCAATTCGTTGTTGGAAGTTTTACCTGATGATCCTGAATCCTTAAAAAAGGATTTAGGTGAAATAAATTATCGTAATGGTACCTTAAAGTGGTTTGTTTTTCATTATATATATATATATATATATATATATATATATATATATATATATATATATATATATATATATATATATATATATATATATATATATATATATATATATATATATTATGCCTCTTGGTTTAAGAGTAAGAGGAGACATGGTGGAGTAATGGATATCAGCTTGGATTGAGGAATCGGAGAGCCGAGTTCGAATTCCATTCGAATCCATTACATTCACTTATGTACTTATACCCTTGGGAAAGGTGTGAATCCTCTTCTTCTCCTCCAGCCATAGGTAAATAGCAGGACAACCTGGGTTCTGTAGCCTTAGATGGCAACTTTGAAGGACAACTCTGAATTCAAACCTGGAGTGGAGCCCCAAAGGCGGATGGACGGCACTTTGTGCTATCTTCTGGCAACTCCTGCAGCCGCGTTGGCACCAAACTGTATTGGTTTATCCTGTCCTTTGGACTATTCTAGCTCTCCATATATCTTGCCATCTCGAGACAGACAGATGCCGATGATGCCTCTTAGTTTCTTGAGGAACATAGGGCTGCAACAACATCTTTCTAATGGACACAGTTCTGGATGATCCTCTTCAGCTTGGCCCATATTGTGCCAGCTGCCTTCACCTCTGTATCAACACTTCTGTGCCAATTCTGTTTTGGTTGGTCCACTTTTTTGTTGGTGTGTTTTATGTGTGTAGTGTGTAGTGCTCAAAGCCCTTTTACCCTCAGCATGACACCAGTTTGAAAGAGGAAAATTCAGAAGAGAGAGCTTTTCTTACTGCAACATTTTGTAGTACATGAAATAATGGTGGTGAAAAAGAGTATATGCACAAAATAATTGACCAATTGATTTGCAATGCAAGATCACATTTATTAGACATATTAACAAAAGGAAAGATTAAAACAAGAGTTTCTTCTGGTAAATGTAAATTGTATACACAAGGAAATGTTCATGAATATATTAAAGTGGGAACTTACTTTGTTGTTGTGTTCTATGTGTATAGTGCTCACAACCCTTTTAGCTTCAGAGTGAAAAGTTCATGACCCCACCACTTTCCTTTTTATTCATTTTAAAATTGCTAATATGGTCTGAATAAAATGGGTTAATTTTTTTTAATAAAATAAGAATAGTCTTTGATGATCTTTGTTTAATGGCTAAATAATTCTCAATAAAAATTTTCAGACAAGCAATATGGCTTTCATTCTCCAGGCCAACTGCTGATGTACTAATGATAATTGCAGAAAGAGTCTATGATAATTGTGGAAAGAGTCTATGATAATTGCAGAAAGAGTCTATGATAATTGTGGAAAGAGTCTATGATAATTGCAGAAAGAGTCTATGATAATTGTGGAAAGAGTCTATGATAATTGTGGAAAGAGTCATGCTCTAGATAAATCATACTCTAGATAAAAATGGTGAAGCCCAGTCTGTAACTTTGGACATCTTGAAAACTTTTGATTGGGTTTGGCATACAGGTTTTCTCCACCAGCTGAAGAGTTACAGTGTCTCTGGACAAATTTTTGAACTGTTCCAGTCTTTCCTTTCAAATCGTGAAATGAATGTTATCTTGAATGGCCACTCATCTAGATCCTTTTATACTAATGCAGGACTCCATCCTTGGTTATACATTGTTTTCAATTTTCATTAACAACCTTCATGATGGCATCAGCTCTCAACTTGGTATCTACACTGATAACACAGTCATTTACTCCTGTCTTAATAGTATTGTTCCTGTCTTCAAGAATTCTGGTGACCCCTCTGACCCTTCTAATTACCATCCTATCAGTCTCCTACCACTCTTTGGCAAAGTCTTCGAAGCCTTAATCAACACCGAAGTGGTTAACCACCTTACATCCCACAATCTGCTCTCAGACAAGCAATATGGCTTCCGCTTTGCCCGATCTACAGCTGATGTGCTTACAGCCATCACTGAAACTGTCTACCAAGCTCTTCAAAATAACAGGGAAGCTCGTGGCGTGGCCCTAGACATCTCCTAAGCATTTGATAGGGTTTTGCATGTCGGCCTTCTTCACAAGCTCCAGGGTTATGGCATTACGGGTCGATTGTTTGACCTAATACAATCATTCCTGTCAAACCATCAATTGAAGGTCGTTCTCAATGGATTCTTCTTCAGTGTCACAAATGCAGGTGTTCCTCAAGGCTCCATCCTAGGCCCCACTCTATTCCTTATCTACATAAATGACCTTCCTGACCCCATAAATTCCCAAGTTGGCATCTACGCGGATGACACCACAATTTACTCCTTCCTCAAAAACAAATCTAGTGTCGCTGACAAAACTAACCTGGCCGTGCGTCTCGAAAAGGACCTCCAATCAGTTGTGAACTGGGGTATGAATTGGCTGGTCAACTTCAACGCTTCTAAAACAAAACTGCTCTCTATTAATCACCACAGAGATCCTTCCCTGCCCTCCATTAGAATGTCTGACGCTCAACTTCGAGTGCACCTCTCTGCTGACCTGAGATGGAACAAATACATTGAGTCAATTGCTTCATCCACCGCAAGGAAAGCTGGCTCCCTGTGCTGCACCAGGAAATTTTTCTCCCCGGAATCGATCCTCCAGATCTACAAATCAACAATTCATCCTTGCATGGAATATTGCTGCCATATATGGTCTGGAGCCCCTTCTGTTTGCCTATGGGTTCTTGATAAGCTCCAGAGGCGGATATGCAATATAATTGGCCCTGTTCTGGCATCTCATCTACAGTCACCCTTTCACAGATGCGCCGTTGCCTCTCTCTGTCTTTTTTACAAATACTTTCATGGTAATTGCTCTAAGGAGCTGCATTCACTGGTTCCCAGACTTCATGAATTCAAGAGCCACTACGAGGCTGGCATCCCGCTCTCACCCTTTCACTGTCGAAACTACTAAATGTAGCCGTCTCTTCTACTCCAATAGCTTCATGTCTCGCACCTCTCCCCTGTGGAACTCCCTTCCCTATTCCAGTTTCAAATGTAATGTCAATTGACATCTCCAGTTGCCTTGATCTATCCACTATCCTTCTGCTTTTCCTTTCCTCTATCACTCCTATCTGATCTTGCTCCAAATCTTCTGTAACCCCTTGCGTCCTAGTGGCTTCCCGCCTTGCTTGGGGTGAAAAGCTTAAAAAAAAAAAGAAAAAAAAAGAAAATTCAATAAGTCTAGCATTCATCCATGCTTAAAATATTGCTGCCTCAATATGGTTTGGTACTCCTGCTATTTATCTAGAGCTCCTTGATAAAATCCAAAGAAGAATCAGCAATATTATTGGTCCTGATCTATCATCTCACCTTCAATCATTTTCCCACTGCCATAATGTTGCCTCCCTGTTCCTTTTCTATAAATAGTTTCATGGTAATTGTTTGGATGAACTATTCACTATGGTACCTAGACTTTTTGAATTTAAATGCGGTACTAGACTGGTGTCAAGTTGAACTGCGAACCTGTAAGTTCTATGCTAACAGTTTCTCACACTTCTCATATGTGTAACTCCCTTCCAACTCCATGCTTTCCATCCAACTTTAATCTTCAGATATTTAAATGCAATGTCAATTGATATCTACTCTCCTCCTGATTACGATTTTTGTTCTCACTCATTAATAATGTTTCTGTTTCTAATTCTTTCACACCCAGTAACCCCTTGTGTCTTAGTGGCTTTATTGCCTTGTATTGGTTTAAAAAAAATATAATGCACATAAATTGTGTTAGTCCTCAATATAATACAATACATATACTGCACTAATTACAAAATAAAAATAAATTTGTTTTGTTTTGTCTTTCGTATCAAGAATAAAACCTAAGAGCTTTCTTGCCAAGGGTAATGGCCTCTCTAGTATTGATAGGTATTTTTCTTCTAGTCACGATAGAGTAATGGATAGTGGCTCGGATTGAAGAATCAGAGAGCCGAGTTCGAATTCCAGTTGAATCCATTACATTCACTTACGTGCTAATACTTTTGGGGAAGGTATGAATCCTCTTCTTCTCCCCACCAGCTATGGGTAAATAGCAGGACAGACCAGGTTCTATAGCTTTGGATGGCAACTGGTTTACCACAAAGAAATGGCAACCTTCCATGGTAAAAAATCTGCATCATCAGTAATGTATCAAAAGATACATGATCGCCTAAGCATGTACCATGAATGGCACATAACTGACTTATTCTTCTTTAAGATAAAGCAAAATTCAATTTAATATTCATTTATTGAAAATATTCTCTTTAATATATGATTTTGATATAACAAACAGGTTATTTTAGGGGAATTAAGTTTAGAAAAAAATGTTGGTAAAATAAATTAATCTTTACAATGTTCTTAATTAGAAATGAGCAAACAACTCCATGGGTTATGTCAGAAAGAGAGGATACTTGTTTAAGTCTTCTGACTTCAAACTGTTTGAATGAAATAATATATTTGCGATTAAAAGAAATATGAAAAATTTAATAAAAAAGAATAGTCATTTTTTAGATGTTAGTGCTATAAAGTCAACAGATGAATTTGTTTATATATCAGTTTTCTTTTTATTGTTTTATAAAACTGCAGTTTTAGTTCTTATTTATTTGTATTTTTACTACAGAAGCTAAGTATTTTCATTAATAAAGGTTTGCACAATATTTGAGAATTATCTTGTAAATTTCAAATATTAGATCATCACCATTTTTGTTCTGGGATAAAATATCAGCAAAGTAGGAGTAACATTTGCTTTTCTGGCATACCCACTGTGTAAGTTTGGGAAAGTAAAAACATGGGTCAAAACCCTGGCAGGGTGGTTGATAAATTGAAGAGGAAAAGAAAATCTTTTGCTCATTGCCAGTCAGTTGGTGATGTCATGGATGAAGCAGCAAGGAAAGCAGGAGTGATTATTTTATTCTCTCTCTCCCTCTCTCTGACTTTTCTCTGTTACTCGGAAGTTTATCTAATCTTTTTTTTTCTCTTCATTTCTTATACAAAAAAAAAAAAACAAACATTTTTTCTTCTCATTGGTAATGTTAAACAGTTTCCCTATCTCAAAACTACTAGCAAGGGTGTTTGCAACATGCAAAACAATTTTTGTCAGATTTTAATGACTTTTACCATGAAAGGTGCATGATATAATTATCTAAATCAAATTTAAAAAAATGATTTTGAAAGGTTTTGTTGAAGTGTCAATATTTCACTTATTTCTTATATATATATATATATATATATATATATATATATATATATATATAGAATAAGTAAAAAAGATCTTTTGGTATGTAACTGAACTTTAATGTTATAACAGATTTTCATAATTTATATTAATTAAAAAATAGCTGGGTTTTTCTAAGTTTTTTAAAGAAATGTCATATCAGTGGATTGATAAAATAAAATTATTTAAAATAATATTGCTTGCAGAATTTAATTGCGAAAAACTTATGCCAATATGATGGCATTTACATACTTTCTTTCTCAAGACCAATGCCTAACATTATTGATAAAAGTAAAATCCTTTAAAAATTGTGGTATATTTTAAGTCGTTATTATTAATTTTTGACATGTGAGTTTTTAAACAAACACACACACTCATTATATATATATATATATATATATATATATATATATATATATGTATGAACTGAAAAAAAAAATATATATATATATATGTATATACACCGAGAGTAACACAAAGATTATCCAATTGTTAGATTAAGCTTTGAACCGTTGTATCTTAGAAATGATTAAAGATATCATACTGGAATTCTCCAAGGTTTTTATGACACTATTGGAGTCAGTTTGAACAATAAGATTGTATTTACCACTAAGTTGAAATGATAATCCTTGTTCCTGTTGTGACCTCCTGATCTAGTTTTCCTCTCTACTGTTCCCACTTTTTTAAACTTACTCACCATTCTCGTGATGGTTCTTCAATGGACTTTGAAGATGGAAGCCAGAGTATGAATATACCATTACTGAAGGCCTGAGTGTTTTATTTTCCTCTCAGCATTGCTCATTTGGGAAGCCAGTAGGGCTGACACAAAACGATTTTAACTGGTTCTATTTTTAGCTGTATAACTCAAAGGTTTTTTCAGTGATTCTTACAATGAATAGTGTCAAGATGGCTAAACGTCTTATCTGAAAACCTGGAAAAAAGAAACTCAATTAGTTTAGTTGGTTTTTTAAATATTAAACATTTTGTGAGATGTCAATTATTCCATACTGCTACATGATTTCGACAATTTTGGTGTTACCCCAGTACATATATATATATATATATATATATATATATATATATATATATATATATATATATATATATATTATGAAATGGACAAAGTCCGACAATTATTTTGAGACATTTTTATGTTTATACATTCTTTTTATAGATACAAATATTTAAGTAAATCCTCTGTTTATAATAAAAATGTCTTAAAATAATTGTCAGACTTTGTCTATGGGCTACTACTGATTGTTGCTGGCTTTGTTTTGATGGTCAAGGGAAGGAGTTTACAAGTAACCTCTTTAGGGGGAAAAGAAAGGTGATGTTTTGGATGACAACAGAGAAGAGAAAGCAAAAACAATCCTTCATATGCCCTAAATGAAGTGATAAAACATCATTACCTGACAAATCTGGATACAATTTAATAATAACAATAGTGACATTTAAGTGAAAGAGAAAAGGTGATTTCAGAAGGGTTAAAGAAAATTCATAAAGAGTTTAGGAAAACAAAGTTTGGGAAAACTAAATGTCAGTGTACATAAGGAGGTGTGAGTATATATATATATATATATATATATATATATATATATATATATATGTATATATATTGTGAAATGGACAAAGTCCGACAATTATTTTAAGACATTTTTATGTTTATACATTCTTTTTATAGATACAAATATTTAAGTAAATCCTCTGTTTATAATAAACAGTATTAAACAACATTTACTGACCTAAATGTCTGAGAAATTTTCACAGAAAATATTTGTCCTCCGACATGATTTGAAACTGTATCCTATATGGAACTATCATAGCTTGACGTGCCTAAACCGATTTGGCCACAGTAAATTCGACCTTGCTAACTGGTAAATGTTGTTTAATACTGTTTATTATAAACAGAGCATTTACTTAAATATTTGTATCTATAAAAAGAATGTACAAACATAAAAATGTCTTAAAATAATTGTCGGACTTTGTCCATTTCATAATGTATGACGTCATTTGTTTATATTTGATACGCCATGAGCAGATATGAATGTACATGAGAGATTCATAGAAGATTGAAGTTCAAATATAGTAAATTCGACCTTGCAAACCGAACGCTCCTCTGTAGCCAAATTGGTTAAGGCACATCAAGCTATGACGATTCTGTATAGGATACAGGTTCGAATCCTGTCGGAGGACGAATATTTTCTGTGAAAATTTCTCGGATATTCAGGCTGGTAAATGTTGTTTAATACTGTTTATTATAAACAGAGCATTTACTTGTATCTATAAAAAGAATGTTAAACATAAAAATGTCTTAAGATATATATATATATATATATATATATATATATATATATATATATATATATATATATTAAGTTATAAGGAACTTGGTAAACCGAATTGGTAAATCCAAAGAGGATGAAATCCTGAGAGCTCAATGTTAGGACAGAGCTAATATGTAATGAAAAACAAATCACTTTAATGTACCATTACGATAATTTAGTTCACCTAAATCCTTTTTTAAGGATTCAGGATCATCAGGTAAATCTTCTCATTTCGTTGTTGGAAGATTTACCTGATGATCCTGAATCCTTAAAAAAGGATTTAGGTGAACTAAATTATCGTAATGGTACATTAAAGTGATTTGTTTTTCATTACAATTTATATATATATATATATATATATATATATATATATATATATATATATATATATATATATATATAAGTAGTATAGTACCCATAAAAAATGATGGGATTATTTACATATGGGATTATTACTTCTAACTTGTTTATCTTATTATTTATAAGTTAATTTTAGCCTGCAGCATGGTGCACATGTCATTTGCCTGTTATAGCCAGGTCCCAGGTTCAAATCAGAGTAAGATCTACAGTTTATATTTTCATTTTTTTGTGTATTACAGCAGAAAAATACAAACAAAAATCTAAAAAAATATATGGTGTATTATTTAGGTAAATTCATTGTCATTCAGTTTTTCATAAATTTATCTCACCTTTTATCTTTCATTTATTTCCTTTTTTTTTCTTGTATGTTTTTGTTTCTAATATACAGGATGTGATGGGTAAATTATCATCATTTTAGATTTCTTATTTCGCACATGTGCATTGTTTGTTTTTGATTTGGTCAACTAAACAATATAGTAAGATCAGTTGGACACTATCTATGAGAAAAAGAGCACTATGACACATTTCACTCTGCCAGAAATTTGGAAATGGCATGTCGTACAGCTTGGCATTCACACTGGAATCTCTAATACAAACACTTCAGAGTGTTTGGATGTCAGTGCAGACTCAACATGGAGGCCTATATCAAGTACCTTGAGAAAGTAGTACTGGCCTGGGTCAAGAGGGTGGCTGCTGGAAGACCCTATGTCTGGCCACAGGACTTTACACCATGCCACACAAGCAGGAGATCCCAATCACTGCTGTCAAACAATTTATGCGACCACATCACCCCTTACATCTGGCCACCTAACTCGCCAGACTGCAATCCTCTTGATTATTATGTGTGGGGTGCAGTTGAGCAAGAGACCAACAAAATTCTTGTAACAATGAAGATGAACTGAAAGCAAGGATTATGGCAGCATTCACCAACTTAAACAAAGAGATGGTCCAGAAGAGTTGCAGTGGATTCGGAAGTCATCTCGAGGCCATGGTTGAAGCCAATGGTGAGTTTATTGAATAAATTTACTGATGAGTATTTCAAGATATTTTTTTGTAATTTTGGTAAATATGTCTGTTAAAATGAGATGTCAGTGTCATTTTCATTTTGGCATAATTTAAATGACAATTTATCCATCATACCTTGTACAAACAATAGTTTTATTGAAGGAGTTTTTTTCTTTTTCGTTTATCTTATATTCAGTCATTGTTCTTAATTCTTTTTTTTAATTTTTATTCTATTTTGCTCTTCCTTTATTTTATATCTTTTTTCTTTTTTCTGCTGTTTCTTAAACAAACTTCTTCCATTTCTTTCTTTCCATCAATACTTTCATTTCCTTCTTTACTACTTTTTTTACTGTTTTCTTTAAAAACTTTTTTCTTTCTCCCTGCATATGTTTAATTTAATTTTTACTTACATTTCTTTCTTTTGCTTTCTTGCCTTCTTTAATCCTTTTTTCTTTCTTACCATATTTAATCCTTTTTTCTTTCTTTCCTTATTTAATCCTTTTTTTCTTTCTTGCCTTCTTTAACCCTTTTTTCTTTCTTGCCTTCTTTGATCTTTTTTTCATTCTTGCCTTCTTTAATCCTCTTTTCTTTCTTGCCTTCTTTGATCCTCTTTTCTTTCTTGCCTTCTTTAATCTTTTTTTTTCTTTCTTGCCTTATTTAATCCTTTTTTCTTTCTTGCCTTCTTTAATCTTTTTTTCATTCTTGCTTTCTTTAATCTTTTTTTCATTCTTGCCTTCTTTAATCCTCTTTTCTTTCTTGCCTTCTTTAATCTTTTTTTTTCTTTCTTGACTTATTTAATCCTTTTTTTCTTTCTTGCCTTATTTAATCCTTTTTTCTTTCTTGCCTTCTTTAATCCTTTTTTTTCTTTCTTGCCTTCTTTAATCCTTTTTTTCTTTCTTATAATATTCTCTATCCTTATAATATTCTTTGTCCTTATAATAACCTCTATCCTAATGTAATGTTCTATTCTTATATTATTTTTTATCCTTATAATATATTTTATCCTTATAAGATGCTCTATCCTTAAATTATTCTTCATCCTTATAATATTCTTTATCCTTATAATATACATTATCCTTATATTGTTGGTTTGAATACTTAGGAAAATGATATTTTCATCATTTTTACTACACAAGGATAATATTATAACTGGATACTTACAAATATGAAAGTAACATTATCTTAATCATTTTAGTCTGAAATATAAAATTTAAAGATTCATTTTTGACATATGACATTTTGACAAAATATCTCCATTGGAAATAAATATTTTTTTAATTATAGAAAATAAATTTATTAATGCATAATTTTTCTAGATGTTTATTTTTTTTTTCAAAATTAATAATGTTAAAAATAAGTTAGTTAACAATAATGTAGGGATGAATCAGTAACTTTATTACTAAAATTTGGTTTATATTTAAACATTCATTTTGATATAGTTTCTACATTTAAGATTTTCACTGAAACTTAATACAGTAGAATACCTGACAACCGAAGGCCTTCTGAATATAAGGTATTGGTTACAAAGTCCTGGTATGAGGGGTTATATTTAGATTAAAATTTGGAAGATTTTATATTATACAGTGTTAACTTTCCTATGTTGAATTCAGCCATTAGTTACAATGAACTTTCACCAGCGTCTAGTCTGTTTAAAATTTCCACTTTTTGCGATAACTCCAAAGTTGTTCTTTTCCTCTTATTCCCATCATCTTTTGCACCAATACAAAGCCATTAGGGGAGGAGGAAATAAGCAGAAGCAATTATCAGAAGTAAATTTCCTGAAAAACAGAAATTTCAAATCAGTTACATATCACCCAAATAGTTCAAATATACACATCAAAATCATGTCCGGATATGAGGGATTCCGGGTACAAGGCACTTTGGATATGAGGGATTCCAGATATAAGGGATTCTACTGTATACATCAGACCATAAGACGGACTTGATATGATTTTAAAATTCTACTGAAAAATATGAGAAAATAAAAACACTGTGAAAAATCAGGCAGAAGAAGAAGACAATTTAAGAAATTCATTGAACACATGCAAATAAAAGAGAAAAATCAATACAAGGAATGGTTTAATAATTACTTCTATTAGGTTGGTGGAAAAATAATGACGTAATAATGTCGTTTTTTGACGTTAAAAAATACGTCAAAAAACGACATTATTACGTCATTATTTTTGCACCAACCTAATATCAACCTCTGATAATTATTGGGCAAAAACAAGTGCAAAAGCACACAGTAAAAGTTGCTTTTAATATTTCTCAATCTTACTCTATGTAAGAACAACAAAAGATCATTGATTTGAATATGCATTGGAATATTAGCAGAATTAACCATTATTGGAAATATATGGATTTTTTACAAGTATTTCTTGAAGTTATTTTCATTATGCTTTAAAATTCTGCTAGACAAAGATTTAAGAACTATTATTAGTATTTCCTTTGATTTCTGGAGTGTAGTCATTTCTTTCTGGGTCCCAACCAGAGACCTAAGCTCAGAAATGACATCATGACACTTTCTACTGAGCAATTAAATAAAAAGAAAAAAACCCCCAAAAATAGATAAACATAGATAAAGCCCTTTGTAAGGTGTGGGCTGTATTCTGAGAACAATTTTTTGTATTTCTTTAAGGCATGGGCTACCAGGAATCACTTCAATTAGTCTATTGTAATCTTTTCCAATCAATCTGAGTGTTCCAATGACAACGGCGATTGTTGATATTTCCATGTGCCACATTTTTGAGATTTAGATTTCAAGGTCCTTGTATTTTGATAGCTTTTTGAAGATCTTCAAAAATGCATTACAGTTTGCAGGGACTGACATATCAATATAGAGGCACTTTTTTGTTTGCGGTCTCTAATAACAATGTCTGGGTGGTTAGCATTGATTGTTCTGTCTGTGTGTATTGTGTAGTCCTATAAAATTGTTACAGGTCCTATCTCCGTTATTGGGTCAAGTGGTGTTCATACCAATTTCTTTTAGTTTCCTTTCTGTAGAAGTTGCAGATTTTCTTGTGCAGATATTGGCCCACTCTGTCATGCTGGGTTTTATATTCAGTGGGTGCCAATATCGTGCAACCTGATACAAGATGGTCAATTGTTTCTGGATATTTATCACAGAATCTGCATTTTGGGCTAACACAATATTTTAGTATGTGTGCTTGATAATTTCTAGTTAACAAGAATTGGTCCTGTGCAGCAAGGATAAAGCCTTCAGTTTCAGCTTTTAATCATGCACTACATAGCTACTGATAGGTACAGTGTTTGTCTACATCAGCTTGTTTCGTATAGGCAGAGTATTGACTGTGAAGTGTTTTATCTTGCCATCATTTCTTTATCTAGTCAGTTGCTTTTTCTTTTGCTTTCTTTTTTAAGTATTTTGCACCTTCATTCAGTGTATTATGCTTTACTTGTATTTCTGCACTCATTTGAAACACCATTTTGAATTTGTTGGCTTCCTTTATTACGAAATAAAGTCGTTTACTACTTTCATGTTCTTTGACACATGTAATCATCCAGTCTCCTGTAGTTTCCAGGTATCTTTGAAGGCCAATTGCTGTAGTTTTATAAGACAGTTCTAGTTGAACTAATCCTCTGTCTCCTTTGGATCTGGGCACATACAGATGATCAACATCAGCTTTGAGATGATACATGTGATAGCAAGCGAAAAGATTTCTTGTTTTGGGGTCCATCCGCTTAATGTCAGCTATGGTCCAGTTAAAGATGTTAAAACTGTATTGTACCACAAGAACAGCCAAAATGTTTATGACTGATATTCTTTTTTTTTTTTTAATTCAGCTCAGTATTCAGTACCAGACGCACACACCTGTAGTACTCCTTTCTTACCTTCTCGTTCATTTTGGTATGTTGTATACCATCTCCTTCGCTAATTGCTAAGTACTTATAGGCTTCATCTTGTTTCAGTTCCCTAATCTTTGTAACAAAATCTAAATCTGTTGAGGGTGTTTCTGTAATTCTCCTTCTTGAATGTTACTTTTGCCTATTTATCTAATCTGAAATCCATACCTATGTCATCACTGAAACATTTTACAATATTTAGGAGGCTTTTCAACTCAATGTCGTCTTTAGCAAAGAGTTTGAAAATAACAAGATTGTTTGATGTGAGGGCTTCTTCCTGTTTCATATTTCTGTCCACAAACCATGATTTACTAATATATTTATTAGTTAAACTATTATAAACATAAATTCATTTCATCCTAGGTATGATGATAAACTACATTCATGTCCTGGGTAAGATGATAAACTAGGTTCGACAGCAAGGTCTCTGATCAGGAGGTTTTGAGGAGTGTGGAACCACCTCTTAATTGTTGGTGTTCCCAGGTCCATTTTGACCCAGGGTGGTAGCACCTGTTAGGGTCCCAGCCATGGGTAGAACTGGGGACAAAACACTATGAAAGTGTAAAAATGGCTTTTAATACCAGAAATACTTTGTAAAAAATTATTACCAGCAATAAATTTTTGAAAAAAAATTACCAGTGATACATTTTGAAGAAAAAATATTACTAGAAATAAATTTTTTGAAGGAAAAATATTACAGAAATAGATTTTTTGAAGGAAAAATATTACAGAAATAGATTTTTGAATGAAAAAAATATCATCAGCCAAACATTTTTGAAAAAAAAATATTAGCAGCAATAAAAATTTTGCCGGCATTAAATAACCCATTGAGGTTGATATGCCGTAAAACAAAATAAATGAAATCAAACTAAACCAAAGAATGCATATTCTATTCATACAAACCTATCCTAAAAATTTTGCCGGCATTAAATAACCCATTGAGGTTGATATGCCGTAAAACAAGCGAAACTAAACCAAACCATAAATACATTAATTATACTTCATTATTAATTGCTTCTTATACATGTTTTAATTTGAAAAATTTCCAAAATTATGAGAGAAAATAAATAAAATATTTATTAATATTCTTTTATCACATTATTTATACAGCTCCTTTGATAACGGTTAAGCAAAAATAGTTGTTATTAAACATCAATTGTCCTAAATTGTCACTTTTTTAATTTCTTGGATGAAGAATTATTTATATTATTTACAATCAGATTAATGCATTCATCTTTGTCATTATTATCACAATGGTTCAGCCATTGTACACGCTGGTGTTACTCTGATGGTTTAGGAAACCACTAGATTTCTGTTCTAGTAAGTCAATGATTTTATCCTATGGATTAAATCATTGGTTCTTGACTTTTGCCATATAGGAGTTTTGAGTTCAATCCCTGAGCCAGGTAGTTCAGACTCTAGAATAGAAATAGGGTAAGCAATAAATGAGCAGTACTAAATAAAAACGAGATAAGATAGCAGAATGAGAACAGTCTGCCCCTCGTAGATTAAAGGAAGGGTTCAATTCAAAATTCCCTGAAGGTTATCCAGTTCAGCAGACACCTGAAGAAAGCTGGAAATTCCACATTCATTATTAATTGCTTCTTATACATGTTTTAATTTGAAAAATCTCCAAAATTACGAGAGAAAATATTTTTAGGGAAACAAGCATTATCTCTTTCATTCCATTTGTATCAGACACACATGCTTAGTCAGGGCACCAGGAAAAAAAAGCTCATCTGAACAATTGTAAGGAAAATAAATGTAGAAAAGACAAGGAAACCATGTCACATTGACAAGAAAATAACTGAACTCAAGATTCCCTGGTCAGGATTGATTACATTACAGATCCTTCTTTGAATTTTGTCAAGAATCTTATGATATTTTTCAGCCAAAATATTGTAATAATAATAAAGATGAAGATATAAGTTTGAATGGAAATAATGCTAATAATGTCATAAAACTGTTGTTAGTCATTATTTCTAGTTACTAAATAAAATGTTACTGGGATCTTGATTTTATCTTTCTGACCCTTTGACAGAACACCTGTTTTCTCTGAAAAAAAAATCTCTTGATAAGATAATCATGGCATATGGAGGGTAGTAACATAACCTTGAATGTTACTTGGTAAGATTAGTTTAACTCAGAATAATCAGGTCACCCACTTATTTCCTGAAGGCTTCATTATTCTTTCTGCCAAATTTCTAGAGCAAAGAAAATAACTCTCAGATGTGTGTAGACATTTAAGAAGCACTTATTTAGATTGAAATATTGCTTCCACATCCTCTGGATAAATGAGATCTTCTTTAGTGAATTAGGTAAACATTTCATATTAATGCTATGAACTATTATAGTCTTAAGATGTTTTATATACAAAAATATCTTAATGTATCGAGAAGTATGTTTGTTTTCAACTTGTGGAGATTTGAATTTTCAGAATGAAAAAAATAATTAACATTCTGTAAAAGCTCACGGAAAAAAAGAGGCTTTGTTACTAAAAATAAAAGTTCTCTAGTTTTTTAATATTTACCTTTTTCTTATTTAAACATTGCACAGAATTTTGCAACATGTAAATGAAATAATTGTTAGATAAACTTGATAGAAGAGTGAAAAAAAATGAAAAAGAGCTCTTACAGTCATTGAAAGAAGAATGAAATTAATTATCAGACTTAGAAACTTTTGCAATGAATGCCCAAAATTTGTGCTGCTTTAATCAAGGCTAAAGGAAGATATTTTGACAAGAGCAAAATTTACTCATAAAATTCTTTTTTCTTTTTTTCTTATACTAAAATTTCTAATAAAAATATCATGTCTGACTTTTTTTTAAACATGTATGATAATTTTCTTATTTAAAGTACAAAACAACTATTTTTGGGGTCCAATTTAAAAAATTACCAGGGGTGACCTCAAACTTTTGAACTATAGTTTCAGGGATGATGATGACATGTAAGATATTTCAGCAATATTAACATTCATATCAATATGAATAATTTTGTTTTGTCTAATCATGTATTACGAAAAATTTTTTTTTTTTTTTTGAATATAAAAACCTCAACTTTCATTTTGAGGAAGATCAAGTAAAATGGAAAAAAAACCTGGTAAGATTTACACTCAGAATAAGCATTTTAATTTTATTTTCCTGATGACAAAAATGAAACGTCAAATGAAACGTCAAATGAAACGTCAAATGAAGCGCCAAAATAAAGTGAGAAGAGCAAACATAAATATTTCGGATGATCATTTTAATAAAGATAACTATGAAAAAAGAACTAAAAGGGGGAGAAATGAATTATCGATGATGATGAATATATCTTTTAAATCTCCGGTAATGATAAGGAGGAAGAAATAATGGATATAGATAATAAGCTGAACATTGTTTTTTTTTTCTTTTTATTATAACTGTCACTAGTAACTACTATGATTATTATAATTGCTTTAGTAGAAGGCATAAAAAATATCTTCTTTTTTGTTGTCAATTATTTAATTTCTATCATTTTTATTACTGCTTTCTTTTTATTCATTTCAAACCCTTTTTCTTCCTTATCCTACATTTCTTTTCTATCTTGGCATCTATATCAACAAACCTGTTTATCTATATGCCAAGATCAACACTTGGTGATTTGAATTACACTATCAGACAGTCACTGACAGATTATGTCTACACATGTACTCTGTATCAAATATATACTCTTTGACTCTGTTCTTCTTTTACTCTATCATTTCTTTATACAGTCTTCTTCATGTCAATATCTAGGCATACTTTGCTAGCATCCCCCTCTGATAAACATGCTTCATTTGGAATTGAATTCTTTACATGGACACATAGAGGTGCACAAGAAATCCTGAAAACGTTCGTATAGAATTGACAGAAATATTCACTAAAGTTCATCCATGCCAACACATACAGCACTTACGTGTTTTTTGTATTTTTTTTTTTTTTTTTTTGTTTTTCTTTAATTGTTTCGCCCCCAAGCAAGTTAATAATGCCACTAGAAGGCAGAGGGAGTTACAGGCAATGAAAAAAAGAGAAAACTGAGAACAGGGAAGATTGAAGAAAGGACTAAAAGGAACAGAGTTCAAGAAAAACGAAAGATGGCAATTGACACTGGACTGAAATCTTTGAAAATTGTAAGATCAGAAGGGGGACTTCTGCAGGTGTGAGGTGTGAGGAAAGTAACTGTCAGAGTAGAAGTGGCGGTTACATCTAGCTAGCGCAACAGTAAAATGGTGAGACCTAATTGCCAATCCAGTCAGTTAATGTGCTATATATGAAACATGCTTAGACAATCATTTTTTGATTTTTTCCTCACAGTAGGTTGCTATTTCTTTCTGCAGTAGACCAGTTGCCATCCAAAGCTATAGAACGCTGTCTTTCCTGCTATTTACCCATAGCTGGCTGGGGAGAAGAAGATTCATACCTTTCCCAAATGTCTTAGCACGTAAATGAATATAATGTATTCAACCAGAATTTGAACTCCTCAATCCAAGTCACTATCCATTACTCCACCGTGCCCCCCAATCTAGTAGCACATTTAAATTCATGTAGTCAGGGCACCAGGAAAAAAAACTCATCTGAACAATTGTCATGAAAATAAATGTAGAAAAGATAAGGAAACATTGACGAGAAAGTGACTGAACTCAAGATCCATGGTCAGGATTGATTACATTACAGCTCCTTCTTTGGATTTTGTCAGAAGCTCCAAACCAGATATGGCAACAGTATTCAGTGCACGGATGGATGGTAGATTTATAAATGTGCGAAATGGATTCTGACAAGGAAAATTTTCTGGCATGGCACAGTGAACCAAATTTCCTTATGGCAGACGTAACAATTCACTTGATATTGTTGCTCCACTTCATGTGTGTGGAAAATGTGAGGCCAAGAAGGCATAGAGTGTTTCTCTCCTGGAGATTAGCATCAGCCATTTTGATGGCAGGTAGAAAAGGTTCTATATGGTGATTAAATGAAAGTAGTTTTGTTTGAGAGGTGTTAAAATTCACAAGCCATTTCTTGCCCCTGTTAACTACTGATTAGAGCTTCTTTTTAAGAATAGTTGCCAGATTTACTTGAGTAAATTTAATCATGTACAAGTATGGAATAAAAGAAAATTGATTGTCTTGTATACTGTAACGCATATGTGCATTTTGCCTACATTAAAACTTGTAGTTGAAAATATTAATATATTCTTATCTGCTTCATTCATCCATTATACCTTAAAATGCTTTTGCTATTAGAGCAAAATTAAAAGAATACTTGCATACAACTGCTTTATTCTCATGAATTAAAATATCTTTTTTAAATATTGATTAAAGTAATTTGAAAAAAATGTTTACTTTTAGCTAATAAACAAGTAATGACAACAATGAATGAATTTAATATTGCATTGCTTATTCACATAATTCTTAAGAAAAAGAATGATTTTAAAAAATATATTGATATAAAATTAATCATTATATGCCTTATAATTTATACCAGGGTACTTGTTTTGATTGGTATATTCAGTGTTTTAGCTGTCATAATTTCCTGCCTTTTTCAGGTGTCTTTTTTCATACTTGGTAACCTTTTTGGAATTTTAAGCTAAACCCTTTACTTTTCTATGCTTTGAGGACATTTCATATCAGTTAATACTTAACAGTCCTATTCATCTTTTGTTGTTTGACCATTTCCTCAAGTGAACCAGAATATGTAAGTTTTTCAGCATTATCAGACAAAGAGATTCAACTCACAACTGCCAGGGAACCAAATATGCTTTCACTCATACTTTGATCCACTAAGCCATGTATCTCTTGGATAAAATTAATCTGGTAAAAATAATAAAAATAGTTATAAAGTGAGGATTTTTGTGCCCGAAAATTATTTAGGATAAAAAACCTAGTTAGATGGGTTCAGAACTGAAGCTAAGTGCATACAGGTAAATTGGAACAACAGCTTTTGAAGAAAAGAAACACAACAACCATTTAAGTTTGATTAATTTATTTCAAGGAAAAAAAGTTGAAAGGAAAAAGGTTATATATGTATTTGCAAACAAAGTGCATTTGTGGACATAGATTGCTTGAAGAGTCATCCTCTTAACTGGTAGGACAGTCAGTCTGTTGCAGTGGCTTCTAAGTATTAGGTTGGTGCAAAAATAATGACGTAATAATGTCGTTTTTTGATGTCAAAAATACGTCAAAAAACAACATTATTACGTCATTATTTTTGCCCCAACCTAATATTAAGGTTGGTGCAAAAATAATGTCGTTTTCTCACATATGTTACTAGCTTCCCCGTGTTGCAGGCTCATATCTGGGTTGGGCATCACACATGTTGATAGTAGCAGCTGCTTCTCTCTGGCCATCCAGGGCTCGAATAAAGGCAGTCAATCATGCAGGGTGAAAGACACAGGTCGATGGATCAAAGCTAAGAGCCAGTCGTAAAGGAAAGGGAACAAAAAAGAGGCTGAATTCTGGGAGTCAGACTTTATATAGGAGTCTGTCAACAGTACCACATGACTTCTACAAGGGCACTGATTGGGCCCTCATTTCAGGTCATTCCATGTGGGACTGTTAAATTCCAATAATAAAGTACCAATAAGGAGAAGATAAATACATTAATGTCAAAAAATGAAACCCTATTCAGTTGAACAGAAACAGTAACAACACATTTGAAGATATCTTCAAGAATAAAAAAAATAAAATGTTAATGTGTTTGCATAGGGCAGCTAGCCAATCCCAGTTGCAGACACCTGCTCAGGCACATTTGTGTTTGTTCAACACTCACAGAACCCATCTGTGGTTTATACTGCAACTATAGTGAGCTAACCATAGTTACAGTTTCTGGGGGAGAGAGCATTATCTGGTGTGAACGACATTCTGAACAAGGCCACTACACTCAAACCCTCAGTCACGATGACTTGTGACTTCATGCTAGCACAACCATTGACAACTCCGAAATAGTTTCATCTCCCAAATTTCACTCACATGGCTTGGATCAACTCATGGTATGGCTTTCAGGAATTTTCCAAAGGTGTCCCATGATTAGATTTCTTCTCTAGGCTGGTAATATCAAGAAGTCACCTCCCTGACAAATCGACCACGGTGAGATTCAAACCAAGATCTCATGTTCGGCAAAGTGAACATTCTAATCAATTGGCCGTGTGCCCATATATATATATATATATATATATATATATATATATATATATATTAAATGTGTGTGTGAAGAACAAATTTGAAGATGTTAGCTGGTAACTCAATAAAGTGTTTTTTTAAGATTACAATTTATTGAAGTGTATGAATTTAAATTTGTGCATTATGTTATGTGTTGTTAGTTCATCATCTATTGACATAGCATTTGTATGATATATGGTATCTCTTCTGAAAGGAAATAGAAAATGTGGAGCGAGTAGCCATGGTGAAATGCATAATAATTAACAGAACTATTCAACAAACAGAATTGGTAAAGTTTGCAATTGCAAGAAAAAGAAAAGAAAAAAAAAACAGGGAAAAAATAATATAAAGGAAACAAACAATATATGCAAGGGAAATTAACAGTAATAAGGCAAAAAGTTCACAAACTAAGAATTCGAGTTGCCACACAAAGCAAGTTTAGATAAGCGAACATAGTGTTCTGACTTCAAGACAAGATGGACCATGACTGAGTTAGTGGCAACCGAGAATTGGCCTATTTTATTGGCTAGAAAAATGTATTTATGTGCCTATAAAATAGGGAGGGGAAAGTGTTCTGCAATTATTACTATGGATTGAAAACAACAGAAAAGAATGTTCCATTGTTGAACTCATATATTTATCTGGCTTTCCGTTTCAGTATTGCATTATTTTTCTTGCAATACAAATGTCACATACATTATATTTATCTGTAATTTTCATTTTTTCAATGATATTTTCAAGCTTTATTATCTCTTTCATATTACAATAGCCTAAGATTTTGTACCATTCATTGAATTTATGTTACAGACTTGAATAAAATTGTATTAAGAAAATAGAGATATCTCTTTTTTTTTTCAGTAATTAAATCTTGTACCCTTGGAGAGAGTGAATTGGCAAAATTCTGTCCCTATTCATTTGAAGCATTTTTATCGGTGGCTGTTTTTATTAGGTTGGTGCAAAAATAATGTCGTTTTCTCACATATGTTACTATGTGAGAAAACGACATTACTTTTGCACCAACCTAATACAAAAAATATCTTGTTTTTAACAGTAAGCGAGAGAGATTCATTACAGTTTAAAAAGACTTTAGATTTATCTAAATTAACTCAGTTCTCACTCAATCCCATTTCTGTAGCATTCTGCGATGGTTGAATTCTCAAGATCAGGATAATAAAATTATAATTTCCAATTTAATCTTCTATATAGCCATATGTATTAAGGGTATAGATGAACACACACACACACACACACATAACATTCAAAGGCAAACCACTAAGACTTGTAAATATACGGCACTGTCGTCAGTGCCTCAATTCTGTTGCTCTTCATAAAACATTGTACTTGGGTTTCTTCCAGGCTGATAGAGTATATGACTGCAGAGTCGTCAATGCAGCCTTGAACCATCACTTTTATTTGAATCCCTTTTTCTCATTAAACAGTATAAGCCATAGTTTCCCACTTCCATCTCAGATTCCTACATCAAGAGTGGAAGAAGGAAAAACGCCACACATGGAAGCAATAAAAACCAACCATATTATATAAGTTGTGTAGTTGCCAATAAATGAGATTTAAAGATTTCATCCTTTAGCTAAAATTTTCATTTGCATGAACACACACATACACAGAGACACACACACAAATAGAGGCTTTTATTCTCTCTCACATACATACACACACACACACATGTATGTTTGCATATATATATATATATATATATATATATATATATATATATATATATGTGTATAAAGTTGTATATTTAGGCAGTAACCCCTCTTTTATGCAAGTATCATTAAAAATGGCTGACTAGTTACTATGGTTAAGTTTTTTAAATACCTTGTTTTCTACGTGGGACATGTAAATGCTGGATTTCATTTTTTGCTGTTGTTATTTGTTATAAATCAAGGTTTTTCCTGAATGTTGTTGTGTTACTTTCCTTGTTAGCTGCTGGGTCATGTAATTTAATAATTGTGTATTTGGGCAGCAATCCTACTTTTATACATGTTCCATTAAAAATGACTGACAATGTACTGTGGTTGCATATATATATATATATATATATATATATATATATATATATATATATATATATATATATATGTACAATTTATTTTAGTGATAAAAACATGTCAAAAAATGCTACACAATTGCAGTTGTGTTTTGCTTAGGTATTTTGCTTTTAAATTTCAACAAATCATTCACTTACCAGTCATTTACAATTACCTGATGAGATGTGTTGATTCACATTGAAACACGACTGCAATTGTGTAGCTTTTTTGGTGTGTTTATGTAATATCCTAAAATAAAGATTATTGGTCTACTTTGTAGTGAGCCCTGTTTTAAATTAAATGTTACAAACTTTGGTATTTTACCCTATTCATCCTCATCTTACCTGCCTATATATATATATATATATATATATATATATATATATATATATATATATATATCTGTATATTTGTGATATAGTGAGTGATTAGGATTGATTAATTTAGTTGGCAATTAAAACTTAAAACAGATTCACTTAAATGAAATATTTCATCCACAATCATTACATATACACACACATGTGTATGCAGGGTGTGATGGACAAATTGTTGTCTAAGTTACGCAGAAATAAAAATAATACTGACATCTCATTTTAAGAGATATATTTACCAAAATTACAAAAAATATCTTGAAATGCTAAATTTAAAAAAAATTTTTTTTCATTAAAAATTTGAATAATGAAAAAATAGTAATATTTCAAAAGTAGCATTTTTAAATATAATTGTTTTTAATCATCTCTGTTCACCTGTGGAGATGCATTTGCATCAAAACAAAAATGCAACTCTGTCGTAAGTACTTGTTCGTCTATATGTAGCATCTTTATAATAAATAAATATATATATATATATATATATATATATATATATATATATATATATAACGTAACAAATAACTGATACAACAAAAATTAATAAAACTGAACATGCTACCATCCCTTGTCTGGATGATTGGATTTCTCTGTATCCTTGGTAACCATAAATTATGAATTTCCCTTGCAGTTAAAATTTTAAAAAATAAGTTAATCCAAAATTCGCTGGAGGATGAAATAGAACTAATGTTTTTAATTTAATTACAAAATTAAATTTAAAGTTTTTAGCTTCCATTTTTGAAACATGGTTATTACTGTGTAGTGAAAAAACATATTTTAAATCAGTTAATTTATAATATTAATGCTCTGTAAATTTACATTAAGCACTATTTTGTAAAAAATAAAAATATCAATAAGAACACCTGATTACATATCTTACTGGGTTTTTTTTATTTGGATATACATACATACATATATATATATATATATATATATATATATATATATATATATATATATAATTTATTTGAAAATTATAACATAAATATGTTATAAAATCACTACAAAAAAGCCATTTTGTTTAAAAAATTCTAGTGTCTTATCAAGTGATGGTGTTAATTCAACACCATCACTTGATAAGACACCAGAAGTGTTGAAACAAAATTTAGCACTCTTTTAAGAATAGTATTTTTGGGGTATTGGAATTTATTCTGTATATACCAAGCCTAAACTTGTATATATATATATATATATATATATATATATATATATATATATATATATATATATATATGTATATATATACAAAGGAGAGAAAGAGCAGGTGGAGTAAAATTTCACTGTTAGTAGCATTTACTTTTAAAAAGTACTCAATATTAAGTAGAGCAATTTATTATTATTATGATTTTTATTATAAGAGATTATAATAAAAAACATATTGAAATCACTACACAAAAGTTTTCATGTTCCAATATTCTGATTGTACTTTTTCAGGTGATGGTAAGTAACTGGTGATCCCTGAAGAAGTACAATCAAACTATTGAAACGTGAAAGCTTTTGTGTAGTGATTTCATTATGTTTTTATTAAAATCTCTTACAATAAAAATAATATATATATATATATACACATACATATATATATATATATATATATATATATATATATATATATATATATATATTGTAACGAACCCCAATCTAAATTTGTTATAAAAAATATACCATTGCTTATATTTTAGAAGCATTCTAAAATAAAGAGCCCACTACTTACAGAAAATGTAAAGATAGTAAACCCAAAGAGATAGGTAGACTTAGAGGTGACAAGGATTGACCAGAGTGTACCCTTTCCTCCTCTTTTGGTCAAGGTGTTGACAGCATTAGTTACACGGATAGATTCCGGTTGGGAGAAGTTGAAACACTTTAAACTAAGCTTTCTCTGACCCTGAAGATGAGAGAGGGAGTCAATGACCCCATTCCAAAAAGTTAGTATTTTGAAAATTGACCACGTGACAAGAAGAAAACGGAAACAAATAGTGAAACGAAAAAGTTAGTCTTGACCGGACATGCTGGGCCGGTAGGACGTCTGGCGAATGTCTATGTATACAGAACGCTGCTATATCGAAGAGAGAGAAAGCAGTTTCAACTGTCACCAAGCCCTTAAACAAAGCACAAGAGGGAAAAGAAAGAAAGAAAGAAAGAAAGAAAGATAGAAAGAACAGACCATCTCGAGCGAAAATGCTGTTATACCAAGACGAAAGAGAGAGGGAACGCATTGTCTGCTTGATCGTCAGCCAAGCCCCTAGACAATGAAAAGAGAAAGAGAGGAATTAAGAAAAACCTCAAAAAGAGACCCTTATAAAAAGAAATAGAAAAGGAAAAAGAAAAGAAGTAGATATAATAAAAGACATTATTAGTGAAAAAGGACTTTATTCTGAGTTAAGTTTATTGTTTTTCTTGTGCTCGATTTTTGCTTAAATGTACCTCTTTTTCATGTTTGTACTTTCATGCAAATTTAGCATGAAATCTTTTATTATATGTTTCTTTCCACATTGTCTAAAAATGTTGATGTTTTGTGAATCCGTGCAGGTATAACACATGTTCTATAAATTCATGGCAGTATGGCACAAGGCCATACGCTGATGTTTATTTTACCTTTCATAGAGGATGCTCTCCTCCCACTGTTTTGTCCACAGTGTTTAAATGTTTATTCTTGACATATCGTCATTTTTGTTTTGGACGTTTTTTTTATTATTTTTATCTTTTCCACGATTACATGTTTGTTAATAAATTTATTTTTCCCTGTCTCCATTGTTGTTTGTCGCCTATCATGTTTGTTCCTTAATCGATTCCGCCTGGTTGTGTCTGAACAATTGGAAAGAGACCCTTGGGAAAGAAATGCCTTCCCCAAACGTTGTGGTCACCAATATTGTAGCAATGTGCTCCACAAATATTTACTTCTGACGGAGTCACCATTATTGTAGTGCGCATCACCACAATTATTTATCTTTGACTGGGAATGACGTGGAAAAGGACAAGCATAGACGCTGAAGGTTACCATGTAGCGGTCACAATGCAATTTATATTTGATGTAAAATAGCACATAGTATAAAATACAAGACAGAACGTAATGGTTCAAAACATAACAATTGAATTTATTAGTGTTGATGTATATGCATATAAGCTGAAGGTTTGAATGAGTTATGTCTCTTAGATTTGGTAATATTTGTACTTGAGCTCATAAAGATGAAGTAATTATTAAACTGAAGTTTTAGAAGAATAAAGTTCCTGTTGCATGTTAGGAAATGTGAATTGGTAAAGTTGGAAAGAGTTCAGAAGAGTTAAGAGTTCATACTTGTGTGAATTGGTAATGTTCTTTAACGTCTGACTGCACGGTCAAGACAGGAGCTCTTGAAGATTACATCTTGGCAGCAAGGAATAAGATGAATGAAGAGAAAACAAAGAGAGAGAGAGAGAGAGCTTACACGTGTTTTGTTTATATAAGGAGGTGTATCACATGACTAGCTCAAACCTTAGTGAGCAGGAAATTTCCTTCCTTGAGTGAAGGATATCTGATTGGTCAGAATTGACCAATCAGCGAGCTAGTTTTGAGGAGATTAACCAATGAATGCATGTTGCATGATTTGTATGTATGATGATGATGATAATTACCACAAATGCAAATGGATTCAAGGAAATACAAACTCAGCTCTCTGATTCCTCAATCTGAGCTGCTATCCATTACTCCACCATGATAATACACATTGAATTTCAGTTTATTTGCTTTTATTGGAAACATTTACAAAAATCAGATTTTATTATGCAGCTTGAGACTTGTTGTTCATAATGCAAATAAATATGTATAATGTTATAGTTATTGATATTTACATTCTAATTTCAAATATTTAAAGATTGCCGTACATTGTAAGAAAGATATAACCCCAAAATAGAAATAAGATTCAGTAATGTTATTAGGTTGGTGCAAAAATAATGACGTTTTTTGACGTATTTTTTAACGTCAAAAAACGTCATTATTTTTGCACAAACCTAATATTTGTGATAGGAAGATGATATTGAAAATTGCAAGAAGTTAAATAGAAATCAATCAAAATGAAATGGAAAACACTGGCATGAACAAAAAACTGACATTAAGAATGTTACAAAAGAGATGTGAGAAAAATTAAAAGGGTAATAAGAAAAATAGTTTGACCAGGTGTTGTAAATATAAACAGATAGAAAAAATACAGTGTATTAACCCTTAGGAGACAACAGGGATGATCTATCATCCAAAAAGTTGAATGACAAGAAAACAACTGAGTTAATCCATTGTCCTGATAATATAAGCCTCAAGGTTAGCCGGCTGATCTTCGTACCAACCAATGTTTCATACATTTCTTGCATGTCTGAGCCTTCAGTGGTGATTTCTATGATAGTTTGTTGAGTTCTGTGATTTTATATTGATTTCTTATGCATTCCAAATGAGGGATTATGAAAAGTGCTCCATCTTCTTTGCACTGAAACTTCAAATGAGACTCTATCTCCAAAGGGTGAAGAACATTGTCTAATGACATGAGAGCAAGCAAACCATCACTTTTAAAAGAACATCACAAAAATAAATTTATGATTAGGGTAAAGATGTTGATGAAAACTAATTTTGTGACAGTAATTTTTAATGATGACTGTAGATCTACACTGAATAGACTTTATAGTTATACTAGTGCCTGGTCCCTTCATAGAAATAGTCAACCATAATGACTTAGAAGGCAATAAGGAGGAGATAGAGTAATGTTTTGGGCCAGTATTGCAGGTATTAAAACTATAAATCCTTTTAAAGTTCATGATGATATCAAGATAAATGCAGAGAATTGATAGTTGGCTGAAAAGTTCATAGGCTGACCAAGATATAAATATAAGTAAACACAACAGTTGGTACACTTGCATGTCTTTTAGTTTACCAGCTGTTGTGTCCACTAACATTTATATCTTGGTCAGCCTATGAACTTTTCAGCCAACCTTTGTATCATAAGTTCTTAGACAAGATATTTATTGATTGTTACAGACCGCAAATAAGAAGTCTTAAGTTAAAGTGTAAATTCATACAAACTGTACTCTTTCACATTCTGTAAAGATATTTCTTGTCTTCCTCAAAAAGATTTCAAATGCACCAAATTAATAGAATGCAAAAGATCTCTTGGAAGCAATAAAACTGCTGCAAGTCAATGTTAAAATCAAAACAGTAGAAAAGTCAGTGGCAGAAAGACTGATGAATGTTACAGAATGCCAAAAAGTTTATATTAATATATAAAAATAATAATTTATCAAAGTAATCTTTATCTTCTGTCTTCTTTATTCTTGTTCTTTTATTGTCCTCTCTCCATAATAATAGTTTTTCTCATATTCTCTTACATTCAGTAACCTTTTGCATCTTTATGGTCTTTTCTTTAGTGTTACGTTGCCTCTTAATTTTGGATTGTCCACCAAAACTCTCAAAATCATTCTTTCATCTCTTGTTTAACATTTGTGATTTTCCAGTTTTCTTTACTCTTAAAACTCAACCAGAACTAGCAAACATCTTTTGAGTGGGTTGAACAGTTTTTCTTGAAATTTCCAGCTGCATGGCAATCTCTGATTAACTCAACAGAAGCAGAAAATTTGCTATGATTTTAGTATAAAAAGAGAAAGTTAATGTTCAACTACAAGTACTCTCTAAATCACCTCAAAACAGTAGAAAAACAGTGAGAAAAAGACTGATGAATGTTACAGAATACCAAAATGTCCATATTTATATATAAAAATAATAATTTATCCAAGTAATCTTTATCTTCTGTCTTCTTTATTCTTGTTCTTTTATTGTTCTCTCTCCATAATAATAGTTTTTCTCTAACACTAAGTAACTCCTTGTGTCCATGTGGCTTTTACCTTGCTTGCGGTGAAATGATGAAAAAAAAAAATTAGAATATTGTGTTAATCAAAAATACATTTCTATGGCCTAAATCTTTTGGATTTACTTATAAATAAACATTTGTTGCACTTAGTTTGCATAAGAAAAACTGACACCTGGCAAAATAAATCATCAACATTTTTAATGAGAATAGATATTGTAAGCATAAACTCATACAGTATATTTCCTATATAAATATAACCTTCAAGTTTTATCAACATTGTTTGGATAATACCAATTCTATGAGGAAAAGCATTCATTTGTATAAAAAAAAAAGCTGACATGGTGTAATTTCTCTTCTATGTTAAACTATTAGACAGATTTAAAATTTTAAATAATTCTATGGAAAATATTTAAATTTCTTTCTTTTTATGTGCCATGTCCTTTCAGAACATAGATGATCATGGCTCTCTACCTCCCTCTATCCCTTGCAGCTCTCAACAAGTTCCTTCCCTCTGCTTTCTCCCCCAGAACACGTTCTGTCATCCACTTGCTTAACCCCACCAGGTCACGTGTTGTTTTCCCTTGTCTCTCTTTCCCTCTATTTGACCCGTAAGTATCAGATTCTCCATGCCCTCCTTCCTCATTATGTGTGCCAGAAACTTTATCTGTCTCTTCCTGATATTAAGTATAAGCCTCGTCCTTGTTTGCAACCTCTCTAAGACCTCATCGTTGCCCATGCACTCAGTCCTTGATATCCTTAAATTCCTTTTATAGAACCAAATCTCTGTCACCTCCAGTCTCTTCTTCATCTTTGAGGAAATTGTCCAACATTCACTGCCATAAAGAAGGACAGATGTCACATAATAGCTCAGCATACTTTTCTTTCTTACCAAACAAATCCTCCTGTCTTGCAATATTCTGCCCAACTTTTGGAATGTGTCCTTGGCCATCCCAATTTCAATGATTATGTTGATAAAATTCTAATATATTTGAATTTTAATATAACAATCTTAAAAGTTAAAAATCATGTATTTTATTCCTAGATCTTACTCATTAATTCAGAAGAAAGATTTATAAAATTTGGGTTTGCCATAGCAAAAAGACAAAATTTACTAAGAACTACAAAAGACAGGACGTTGTGGAGAGCCATGATCACCCATATCCTGAAGCAACATGACACATAGAAGTGGTACAAACTAGTAAAATATCTGTCTATATCTCTGAGATGAGGTACTATGATCATTTACATTATTTACATTATTTGAACTTTTATCCTCATCTTCATTGCCATATTCACAATGTTTCAGCTTCTATATCTCTGAGATGAGGTATTATCATTACTTGCATTATTTACATTATTCAGTTTTTTTCTTGAGATAAAAGGTAGATCTAAACCTGAAGATTCAAAACGGGACTCTTTGTCTAACTTAACAGTTGGGAAAGAGTCAGGTTAGTCCATATGCTCAGTTGTTGCAATGTGATAGATATCTGATGGTTATTCTTGCTCCTTGCTTGTGTTCTTCATATCATTAGATGATATTTGGATAGATTTGACAGACAGCTCAATGTTGATAATAAGTTTACCCTCATCTTCATTACCATATTCACAACATTTCAATCATTGTATGCTCTGGCCTTCTTCAGGTGATTCAAACCAAACCCTTTATTTTGTCCAAAAGGTTAGATTGTTCTAGTTCCATGTGCTATGCTTCTTCCGGATGTCTCAGTTATTTCCCTTTAATTCAACTCTCCAAGTTTTTGGTTCACCACTGCTGGACAGTGGATAAAGACGTTGGCTAGATCCAGTGACTAGACCCAAAGAGTTGTGAATTCAATACCAGACCACAGCATTGATGAACCAAAAAGTCAGAGAGTTGAGGGAATAAGTGAGACATCTGGAAGAGGCATGGCACGTGGAACAAAAACAATCTATCATGGTGGACAAAATAAAGTGTTCAGCTCAAAATTCCAATCACCTGAAGAAGGCTGGAGTGTACAACGGCTAAAACATTGTGAATATGGAAATGAAGATGAGGATAACAGTTTGAATAATGTAATTAATGTAAATAAGCTAGTAAAAGTTTATTTTAATTTAGTCGGTTAATTTTTAAAATTGGGAGAGAAGAATGATGATAAATATTTTTTTAAAATTGTTTCATTGACAGGAATGTAAGTAAATAAGTTTTCAGCATCTAATGTTGCTAATATTTAATATTTATGTGGTGTATGAAAGTGGAGAATTTATAAGAATTCATTAGTAGAATTTAAATTATATTTGTTAGGTAAATCTGTTATGATTGATTTAAAGTTTTAATTTTACTTTTGGAGTAAAATCTGCATTCTGCTGTGATAGTGATTTATAAAAATACACGTGAACGCACTGTTATAGTTATTTTTAAATTTTAAATTTATCCATTGTCATTGTGGAATTTTATTGCCGTTACAATAAGTTTGTCTTTGTAATTTACCCCTGAAGATGATCTTAAAAAATATCAAAAATACTTGTATTAAAAAAAAAACTACAATGCCTTCCTTGGTGAATTTCATCTCAACATCAAAAAACTTCTTAGAAAACTGTAAAGGATCAGTATTAAAATAAGTAGACACAATATGTCTATATTATTAAATAAAACCTGATTGAATATATATATATATATATATATATATATATGTGTGTGTGTTTGTGTGTGTTTAAAAATTTGCTTGTCAAAAACTGACTTTAAAGACTTAAAATATACCATAATTTTTTATAATGATAAATAATCAAACCAGATACATTCAAAATTCTATGTTGTTTATTTCCACAATTTTTAAATGATTTTACTTTTATCAATAATGTTAGGCATTGGTCTTGAGAAAGAAAGTATGTAAATGCCATCGTATTGGCATAAGTTTTTCGCAATTAAATTCTGTAAACAATATTATTTTAAATAATTTTATTTTTATCAATCCACTGATATGGCATTTCTTTAAAAAATCTAAAAAAAGCTTTTTTTTAAAAATTTATATAATTTATGAAAATCTGTTATACATTGGATGTATTATTCATAGAAGAAGAATTTTTTCACTTATTCTGTATTTCACTTATTCTATATATGTACATAGAAGAAATAAGTGAAATATTGATACTTCAACAAAACCTTTCAAAATCTTTTTTTAAAATTTGATTTAGATAATTGTATCATGCACCTTTCATGGTAAAAGTCATTAAAATCTGATAAAATCTGTTCTTCATGTTGTAGTTAGAGAGATGAAAAGGTATTTTTAATGAGTTATTTTCTTGCCATGCTGTGTTTGAGTTTGCATGTTTCAAAAAATTACCAGGAGTTTTTGTGTAAGTACTTTTTCTAACTTTTTAATTTTGCAAAATTATTTTTCCTGCTGATTCCAATATATTGGGAGTTCATATTGATTGACTGATTTGGTTTTTATGACTTATCAACCTTTTGCAAGTTATTTAAAGCCAGAAAGGACTTTTAGATTCTAAGAATTTTTTGAGATAATAATTATTTTTATTGATATAGTGCTACTAATTAACCCATAGCTGGTGGGGAAAAGAGGTGGATTCATACCTTTTCCAAGAGTATGTGTATATTCATTAATATAACGAACCTGATGGATTTTCTAATTCTGATTGGTTTGGTTTGTTTTACAGCATATCAACCTCAATGGGTTATCTAATGCCAACAAGATTTTTATTGCTGGTAAAATTTTCCCAAAAATGCATTGCTGGTAATATTTTTTTTTCATTTTTCAAAAAATGTATAGTTGGTAATAATGTATTGCTGGTAATAATTTTTTTTCAAAAATTTATGCTGGTAATAATTTTTTTTACAAAGTATTTCTGGTATTAAAACCTATTTTTACACTTTCATAGTGTTTTGACCCCAGTTTGAGGGTTAACCGT
Source organism: Acanthosepion lycidas (assembly GCA_963932145.1). Classification (NCBI taxonomy): domain Eukaryota; kingdom Metazoa; phylum Mollusca; class Cephalopoda; order Sepiida; family Sepiidae; genus Acanthosepion; species Acanthosepion lycidas. The sequence goes on along the minus strand of OZ010574.1, from coordinate 57,891,488 downwards.
TTGTCCATAGCTGGGACCCTAACAGGTGCCACCCCCTCAGGTCAAGGTGCACCTGGGAACACCAGCAATTAAGAGGTGGTTCCACACTCCTCAAAACCTTCTGATCAGAGGCCTTGCTGTCGGACGTAGTTTATCATCTTACCCAGGATGTGGATGTAGTTTGTCATCATACCTACAACAATCCAACCCTAAGCTTCATCCATACATCAAGCTTACAGTACCTCATATTCCAAAGAAGTCACCAATCCAGGTACTGACCAGGTTGAAAGTTTATAACAAATACTGTTTTTTTTTTTAATTTCTTTGCTAAAAATTTTACAATATATTTTGAAGAAATCAACATTTGTGAAACTATAATACAGTAAATTCATATTTATACAAGAATAAAAGACAATTGTTCTTACTCTTTATATTTTTTATTAAGATCTTTTGATGAGCTTGCGAAGTAGTGAAAAAATAAATTGTATGCAGCAACAAATACAGTAATAGGAAGAAATGAAATAAGTTCAGTTCCATCTAAAGTGTCTCTTGATATACATCATGGCCGCCTGTTTATCACCTCTGCTCTCTCTCCTGAAAGGTGAGGTTGAATCCAGATAAGTGTGGTGATGAGTTTACATAACATCAGTAACATCTTGGCTGCTGTGTACACTAATGAGGTCATGCTGTCTGTCAAATCTATCCAAATATCATCTAATGATATGAAGAATTCAAGCAAGTAGCAAGAATAACCATCAGATATCTATCACATTGCAACAACTGATTATATGGACTAAACTGACTCTTTCCCAACTGTTAAGTTAGACAAAGAGTCCTGTTTTGAATCTTCAGGTTTAGATCTACCTTTTATCTCAAGAAAAAAACTGATTGGAAATCCAGTTAAAGTTTTAAGAAGATACAGAGGTTCTCTGTTTAAACCAGTGGTTTGTTACCATTCTTTTGAATAAATTGTTGTCTAAATTACATTGAAAATAACACTGACATCCCAGATATATTTACCAAAATTACACAAAAATATCCTGAAATACTAAACAATAAATTTATTCAATAAAATCACCATTGGCTCCAACCATGGCCTCAAAACAACTTCAAAATTTCCTGCAATTCTTCAGGATGGGCTCCTTGTTTAAGTTGGTGAAATAATCCTTGCCTTCAGTTCATATTTAGTGTTACAAGGAGTTTTGTAGGTGTCTCACCCAACTGTACCCCATACATAATAATCAAGGGGGTTGCAGTCTAGGGAGTTAGGTGGCCAGATGTAATGGGTGATGTGGTCACAGAAATTGTCTGACAGCCATGACTGGGTTCTCCTGCTTGTGTGGTATGGTGCAGAGTCCTGTTGACAGACATAGGGTCTTCTAGTAGCCACCCTCTTGAGCCAGGGCAGCACTACCTCGTCAAGGCACTTGATGCAGGCCTCTGTGTTGAGTCTGAGACCCTCACTAACAAATTCAAGAGTTCTTATCAGAATGATCAGTGAGTTTTCCAAGCTGCCATAACTTCGTAATCACCATTAGACTCATCCAACTCTTTCTGAATCTTCTGCACTGTCCGTAGATTGGCACCCAAACACTTTGAAATGTTTGTATTGGAGCTTCCAGCATGAATGCCATGCAGTACAGTATGCCGTTTCTAAATTTCTGGCAGAGTGAATTGTGTCAGGGTGCTCTTTTTCTCATAGATGGTGCCCAACTTATCCTACTATTTTGTGCAGTCAACAAAATGAAAAATAAACAATGCACACACATAATTAAAAATATAAAATGGCGACAATTTACCCATCGCACCCTGTGCATATATTAAATATGATAATCATTGACCCATCATTTTATATCTGATTTTGTATGAATTCAGAGTGCAAGAAATTGGAGTTTTATTGTATTACTATACTACTTACTTTGCATTTGTTAATATGGACTTTATTGGAAAAATAATATAGGAACTTTCTGTGAGGGTTAAATTTCTTCAAAATGGTAACTTAAACTCCTCCAAGAGAAGAAGTTTATCAACTTACCCCAATTGAGAGTCAATAATTAATATCAAGCAATACTTATTTCTCTTTACCAGCAGCAGCAGCTGTCGTTAATTTACAGATTCACATTAAAAATGAAATGTTGCATAAAAAAAATCAATAAAATCTCTATCTATAAAACGCAGGATGTGTGTGTGTGTGTGTGTGTAATGAATGCACGGCCACAATTTTCAACGTATTTGCACCAAAATTTTTATGCACATGCTCCGAGTTAGTGGAAAGACCAAGACTGACTGTGCATTTCCCAACTCCCATCAATAGTGGAAATAATCAATTTTTTCATGCTTCTATGGCAGTTTTCATGTAGTTTGCGGCCATTTTCTACTGGCCAGAGTGAGAGCCTATAGCTGGCTGCCACAAAAAGGCAGGAAGATTCTATTGGCCAGTGTGAGAGCCAACAGTTGACTGACATGAATGTTAACTAGCATGCAAAAAAAATCAATAGCTGCATTCGTCACAAGTGGGAAAATTTTAATCTGTATGGCACTTAACTCCAATTGGCTCATTCGCTTGCTTAAACTCAATGTTGATTCTGATTCCGCAGAACTGGATTGGATGTGAAATAGTATTTGTTGTTAACATTCTTTTTTCATTCGGTTTTTCCAGTTACGAGTCCTTTTTTAAAGCTGATCGTTTTGTGTTCATTTTGTTTAGTTCTTTTTTCGTAACAGATTTAATGTTTACCTTAGAAAAAATTTGCAGTGTGAGATAGGCAAGAAGTAAGGCATGTAGCAACATCAGCATGGCAAAGGGCACTCCTTTAAAGGCAAGGAAGGGCAAAAATATTTTAAGTCAAGTGATAGTGATTGCTGTATGAGTTGTAAGATTTTTGAATCAAGCACGGGCAACGCCGGGCCATCCTGCTAGTTCAGTATATAAAAATAAGAAAAACAAAGATTTCTTTTGGTAAGCATGCAAAAATTGCTGGATTTAATGTTATTTTTTTAAAGAAAATATGTATAATTTTAACAATATAATATTCTTTTATCTTTCACAATGTTTTGCTATCTTCAATTCAATGGTACCTCTTGCCTACCTTCATGCTGACCTCTTTACACTAATATGTTTGATAAACCAATTAGGAAGATGTTTGTATAATTGATGGAGTTATATAACTTTAGTTGAACCTGTCAAAGCTTAGAATGATTGTTGATATCAGAGAATATTTTTCAGTTGTGCACTTAATGCAGACATTGCATATATTATTCATATTTCTATTGCGTTATCTATTCCCAGTTGTAATGTTAATGTGTATGCTCAAATTAAATTTTTTTTTTGCCTTCTGATATGTACACTGCAACTTCTCATTGGATATGCAACAACTGTTTGCAAGTATAGATCATGTTTCCTGCTCATCACTTTTTTTTGTTTTTTAATGATTTGTTTCTTCCAGCTTGCTAGAAATAATAACTCTATTTTTCCAGATGATCCAAAAATTTTAAAACCCTAACAATGAGATTCATACAACTATTAGATCTACTCTTATATTAATGCTCAATGCTAGTCATTTAAAAATATTACTATCTTTTCTATAATGTTAATTTTTTACTAAATATTTGTAACCTAGAGAAGGTTACTGAATAGAATAATCAAATGAAGGTTGGAAATGAACAATGATACTTAGGACAAGAACAACACATATAAGATTTGCCAGCAGCATGTAGAAGAAGTAGTCAACTGCTAGATTTGAGTCAAGTGAATTTTGCAATGAATCTCCAACTGTAGACCAACATACAGTATTTACTACTGTATTTATGTGAATAGGGACATACCCATTATTATCCATAGGTATACAAGAAACATAAATGCAGGCTGAAAAATTCATTTTTTAAACCATAACAATGAGTTTCATACAACTATTAGACCTACTATTATATTAATAATCAATGCTAGTCATTTAAAAATAATATCTTTTCCATAATGTTAATTTTTTACTAAATGCAGGCTGTTTTGCTATGTGATTCTTGTGATAAGATGTCTTGGGTATGACGATAAACTACATTTGTGTTCTGGGTAAGATGATAAACTACATCTGACAGCAAGGCCTCTGATCAGAAGGTTTTGAGGAGCATGGATCCATCTCTTAATTGCTGGTGTTCCCAGGTCTACTTTGACCTGGGGTGGTAGCGCCTGTTAGGGTCCCAGCTATGGGCAAATAGTTGACTCACAAACTGGGGTCAAAATACTATAAAAGTGTAAAAATAGGTTTTAATACCAGAAATACTTTGTAAAAAAAAATTATTACCAGCAATAAATTTTTGAAAAAAAATATTATTAGCAATACATTTTTGAAAAAAAATATTACCAGCAATACATATTTGAAGGAAAATTATTACCAGAAATAGATTTTTGAAGAAAAAAATATTACCAGAAATAAATTTTTGAAAAAAATATTACCAACAATAAAAATTTTGTCAGCATTATATAAACCATTATGGTTGATATGCTATAAAACAAAACAAACCAAACTTGTGATAAGTAAAGTTAACATTTTTTAGATTTCTGTAATTATTATGTATATATCTTTTTATATTTTTAATTATTTTGATTTCTACATTTTCTCATATGAATATGTAGCCCACTTTTACATTCAACACATATATTAGGGTTCTCTAGTTTTGTCTTTTTTAGTTTTTATATTCTTTTCAAAAAAAGATTTCTGTTTTTTATGGCATCTCATTAAATATTCATAATTTTGTATTGCTACTGTTCTGAATATTATAAAAATAAATGAAAAATTATCAATTATCTGCAAAATGCTTTGAAATGTTTTCTATAAGAGCTTATTAATATTCTTATGGGATATTGTTGGCATGGGCTACTACTGATTGTTGCTGACTTTGTTTTGATGGTCAAGGGAAGGAGTTTACAAGTAACCTCTTTAGGGGGAAAAGAAAGGTGATGTTTTGGATGGCAACAGAGAAGAGAAAGCAAAAACAATCCTTCATATGCCCTAAATGAAGTGATAAAACATTATTACCTGACAAATCTGGATACAATTTAATAATAACAATAGTGACATTTAAGTGAACGAGAAAAGGTGATTTCAGAAGGGTTAAAGAAAATTCATAAAGAGTTTAGAAAAATAAAGTTTGGTAAAACTAAATGTCAGTATACATAAAGATGTGTGAGTATATATATATATATATATATATATATATATATATATATATATTATGAAATGGACAAAGTCCGACAGTTATTTTAAGACATTTTTATGTTTATACATTCTTTTTATAGATACAAATATTTAAGTAAATCCTCTGTTTATAATAAACAGTATTAAACAACATTTACTGGCCTAAATGTCTGAGAAATTTTCACAGAAAATATTTGTCCTCTGACAGGATTCGAACCTGTATCCTATACGGAACCATCATAACTTGACGTGCCTTAGCCGATTTGGCCACAGTAAATTCGACCTTGCTAACTGGTAAATGTTGTTCAATACTGTTTATTATAAACAGAGCATTTACTTAAATATTTGTATCTATAAAAAGAATGTATAAACATAAAAATGTCTTAAAATAATTGTCAGACTTTGTCTATTTCATAATGTGTGACGTCATTTGTTTACATTTGATACGCAATGAGCAGATATGAATGTACGTGAGAGATTCATAGAAGATTGAAGTTCAAATACAGTAAATTCGACCTTGCTAACAAATCGCTCCTCTGTGACCAAATCGGTTAAAGGCATGTCAAGCTATGATGGTTCGGTATAGGATACAGGTTCGAATCCTGTCGGAGGACGAATATTTTCTGTGAAAATTTCTCGGACATTCAGGCTGGTAAATGTTGTTTAATACTGTTTGTTATAAACAGAGCATTTACTTAAATATTTGTATCTATAAAAAGAATGTATAAATATAAAAATGTCTTAATATATATATATATATATATATATATATATATATATATATATACAGTAGAATGCAGCATAATCTATACTTCCTTGAATTAGACGTCTGCGAATTTTAATTCAACTTTAAATCCAAAATTTTGTATTGACATAAATATGAAGTCTTTTCTTCCTCAAATCAGAACAGTACCCTCAATACCAAACATCTCGGATGTGCGATTTAGAGGAGTTGTACTGTATATCCTTATTTTTTACTTACTTTACAGATTGTAATTGTTTTTGAATAAGATATTTCTTGGCCATAATAATTCCACTAAGTTAAAAAAAGTTAGAGAATTATCTTGACTTTTCTGTAAAAATGTGAAATTCTTGAGAATATAGGTAAAGGAATAAGTAACACAGTTCTAATGAATATAATGTTTGAAGAAGCTCACTTTTCGATATAAAAAAAAACAGAGAGAAATTTTTACATGCTGCTTCATCCTGTGAAAATAAAAGGAGAAATGCTTTTTGAAAAACTTTTCATGGACCAAAAGAACATCAATTTGACCAAACTCTATACGTGTGGTTTTCTTCAAAAAGTTTAGAAGTTTTGGCAATATCAGGTCTGATGCTAATTGCCAAAGCAAAGGCTCTATGCTGAAAAGAACATGCAAACAAACATAAAATTTAGTGAAGGTTGGCTTAGAAGTTTCAAGACACGACATGGAATATGGCAATTAAAAATTTCTGGTTAGCATTGCTCAGCTGATACACAGGCAGCTTCTACATATAGTGAAAACTTATTCAAAATTATGTAGGACTATCATTTAACCCCAGATGAAATCTACAATGCTGATGAAAACGGTATCTGTTTTAACGCTTATTGACGAGGAATGTTAGAAAAACTTGTGATACATTTGCCCCTCTCTTGTTTGGAATAAGAATTGTATTGTTTATTGGAGCAGAATTGTTTTCTGGTGAATATGTTACTAAAATGTAGATCAATGGCGTAGTCCAATCGGCGTTGTTATAGACTTAGCTCTCAGACTAAGGGTCTCTCTCTGACTCTCCTACACGTCCATTGATATTTATGATGGACACCAGCCAATCACACTCCAGTGAGGGGGAACACAGGTGTACACATATTCCATTATATCAGTATCTATTCGAAATGTTTGCTCACAATAACTTTAGCTGGTGCGAACAACAGATTATAAACTAAATAAATAAAGATTGCCAGTGCTGGTGTGTGCTAATGCATCCATACCCACAAACTTAAATTTTTAGTTATTGGAAAATTTAAGTCCCCCTGTTCTTTGAAAGGAATTGTACAATTACCAGTCACATATAATTCCTCAAAAAATGCATGGATGGATCAGTATCTGTTTACTGATTGGTTCTTTCAGGAGTTTGTCCGATCTGTAAAAACCCGCTTTCTTGAATTAGACAAACCAAATTCAGGATGCTTACTTCTTTTAGGCAATTTCAGAGCTCATCCACATGAAGATAAATTAGTGTCATCTTGTAGAAATGATGTTTTTGCATGTTATTTACCGCCAAACATTACATCATTGTTCCAACCAATCGATCAAGGTGTTATTTGGAATATGAAATGTTTCTACAAAAATCATTTCTTGATGAACTGCAATGTTAGCCTACAAAATTTTCAGAAAAGTTTTGCCATCAAAGATGCCATGTTTTTATTTACACAATCATGGGATGAGGTGAAAGCTGATACTTTAAGAAGACCATGGGGAAACCTGTACCGAGGTAGAACTAATGTTGCAGAAAGTAATTTTAACAAAAGTGAAACAAATTGTTTAGAAAAAGAAAAAGAAATGCAGAAAATTATTAAAACTTACCAGCTTTTTTCTACTGAATATATATATATATATATAGAGAGAGAGAGAGAGACAGACAGACAGACAGAGTGAGAGCAGCTTATATTTTATATCATAAAGAAACAATTTATATAAAGAATTAAATAGCAATGTTAATGTGATTAATGGTGAAATCATTTCAATAACTGGACTTTCATCCTAGTCTTTGCCTATGTATGGGAAAATTCAGCCCAAAGATGACAAAATTCTCAAAAGCACTTGGCATGTGTCTTCCATCTGACAACAACTCGTATATAAGGATCTTATTATTTAAGGAATTGATAGTAATTTAGTGTTTCATTAAGTTGTGTTAGTGAAGTGATTTCACCATTAATCACATTAACATTGCTATCTAATTCTTTGTATAAATTGATCTTTTTATCTATTATAATTTTTTCATATAGACAAAAACAATTTACTCACTACAAAGATGCAACTCCATTTCAGTGCATTTAAATTGCACTTCGACTGGTGAGAACCAAAATGGTTATGAACAATTCTGTTTGTAAGCAAGCTGCATGTGAAATGTCACTTCCTTTTTTCCATTTATGCAGCTTGTTTACAAACAGAATTGTTCATAACCATTTTGGTTCTCACCAGCCAAAGTGCAATTTAAATGCACTGAAATGAAGTTGCATCTTTGTAGTGAGTAAATTGTTTTTGTCGATATGAAAAAAATTATAATAAATAACTATTCCACTACTATTAGTATTGAGCCCTCTTTTGAATTAATGCTGCGAACATTAGAATTTATATATTATTTTCATTCTCATTACATTCGGACATATATATATATATATATATATATATATATATATAATAACATAGCAACATTATTGGGATCTCAAAGACAATGCCTTCACCCCAAAATTGGAATGGAAGATAATATCTAGAGCTAGAACTCCTAACAATTTCAGAGACTGATGTGATCTTTGTATTAAACAAAAACATTATTTTTAAATATAATAACCCGGAGGAATTACTGAACCATCACAATGAACTTATATTCAAATGCAGACATAAACATTGATTCAAAATTTCAAACAATTTGTCTTGAACAAGCTTATTGAAAACTCTGATATCTGACTTAACAATAACATATTTTAGTAAATGTAATCACTTCATTATTGTATGACTCAATCTTTTCATTTTGAGAGTATATATTGAATTTGTGTATTTAATTATATGTGTATGTATGTGTGTATATATGTGTATGTTTGTGAAAAATATATATATATATGTGTATGTATGTAGACGTATGTCTATGTAATTGCTTATATGGATGTAAATGTGTATGTGAAGAGATGTGTATAGATATGTTTCTATTTATATACGCGTGAAAGTGTATTTATGTGTAGATATGGAATTTTATGTTACTTGCATAATTAGACATATATTTGTTATGGGTGTTATTATTGCCATATATATGGTTAAAAAAAGGAAAAATATATAATTTTTCTGAATTTGATGCCATATATATGTGTATGTATATGTATGCATATGTGTATAGATATATATGTGTATGTATATGTATGCATATGTGTATAGATATATATGTGTATGTGTGTATATGTATATATGTGTGGTAGTAATATTTCTGTGCTTATATGTTTTTAGATTTCTGTAAATGGTTTGGTGTTTTTGTTGGTATATAATTGCATAGTTTACTTCATAACATCCTTATATTTCTATTATTAGTATTATTATTAATAATAATATTATTAGTATCAGTATCATTTCATATATTTTTATCCTTATATTGTTTTTATTTTATTCTATTTTTATCCTTCTATTTTTCTATTTTATTCTATTTTTATTCATTTTAAATAATATCTTATTTTTTTAAAAAGAAAGAAGATTTTGATGAAAAACATTTTTTATATATATTCTTTCGAAAAATTCTTTACACTATTCAGTCACTTATGTGCCATGCATGATACACACTTAGGCAATCATGTATCTTTCAATACATGACTGACGAGGCAGATTTTTTTCCCATAGTAGGTTGCCATTTATTTCTGTGGTAGACCAGTTGCCATCCAAGGCTAAAGAACCTGGTCTGTCCTGCTATTTACCCATATCTGGGGGAAGAGGGAGATTCATACCTTTCCCAAAAGTATTAGCACATAAGCGAATGTAATGGATTCAACTAGAGTTCAAACTCGGCTCTCTGATTCTTCAATCCGAGCCACTATCCATTACTCCACCGTGCCTTCTTTACACTAATATTATTATTATTATTTTTATTTTTTAAAAAAATAGAAAAATGTCATAATTGTGAATGGCAACATGTACCAGACAGAATATCTATTTGATTGTATACAGAGATTGGCCTGTTCTTAAATTGACCCCTGAGTCCCATTAGTTCCCTTTCTTTCCTTGTCTCTATATCTTTCCTATATTACTATCTGAGGATCTCTTTCTACTTCCCTTCTACCATTCCAATAATTAGGTCAACATGTCTACACCTCCATATATCTGTTTTAACAAATTTGTGCCTTTCAAGCTTTGAATACCTCTGCTTCCCTCCCCATTCTTTCCATTACCACCCTTCTCTCTGAATACATAACCTCTCGTCCCCTTCCCTACCCCAATTTTGAATCTGCATCTTCACTCTCTGAATACATGCCATTATATATATATATATATATATATATATATATATATGTACACATGTGTGTGTATATGTGTTTAGTATTTTTAATCAAATATGATATGCTTTCATTTCTGTATACAAGAATTTCAATATTCCCAAGTTGGCATCTACGCGGATGACACTACAATTTACTCCTGCCTCAAAAACAAATCTAGTGTTGGTGACAAAACTAACATGGCCGCTCATCTTGAAATAGACCTCCAATCGGATGTTAACAGTGGCAAGAACTGGCTGGTCAACTTTAACGCCTCAAAAACTAAACTACTCTCTATTAATCACCATAGAGATCCTTCCCTGCCCCCCATTAGAATGTCTGATAGTCAAATTCTTGAGAGCAACTCTCTGCATCTGCTCGGTCTCACATTGACTGCTGACCTGAGATGGAACAAATACATTGAGTCAATTGCAGCGTCCACCGCGAGGAAAGTTGGCTCTCTGTGCCACGCCAGGAAATTCTTCTCCTCTGAATTGATACTTCAAATATACAAATCAACCATTCGCCCTTGCATGGAGTATTGCTGCCATATATGGTCTGGGGCACCTTCTGTTTACCTCGGAGTTCTTGACAAGATCCAGAGATGGATATGTAATATAATTGGCTCTGATCTGGCATCTCATCTACAGTCACTCTCTCACAGATGCGCTGTCACCTCTCTCTGTCTTTTCTACAAATACTTTCATGGTAATTGCTCCGAGGAGCTGCTTTCACTGGTTCCCAGACTCCAGGAATTCAAGCACCCTATGAGGCTGGCATCCCGCTCTCACCCTTACACTGTAGAAACTTTTAAATGTAGCCGTCTCTTCTACTCCAATAGCTTCATACCTCGCACCTCTCGCCTGTGGAATACCCTTCCCAATTACTGTTTTCCTGAGAGCTATAATCTCCAACTATTCAAATGTAATGTCAATTGACATCTCCAGTTACCTTGATCTATCCACTATCCCTCTCCTCATTCTTTCTTCTATCACTCCTATTTGCTCTCACTCCAAATCTTCTGCAACACCCTGCATCCTAGTGGCTTCACGACTTGCTCGGGGCGTAATGCTTAAAAAAAAAAAAAAAAAAAATACATTTGTGTGAGAATTTATATTTAAACATTATGCTGTTTCTTATATCCTAATAGTTGGGTTATTAGTACTAAACTAACGTTTAAAAAACTCTGTTTGATTTAAGCATTCCCTGCTGACAACAGAATGAAATATATATGACTATAAATAATTAAATTATGATTACAAATGAAAGTAATGTTCAAACAAAAAATACAAAGATATATCTGATGAATATTATTTAGTTTTATGGTTAATATTCTTTGCAACATTATAGTTTTGTGTTAGGTGTTGATATGTTGTGATATAGCAGGCAGTATAATCTTTGTGTGATATAATGAAAAATTTTTAAACCATAGGCAGGAGTTAACGGTTTTTTACTGACATCAACAAATTTTCGCATTAAATAATTAGCATAAAAAAGAAAAAAAATCCCATAGTTTAATAAAAGTTTTAAAAGCTTAGCCAAATCATTAAATAGGAAAAACCCTTTCTGTAGTCGTCAAAAAACAAATTGAAATTCAGTGCAATACGGTTTGTATATAAAACACCCACTTGAATAAACAAATAAATAAATAGATAATCAGATGGACAATAATAAAAGACAATTCTCCAGACACATAACGACTTGTAGGCGTGCCATAAAAATATCCCTCACTGGGAACTAACTAGACGATTAGCCTTGAAATAGATACCCTACCCAACCTTAGCAAAACCTCTCAGAAGATGATGAATCTATAGATAAGAATTAACTCTCTGACCACTTAATGAAGAAAACTAGCCTAGCTACTCCCACAATAACAAATGTTATAACGGACCATGCCTAAAAACACACGTAAACCAAGAGATAGCTTATTCCTAAAATTTCACTTGAAGATGAAACGGGACTAAAAAACACCTCAATTCAACTTAATTTTAATAATTATTTGGATGGTTTCGGCTCTCGTTTTTGAAAGATGAGCTACTCTTATGTAGTGAAGGAATCATATTTTTAAACAAAAAAATATTATATATTTATATATATATATATAAATATAGGTAACTATACTCATTTTGAAAAACCTTTGAAATTTTGATTTGCCAATAATCAAATCAATCTTGAAGGAAAAAAAGGTTTTAAAAAAAGAAAGAGCTAGAAACATGAAAGTCTGTCGAAAAAAATCGCACAGATACAGGTTTGAAGCCCAAAGAAAAAACCCCGACACGAGTAAACAACTAACTAACAAAAGAGCTCACTACAACCGTAGAGCAGACCTAGATAAACCTAGTGAGTCAGACAAACCTACCCAGATTTCACCTAAGTGAATCGTCAGGGAAAGCATGCTCCTGATGATTGCTAAGGTGAAACCTGGGTAGGTTTGTCTGGCTTACTAGGTTTATCTATATATATATATATATATATATATATTTTACTTCAAGCATTATTTTTAGTGGATACCCATGTTTGAAATAGACATTCCATTTTTATTTTCTTTCAAACAGTGTGCTTTCATATTCTTAGAAGGCTTAATAAAGAAAATGTACTGGGTGTGAACCTGCATTCCACTTTATAGGAGAAACCTCTCTTTGATACTATGTGCTTTAAACACAGAGTATCACAGTTCTACAAGGTTCTATCTACCCTTTCAAGGAATACACACTTTCTCATTCAGGTATCCTTGTCTGCTTAGTTTTGCTTCCAAAAAGCAATTTCTACAGAATTAATGGGTTTATTTTTAATCTGACATTTTTATTACTTGAAAGGTTATTTTTAGTGGTTACAAGTGTTTAAAATCGATGTCCCATTTTTTTATTTTAACAGTGTGTATTACTATAATCACATTATTTAGTGTGCAATAGATGATAGTCATAGACAGAAGTAATATACACTGATTAAAATAAAAAATGAGACATCTATCATAAACACAGTTATCCACTAAAAATAACATTTCAAGTAATAAAAATGCCAGATTAAAAATAAATCTATTAATTCTTTTATATATATATATATATAAATCAGTGAAATTAATTAGCTATTTTTGCCATCATTATCATAAATTTTACTTAAATAATATTTAAATATAAATTTAAAAAACAAAAAAAAATTGTGACCTAATAATATAGATACTTATACTTGATGTGAAAATAATTCTATATACTGTAAGGAATTCTTATACATTTACTTGTTCGTAAAAGAAATATAGTATATTAAAAATTAAAAGTGAAAATATTTTTCAAATCGTAGTTAAATAAAACGTATTCTAACCTAAACAGCCCCCCAAAATCTTTAAATATACAAATAGAAAAAATGCCGTAAGAATTTTTGCCGTTAACAATAAAAAGTTTTAAAAATTCCAGATGACATACATTTAACGGATGTCAGATTTCATTGAAAAATACGTCCCTACCCCTACCAAAACATAACTAATAACTGATACATCAAAATATAGTGATAATGAACCTGCAAACACCCCTAGTCTGGTTGAATGGATTTCTCTGTATCCTTGGAAACATGAATTATGATTTTTGCTGTGTCTTTAAAACCCAGTAATTTTAAAAGTTACTCCAAAATTTGCTTGAGGATGAAATGGAACTAATGTCTTTAATTTAATTGCAAAATTAAATTCGGAGCTTTCAGCTTCCATTTTTGAAACATGGTTAGAACTGTGTAGCGAAAAAAACATATTTTAAATCACTTAATTTATAATATTAATGCTCTGTAAATTTACATTGAGCACTATTTTGTAAAAATAAAAATATCTATAAGAACACCGGATTATATATCTTACTGTTCTTTCTTTTTATTTTTATATATATATATATATACACACACACATATATATATATATATATATATATATATAACGTCATCCACAGACAGACTGTTTCGCTGTTTCACAGCTCATCAGTGTGGGTAGACATCCGGTTGCCTCTAGCTAGGATCGAAACCCGACAGTTGGTGTCAGTCGGAGATTCTACCACTAAGTCGTCGGTACACGGCAGGGATGTAGGTGGATTTTTAGCGTATTTATTTTTAGAAACACGCCCAGTGACCGACAGTGACTCAATTCGCTTTGCAAAGAGTATATTTTTATTTTTACAAAACAGTGCTCAATGTAAATTTACAGAGCATAAATATTATAAATTAACTGATTTAAAAATATGGCACTGTTTTGTAAAAATAGAAATATCAAAAAGAACACCAAATTACATATATATATACATATATATATATATATATATATATATATATATATATATATATATATATATATAATAAGTAGTTCTCTGCTAGCAGAAAGCAGAAATATTTCTTCTCCTGATGATGGTTATTTCGGCCGAAACTAGTCGAGGAATCTAAATGAAATAATAATAAAAAAACGAAAGAATATAAATCTACAACCCAGTGTGTCTGAAGATTTTAATTTTTTAATATTTTTTTATTGTTCAAAATATATATATATATATATATATATATATATATATATATATATAATTTATTTTAGGATATTAAAAGAACATGTAAAAATTGCTACAGAATTGCAGTGTGTTTCAACTCATACCAATGCTTCTACTCAGGTGATTGTAAATTACTGTCGAGTGAACAATTAATTTGGTTTCAAAAGCAAAATACATCCTCTTTTTACAAAAAAAAATAAAAAAAATAAAAGTTATAAAGCTTGGGGGCTTTACTTGATCAACCAATCAAATATGACCTATCATCAATTACGCTAAGTGAAAAAGAAAAAATTAAAATTTTCTTAGAAATGGGTTATGGTTGGGAATTATTTACTGACAGCAGCCAGACATTAAATTTTTTTTTTTTTGAAAAATGCCTTGAGATAGTAATTCTGCCCGGGGTCAAGAGGATGGCTACTGGAAGTCCCTATGTCTGGCAACAAGACTCTGCACCATGGCACACAAGCAAAAGAACCCAGTCATGGCTGTCAGACAATTTCTGTGACCACATCACTCCTTACATCTGCCCACCTAACACCTCAGACTGCACCCCACTAGCTTATTATGTATGGTGCGCAGGCAAGGATTACGGCAGAATCCGCCAACTTAAACAAGGTGACCGTCCTGAAGAGTTGCAGGAGATCCTGAAGCTGTCTGAAGACTGCATGAAGCTGATGTCGATTTTATTGAATAAATTTCCTGTTTAGTATTTCAAGATATTTTTGTGTAATTTTGGTTGATATATCTGTTAAAATGGGATGTCAGTGTTATTTTCAGTGTAATTTAGACGACAATTTATCCATCACACTCTGTATAACACAGACACATACACACTAACATGCATGCACACACACACACATGCACACACACACACACACACGCAGAGACATATATATATATATATATATATATATATATATATATATATATATATATAATAAAATAAATCCTAAAGCATATTGAGTACTTTATGTTTTAGCTTTTTACTCACTTGGATTTTTTTCTTTGGACTAAAAACTTAAGGATTTGTTTCATCCTGTTTGGATGTTTCTAGTTCTTTCTTTCTTTTTTCCAATTTTTTCCTCGGGTACCAATTTGTTTTGATATACTTACAGTTTGTGCTATCCAAGATTTTTTGACCAACCTAGTATTAATATTGGTATAATAATAATAATAAAAATAATAATAATAATATACATATATGTGTGTGTGTGTGTATATATATATATATATATATATATATATATATATATATATATCATTTCAATATGCGTGTGTGTATATATATATATATATATATATATATATATATATATATATATATATATATCGTTTCAATATGTGTGTATATATATATATATATATATATATATATATATATACATATATATTTATATATATATATATATATATATATATATATATATATATATATATATATATATATGAAGAAAAATATACGGGAAAAAAAAACAAACAAAAATCCTTATATGCAATAATGCTGTTTTAATGTTAATATGTCGACATCGGACGTTTCGGTCAATAAACCATCTTCAGGACATATTCAATATAAAATATAAAATATAAATAACATTATCAAACTTAACATGACAAAAACGATGGACACAAGAACAAGACATATCCAAACAGATAACTAAAAGTTTATGCGATCAGCGTTTAGCTTTAAACATGGTCACGTTGTCACCACGTTTGCGACGCTGTGAAAACGTATTCCTAAATTTGAATATTATGAAAGAAAAATGAAAGAAACGACATATTAACATTAAAACAGCATTATTGCATATAAGGATTTTTGTTTGTTTTTTCCCGTATATTTTTCTTCATACTGTCGGATTCTATATCCATATATTTGCTTACATATATATATATATATATATATATATATATATATATATATATATATATATATATATATATATATATGTATATATATTCATATATATACATATATATATATATATATAGCTATATATATAGCTTTCAATATACATGTTACAGGTAAGTTAGTTTTTTGGTAAAACAATTTCTTCTTACAGAATTCTTATGTTTTAATTGACTAGACTTAATTTTGCATAATATTCTACATTAATTCGATAAGATAAAATTTTGAATAATTCTTTTACATAAGTGTGAAAAATAAATTGTTTTGTGGTTCAACTATTTGGCTTGCAGTACGTTGTTTGATGCTATGTATACATTAACTATAGTTGCCAACTAAGCAAATTCCTTGAGTTCTTATGGCAGGAAGTACACATTACAGTGAAAATATATCTCTAACAGTTTATGGATATCCATTGCAATAGCATAACTAAGTTTAAATTCGAAAATACATTATAACTGAGGTCACACATACATGCATGAGTGTGTGTTATTTTTAAACAGTCTACTAATTGTGGTCACCAGTAGCATAGAACTTTAAATATAGGACCAAAATTTGGTACTATTCAAATTACTTGCACTGCACTTTGTACAAAAACATTATACCAAGTATCAAATAAAATATATTTAAAAATGCATTTTCCAGTGAGGAATGTATAATATGGAGAGAATTTTTAAGGCATTTATATTATTTCTTTAATAAAACACACATACATACACACATTTGCAATTACACTACAGTGACTTAACAAAAGTAATGGATTACTATCAACCCTCCCTGCCTCCTATCAGAATGGTTGATGCCTAACTCCATGAGAACATCTCTCTGCACCATCTTGGTCTCACGCCTTCCACTCACTTGAGGTGGAACAACTACATTGAATCAATAGCTTCTTCTACTGCAAGGAAATTTGGTTCTCTGTGTCACACCAGAAGGTTTTTTCTCGTCTAAGTCCATCCCTCAAATCTACAAATCAACCATTCGCCCTTGCATTGAATACTGCTGCCATATATAGTCTGCTGCCCAACCCCCCTGTTCATCACAAGGTCCTCGACAAAATCCAGAGACAAATATGTAATGTGATAGGTCCTGATCTGGCATCTTATTGATGTACTGTGGCTTTTCCCTCTGTCTTTTCTACAAATATTTTCATGGCAACTGCTCTGACAAACTACTTTCACTGGTACCCAAACTGCATGAATTTAAGCGTGCTACTAGGTTGGCATCTCAGTCCTACATTTTCACTGTTGAAACAGTTAAATGTAGCTGTCTCTTCTACTCCAACAACTTCTTATCTTGCACTTCCCATCAGTGGAACTCCCTTCCTTTTACTTGCTTCACTGATAGCTATAATCTTCAAATATTCAAATGTAATGTCAATCAATATTTTCTGATGCCTTGATCTCCATCTTTTCTTTATCCTTTCCTCAAACACCCCTCTTTACTTTTGCTTTCACTCTCTGTAACCCCTTGCATACTAGTGGCACTCCCACCTTGCTTGGGGTGGTGTGCTTAAAAAAAAATGTTAGGTTGGCAAAATGCAGCAATTTAATATGGGGTTGATTTCACAAATGGTTAGAAGACATCTGGAGAGACAGTGAGCCATACCATCTTGATAGCTGTCCACATCTCCCTGATATTTGTAAGTGCATGGTTTGCGTGTGAATAGGCCTATCCACAATGTACCATTAAGGCTCAATTAAGCTCATATAGAGCAATGATGGTGCTCACACCATTTATCAGCTCTCCAGAATTCTCCACAACCACAATTTTAGGCAATTTGAGCAACCAGTGATACAGTGCATTATCTTGATGGAATAACCTGCTGTTATTGTAACACAAGGAGTGAATGAATGAGTGAAAATGGTCATGAAGCAGTGCAATGTCACAGCCCTAGTCAGTGACATTTTAATGAAAACCAGAGAATCTAACCCATACCATGTGAACATACCCAACATCATTATGGAGTTTGCAAGTTGCTTTGTTGACAATTGAGGTCCATAGCTTCAAACGCTACCATCATTCTGAAACAACTGGAAACATGAGCCATCAGACCAGACCACACATTATCAGTTCTCCTATGTCCAATTAATTATACCACAAGCCCAGGTGGAGCTCTGTGTCTGATGTTGTGGATCTTCTGCTTTCATGTTCCATGAACAAAAACATTGAACTGATATGATAGATATGTACTTAGTGCCTCCTGCATTGAATGTGCATGTAATTTGAGTCAGTATCACTTTTATACAAACAATTCTAGCTACACGCCTCTGGTTACAATCAATAATCACCCATGGTCAGCCACTGTTCTTGTATATACATGGCACTGTAGATTGTAGAATGTCAAATATACCCACAATTTTATAAATGAAATGTCCCATCACTCTGTCATTGTCATGCTCTGTTTGAAGTCCACTAATCTATATCATTTTGCTATGAACAGCCTCGCTAGTGTTCCCACTACCTTGCCAAATGTCTAGATTCATTGTGTATAAAATATAATTGTGGCACAAAGCTGAAAATGGTGGGGAATGCACTAAGGCTGGTCATCACTTACTATCTTATACCTAGCTAATCAGATTCATGACCCATTCATTCATGACAATTTGCACAGCCACCAAAAGAATGTTTAATCCTCCATATACCACAATACCACATACTCTCAGGGGACTTACAAAAACACTGCATGACATAAAAATTAGTGATTATAAAATATTATATACAAAAATCTGTGGATGATACATAATGAAGGGAGGGATTTAACCCCAAAACAAACTAAAATATCAAAACAAATATAAAAAATAAAAGGATAACTGATGTTAGTTGGACCTGTCAAACCCTCAAAAGAATTCAGGGCAAAAATGATATAAGTCAAGGTATTTCTATGATATTGGTGTATGGTGGCCTCACCTACCATTAACTGTACCTACTGCTTCTATGAATTTAGGTTGATAATTGAGATTTCCTCCTGCTTCTTTTGTTCAAATTTTTGGTTTAATTTTTTATTTTTGTGAGATTTAATTTTATTGAGTTTTGTCAATTCAGTATTTTAGAGATGGCTGTAATTGCTCAGCCACCAATCCATGTATTTTTTTTTTAAATTTCCTTGAAAAGTTAATCAAACTTTTCAATTTACTAACTTTTTTCTCTGACTGTGCATTTTAGATCACTTTTTAACAATTTCATGCTAAGGAGAAGCTTTTAATTATGGTAATATTATTTTATAGTAATGAAAAATATTTGTATATAATATTTTTATTCTCTAACTTCACAATTTTGTTATGGTCCGGTTCCTTGTACCACGGTGATAGTCCAAGGTAAAACCAATAAAGAAGAACTCGAAGGCGGATATGGAATAACACAGATATATTACAAACAGGAATATATACAGAGAGGTAGAAAAGTGTTAGTACGAACAATCAGGTTTAGTAGTAATTGTCTGAACACGACTCTGTTTTGGACTGCCTCTGACTCGACTGACAGACTTCACTCCAGACTTCAGACAGAACTCCAGACTTCAGATGGAACTCTCTGCTTCCTCTTGAGGCGCATTATTTATTACGTATGGAATAGTCTATTATGTTATTATGGGTAAGGTCCCATAACAAATTTCATCTTTTTGAATCTTGCAAATCATATCTGCATGATCTGTTTAATAAAAACATGAGATAATATAATAATAATAATTGATCAATGCAGTTATAGCCCAATCTGAGCTACTATTTAACCCATAGTTGGAAGAGTAAGACATGGATTTATACCTTTCTCAAGAATATTGGGACATAAGTAAATGTAACAAATTCACCAGTTTTCCATCCACTACACTACCTGCACTTCCATAAATATGAAATATTGAAAACCAATGATAAGATTTAGCAACAAAAAGCAATAATATATTTGAAGATTGTTCAATTGATATAATGAATACATATTGATATTTACTAAGCTTAGTATGACACAAGGCCATAAATGTGTAGTATCCAGTGAGAAATGTAGTAATAGATATAGAGACTAAGTAAGTGTTATGGTCCAGTTTAGGACCAAGGAAGAACAACACGAACACAAGAGTAGAAATAACGAAGGTATATTACACGAAATAATAATACAATATGTGGAAGGTATTAGTATGACTGTCAGTCTGGTTTGGAGTGAACTCAACTAGATTCGTCCCTCTCTCTTCAGAGGCATAGTATGCATAATGTTAGGAAGAGCTCATTCTGTAGTTATAGGTAAGGACCCATGACAGTAATCCTTGTTTTATAGTAAAGCATCCAGTGATACATACTATAAATATAGATGTGCTTGGAAGTGGATTTTTATGAATTAATGTTCTGAAATTGTTTTTAAAAAGATAATTTGTTTTAAGAATTACTTAAACTGATGTGAGTCTTCCAAATACATTTGTGAACCAAAAAATTTATTGGGCATATAAACTTGTGTTTAGAAGTTTCATATCTTATCATATTCTACAATGAAGTAATGAAAATGCTAAAGAATTGGTTTGCCTCTTGGAATTTTCATCTTGGAATCAAAAATATTACTAGACTCTTCTTCAGGTTTTCTTTGTTTATCTCTCTCTTTCACTATTAAATATCTCGTAAAAACTGAATGTCTATTTTAACTACTAGTAAAAGTAAAATTGAATGATTTTGTGGGACTGTCTTCATCTTTGTTACTGTCTTTGACAATATTTAGGCTTATTCATTCTCTGGCCTTCTTAAGATAAATGTATTGTCTGGTGCAAAGTATTGTTAACCTTATTCTGGTTTAAAGTAGTTGGTAGTTTCATTACACTGACATGTTTTGTTCATTCATTGCTATTTAATGCTGGCTGTAATACAGTTTTGCATTAATACTAAACACTGTTAGCATCTGTGTTGAATCCTTTTAGTATTTTATTTTCTCTTCTTATATCTGTGGCTTCCATAACCTTACACTGAAATGTTCTTTTTGCTTTTGCTTTTTTATTTGTCTAAGTCTCTGGTGTGTTGAACAATCTGACATTCATTTGTATATGCTGGGATCAAAATTTGTTCACATGTCATCTAAGGGTCAGAATGCCCAGAGATTGCAATGACTGAAGAACCAACAGAATGAACAAAAGTCAAGGACAGAATCCTGCATAATAATGGTGAAACAATCATTATGAGCATCACTTTCCTAACAATCAGCATTACTTCTTCTCTCTCCAGAAATATCAGCTGACAGCCATGTACAAAATCAGCAAGCAGCAGCACTAATAAATTTGGAAAAGTCAAGAATGGAGCAAGATTATTGTGATATATAAAAAGCAAGAAAAAAAATGAGCTTTAAAATAATGATTTGATTGATTAGTTTATTATGGCTTATCAATCTTTTGCAGGTTATTTGAAGCAAGAAAATATTTTTAGATTGCAAGAATTCTTTGGGGGGTAATAATGGTTTTACTGACACAAGTTCTGCTAATTAACCCATAACTGAGGGGAAAAGAGGTGGCTTGATACCTTTCCCAAGGGTATTTGTAAGTGAATATAACAAATCCAACTGGAATTGAACTCAGCTCTCCGATTTCCAATTCCAAGCTGTTATCCGTTATACCACCTGCACATTCAAGCTTACAGCACCTGTTATTCCCAAGCTGTCATCTAGGTACTGAACAGCCTTGACATTTTTTAAAATAGTGTAACAAGAATTTTGATAAACCTCACTAACATAAGAAATGTACAAGTTTCATTGATGCTAAAGTTGTGACAAAAATGAAATAAAGGATGTTTATTTCTTCCTTTAATTAACTTGAAAATGAGAAATTCTTTCTTAAATTTTTGTTCTTATCTCTTTGCAGAACAGCTACAGTATACAAAAGTCTCTGTCCATTCTGGGGAGAAGAATACAAGATGCATTTACACAGTGACTTTTATGATCTTAACCTTTATGTTTATGATGAAGACAGATTAGGGTAAGTTCTTTTTTTTTCTTTCTTCATAATTTTATATCTAATATTTGAAGTGTACATACCTTAATACATACAAATTTTATTACTCATTTTTATATGAAACTAGCCGAATCACCCATGCCTTGCAGTGTGTCACACATTTTTTTGTAAGAAAATGATGATTGATTTTAAATCATTGTTATAATTTGTGGAGAAAAATGATGCATTTCAATATTACTCAATGATCTTGCAGATGTGACCTCCATCTTCTGACTTTCTCCTTCTATATTTTGGATAGAAGTCATTCCCTCGTTCAAATATAAATTTAATTTAAATCAAGGGGGGAAAAAAATTCAGTGGAGATGTTTGTGGTCCCCAACCCAGCCGGGAACCCTCTTTGATAATATTGAAGTATACTTATCCAAGTACACTGGGTAATGTAGTTTCATAATATATATGATTATGGTGGTTTATCTCCAAAACCATAGGAGGAGTTTGATAACAAACAGACAAACAGAGGCTACAACTTTATATATATAGATATGAAAGATTTGTTCATGTCATAGAATTTACAAATATATATGTATCAGTCATACTGTCCATAGTTATTCTATAATCCAAAAAGGATTTTGGATTAGGGATAATGAACCTGTATTATAAAAATATTACATTGTTCCTCAAATAAAATTTGATGTTTCTGTACTGTATCATAACTTGTTTGTATTTTTCCCTTTCTTTTCGTATAATCAAAGAATTTCGTCATGAAAAATCAATTCAGGTCAGTTTGGATTTATTATTGTAAATAAAGATTACATTATTTAATCACTTTTTGATATTAGCAGTTTTCATCATTCACAAGTCTGAAGAAGAAATATTAAAACATTTATGAAAAATGATGGAAGAAATTTTTTTTCTTTTTTAATCTGTATATAATTATAAATATTTTAATCTCTATATAATTATAAATATTTTAATCTCTATATAATTATAAATATTTTCCTGATAGAGAAAACTTCCATCTTGCTCAACATTTAATGATGGCCTAAAGAGTTACCTATCCAAATTACTTAATTGTGCCTTTACTTAGCAGGTAGAGAAATAAATTTAACATATCTTTTGTTAGTTTTATTGTGGGCTCACAAGTGAAATATTTTCTTAAATATAAGAAGATAACAAGTTTTATTTTAATTCTGGATGATTTTTTTTTTCCTTTGTTCTCATTACACTTTATTCAATGAAAGGAGCTTGATGTTCTATGCAAGTCATTAGACAAACCCATAGCAGACAAAGTTGATTGTATTGTTGCAAAAGAGAGACAGTAGATTTTTATGAGAGCAATTTGAGACCGACTATAATTTTATGCTCCCAATTTATAAGATACATCATTAAAAATATTGGCCAACTTCAAGCAAAATAAAACTTAATGAAACAGAATATTAATTTAGACAGCTTTGCATAAAAAGATAAAATTTGCATGCCATTTAAAATTTACTGGTATATCAAGCAACTTTTGAAGACCTAATTTTTAAGCTAATTTGGCTACAGTAAATAGATATATAGTTTGGTCAATGGCCAGCAGTACATATGCTAATTTTATATCTCATGTATGATGTGAACCCCTTAAAATTAGCTTCAAAATTAGGTCTTCAAAAGTTACATGATACACGAGTATATACAGTATATATAATAATGAGAATATTTTTTGGAAGTTACTTAAACCCTGTCTATATTATAGAAATGGATAGAATATACAGTGGCCAAGAAATAGGGGACGTGTTTAATGCTAAAGAACAATACAAAACAGATCCCTCACTTTTTATCATCTTTTCATTTGATTATTTATTTATAAAGATGTTTTGGAATTTCATGTATGAATCTACTATGGCCAAGAAATAGGGATGTGTTTAATACTGAAGAACAATACAAAAACTGATCCCCGATTTTTTAATAGTGCTTCCTTTCATTATCATATTTTTTTAATTACCATATATACTTGCATGTCATGTGACTTTTGAAGAGCTAATTTTGAAGCTAATTTGACAACAGTAAATGTATATATATTTTGGTCAATGACATAGGCATGGCCAGCACTACATATGCTAATTTTATATCTTGGAGAAAAATTAGCTTCAAAATTAGACATTCAAAACTTGCATGATACATGAGTATATACCGTATATATAACAAACCAACCTATGAGAATATTTTTTGGAAGTTACTTAAACCCTGTCTATATTATAGAAATGGATAGAATATAGAGTGGCCAAGAAATGGGGGATGTGTTTAATACTAAAGAACAATATAAAACTGATCCCCATTTTTTACCATTGCTTCCTTTGATTATTGTATGTTTTTAATTACCGTATATACTTGTGTATCATGTGATTTTGGAAAAGCTAATTTTGAAACTATTTTGACTACAGTAAATGGATATGTAGTTTGGTCAATGATGTAGCCAGGGCCAGGAGTACATATGATAATTTTATATCTTGTGCATGATGTGACCCCCACCCCACCTTAAAATTAGCTTCAAAATTAGGCCTTCAAAAGTTACATGATATGCAAATATATATGATATATCAAATTATCATATTGTAAAGTTTTACCTTTCTCAACTATAATAATTATTTAAATTTGAATACTATCAACACATTTAGAACTTAGGATCATTTTTACATGCCAAATAACATTTGACCAACACAAGGAGCAACTAAAATTAACGATAAAAAACAAATGAAAGCTACAGATAAATTTCATTTTCTTCATAAAGATTCACGCCTGTAGTTTATTGCTACTAACAAGCAGAAATTTTTTCTCCAAAAATTTTTCTCCTGATGATGGCCATGATGGGCAAAACTAGTTGAGGAACCTAATTGAAATAATAAAACAAAATAATATTAATATACCACCCAGTGTGTCTGAAAATTTTAATTTTGTAATATTTTTTATTGTTCAAAACATATATATATATATATATATATATATATATATATATATATATATATATATATGTGTATATATATATATATATGTATATATATATATATATTTTATTAGTTTAAATGTTTTTGTTTTTTTATAGATACTCATATTTGAGTAGGTGCTCTGTTTTTATTTATTTATGAAACAGTATATTTATTTATTTCCATCTACCGGCCTGAATATTTTGAGAAATATTGTTAAAAAAATATGCACTCTCCAACAGATTTGGGAAAGTTCTGTGTTCAAAAGCATTATTCAGGCTTTGTTTGTTCAAGAGGTTCTTCATGTACGAGGGGTGAAGGCATGTCAGATCTAATGTCAGTTTGCCTTAGAAGACACAGGTTCATATCCTGCCAGAGGGCACATATTTTTCTAACAAAATTACTCAAAATATTCAGGCCAGCAGATGGAAATAAATAAATATATGGTTTAATAAATAAATAAAAACATAAAAACAGAGCATCTACTCAAATATGAGAATCCATTGAAAAAAAAAATGTTTAAATTAATTAGAAATATGTCGGATTAATAAATGAAAAATCCATTCGTAAGATATATATATATATATATATATATATATATATATATATATATAAAGAAATATAGACTTAAGGTGTGCTATATTTATGGAATAAAGTGCTCAATATCAGAGATAGAGCGTGTGTAAATATAAAAGTGAACATAGAAGTCAACACTTAGAGGCGACAGTCTGTTTCATGCTATATGCAATCGTCAGGCCTGACAATTGCATATAGCATGAAACAGACTGTCACCTCTAAGTGTTGACTTCTATGTTCACTTTTATATTTATATATATATATATATATATATATATATATATATGTATATGCATTCCTAAAAACTGCTTAATACATATATATATATATATATATATATATATATATATATATATATATATATATATATATATATATATATATATATATATATATATTCCCAAATGAGAGAAAGAACAGATGGGGTAAAAATCACTAGTTGTAACTTTATTTATATCTCTAGTTGTAACACCCAACATTTATTTGATTTATTCAACTATAATACTGCCATGTTTTACTATTAATATTCAGTATAATTAATATTCAGTATAATTAACAACATATATAAATGCTTCCATATTTTAATTTTACCTACTGGTCCCTTTAAGAAACTTCCTGAGTATATTAAAAAATATTTTTTTAAATAATTTAAAAAAAAAAACTGTTTCTGTCTACTTTAACAAATTGCCAAATCATACTTGGATGCACCAATAATAGATTTGTCACTGAAATTTTTCCCTAGTATCATTGAATGTCATGTCTAAGCGTTGGACCACCCTCTGATTTTATTTTTAGAATTTAGCATAGACCTGATGTTCACTGGTTAATCTGTATATACCCATAAGTATATTTTTAATTCTAACCTTATGTCCCCCACTTTAACTTTCAAAAAGAAGTAAAGGTTTGTTTTCTAATTTTCCCTAATAAATTGTTTTTATCATTAGTTATCTCCCATTGCCTGAAGAAGTACCAACTTAGTACCGAAACATGAAAGTTTTTGTGTAGTAATGTAAAATGTTTTTATTGTAATTTATTATACTAAATATATATATATGTATATATATATATATATATATATATATATATATATATATATATATATATATATATATATATGCATGTATATATGCATGTATGCATGTATGTATATGTATATATATGTATATATATATATATATATATATGTGTATGTGTATATATATATATATATATGTGTATATATATATATATGTATATATATATATATATATATATATATATATATATGTGTATATATATATATATATATATGTATATATATATATATATATGTATGTATATATATATATATGTATGTATATATATATGTATGTATATATATATATATATATGTATATATATATATATAGAAATGTATATATATATATATATATATATATATATATATATATATATATATATGTACTTTTTTAAGCATAGAAAGACTTTATCAAAGACAAAATTTAAAGCCTTTTTGTTCATTCTTCAATTTTTACTTTACAGTAAATGAGGGGAAGTTTAAAAAAGCCCACATACAAATAACCTCCTCAATGCTTACAGCAACTTGTGTTATTTATTACTAGTTGTTCTATTTGTTGTGCACTGGAGCCAAGGGTGCATGTTGAAAATTTATCATGGAGCAATTAATGTTGAAAGATGTTGTCGTTATTAGTGACATAGAAATTAATCAGGTTGATCAAAGAAGTGAGAAATGGCCTGTTCAACTTTTAAAAAGAAGAAGCACCCCAAGTTGAGTTTGTCAGTCTTTAAAATATTTTACAAGTAAGCAAATAAACTCATGGTTGGAATACTACTTTTAAGAATTGTCCAGTCTTTTGGAGCAGATTTCCGAAAATCTGTCTTCTCAACAACCTTCGTTTGTGAATAGAGTACTACTTCTCTCCTTACAGAAATAGTCTCCTTGTTAATCTGAATAAAAATGACTGGTAAGAGTTGCCTTGGGCTTCTTTAGATAGGAAGTAATTATATTTTCAGCTGCTGTGAGTACACAAACTGCTTAACCTGTTCATTGCTATACTTGGGGTAACTCATAATAGTTTGTTTTTATTTCACAAGATGGCAGCATCACTTTAGGAAAATAAAGGAAATTTGCATATTTATTTTGGTGATATGACAACTAGTGAGTATTTGCATGACTTTCTGCCTCATATGTAAATTAATGTTTTAAGATCTTTTGGATTCCTTTGAATTATAATATTTTAACATTTATTTATCTATATATGTATATAAAACAGAGAATGTCTGTTTGTCTGTCTGTGTGATACCTTTTCCCTTGAGATCCATCCAACTGATTTTGACCAAACTTGGCACATACATTGAACTATGTAAGAGATAGATTCTTAGCATAAAAAAATCAATAATTAAAAAAAAATCAATAATCAATAAAGTTGATCAAAAATCGATAAATTCAACTTTTTTCCTCCAATTTCAATCAAACTCAGCATGTAGATTACTTACATCATGATGAGCTCAATGATACCTTATTTTTATTTCTACAGCACCACATTTAGCAAAAAAAATGGAAAAAACAAAAAATTGATTTCAACACAAATTGATTTCAACACAAATTTTAAGATAAAAATTCCTTCAATTTTCAAGCAATCTAATACAAACTTCATTCAATCATAGCCAACAATAAATTGATTGTTTAACAGTCATTTAACTTCATAATTGAGTCCACCCAAATAGTGAAAACCTGTGTAAATGGCGAAAAATGGCAATATTTACTGGTGTCTTTCTTATTTTTCGTTGATCTTTCAACCAATTTTCATCAAACTTACCAATTGCTTTATAAATGTATCCTCTTTTACATCCCTGGTAGCACACTGACAAATTGAATTTCAAAATAATTGTGGCCTGAAGTAGATTTTCATGTTGCCTGTTTTACCTGTTCATGGCTAACTTCGATTGAATAAATAAAGACTACTTCTATTATATCAGTAACAGCATTAATTCAAAATGTTTTTTTAATGAAAGTACTTTAAAATAATTGAAAAAGATAGACTCTGTTACATCTAAACATAATGCTGTTTTTGCTCAATTCTAATTGAATGCTTTTTCTGGTCGACCAGCTGGGTATGGCTGCTAGTAAAATATATTTATTTGATGTTCCATTGGACATTAGTTGATATATATGAAAACGAAAACATTTTAAGCATGTAATGAAGATATTCTGTTTTCATCATTTATTTTTTAATCATTTTTTAATGATACAAAAATCTGCATAAGTATTACAACATGAAAAATTATACACATTGCAGAGAACAAGTTAAGCAACTTTTTTATTGCAAGTAGAAAGGCTTTTAGAAACACCTAGATATCAACAGATTTTGACAGATGCTTTGCACATGACAAATTTTCACTTAGATTAAATTCAATTAACTTATTTGAAGCCATCAGGGTGGAAACAAACTTGTTACATTATCAGATAATCCACCTTCGGCCAATTAAAGTTTCTGGTGAAAATAATGTTTTTTCCTATTAAATAACATACTTGTAATAATAGCCTTAGATCTGCAGTTTCCATTAAATATTTTCTTACACTGTTAGCAAAAATTGTCAATAAACAACAATTAATCTTTAATTAAGTCTCTGTTTGGGCTTATCTGGCATCATCTTGCACATCATTGGTCCTTTTTTAGTAAAATGTGTTTTATTCCCCAGTTTCATTATATCCATAACCAGCCAATGCCTTCCTGGCCAAGAACACTTGCAGGACTGACAAATTCATCATGTATTATCTTCTGATTCAATCTATCAGCAAAGAACTGGGCTTTATGTAAACATAACTTGAATTTTGTTCTAATCAATTCTGGATTCTATTCTCAATATTTTTTTCTTCTTTCAAATTTTTATTTTATATAAATGAGATAACTTTGAGGTATTCCTCTCTACTTGTGAAATCCAAATTATCTAGATCAGCTTTCCAGGCCTTTCTTATTAAGCCTACA
The DNA here is from genome assembly GCA_963932145.1 of Acanthosepion lycidas. NCBI lineage: Eukaryota > Metazoa > Mollusca > Cephalopoda > Sepiida > Sepiidae > Acanthosepion > Acanthosepion lycidas. The sequence continues at coordinate 57,861,252 of OZ010574.1, read as the reverse complement.
AAGTTAACACCAAACCAACCAACTACTAATTTTAGATTTCATTTGTTCGTAAAATCCATATAAAAGTGTCATAATTCTTTTAAACTTGATTGCTGTAGATTGTACACATTTGTTTTTATAAATTAAGAAGGTATCTTTTATTTTTTTTACTTGTAGATTTAAACAAATAATTCTAGGAAGTTTACATTATTTATATTATTTGGACTGTTATCCTCATTTTCATTGCCATATTCACAATGTTTCGTCCATTGTATGCTCCAGCCTTCTTCAGGTGACTGGAATTTTGAAGATGAGGATAACAGTCCAAATAATATAAATAATCATAATACCTTATCTCAGAGATATAGACAGATATAGAGGGACATAGACATAAAGGCTGATGCATACAACAGTCACAAACATTATGAATATGGCAATGAAGATGAGGATAACAGTCCGAATAATGTAAATAATGTAAGCAATCATAATACCTCATCTCAGTGATCAAATCTTCTGAAGAAGGCCAGAGTGTACAATGGCTGAAATGTTGTGAATATGGCAATGAGGATAGCAGTTCAAATAATGTAAATAATGCAAGTAATCATAATAATTCAGCTCAGAGATATAGACAGATATATAGAGAGACAAAGACATAAAGGCCGATACATACAATGGCTGAAACGTTGTGAATATGGCAATGAAGGTGAGGATAACAGTCTGTATAATGTAAGTAATCATAATACCTCATCTCAGAAATCCACTCACCTGAAGAAGGCCAGAGCATACAACAGCTGAAACATTGTGAATATGGCAATGAAGACGTGGATAACAGTCCAAATAATGTAAATAATGTAAATAATCATAATACCTTATCACAGAGACATAGACAGAATTCTAGGAAGATTTGAGATAGAATTTTAACTTGATTAGGTGTGGTTATATGAATCTAATTATGTAAGTTATATAAATATAAATATGAGGTTATATAAATATTATGAAGTTATATAAATATGCCCATATATGCATTTAGAGTTTATTTTTATGTAAATAATTAAAAAATATAACTTTCTTATTTATTTTTTGTTTCATTGTTTAAATTTTACTTACAAAAATAATTTTTGCTTGTGTAGCTTTCATTCTTTTTGCACTAATATTAATAAAACTATATACAGTTATGTCTGTTGCAATATGTACACTACAGTTCAAAAGTTTAAAGACATCCCCGGAATTAAAATAGGATGAACTCGATAGAAGAGTTAGAAAAAATACACCTGTACCCTCCCTAAACTTAACCTCTTTTTTGAATGTAACTCATAATTGATACAACAATAGTTAATAAAAATGAACATGCTACAGCTCCTGTCTGAATAACTGGTTTTCTCTGTATCCTTGGAAACAGGAAATTATGAATTTATATGTGTGTTTAAAACTCAGTAAATTTAAAAATAAGTTATTCCAAAATTCACTTGAAGATGAAACATAACTAATGCTTTTGATTTAATTATATAATTAAATTTGAAGTTTTTAGCTTCAGTTTTTGAAACATGGTCATTATTGTGTAGCAAAGAAACCATATTTTAAATTAGTTAATTTATAATATTTATGCTCTGTGAATTTACATTCAGCACTGTTTTGTAAAAATAAAAATAAAAAATATCAATAAGAACATCGGATTATATATCTTACTGTTCTTTCTTTTTATTTATATATATATATATATATATATATATATATATATAATATGTATTCATATAAATATATATATATATGAATACATATATATATATATTTATATGAATACATATATATATATATTTATATGAATACATATATATATATATATATATATATATATATATATATATATATATGTATGTATGTATTCAACCATATTGTTAAATATAACAGACAATGAATCTCCATTTGTTGTCTGTTATATTTAACAATACATGTTTGAATAATGATCTGCTGCTCCAATACACTATATATATATATATATATATATATATATATAGATAGATAGATAGATAGATATAAAATTATTAAGGAAAATAAAGCATAATATAATTTTTTTTAAAATCCACATTACAAAATGTTTGTGGTTTCTCTCTTCTTTTTATTATACACACTTTTATCATGTTGAAACTACTATAACCTCTTCCCCCAATATATATATATATATATATATATATATATATATATATATTTCTTTGTCTGATACAAGGCCACATCCAGTAAGGAATTTATTCATTATGGTAGTGATGATAAGTAAAACTATCTTGCTAGCAACTCATCCATACGAAGGCCTTGATACAAACACATGCATTTATCTTGTGAAACATGAATAACAAGCAATATTTATGAACATTTTAGTGCCATTTCCCTATATGTAGATGTTTAAGCCAAGCTGTAATTGATATTGATAATTGATGATGCATTATGTATTTCTGTTTTTTTTTTTTTCTTAGCTTTAAAAATAAGAATAAAAAAAAACAGTGGGACATTAGGAATATTATTTGCTTAACTTGAAATATATACTTGTATAGTCCAAATTGAAATTCTCTCATTTTACATAAATCTATTTTTAATGCAACCATTTGTAAATAATCTTCCTAGTAAAGAAACATCCTAAAAAGTTTTATTTTCCAGTGCCAGTAAATATTTCTTTAGTTTCTCAATTATTTTACAGCCATTTGGTTGATTAAGTGATAAAATGAATGCCCCATACACTGTGAAATAATCACTGAAATAGTAAACTAAAAAGAAAAAATATTTTATTGGAATACATAAATGTAGTGTTACTGTTTGTAACATTCTATGCCATGTCTTTTGGGCAAACAGAGTTGCCTCCCTTGCTAATACACCAAATAAAAAAAAAAAAAAATGAAGACAAGATAATTAATTTCTTATGAAAGTGATGCTTTTCTTTCCAAGAAGAATATTATTATTTCCTGGCAAAACAGATGACTGTGCAAGAAAGCCTAAACAAATAGCATAATTGTCTCAGTAACAGTTACATTTTGTTGAGGTTGTATCACAAAATATTTAAATAAATCAAGCATACGCTTGAATATATTATTCACTTTAGGTTGTCTCGTTTCTTTCTGTTATGAGTTTAGGTGCAGAAAATTGAACTGAGCAAAATATATGTCAGATATTTTGTGAAACAAAATGGAAACCTTTTTCATTACCTTCTGCCATTATGTCTCGGGGATGTTCTTTTAATTCTGAATAAAGTATATTTCACTTTTTAAATGCAAACTGTAATGCTTTATATTTCTTATTTTGGATTAGATGGATCAAACCTCATTTTTCATTCAAATAAACACTCTTAGAAAATTGTTTCTTTTTATACTGCCCAAAAAGTTTAAATTTTTAAAAAATAAATATGATAACAAATTCAGTCTAAAAAATGGCATAGAAAGAAAAATAACAATTATCTACTGATGATATTCTTAAAATCAGATAAAGTGTTAGTATTTCTATTTCCTAGAAAAGATATACAGTGTAACCCGGATATAAGAGAAACCCGGATATAAGAGAGATTTTCTCTGGTCGCAAATTAGAGCCTGTGTTAATGTATATATAATAGACCAAACCCGGATATAAGAGACTTCTTCTCCGGTCCCGGCGACTCTCTTATATCCGGGTTACACTGTAATGCTTTATATTATCATGTGACATTAAATTTGGCTGAAGCAGCAGCATTATTTACAGTTGATTGAAACAATATAGTAAATAGATATTTCTTGGAATTTTTGTAGCATAAAAATTTATACACATTTATTTTCCTTATAGAAGTTAACATGTTATAGAAATAATGATAATAAGAATATTAAAGAAGTTTTGTCAAAAAAAAACAGCTGCAAATCATCAATTTTCATTTTTTTTTCATTCTCTCTACATGAATGTTCAATAAATCTTACATTTTCTGAAGGTTTTATTTATCAATTTTGATTTAAAATCTTTTGATTATTTCAAACAGTAAATCTAAACAGATTCTTTCACAGCATTATTACATGTGCAAAATGAACTTCTTGTTCTTATCCAATAGCAATCAAAGAGTTCAAAGATACAGTTTAATAAAATAAAAATAATAATAAGAAAAAAATAGAAGGATTAAAAATCTCAAATAATCAGCTAATCTAATTCTATTTATTCATTTTGAACTTATTTTGGATTAGATGGATCAAACCTCTTGAGATTTTTGCTACTTGATTTAAACCCTAATAATCTGTATCAGTAAATGAACTCAATTCTCCCACATATTTTGGGGTTAAAAAACCACAGCTCTACATTACAGTAACTTACACATTGGAAGCTCAATATCTGCATTATATATTATGAACTTCTAGGCAATATCACTTTTCAGTTTCAGCTAATTTGCATACTGATTTAAAAAAGTTTATTTTATTAATTAACTATCCTTCATTACTATTCTTTTATTCAAGGTTTGTTTTTATTTTCATATCATAAATAGTTCTGTTTAAGAATATTGTCTTATATAGTGCAGAAAAGTGTTTGAAATTTGCATTTTACTTGGCCTTTAACAAGTTGGCATCTATTTGTAAATCTTTCCTTAACTATAACAAGCTTGATCCCACACCCAACCAATTAATTTATTCTGTCTTTACAGTCATATTCTTTGAACAAATATATTGAATGTCCGCAAACCCTTCAACATTTCGTAAATAGTGAACATTACTCCCATAGAAAAACAACTAATTTTTCCTAGAAAAATTACCAGGTTGTTTAGCTATAGTAAACATTTATCAGTTTATATATCTAGCATCCATAATTAGCTGTTTTATTTTACAGAAGTTACTGGACTTCACCTTATGCAACCCTTCTCATGATCAATTATATGTTGCCTGTTCAAGAGTTGGAAATGGAAGAAATTTATTTATATTTGCTCCAAATAAAAAACAAAAAATATAGTTTATCTTGCTGCATTACAGTAAGAATTATTTAAGAAGAAACTTCATTTTGATTTCAGTTTTGATTTCACCATTATGTTTTTCATTCATGCAAATACATGTATTTTATTTCTATCAACACCTGTTAAATGTTATTCAGTTTCACTATGCTTCATTTGTTTAAAAATGGCTAAAAAGTTTAGATTAGGGTGATCAAACAAGAATTCTTATACCAATAACATTAACCCGGGTTCTGTATTTGGAACAAGGAATTGAGAGCTAACAAAATTTCTCTTAGGCTTTGTAATTTAAGAACAACAACAATAGGCTATAAATTTGAAAATATATGGTTAAATTTATTACTAATTCAACAAAGAAATGGAGGGTTAAATTAACTTCATGTATAAGATCAGCAGAAAAAAGAAGCATTTTGAAGGAGACTTTGTTTCTATTTCATTTTGTAATAGCTGTGATAATCCTCAGTTGATTCGTGTGGAATTGTAAATGTTGATAGAGATTTGGTAATTTAAAAGAAAGACTCGGCCATTTAATGAATACAGAAAACCTGAAAGTATTTGCCAAAAGTAAAACAGAACAGAAAATGGTAAGCATCTTGTTGGAAAAGTGAATCTCAGAAACCAGAAATGTGTAACGTTGGTGGTACATAAATGAAAATAGCAAAGCATTAGAAGAAATTCAACAGTGAAATGATCAGAAAAACTAAATAAAAACAAACAAAAAATTATAAATCTCTTGGAATATTTGGACATAGACTCAGGAAAACAGAATAAAAAAAAAGAAAAACTCCCAAAAATTTACCTCAAAACAAGGAAAACTGTAGAAATTCATCTCAGCAGCAGAAATGAGCAGAATTCACAGTAAAATGTTTTGAAACATTCGTAAATAGAATAAGTGGAGAACTGAAAGGTTTGAATGAAAATTTAAGAAAATCCATGACCAAAGATAACATTATTATGTTAAGGAAAGATGAAAAAAGAAATCTCAGTGAGTGTTTACAATTGTGCTCATATGTTATCAAGAGAATTGATATATGAAGGAAATATCAAAAAAGGATATCTCATCAGTTTTGACAATTGTGCTCATATGTTATCAAGAGAGTTGATATGTGAAGGAATGATTGACAATTGTGCACATATGTTATCAGGAGAGTTGATATGTGAAAAAAATATCTCATCAGTTTTGACAATTGTGCTCATATGTTATCAAGAGAGTTGATATGTGAAAGTAAGGTGAAAAAAATATCTCATCAGTTTTGACAATTGTGCTCATATGTTATCAGGAGAGTTGATATGTGAAGGAATGATTGACAATTGTGCTCATATGTTATCAGGAGAGTTGATATGTGAAAAAAATATCTCATCAGTTTTGACAATTGTGCTCATATGTTATCAAGAGAGTTGATATGTGAAAGTAAGGTGAAAAAAATATCTCATCAGTTTTGACAATTGTGCTCATATGTTATCAAGAGAGTTGTTATGTGAAAGTAAGGTGAAAAAAATATCTCATCAGTTTTGACAATTGTGCTCATATGTTATCAAGAGAGTTGATATGTGAAGGAATGATTGACAATTGTGCTCATATGTTATCAGGAGAGTTGATATGTGAAAAAAATATCTCATCAGTTTTGACAATTGTGCTCATATGTTATCAAGAGAGTTGATATGTGAAAGTAAGGTGAAAAAAATATCTCATCAGTTTTGACAATTGTGCTCATATGTTATCAAGAGAGTTGTTATGTGAAAGTAAGGTGAAAAAAATATCTCATCAGTTTTGACAATTGTGCTCATATGTTATCAAGAGAGTTGATATGTGAAGGAATGATTGACAATTGTGCTCATATGTTATCAGGAGAGTTGATATGTGAAAAAAATATCTCATCAGTTTTGACAATTTTGCTCATATGTTATCAAGAGAGTTGATATGTGAAAGTAAGGTGAAAAAAATATCTCATCAGTTTTGACAATTGTGCTCATATGTTATCAAGAGAGTTGATATGTGAAGGAATGATTGACAATTGTGCTCATATGTTATCAAGAGAGTTGATATGTGAAGGAATGATTGACAATTGTGCTCATATGTTATCAAGAGAGTTGATATGTGAAGGAATGATTGACAATTGTGCTCATATGTTATCAGGAGAGTTGATATGTGAAAAAAATATCTCATCAGTTTTGACAATTGTGCTCATATGTTATCAAGAGAGTTGATATGTGAAAGTAAGGTGAAAAAAATATCTCATCAGTTTTGACAATTGTGCTCATATGTTATCAAGAGAGTTGTTATGTGAAAGTAAGGTGAAAAAAATATCTCATCAGTTTTGACAATTGTGCTCATATGTTATCAAGAGAGTTGATATGTGAAGGAATGATTGACAATTGTGCTCATATGTTATCAAGAGAGTTGATATGTGAAGGAATGATTGACAATTGTGCTCATATGTTATCAAGAGAGTTGATATGTGAAGGAATGATTGACAATTGTGCTCATATGTTATCAGGAGAGTTGATATGTGAAAAAAATATCTCATCAGTTTTGACAATTGTGCTCATATGTTATCAAGAGAGTTGATATGTGAAAGTAAGGTGAAAAAAATGTCTCATCAGTTTTGACAATTGTGCTCATATGTTATCAAGAGAGTTGATATGTGAAAGTAAGGTGAAAAAAATATCTCATCAGTTTTGACAATTGTGCTCATATGTTATCAAGAGAGTTGTTATGTGAAAGTAAGGTGAAAAAAATATCTCATCAGTTTTGACAATTGTGCTCATATGTTATCAGGAGAGTTGATATGTGAAGGAATGATTGACAATTGTGCTCATATGTTATCAAGAGAGTTGATATGTGAAGGAATGATTGACAATTGTGCTCATATGTTATCAGGAGAGTTGATATGTGAAAAAAATATCTCATCAGTTTTGACAATTGTGCTCATATGTTATCAAGAGAGTTGATATGTGAAAGTAAGGTGAAAAAAATATCTCATCAGTTTTGACAATTGTGCTCATATGTTATCAGGAGAGTTGATATGTGAAGGAATGATTGACAATTGTGCTCATATGTTATCAAGAGAGTTGATATGTGAAGGAATGATTGACAATTGTGCTCATATGTTATCAGGAGAGTTGAAGATTACACAAAAAAGACTAATGTGAGATTAAATATGACAGGCAAAAATTATGGTGGAATTGATAATAGGACAAATGATAGACCAGAAATCAGCAAAACAAAACAAAAAAATAGAAAGAAAAACAAATTACATGAACTTTATAATAGACAAAAGGAATTACAGATGAGGTTATATAGGTATGGTTACAAAAGGATAAAAGATCATAATTTTTGTTCAGGTTGGTTTGGTGGTCCACACACACACACACACACACATATATATATATATATATATATATATATATATATATGCATATTTAGGTAGCATACCTTCATTCAATATATATATATATATTTAGTAAAGATGAACTATTGGAAGAGATGTTTAATAAAATGAATCTAAAAATTAGTTATTCATGCATGAGCAATGTAAAAAAAATTATAAGCTCTCACAATAGCAAAATTATTAGGGAATTTCACAATAACCAATTACAAAGGGATCTTAATGCAAATCAATTGAAAAAAAGAAACATCTACCTGCAATTGCAGAGCAGGATCTGATTATCCAGTAGGAGGAATATGCATGGCAGAAAACGTGATATACAAAGCTACAATTTCCCCCAAGGAAAATATAAACGAAAAAAGATATATATAGGAATATCTGCGGGAAATTGAAAACAGTGTTTTTACAACCATCGCCAGTCCTTCACAAATTAATCTAAAAGACAACAAACAACACTATTGAAACACTATTGGGAAATATTGGAGAACAGCTTCACCCCACAAGTGAAATGGAGAATCATCTCTAGGGCTCGAACTCCAATAAATTTCAGAGACTGATGTGACCTGTGTATAAAAGAGAAGTTCCTAATGATAAAGCATAAAGATCCTGATAACTTACTGAACCAACATAACAAGATGATTTTTAAATGCAGACATAGAAATCATCTCATCTTAACTCACTACATTTTTAAAAAAACTATATACAATGTAAATATTGGCTTATTTTGAGATTTGAAGATGATTGTATGCACACATGTGTGCGGATACATAATTGTATGCATACAAATGTGTATATGGATTTGGATATGGATATGTAGATTTATGTATATATGTATATATGTACATATATATATACATTGTGGGCGTCTGTGTAAATATGTCTATGTATATGTGTATTTGTAATTTTAGGTAGGTATATGTATTTATATGGATTCATGTATATGGGGTTGCATATGTGTTTGTATATGTATATATATATATATATATATATATATATATATATATATATATATATATATATATATATATAAGTATTTATGTATTCATATATGTGATATAAACTTTAATTATGAAATATTATCCATCTAAAAATAGCTACAAATTAAATTCATGAATTAGACTCAAACTGATAAAGATTTTACCTTAACAGTTATTCACAATATTAAAATATTACTATTAGTAAACTTATTTTTTATCATTGTTGTATATTAATATAGTATTCGACTTATATTAAATCCCTAATTTATTTGTAGAGAGGTTGAATATTTAAATTGTTAACAAGCATTAAATTAATTTCTTTGTAGAGTTTTTTAAACTTTTAAATTACTATCAAACATTAAAATCTATTTTTATCTAAATTGCTAAATCTATACCACCCCTCTTCTTTCTCTGAAAACTCTAAGTACATCTCTTTTCTCTTTACTTCCCTCTTTTTTCTTTTTCCCTTTTTTCCTTTCCCATATCATTTCCGTTGAGTTGACCGATTAAATAGGTCAATGTCTGATCCTTACCCACTCCTTCCTCAATATTAAGTATTATAATAAAAAGAAATATAAAAATAAATTATAAAACTCTCTCTTCCCTCTCTAAACTTGACCATGTCTCTCACACAATTCCTCGCTACCTTCTATGTCAACTTATATAAGATTAATACTGCTCGTCAAAAGTGTGAATTTTAATTTCATTTTTCATTTCACCTTTTGAAAGTGATGCCTGAAGATCCAGGGAAAAATAAAAGTCTCTGGTGAAATAAATTATTACAATGGAGCCTTAAAATCGTCTGTTTTTATTTAAATTAGATTATTCATTCTGAATTAACATTGAGCTCTCAGAATTTAATCCTCCTTGAGATTATCCATATGGATTACCAAGATTTTCATTACTTAAATATATAAATATATGTTTTTACTGTTAACTTTTGTAACCAGCTGAAAAGCTGAACTCTTAAATTATCAGTAACTTTTGTAAAGATGCAGTTCAGTGACTTTGAGGCATAGAAAATCTGCTTCAAGTTTAGTTTTAACCTAAAAGAAGCATCAAATGTTTGAGAACTTTTTGATGATAGTACTATAAGCTGAAAAGAATTTGATTTTTCATAGCATAAGTACTTAAAAACAATTGATTGTCAATGAGCATTTTGGATAAATGTCATGAGGCATGTCACTGGAAAACAATGCAAATGTGCATTAGACTCTAGACAAACTACAGGAATACCTCACCCTACATCGTTAATTGGTTCCAGAGGTCACAACGTAGGTTGAAAAATGACATATGTCAAAATAACCACACTATAAACCACAAATAAGCACTCCCCATGGCCTATTACAGTATTTATGATATGTATGTACAGTATTCTGAATAAAATAATTAATTTTCATTTTATCTTTCAGTGATATAGATTTACATTTAGCATTAGCACTTGCAATGGGACTTTTCTTCAGAGCTATAGACAAAAATGTATTCTAAATCAGAATTGAAATGTAATTAAAAGAGTGTCAATGGCAGAGGACAGATGTAAACCAGTCTGAATTCAAAATCGGTGTTGGAGCAGAAAAAAATATGAACATCTGCTGAACATGCTTTATTATAATAATTGTTTTTGATGATTCTATGATATATATATATATATATATATATATATATATATATATATATATATATTTGTGTATTTAGGCAGCAATTCTTCTTTCATGCACATTTCATTGAATATGACAGAAAAAACACCTTGTCTGTCATATTCAATGAAATGTGCATATATATACATATATATATATGTATATATATATATATATATATATATATATATATATATATAGTATACATAATATTATTTTAACATTTTTCTGAATATATTTTTATGTTTATTGTTATTTTAGTGTTTTGATGTTTCTAATATTTTTAAAACAATTTGGCCATTTAAAACAACCTCAGTTGAGTTTTATTTTTACATATAATATTTAAAAAAAAAACTGACATATCTTCAAAAATGACTTAACTCGAAATGACTTGAGTTGAGGTATCACTATATATATATATATATATATATATATATATATATATATATATATGTGTGTGTGTGTGTGTGTGTGTGTGAAAAATATATAGAAAATAGGAAAGAACTCGTTAGGTAAATAATCCAAAGTTCTTTAGTATTTTTGTTATTATTTTTAAAAAATAGTGCTCGATACAAAAGTAGAGCATAAACATAATTATTTATTTAAAGTATTTAAAGTAGAGCATAAATATAATTATTTATCTAAAAATGTGTTTGAATCATATTTTTAAATTATATATATATATATATATATATATACATATATATATATATATATATATATATATATATATATATATATATATATATATATATATATATATGTCTGTTTTCACCTATGTGATTGTAAATTTGTTGTATGTGACTATTTAGTCCATTTTGGTGGACATTTTGAACATAAGATTCATTGCTGTATAGTTTGTGTCAAAGCTGCTTAGTGATGACCAGAAATGATATTGAATTGCTTCCTGGAGGGAAACTGATTATCAGACAAGAGATATAACTATCAAAATCGTAATTGATGATGAATTGTGTGTTTACAATCCTGACACAAAACAGCAGGTGCTGTAGCAAAAATCACAAACATCAACATGGCCCTCAAATGCATCAAGACATCACTGTTGATATTCTTTTTTTTTATATATATATTCAAGATATTGCAAACAAAGAATTTCTTCTCTTTTCTTAAGTTGTAAACATCATTTTTTTATTGTGCAGTTTTGAAAAGTCTAACAAAGAATTCACTGCAAACATCCAGACAGGTGGAAGTGACTGCTCTCTGCAACATGACAGCATGTCTGCTCCCCCCCATATCAATTGTTGTTTGTACAGATGCTAGCTTCCCAAAATGTGGAAGGCATTCCTCACCTCTTCATTTGCTTGATCTCACTCCCTGCAAACAATTTTTTTTCCTGTACTCAGAAACAAAATTCAGGCTGAAAGGATTTTTGACTTGACTGAGGAGATCCAAACAAACTCACAGGAAATGCCTGGTGCAGTCATAATTGAGAACTTCCGACAATGCATGGCATGAAGTCTTAGCAAAAACTGTATACATGTGTATTTTGAAATAGACAGTAGAAACTAGGTATTAAAGTAAGTTGTTTTTTAACGTCAAATTCTTTGAAGTTTTTAATAGCATATTGTATTTTCATTATTCAACTGTCTATATCTCTGAGATGAGGTATTATGATTACTTGTATTATTTACATTATTCGGACAGTTATCCTCATCTTCATTGCCATATTCACAATGTTTCGGCCTTTAGGTCTGTGTCTCTCTATATATCTGCCTATATATCTGACATGAGGTATTATGATTACTTGCATTATTTACATTATTCGGACTGTTATCCTCATCTTCATTGCCATATTCACAACGTTTCGGCCTTTAGGTCTGTGTCTGTCAATATATCTGCCTATATATCTGACATGAGGTATTATGATTACTTGTATTATTTACATTATTCGGACTGTTATCCTCATCTTCATTGCCATATTCACAATGTTTCGGCCTTTAGGTCTGTGTCTCTCTATATATCTGCCTATATATCTGACATGAGGTATTATGATTACTTGTATTATTTACATTATTCGGACTGTTATCCTCATCTTCATTGCCATATTCACAATGTTTCGGCCTTTAGGTCTGTGTCTCTCTATATATCTGCCTATATATCTGACATGAGGTATTATGATTACTTGCATTATTTACATTATTCGGACTGTTATCCTCATCTTCATTGCCATATTCACAACGTTTCGGCCTTTAGGTCTGTGTCTCTCTATATATCTGCCTATATATCTGACATGAGGTATTATGATTACTTGCATTATTTACATTATTCGGACTGTTATCCTCATCTTCATTGCCATATTCACAACGTTTCGGCCTTTAGGTCTGTGTCTCTATATATATCTGCCTATATATCTGACATGAGGTATTATGATTACTTGCATTATTTACATTATTCGGACTGTTATCCTCATCTTCATTGCCATATTCACAATGTTTCGGCCTTTAGGTCTGTGTCTCTATATATATCTGCCTATATATCTGACATGAGGTATTATGATTACTTGTATTATTTACATTATTCGGACTGTTATCCTCATCTTCATTGCCATATTCACAACGTTTCGGCCTTTAGGTCTGTGTCTCTATATATATCTGCCTATATATCTGACATGAGGTATTATGATTACTTGCATTATTTACATTATTCGGACTGTTATCCTCATCTTCATTGCTATATTCACAATGTTTCAGCTGTTGAATTTTTGGGACTTATAAACCTAATGTCTCAGCAACCATTTTCATACACAGATGTCCTCAATGACACATGGCCCAGTCGATAAAAATGTTGATTAGATCCAGTGACTAGACCCAAAGAGCTGTGAGTTCAATAATAGGCCACAGCAGTGGTGAAACAAAACTTGGAGAGTTGAGCTAAAGGGAGATAACTGAGGCATGCAGAACTAGAACAATCTATGCTAGTGGATAAATTAAAGGGTTTGGTTTGAAATTCCAATCACCTGAAGAAGACAGGAGTGTACAATGACCAAAATGTTGTGAATATGGCAATGAAGACGAGGATAATAGTCTGAGCAATGTAAATACTAAGTGTGTAATGAAATTACTAAATGATAATGGAGCTCAAAGAACAAATGTATTGTACTTATAAAAATGGTCAGATAGAATCAGTAAAAATGGCAATGGTTTATATTTGTCTTCAGAAAAAAGTTCTTTGTTCATAACCAAAATCTTATTATTGTGAATCAATTATGAAATAATTACTGATGAAGTGACCAGGCTTTCTGAAAAAGGAAATTTGCCAAACCTTTGTCTTGACATCTTCAGTGATGTTTATTTTTATATTATTTTTTTTATAGGGAAGATGATGTAATTGGCAAAGTGACACTATCAAGAGATGCTATTGCAAACAATAAGAAAGGTAGGTATGATTTCATTTTTTGTAGAAATTTTGGAATAATTTAGAAAATTTTTTACTAAATCTGGAGGCATAAGAGTTTCAAAGAAGGTTGTGATTAATAATGCAACTTATGAACTTTCAGAAGATCTTCATATTAGTAGGAAATTCAACTTAATAGATGTAAATTACCATAAATTGACTTTATTTTTCTTCCTTTGAAAATTATATAAAAAAGAATCAACAAATAAAATATAGTGAAATATTAGCAATATTGAAATGCATATTGATAAATGTTGTGGATTCCGAGATGAAATCTGGTCTCAAATGAATGACAAACGCAAGAATGAAATATAGCAAATAAATGTATTGACGTAATAATACAATTGGTAATACGGTTAGTAGATCCAGAAATGCGGTTAGTAGCAATAATAATATATATACAGACTAGGCAATTCAGTATCGAAGTATGACTTCCTTCTGAGTCTACGTGCTCGCAAATGTGACTTCTACAAAGCAGTTACCTCACGCTCTCACTCTATCACTGTCTCACTTCCGGGTATTCACCGGCAGCAGTACGTGTACACACTGGGTGAGTCCACTTGTATAAAAAGGGGTGGACCCCTTAACAATAAGTTTCATTACTTAATAACTTTTGTAGGGAAAGAACTGTTAACCATTAGTATAAAAAGAATTGATACTCTATTAAATGGACTGTTCCAGGAGGAAAATAAGCATCTATAGTGTTGATCTTGGCTGTTTTTCAGCTTCAGACGAACTTGTAAATATCTACTTGCATTGTTCTTGTTTAAATTAAAACTGTATATTTTTTTTGTGATGTCAACAAACTCTTGTTGCCACTTTTGTGATGCCCACGAATACTTGTAGTCACTTTCATAATGCTCATTGTAGCAGAGACTTTGTAATCGCAGATACCACTATAGTACACCATTGAACAATACTGGTGTCAGATGCCTTCAAATATCACTCGCACTAATAATACTTGCTTGATAATACTCACTCGAATAGTAATCCGTATAGAGAAATAGTATAGTGAATAGAGTAGAGAATAGCGGTCTATAGAGTAATAGAGGATAGAATAGAATTGTGATCTATATAGAGGATAGAGTAGAAAATAGCAATCAATTAGACACACACTACCTCCCATATATGCATTTCCTCTATGGTCACATGGTCTACTGAATTCAATAATGGGATTGCCTGTGTTTGCTCACTGGCGATCTAGGTTCAAACTCAAGTGTCGGCAGCGACACTTTATTCCTATATAACAATTTTGTGAGTCAGCATTCTAGTTATTATTTCAATAACCACCCCAGACAACATTGCGAAAATAATATTAATATGTATAAAATTACTAAACTTAAAGATGAACTTATTAAATAAAAATACTTTAAATGCGTGTAGTAAACGTCCTATGATGTGTATTTCTAAAAGTCAGATATAAATTTAAATGCAATATAAATTGCTATATTCTGTCTTCCTGAAACGTGTTCTTTTATTTGCCTATTCTTTCACTTCCAGTAACCTTTTGTGTCTTAAACGCGCATTATTACCTTGCTTGGCATGAAATGATAATTAAAAAAATAAAAAACTTTACCATTAATAAAAAAAAATATGAATTGATATATTAAGAAAACAGATAATGAAATTTTGATCATTTTAAAAATTAGCAAAGTAATGTAATGTAATGGTTTAGGTGTGTGTTTATAATTGGTAATAATGTTATTATTAAGTTTTCAATGTATTTTCTCCTGAAAGGATTATGTTCTTTTTTAATTAGGGTGGCATTAATAAAATCAAAGTTATGTCCAGCATTGTCTTGATGCAAAACAAGAGAGTCTGATTGTTTGTGAGTTGCAACCCCATAAGGATATAAAATACAATCATATGTACCTACCAATACTTACAAATGTAAAATAAAATAAGAATTATCATAATGCTAAATTAAGAATAATAGTATTCTATGTTTAAAACCATTTTTTTAAATAAGAGTAGGAAATGCTGACCATAATCAAATTGGAGAGGTACAATTTATAGGATTTGATTACCAAACAAGGGGTTCGTAATATGCATGAGTAGAATCATTTTCCCACACTTTCAGCACAGTTTTAGGGGTGCATATTATGGATGAAGATGTATTATACATGGGGAATTATGGTAAGTAATGAGGCCAAAAATAAGACAAAAATAAGGAATGGTCAAAGGTTAGGGAAAACAAGAAGCAACAAAGAAGTGAAAAATTTGGAGAAAACTTTTGATGAGTGAAATAGACAGTGGAATGATGAAAGGTTGAGAAATAGAAGAAAGGTAATAAGAAGGAAAACAATAATTAGAAGAAGAAGAAGAAGAAGAAAAAAGATGAGGAGGAGGAGGAGAAGAAGAAGAGGTTATTTGGATTAACATAGAAAAGAAATCAATAAAAGAAATGATTGCAGTGATCAGAGGAGAACAAGATGGAAATATCTTTTCAAGGTTTTATTAAGTTAACAAAAGATCTCCGTAACAATTGCTTCCATTTTACTTCATCTAATTTAACATCTAATAAGAGTGTAAGAAAAGTATTGTTTTACCAGTTTGTTACAGGAGTCATCAGTTTGTAGCAACATTGACCAGTTTTGTTAAAGAGGGATGTTTTCTTGTGTTGGAAGGATATATATATATATATATATATATATATATATATATATTGAGACATATTTTGTTGAATAATTTGGGCATGTTTTGTCTAGTTATTCACGATAGGATCCTTTCATATTCGTGGTTAAGCTTTTTGTGTCACTGCTGAAAGATGAGAGGAAATTTCTATGTTAATACATATTATATTTATTTCCAAGTACTTTTGACATAGCACAAGTTTGAACTAATAGTTCTTTCTGTTATTTTTTTCTATTACTCATTTCATCAAAACTCTTCACAACATACCTAGTTACCTCCCCTTAAACTGTGTTTCATAGCCATGCGATGACACAGCACTCCTCACTCCATATATAAGAAATTTAATTTTCAGATGATCACAACAATTTTTGTCTTTCACAACATTGAACACTACAATATCTATCCTGTAGTCAACAATACCCTGATGATGTCAAAAGTACATGAAAATAAATATAATATGTATCAACATGGCGATTTCCTCTTGTCTTTCAATAAAGACACAAAAAAGCTTATGAAAGGATCCTATCATGAATAAGTAGACAGAACACTGCCAAATTATTTATTGAAACATGTCCCAATGAAAACATACTGCTGAAATATATGCATATATATATATATATATATATATATATATATATATATATATATATATATATATATCAGATTAAATTAATTACAGGCATTATGTCTGATTATTTTTAACATAATCCTTCTATATATTGCAATTAAATGATGTGGGAAATGTGCTATAACTGTGAAAATTGCTTTTATTTCCCAAGTACTTTTGATCTTCTTCTGAACTCATCTACAGGGATGCAAGTAGTAACAGAAAACTGTGTGCTGCTATTCATTGCTGTAATTTTTTTCTTTTTGCTTTTAAATGTGATGGTTGACAGTCATGCTTGAAAAATTATCCACTATGGAATTTTTTCTTCTATGTTGTAATGTCATGTCATAAACCATGAAAAACTGTTCCTTTTATAGGCATTTCAGAACATTACAACAGTATTAGGAAAAAGATCGAAAGTACTTGGGAAATAAAAGCGATTTTCACAGTTATAGTGTATTTCTCACATCATTTAATTGCAATACATGGAAGGTTATTCATGGGTATGAATGGATTATGTTAAAAATAAGCAGACATAATTTCTGTAATTTATTTAATCAGACCTGCTTAAAAGAGAAATTGCTGTGTATATACACAAATATATACATATATATATATATATATATATATATAGATAGATAGATAGATAGATAGATAGATAGATAGATAGATATGATAGGTTGTGGTGGAGTTGTTGCATTAGTTTTTTTAACAGGAGACAGTGTAGCAATATTGTTGTGCTGTATGCAACATAATTTATTAGGGAGCTAAGGTTAAAAATGAGATATGTCTTGTCACTTAGCATCCTGTGGTTAAAGAAGGGAGTTTGGATAATTTCCTTTTATACTGCTTTATACAAGGCACCTGTTAGGCATTAGGGAAGGGCACTTGGAGGACGCGATTGGGCATTCCCACAAATGAAAGTCAAGAGAGACAAAGACATGCTCACACATTACCTACATACATACATACATACATACACAAGATATTCAGATCATCATAGATACAATGGTAATAATAGCAGTTCAGTTAGTGAAGCTGTTGCCACATGGGTTTCCATGGTAATAATAATGATCTTTATATTCATTACAAGAGAAAAAGTCAATAATGTTTAGACTGATGATGAGGCTGATGATGATACAATTAATGAAAAACATTGAGACTTCTTTTCTCTATCACAATCACTATTATCTCTATCAGCAGTTAAAACATCATCATATTTAGATTTGTTTTTTGCTTTATCAATTACAAATATTGGGTTGATACAAAAGTTTCAAGTTTCTTTTAGACAAAATCTTTTACTTTTATAAATTCATAGTATCATTATTCAGTCACCAAAGTATTTTATGACCATAACAACCTTTCATGTAAATTTAGTATCTCATCATAAAAAATGAAATTTTTCTGCATTTAGAACTAGATAGAATTGGTTACAAGGCAAGTTGTACAGTAATAGTCTGTCCAAAAATTAATAATATAAATTCTTTTGAATCCCTCCAAAAACTTTTCCTCAGTAAATTAATTTTACAATGTTGAAGACATATCTGTAACTCAAAATAATTTTCACTTTGCATTGTCATAATAAATTTATTTTTCATTATGAGTAACTATCTGCAAAAAGGACTTATCTGTCATACAAGAAAGAGAAATTTTAAAATACTAGACAATGTTCCTTTTGATAAGTTTGTGTAAAACTAATTTTCATAGATTTGGGATTTTTTCTGAGATTTGTAAATGACATTCTATCAATGATTGATTCATTATTCAGCAAGTTCATATATTTTTTTGCACTTCCTTTAAAAGTTCTTCCAATTTCCAAATTCTGCTTTTTTTCCAGAGGATTATTTGCCTTTGAGTTTGAAATTTTCTTTTTTTAAATTTGTTGTACCTACTACATCATTGCTATAAGCTTCAATAATTTGTAGCTGAACCTCTCATGCCTTTAAACATGTCATATGTACATTTTATATTCAGCCATGATTTTCATGTAAACAATTCTTTAAGAGTATTCATGCACAAGCAATAAAGAGCTGATTAAATGTAAAAGACATATTCAAGATTTCTCTAATTATGTAATGTGAAATTTTGTATCATTCTATTAATATAAACTTTCAGTTCTTTACTCACATTTTTTATGATAGTATTAGCAGCAGTAATATTATCTTTTCTTTTTTATTAGATGCAGTATTATTGTCAACCATTATACATTTTTTTCTGGTATTTTCTTTCATTTTAATTAGTTTTTTTTTCACAACTTTACTGAGTAAATCTGGCACTCAAAGAGATTTAAGTTATAAGTTAGTCTTATAGGTTGGAGTTGAACTTCTTTCAAGCTGTTCAATTCTTATGATTCAGCTTATGTGCTTAAGCAGGTTTGCTTGAGACAAGATGAATCTGTGAATATTTTCAATTTACACTGACCTTGATTGATAGGCAGAGAAAAGTTATGCTAAAAAACAACTAAAAGAACTAAGATGAAAGACAATACTAATCAAAAACTGGTAGTACTGATACTTATTTTTAAAATGAATTTCACTTTGCCAGAGATTTTTTTTCCTTCTTTTGACATATTTCTACTGCAAACAAGTTTTATGAATATATGTATAAACTTGTGCATAATAAAAATGTTATTACATTGACTTAATTACTTGCTTATTTCAACAGAGTACAAAAGAGCAGAAATAAAATTAAAATTCAATACAAATGTCATTTATGTCATGTAAATTAATAGATTTGGAAAAACTTATGTTCATTACTAACAATAGTTGCATACCAACCTCAATCAGTGGTGTTTATTATGATGTCTTATAAAATGAAGCAGGTGCTGTGTATGTCATATGTACAGATATATTGGTGAGAAAGTTCGCACGAAATACAGTGAATTATGATGATTGCATGCTTATGTGCGCAAGGAAACATATACAGTTTCATAGACATATTGATTTTCAAGTGCATATGCTTAAGTGTGCATGTAAATATATAAACATACATGGATTGATACATGTTTATTTAATTATACAGTTGCATATATTTGTCTGGGGTCTGTGTTGTGCATGCATTGGAACATAAATAGAAATTGATAAACACAAAAAAAACTACATTAACAAAATAGTCAGATAGACTATATTGTGTAAAATAAAAGTTTATACATTAGTGAAGTATTGATATTTGTTAGATACAAATACAAAACACATGTATGGTGTATACTGTAAAGATTAAATTCACTAGACTAGATTGCCACCAGTCTATTTTGTTTGATAAACCAGGATTTCATAAAATGAAAGAGAGAAAAATCTGTTTGTTTTTCTCTTACGCAATAAGTGGGAAGATGCAGACTGAAAAAAAATAGATCCCTCATAATTTTCATAGATTTGGGATTTTTTCTGAGATTTGTAAATGACATTCTACCAATGATTGATTTATCTCTCATTGTTCAGCAAGTTCATATTTTTTTGCACTACATCTTCTTTTAAAATTTCCTTTCAATTTTCAAATTCAGTTTTTTTTTCCAGAGGGTTATTTGCCTTTGAGTTTGAAATTTTCTCTTTATTTGTTGTATCTACATCATTGCCATAAGCTTCAGTGATTTGTAATTGAACCTGTAATGGCTTTAAACATGTCATATGTATATTTTATATTCAGCCATGATTTTCATGCAAGCAATTCTTAAAGAGTATTCATGCACAAGCAATAAAGAGCTGATTAAATGTAAAAGACACATCCAAGATTTCCCTAACATTATGCATTGTAAAATTTTGTATCATTCTATTAATACAAGCTTTCAGTTCTTTACTGACATTTTTTTATGATAGTATTAGCAGCAGTAATATTATTTTTTCTTTATTACAAAATGTATTACCACAAATTTGTATCCAGCACAATGGTCTAGAATTCCCAGTAAAACAGTGCCTGGCTTTGAGAGCCATGAAGGTAGAAAGATCCCAGCTGAACTCCGCCTTGGAAATTTAAAAAACCTTTTGTGAGGTGTTGCATTATGTTGCAATAGTGTTCTTATAATGTACAGAGCTTCTAATTCTGCCTAATTGGAAGGTTTTGGTTTTCAAGTGCTAACTATACGGTCTTTCATATTATGCCATTGTATCTCTCACACTGTCCATTCTCTTGAAGATTGTATGGGGTAGTCTGGTTTAGAGCCATTGCTTGTAATAATAGGAATCTTCTTAGTTGATTGTACATAAAAGAGGTCCCATGATATGTATGAATATAAGCTGGTGCCCCGAATATTTCAGCCAATTATCCTTTATTTTGAGGAATAATTTTATGACAGCGTATGACCATTGTTGCACTTAAATCTGGACAAGAAAAGGCAAAAGGTAATCATGGGTACTCATCAATGACAGTAGATATTTGTTTTGGGATTTAGATACAAGAGAGCCCTTAAAGTTCATGCTCAGCCTCTCAAATGGCTGTGCAGCTTTTACTAGGTTCCCAGTTTGGGTTTATAGAACCTTGGTTTTATTCAAGCTCAAATCTGATAGCCATTTGTTATTCATTTCACATCCTCAACTGAAAAAGGCAAATTCTAGCTTTGAACCACATGCATCATCCTCATGATGCCTGGAAAGCACAGATCATTAGGGACTTTTTGCAGATCTTTGGTGCTGTTTATTGATCCATATACTCTTGACAGTGCATCTGCTGACTGAAAACGTCAAATGAAAAACAGGAAAGCTCTACCCTCCATCTTGCTATCTTTTCATTTTTTATTTTGCTTGACATCTTGGGATTAAACATTACAGAGACTGACTTTTGATCAGTGATTAATTCAAAGCAGTGACCAATTATGAAATGTCACCATTTTTTTAGTGCCTCAAATATGGCAAAAGCCTCCTTTTGGACAGCTGAATGTCTGTGCTCAGATTTTGACAATGTTCTGGAGAACGTATTGAATGTAACTGAAGAGTCTTTCCATTACTTTCTAAGATGACATGACTTATTTATACAAATCATAAGACAGGGGAGGTAATCGGTTGTCGTAACACAACTATTTAATAATAAGAACAGTGCATCTACTCAAATATGAGTATCCATTAAAAATAACATTTAAAACAAATAAATTAAAGATATGTTGGATTTAATCCATTTCCTAAAAATATGTGTGTGTGTCTGTGTGTGTTAAAATCAGTTTTAAAAATTTATATCCATATAGTTATAAATGTTTAAAAAAAAAAAAGAAAAATTTAAGTTTTAAATATTTTAAAATTCTCTGTTAATTTCAGCCATTTAGATTATATTATTATTATTATTATTAAAAGAAAATATATTTACTAATCATAAATGATAACATTTAATACCATTCATTGAACACCATGATTTTTAAAAGAATTTTTTTTTTTTATGTACATAAAATATTATGTAACATGCTCATTTTTGAAAATATGGTCAACCATTCATGACATTATCAGAGAATAAGTGTGATGACTCAACATGAGGATTCCTAAAATTAGATTGTGGAGAATATTTTCCAACATTTTTAAGATTACTAAGTATTTAAAAAATTATATAAAAAAGCTGCTCACATCATTTTCTTAAATTATGTTTCAACAGATAAATTCTCTGTAGAACAACAATCAATATGTCATCACCTTGTCAAACACATAAACATGGCTACTTTCTGTTAAAAATACTGCCACTGTTTCCTTAGAAAATTCATTTCTGCCAGTAAATAATATTTGTTTCAAATCAGATTAATTATATTTTAAATCAGATAAATAAAGTTTCAGAAAAGTATATTTTATTTTTGGAAGATTTTTTTTACTAAAGAGAATTACATAAGGGATGGAAGACAACTAAAAAACAATTATGGAAAGGGTGCTAATTAGATATTTTAGAAAAAAAATCGATTCTGCTTGAAATATACTAGAGTATTTTGCTTAGTGGAAATTTAATCCTTTAGCTTTCAATTAAAGCTAAAATGAAACCTCCAAGAAAGTTTTTTCATTCATTTTACTCCTGTAGTAATCCTCACTGGGTGCCACACACTTGTTGCTTTTTGCTAAATTAAGCTGTTTCTTAAGTATCAATAATAAAATTT
Source organism: Acanthosepion lycidas (assembly GCA_963932145.1). NCBI lineage: Eukaryota > Metazoa > Mollusca > Cephalopoda > Sepiida > Sepiidae > Acanthosepion > Acanthosepion lycidas. Next base: position 57,837,627 of record OZ010574.1, on the reverse strand, counting down.
GGATACATTGAGATGAACAGTATGGCTATCTAGTCCTTTTATGATAATTAAAATGATTTGGATGAAATTAGTGGCCCACTTGGAAAATTGTTTCTCCTTAATAAAAGTTTACATTCAACTAAGTTTATTGATGTTTAAGGTTATTTTTTAGATTTTTTCTAATTATAGAATATAAAATACATGTAATTAATTTCTAATTAAATTAAACACAAATATTTACTTTGGAAAAAGTAAGTATGTATCTTGATAAATTTAAAAACAAAGTAGTAATTATTTCATAATGTTAAAAATGTAAAATTTGAAAATCCTTTCAATCATTTTGAATCATTGTCGATGTATTTTTTTCCACAGCTGTTGAAACATGGATGCCACTTACCAAAGTAAACAAAGATGCAGAAATTCAAGGTGAAATTCTTATTGAGGTTGAAAAGATCCGTGACCTTGTCAAACAGGAAAATACTTTGAGAGTAACAGTCATGGAAGCCAGGTAAGAAGTTTCATAAATATATAAGTATAAATTATAACATTCCAATTAATAAAATTATCAAGATTTTCACATTTATCACGATCTATTGAATGAAATTTTCCTTTAATATTTAATCTTAACATTAAACAAATTTAAAACTTCAAATAAGAAACTCTGAAAAACATACTTGCATGTAATAAACACTCAAAAGTGTTAATTTGTGTACTCTAATTACTCTAGATGGTATATTATAGACAGCATTTCAACCAAGTACCCACTAGATGGTGTATTATAGACACAACAGTTCAGCCAAGTACCCTCTAGACAGTCTATTATCGACACAACATTTCAACCAAGTACCCTCTAGATGGTATATTATAGACAACATTTCAACCAAGTACCCTCTAGATAGTGTATTATAGACAGCATTTCATCCAAGTACCCTCTAGATGGTATTATAGACACAACATTTCAGCCAAGTACCCTCTAGATACTGTATTATCAGCACAACATTTCAACCAAGTACCCTCTAGATAGTGTATTATAGACATAACATTTCAACCAAGTACCCTCTAGATAGTGTATTATAGACACAACATTTCAACCAAGTACCCTCTAGATGGTATATTATAGACAACATTTCAACCAAGTACCCTCTAGATGGTGTATTATAGACAGCATTTCAACCAAGTACCCTCTAGATGGTATTATAGACACAACATTTCAGCCAAGTACCCTCTAGATACTGTATTATCAGCACAACATTTCAACCAAGTACCCTCTAGATAGTGTATTATAGACATAACATTTCAACCAAGTACCCTCTAGATAGTGTATTATAGACACAACATTTCAACCAAGTACCCTCTAGATGGTATATTATAGACAACATTTCAACCAAGTACCCTCTAGATGGTGTATTATAGACAGCATTTCAACCAAGTACCCTCTAGATGGTATTATAGACACAACATTTCAGCCAAGTACCCTCTAGATAGTGTATTATAGACACAACATTTCAACCAAGTACCCTCTAGATAGTGTATTATAGACACAACATTTCAACCAAGTACCCTCTAGATAGTGTATTATAGACACAACATTTCAGCCAATTATCCTTTATTTTGCTGATATGGGATAGAGATTGATTATTGTTTTATTTTCTTCCTGTGAGGCCAGTTATTGTTTGTTCCTACTGGGCCAGTGATTCACTACCTGGTCCAGGGATTGAACTTGTGACATGAAAAAAAAAAATATCATTGATTCTTTTCAAATGTTGATGACCAGGAGCTGAAATATTAAGAAAACTAAATATGCATTTTTTTTTTTACTTATTCATCAAATATTATTAATCCTCTACAAGTATTTTTTCAGAATCGTCTTCATCAGCTTTATGTCCAGAAATGTTCCATGATTTTCTTTCAGTGGATTGGAGCTAGCTAACTGAAAAACAAGCAAACATAAAGTGAGATAAAAAGTCAAAATCAGAATGGGTACTAATGACTGCAACAGATTATCCTCTAAGTGAAGCAGAAAATGAATTGAAATTGCAACCAGAAATTTCCAATGAATTCACTTTGCGTTGAATATTCCCAGAGATAAAGGACTATATTAAATCAGCTAATACTTATTAAGTAATTACATAATTAATTAAGTTATTAAATTAATTAATTACATAATTACTCACTAGAATGAGATTATTATAATTTTACTTTTTCTGTAGTATTTTTTAATCTATTTAGATTCTTGTAAATGTGGTACAATGTCCTTTAGAATTGCAATTTTTAAACACCTCAGGAATTTATATACAGGGTGCACCAAGTATCTGAGAACACATTTTTAGTGGACCATAAATGAAAACTGATCTAATGTAACCTGACCTAGCACAAAATTTGAACATTCTTTCAGAAGAATTGAGAACATTAACATAACCATTTCCAACTTGACAGAGGAAATGAAAAAGCAGCACACCATGCTCATGGCATAAGCCACCAACCATAGCAACTCTGAGATTCTTAGCCAGATAAACAAAAGAAACAAGAAGTAATTTTGCACTGACTCCTATGGAAGTACCCATTGTCTGCACCTCCATACACAAAATATTTTCCTCACTATTTTACTTTTATATTTTAAATAAGTAGCTCCAAATGAACTCTGGCCAACCAGAAATCAATGCAGAAAAGCTTTATTTTTCGACTAATCAATACTCATGGTCTTGAGTTTGCTTTTTGATCCTACCAAACAATATAAGTTCTTAATTTAAAAAGACAGTTCACTCCTCTCATGTAAAACACGATTGGGTGCAGTAAGAAGCTATACTAGTTCAATAACTCCTACTCATTATGTGTTCTTGATGGATGCTTTATCTTAGCTTTTAATTGTTGAATCCTTGTACAAAGTAGAACTTAAAATTCCCACCCATGCAGATGAGTATGTTGTTGCTACAGCAATACAGCCAGAAACATACTAATATCACTATTTATAGTATAAATAGAACTAATAAATCTTTTATTAAAATTATATCAGTTTTTACTTTCTTTTTCATCAATAATATGCAGTTTGATCTTCACTGAACACTTCATATTTTTTGCCTTGCACCAAATCTAAGCTATACTTGATAACTTACCATTATCATACTGAATTTGACAAAATTATTAGATTGTTCCAAAAGTTTGTAAACACTTGCGAAAAAATTGAATTTTTATGCAACACAATTCAGCACAATCGAGACAAGCGATGGGTTCAGAAAGGGCAAGAGACACGGTCGGTTCCAAAACAAGATCGATTTGGCAAGAAAGTCATGTTGTGCGTTTGGTGGAACTTTGAAGGAATTGTGCATTTTGAGTTGGTTCCGAATGGTCATGCTATCAGTGCTGAACTTTACTATCAGCAACTGGAGCGGGTCTACGAAAAGTTGAAGCAAAAGTACCCAGCTCTGATCAACCGAAAGTGCGCTTTGATGCAGCAGGACAATGCCAAGCCACACACCACCAGGAAGACCAAAGACAAGTTTGAAGAGCTGGACAGCATTGAGGTTCTGTCACATCCAGCCTACAGTCCTGACTGTGCTCCATCAGATTACGGCCTTTTCCGCACAATGCAACACTTTCTGAAAGGCCACCGATTCGACTCGTTTGATGAAGTCGAGGAAGCGTGTCAAGAATTCTTTGATTCGAAGCCGGCTGAATGGTACTTTCACCAGACCCGAAAGCTTGCAGATCGATGGCAGAAAGTCTTGGAAAATGATGGTCTTTATTTTGAGGAATAATTTTTGTTGTTTTTGTTATTACTTGGCGAGTAAAATTTCAATCTTTTGCAAGTGTTTACAAACTTTTGGGACAACCTAATAATTTGCCTTGGAAATTTTGCAGCAATTGTTCTCTCTTCCTAATACACATTGTGTTAGACAAACTTCAACATTAATCAGAAGCCATATTTGTTTGGCTCATATCAGAAAGTTTTATCGGTTTAGCTCATATCAGAAAATTTGTTTTCACTTTCTAAGATTAACATGATATAAAATTAATATAAAGAGCAGAAAAGATAGATAATATTTTTGTATATAGCTTTTAGAAACATTAAATCTTACTCTGATCAGAAAATTTATTTTAAGAACATTTTGAAATTTTGAAAAAAAATGATATAAAGGCAACTTAAAAGAAATTCTATTTTAGAATTTCTTTTAAATATATACTCAAATATAAAACATATTTTCCACTAAATCTTTTTGCTTTGCAAAAACTTTATATTAACGAAAAAACACAAGTGGACAGCAGGAAATGGGTGGAGATAATTTTATTATGAATAAAAGACAATTGAGAAATAGTAATACAATTAAATGTCTTCCTCACCACCTATTTTTTTTACTAGTTTCTTGTTCAATCAAGCTTTTTTTTCCTTTTCAACTAATAACTAATATGAAATGTGTTAGACATTAGCACACTCACTTCCTTCTCTTAAGAAATTTTCTCAAGTTGACATTTACAAGACATAAAAAAAGTCATTCTTATCAAATGAAGATTGTATAAACAATGATATCTTGATATTTGTATATAAGGGCATGTTTATATCATAGAGACACATATTTAAGTAGAGAATGATAAATATGTGTTTTCATATATAACTTTTATTAAACACCACAGAAAAAGTTTGTTTTAATAACTTTTAATGATTTTCTTTTGTTTTTGTGCAAGATAACAGATGTTAGATTTCAGTGTCTGTAAAAATTGTCAGTAACTGTATGTTAGTACTTTCAATGATCATTAGTCATTTTCAAAAATGGTATTATGTTATGGTTTGGAAGTTCAAGAAAACATCCACAATTGATTTTTAAATTTGGTAATATTTTAACATTAAAAAGAAAGTAAAAATAGTTTCAGTTGAAGTATTTCAAAATTCATAACCATTGAAAACAATTAGTTAAGAATTAGTAAACAATTAGTTAAGAATTAGTAAACAATTAGTTAAGAATTAGTAAATAATTAAGGATTAGTAAGCAATTAGTTAAGAATTAGTAAACAATTAGTTAAGAATTAGTAAACAGTTAAGAATTAGTAAAAAGAAAAAAATTACTTAAGAATTAGTAAACAATTATTTAAGGATTAGTAAGCAATTAGTTAAGAATTAGTAAACAATTATTTAAGTATTAGTAAGCAATTAATTAAGTATTGGCAAGCAGTTAGTTAAGGATTAGTTAGCAATTAATTAAGAATTAGTAAACAATTAGTTAAGGATTAGTAAGCAGTTAGCTAAGGATTAGTAAGCAATTAATTAAGAATTAGTAAACAATTAGTTAAGGATTAGTAAGCAAGTAATTGAGTATTAGTAAGCAATTAGTTAAGAATTAGTAAACAATTAGTTAAGAATTACTAAAAAATTAATTTAGAATTAGTAAACAATTTGTTCAGAATTAGTGAACAATTAGTTAAGATTTGGTTAATTTAATGTTAATGCTTTCTGCATATATTCATATTTAATAAGAATAACAATGATTGTATTTTGCAAAAATAAAACTTGATCAACCAGAATATTTCGAGAAAATAATGTTTTTAAAGCAAGTCTTTGTAATATTATATAACTGATATCATTAAACATATTTAGGAAATTCAAATATATCTAATATCTAATAATATCTAATAATATTTAAGATATCTAATATCTAATAATATTTAATATATCTAATATATTTAATATCTAATAATATTTAATATATCTAATATCTCATAATATCTAATATCTAATGATATCTAATATATCTTATAAACTGTAAATAGTTAGAATCCTTCACTGGATTAACAATTTACTTATAAAAAGTTTTCCACATGTGCCTATCCAAAACTGAAATATTTGACTACACATATAATTCATATCAAAAGTCGCATAAATATCTAACTTCTAATTATATATAAAATTATCTAATACATATAATTAAAGAATTTGAAATGAGTTTACATCATGCGATAATGTCTTTTAAGTAAGAGCAAATTCAAATAAGTTTATGTTATAAAATGTTTTTTAAAGAAAACAAATTCAATTTTACAATCAAATCTTCTTGAAGAGTTGATGTAATTTCCATGAAACTCAGGATAAAAGCAATATAAGTGAACATATATATATATATATATATATATATATATATATATATATATAATAAATGTGAATGTCAGTGTGTCACACTTTTTCAACTTTACTCCTAGAGGCTGTAGCCCAACATATCATACTATTTTGGAATCAGGCCAACTCCGTGAGGAAATTAAAAACATTCCAGGCTGGATCCAGACTCAAGATCCTGAAATTTTAGATTCCAAAATTTTTATTACTGTGATTGTTTTCAGATTCCACCATCTTGACTTCTATTGATAAAAACAATTAAAGGGACACAACTCTAATTTTCAATAGCTCATGTTCAAATGAAAAATTACTGTTTTCAAATTACATTGTTTCAAAGTAAAATTGTTAGTGTTTTTAACTTTACAACTAGAGGCTTAACATATCATACCATTTTGGAATTAGGCTGATTCTTTTAGCAAATTAAAAACTTTCCAGTCTGAATCCAGACAAAGAATCCTGAAATTTTGGATTCTCAAGTTTTCATTACTCCAATTTTTTTATGTGATTTTTTGCAACTCACCTCTGACTGTTGACTTCAATGTTCACTTTTATATTTACATACACTCTATCTCTGATATTGAGCACTTTATCCCATAAATATAGCACACCTTAAAACTATATTCCTTTATATATATATATATATATATATATATATATATATATATATATATATATATATATATAAAAGCAGTGGTCTTTTTACTTCTTAAGTATGTTTGTTCTAGCTCAGGAAAAATATAGTAGTTTTTGTTTCATGTTTTATTTTAATCTAAGTGAAACTGTAATCACTGTAGCTGTTAATGTTGTTTATACAGAGAAACATCAGTCAGTTCTCTCTATTTTAAAGTTAATATTATACAAAAGAAATTGAACTTGTTGAAAGCAAGGTGAAAAAGAAATGTATAGTACAGAAATGATTTTCTTTTGAAACATAAGTTATTTTCAATCAAAGCCAAAATAGAAAACACCTCATGTTATACCTCTACTTCATCTCCATAAGGGATGATAATCATTCCTTCATTTCTATAAGGGATGATCATCTGAAACATCCATGAGATCATAATCTTTTTATTAGCATACCATATTTACTTTATCATTGCATAATTCCATTTGTTTACTTTTCTATTTGCATAACTGCATAAGCTTACATATGCAGACTTATATGCCTTTATATACACCAGGGTTTCCAAACTTTTTTCAATGAGTGCTAGGTTTGATGAGATGAATATGCATGAGGGCCAACCATTAATTTTCTATTTAAGCAGGTTAGTCTTGTCTGGAAGACTAGTGCAACTCAATCTTCTTTCTCCTTCTTCATTTCACCTTATACTGTATTAAGCTCAACTTAATAAATATCTCAAAAAAACTAATCTAAGCTGTATTATCATCTATGGAAAAATGCTTTTCAAAATACACGTATGTAATAATTACTTAGAAATTGAATCAATAAAATGAAAGAAAGTAAATATAGGAATCCTGATTATTTGAAGTTTTTCAATGCCTGATAATAAATCCTTATTTAATTCTCTTCAGTTCATCTCATTGTAGAGGTTAAATAAATCCAGTATGAAATATTAGGTTGGTGCAAAAATAATGTCGTTTTCTCACATATTAACATACGTGAGAAAACGACATTATTTTTGCACCAACCTAATACATCTTGCCATACTTCTCTGTCTGTTTTGGTGCACTCACCGAATTTGTTGTCTACTCATATACAAGATGATTGCGGAATATATCATATAACCTTTCTGTGTAAATCAATGATTCCTAACATGGGGCACATGCCCCACCAGTGGTAATATTTTGGTGGGGCATGGATAGTATGTGCACCCTTAAGGGAGCAATTTGAAAATGAGTTATTAACAGTGAATTGTTTTCTAGTGAGCTCAAATTTCATTTTGCAATATTATTTCATGATTAAAATGGACAAAGTATATTACAGAATAAGATTTCATTCAAATATTTTATATTTCTGCCTTTCAATTCACTATTATATGTTTTGAAACTGTCTTTATGTTTTTTTAATTTTTCTCTTTCATGGATGCCATTGTTTTTGGAGGCTTGTTTAGAGACCAAGTTAATGGCATTTTAAGCTTCCTTCATGTGAATTGCAGTAAAATTTTGAATATATAAGAATCAAATATTAAAAGGGGGCACCAAAATTTTAGAAATACCAAAGTGGGGCATGGCCCAAAATTGGTTGGGATCCACTAGTGTAAATCAAGCTATACTAAAATTTTAATTTATTCATGTTGTACATTGCAAATGCCTTTGAAAAATCTATGAAACACAGGTATAAATATTTTTGCATTTCACTTGTTTGTTTGGACAGCATTCTAACCATAAAAATATTCAAAACATGTTTTTTATCAATTTTCAGTTTGATTCTGCTATGAGTTCTGTTCATTTGAATCCTAATTATTAGTTTTGTTATGCAGCTCATAAAGCTGATTGTTAACCCTTCCTGACCACTGTAGAGAAAAATCACATTATACCCAGCTACCAGTTGAACAGTGGTAGAGAAAAATGACTTAATGCTCAGCAACCAGTTGGATGGTGGGTAAAAACTTGTAACTATTTTTATATCTACTGTAAAACATTACATACAAATTATTTGCAAATTTTGACTCAGGAGTTCAGGGAGAAGGGTTAGAATTGTTCAGCAATGCAGGGGTTAAAAATGTTAAATGTACTGTTATATCATTAATAAAGAGAATAATGTATCAGTCACTTCTCTAATTTCAGACTAAAGTAATATTTTTTTATTGATGGAATTATATAGGAGAGGAGGAAAATGGAGAGGGTATGAAAGCGAGCGTTGCTTATAATTATGTACTAAGGGGAAATGTTGAAGATGTGGAAATGGTGAATTTTAAATTTTAAAATGTTTGAGTTTTAAATTGTTTCAGTTTGAATTTTTTATTAGTATATAAAAACTAATGTCACTTATGTGTTTGGGTACTTTTGACACACCAAAACAAATTGATATATAATATTGAGTGAACCCTACTCTGATCCTAGGATGTAACCCTGGAGGCAATTTAACCCTTTGAGCCCTGATCACCGCTTTACCGGTGGTAGAGAAAAAAATGACATAATGCCCAGGCACCAGTTGAACAGTGGTAGAGAAAAATGACTTAATGCTGAGCTACCAGTTGAATGGTGGGTAAACACTTGTAATTATTTTTATATCTACCATGAAACATTACATACTAATTATTTGTGAATTTTGACTCAGGAGCTCAGGCAGAAGGGTTTAAATTGTTCAGGAATGCAGGTTAAAGGAAGCTCGCATTCATTTATTATTAAAAAATTTTTTTAAATCATTTCACCCCAAGTTCAAGAAGATAGAAGATGGCAATTGATGTTGTATTTAAATTTTTGAAGATTGCAGTTATCAGGGAAGCAAAGAAACAGAAGAAAGTTCCACAGACAGGAAGTGCAAGAAAAGAAACTGTTAGAGTAGAAGTGGCAGTTACATTTAACTAATTCAACAGTAAAAGGTTGGGACGTAGATGCTAATCTAGTAGCATGCTTAAACTCATGTAGACCAGACACCAGGGTAAAAAGCTTGTCAGAGCAGTAGCCATGAAAATATTTGCAGAAAAAACAGAGCAAAAACATGTCAAATCAGTGAGAAAGTGTCTGAAGTCGAGATGCCAAGTCAGGATTGATTACATTGCAGATCCTTTTTTGGATTTTGTCAAGAACCTCAAAATGAATAGCAGGAGCACCATACTGGATATGGCAACAGTATTCAATGCACAGACAAATGGTAGATTTGTAAATGTGCAAGATGGTCTCTTGAAAAATCTTCTGGTACAACACAGTGACCCAACTTTCCTAGCACTAGATGCAGCTATTGATTACATATAGTCATTCCACTTTAAGTCAGTTGGAAACATGAGGCCAAGAAGGTGAAGTGTGTTGCTCTTCATGATTCTAGCATCAGCCACGCTGATGGAGGACAGGAAAGTTTTTCCTATGGTGGTTAAGTGAAAGCAGTTTTGTTTTAGATATATTAAAATTTACAAGCCATTTCTTGCCCCAGTTAACCACAGACTAAAGGTGTTTTCAAGAGCAGTGACCAGGTTAACTTTGTCAACTCTGAAGGATTTGCTACTGAGACAGGAGTAAATCATAGTTTCGTCAGCATAAATGCCTACTTGGGAACTTATGACATCAGGAAGATCACTGATGAACATCAAAAACAGCATAGGACCCAGGATAGAGCCTTGGGGGACACCTGCATTCATGTGAAAGGATCTGGAAGTGAGCCCATTCAAAACGACCTTCATTTCATGATTTGATAGGAATGATTGGATTAAATCAAATAATTGTCTAGTAATACTATAGCCCTAGAATGTTTTGGTTCATCATTGCTGTAGCCTGATATTGAACTCACAACTCTTTGTGTCTAGTCAAGGACACACAATTCAGTGGATAAAGATATTGGTTAAATCCAGTGACTAGACCCAAAAAGTAATGAACCAAAAAACTTGAGTTGAGTTAAAGGGAAATAACAGAGACATCCGGAAGAGGCATGGCACGTGGAACTAGAACAACCTATCCTGGTGGATGAAATAAAGGATTTGGTTTGAAATTCCAATCACCTGAAGAAGGCCAGAGTGTACAACGGCCGAAACGTTGTGAATATGGTAATGAAGATGGGGATAAGAGTCCGAATAATGTAAATAAAACAATGAAAAAAAGGGTTTATATTAGTGTTATGTATTTTGTATATAATTATATATGTTTATTAATTTTTTTTCATTTTTTACTTTTTCTGTTTTCCCAGAGATTTGGCACCAAAAGACATGTTCGGAAGTTCAGATCCTTTTGTGACTGTTGCTTTTCTTGACCAAACAAAAACGACTTCAGTAAGTCATGAAATTGATTTTCATTTCTATACTGTAGCAAATATATCTACCAGGTTAAATTCTTGGAATAAATTCTTGTAAAATCTAACATATAAATTTTGATTGATATGAATGCAATATTTCCTACTTTTTTTTTTTCTTTTTTAATACAAATATAATTTTCTATTTGATCAAGTACAACTAAATTCTTTTTTGTTTTGTTTTCAATTTTTATGTTTTAACTTTTAATTCCAAAAGTTGTTCAGATTGTTGATCCCATTCTTTATATTGCTGTTGTTGTTACCATGACAATGACCAGTGGTACAAATGACTTTATAAATCTGACTAGAAGATGTCATGAGAAAAATGTAAGAAATGTAGTCATAGCTCATACAAAATTGTACTTGCTTTTATCAAGAGTCAAGTCCTGGTAGTTAGAGCTTGGATAAAAGTAATGCTTCCCAAAGTGAATAATTCAGCCACTAAAGTGCATTTTATGAACACATTGTCATTATCATATCACTGGATAAAGAGCAACTAATTAAAAAGAAAGCATATGTAATGAGTTTCATAAAAACCACTGAGAACATGCTGTTGTCAAAATGGCATTAGGAACTTGAGGCTTTTAATTTTGTTGAATTCATTGTTAAAAAGGTGAGCAAAAATCCTGTTGAAGAGACTGTAAACTGTTTTGTATAGACTCATGGAACTCAATCAGAGTGGCAGTGCAAAAGAAATATATATCAGGAACAATATTGTGAAATTATAGTGGAAAAGTGAAAAAAGTTTACTTGTGATGCATTTCATCCTTCAGTACTTCATTGGACTAAATTTGTTATTGTTGGTACGACTACACATTGCACGAACAAGGGGTGCTGAGGATTTTAGAATTTTAGAATTTTTTTTAGAATTATTATTTTTTATCTAGGCAAATTCATTTAGAGTCTTTTTTTTTACATTTCTTTCCAGGTGATGGAAATTAAAACAAAAAGACTGTAAATGAATTCGGCTAGAAAAAAAAATTCTAAAATCCCCAGCACCCCTCATTCATGTGTATATGTAGTCATACGAACATAACAAATTGAGTACAATGAAGTCCTGAAGGATGAAATGCATCACAAGCAAACTTTTTCCACTTTTTCATACAATTTCCCTATATATATGTATGTGTATATATGCATGTGTATATATATATATATGTAATATATGTATGTGTATGTGTGTGTGTGTGTAGGTATATATATATATGTGTATACAAAAAATAATAAAAAGTCTCTGAATTGAAATCCTAAAATACCAAATGGGCCTAATACAAATATCAATAAAACAAACAAGCACTGAAACAGACTCTCTTCAAGTCTCAAGTCAGGAAGTGATAAGCTAGGGTAATTAATCTGATTTACAATACCAACTTATTCTCAGAGATCCCAAGACATTTTTCCTATATATATATATATATATATATATATAGTTTGTCTTTCTTTTAGTCAAGCATACCAAAGAGAACAAAATCTTTCTCCTGCAAAATCTAAATGCTTATATATATATCCAGGTAAGATGAGAACAGAGTAAAATTCCAATGTTCATAACATTTAATTTAAAAGATGGCTCAATACAAAGTAGAGCAACATTATTTATTATCTATTATTATTATATATCGCCTGATGAGATGCATTTGATATGCATCGAAACACAACTGCAATTGTGTAGCGATTTTGAAATGTTTTTGATGTAATATCCTAAAATAAATAAATATATATATATATATATATACTTATATATAATTTATATTATTTATATATATTTTATGATATAATGACATATAAATTTATATATCAACGAACAATATTTAGAAAAATATGACAAACTGAAAAGGTTTTTTGTGATGTGTTTCATCTGTTAAGTTGAGTCCAATGAAATCCTAACAGATGAGACACATCACAAAAAACCTTCCCAGTTTGTCATATTTTTCTAAATATATATATATATATATATATATATATATAATAATGGATGGACTCTCCTGTTGGTTTCGATGTATGAGGATCTGCCAGCTTATTGATTCAGTTATGAAAGTTTATGCGCTAATCTTAAGTGGCATTTAACACCCGCTAGTGATTTACAAAGGAAGCCACATATGGAGCAAGTGTGAGGATTGTGAGATGAGATCACTCTTAGATTGGTTAACCTTTTAGATCTTGCTCTCGCTTCTTGAAGATGATTCAGACAAGCAGATTGAAAATTGCTGAGTCCACTAAAACACATTGATCTCCATTCTACCCACTCCAAAGTGCTCAAGGGTGTTATGTGGTATATTAACTGCTGACAAGTTGCTTTTCAGCTTGTCTTTATATCTTAGCCATGGGTGTCCTACATTCCTGTAGCCCTGATCTAACTGGCTGTACATTAGGATCTTGGGTATCCTGTCATCAGACATTCTCAAGACATGACCAGTCCACCATAACTGAGGCTGTATGATAAAAGTCTCGATCGTCCAATATTATACCTGTTAAACAAGTCTACATTAGATGTCCTATCTTGAAGCTTAACTCCACAGATTGCACGCAGACAGCTTTTATGGAAAACATCTAGCTGGTGTATATGGTACCTGTATGGAGTCCATGACTCGGAGCCATACAAAAGGATGGCAAGTACAACAGCTCTGTGAACCCGAATTTTTGTATCCAATCGAATACCCTGCTCATTCCACAAGTGATGGTGAAGTTTGCCGAAAGCACTGGTAGCCTTAGCAATCTGATGCATGATTTCATCATCTAAAGTTCCACTGTAATTGACTTTGCTACCAAGATAGGTGAATATATATATATATATATATATATATAAACATCTTTATATTTCATTTCAGACTCAGAAAAAGACTCGCTTCCCAAGCTGGTATGAAACACTTGAGTTTAATATGCCCATGTCTTGTCCACCAAAGACTATGATTGAAGTGAAACTCTGGGATTGGGATCGTGTGAGCAGCAATGATTTTCTGGGAGAAGTAAGCATTACAGACCCTTTCTTTTCTTTTGCTCAATAATATTGTGTATTTCTTCATTGTTTATGGCAGGTTCTTTGATACAGTGTTGCACATAAAAATTTATTTCTTCTCTTTATAGCATGCTTGGATGAAAAGAAGACATTAATTTCATTTCTTTCATAAAAGTATTGCACCAATAACTTCTACTGGTTCCTGTATGAGAACACAATGCGTGTTAAGCTGTAGTTATGACAGAACTGTCAGTTACTTCCTTTTACACATTCAATTTATAATTTTTTGCTCTTCTAGTTTGATACAATTTGTTTCTTGTGGGAATTATAATCAAGTTTTTGTAATTTTGATCATTTTTGAGATAATGTTGTTATTTTATAGTTTTAAACAATATAACAAAGAAATTTATGAGTAATAATATATGGCATCAAATTACCAGTAAATTACTAGATTCTGTCCAAATAAAGAAGTGACTGTCACCCACATAGTGAATGCAACAATTTAGTTCCAGAAGGTTTACAAGAACAGATGTGACTGGGCAGTGAGGGTTATTCTGAGCCTATAAGGCTCAGGCAAAAAAAAAAAAGGTTTGGCAAACAGTATTTACCCATAACCTCCCCATAAGGCAGGATGTGGCACAAGGCTGGGTTTTATATGGGGTGTTCCGAGCCTGTAGGCTCAAGCAAAAATTCCCTGTAGACGGGGTTGAGTAGCTGTCTACCTCCCCAGACAAGGCTCTGCCCTTTAGCATAGCCTTGACTGGGTTTCTCCCTGGCAAACTGAGTATCAACCAACACACAGGTTTGGCAAACTCTGTATTTGAGAGTGAGATGTGGCACAAAGTTGGTTTTTATGTGGGGCAATTCAGAGCTCAGAGGCTCAGGGAAAATTTTCAAATAGAACCTAGAGGCAGAGAGGTTGACAAGCAGTGTTTGCAAATCCAGAGGTTTGGCAAATGGTATTTATCTGTTACCTCCCCAAAAGGCTGGCCATTTTTTTTATGTGGGACATTCCAAGCCTGTAGGCTTGGGCAAAAATTCCCTGTAGACCCTATAGAAATGAGGTCGGGTAGCTGTCTACTTCCCCAGACAAGACCCTGCCCTTTGGCATAGCCTCATTTTGGTTCCTCTCTGCCCAGATGCGGAGAGGATGACAAGCAGTGTTTGCAAGGTTTGGTAAACTTTGCATATCAGCAGAGTCCTCCTGGATATATGTGTTCTGGACAGATGCATTAATGGGGTAGATGGATCATACTACAGTGGCCCAGAACAACACCATAAGAACATTTATATAATGGCAAGGAGAGATAAGACATAGATGAATAATAATTAAAGATTGTAGAGATAAAGAAAAGATTATCTATGTAGAAAGTAAGTATGTAAGTAGTAAGAGGTTATCAGCTATGTCGTAAGTGAATCCAGCATATTAACTCAGATGTTATACAAGAACAGATGTAACTGGGTAGTGAGGGTGATCTACTGGCAATTGTGCATTTTAGCCATACAGACCATGACAAATGAGCATAGGTACATGACAAAATTTGTACTTGAGAATGAAACTCTTGTGACTTTGCAATTTTGATAGCTCACCCAATCCAGACTGGAAGATCTGATCTCGTGATTGTGAATGAAAAGAAATAGTGATATAGTAAGACCCATCAATGAAAAGTAAAAGAAAATATGTAAGTGTTAAATAGGAATAAAATGTTGCTGCTGACACGCGAGTTTAAACATAGATCACCAGCGAGTAAACACAGGCAATCCCATTATTAAATTAAGTGGGTCACATGACCATAGAGGAAACACAGATATAGGAATTCGCGTGATGTCTAGATTGATCGACATTTCTAATCTATCCCCTATTACTATACAGATCACCATTTCTACTCTATCCTCTATACTATATTCACTATACTATTTCTCTATACAGATCACTATACATAGTACTATTTGAGCGAGTATCATCAAGCAAGTACTATCCATGTGAGTGATATATGAAGGCATCTAACACCAGTATTGTTCAATGGTATACTATAGTTGTATCAGTGATTACAAAGTCTCTACTACAATGAGCATTATGAAAGTATCAACTGAATGTTCATTGACATCACAAAAATAAGTATCTTGGTCTTGCCAGAGAAGTGAAATAATTGTAGAACATGAAAGTGATATTAGTATCAGTTACGGTCAAATTTGACAAGACACTTCTTTATTGATATTAAGATGCTAAGCATTTGGTGTCCATATAACATATATATTTCTGGTGGGCTTTTATTCAGTCACTTATGTGCCATGCATGATACACGCTTAGGCAATCATGTATCTTTCAATACATGGCTGAGGAGGCAGATTTTTTCCTGCAGTAGGTTGCCATTTCTTTCTGCAGTAGACCAGTTGCCATCCAAGGCTATAGAACCCAGTTTGTCCTGCTATTTATCCATAGCTTGGGGGAAAAGAAGAGGCTTCATATCAAGAGTATTAGCACATAAGTGAATGTAATGGATTCGACTGGAATTCAAACTTGGCTCTCTGCTTCCTCAATCTGAGCAGCTATCCATTACTTCACCATGCCTCTCATTTATTACAATATAGTTTAGCCTGATGTATACTATCTCTGGTTACAAATACTTGTAAATATTTTTGATTCATTTGTCTACAATTTACTTTGTTTGATAAATATACAGATTATTTCCTTTTGTGATATTAGAAAGGAAGTATTTATAAATGTTTTGTTTTTCAATCTCTCTGCGGAGTAGTAGTCATAGTACAACTCTCAGTGTTCTGGTTAGTAATCGGGTTTGCTAGGCATATCACCCACCCCATGTTCACCAGTTGTTCTCTATTTATACTTGTCTATCTAGTTTGCATACGATACTACTATGGGTATAGACTGTCAGGTATAAACAATTATTATATAAATACAGGGCAATATTAAACATTCCTGATGTATTTTTCTGCAATTTCTTTATATATTTGTAAAAGCTTGACAATATTGCTTTCATTGCCTAAAAAAAGTACATAATGTTTATATTGTGTATATGCCATAATATCAGTTTGGTATTTATCTGATAGAGCAGCTACACATTATGCAATGACAGAAAAGTTGAAAGATTATTTTGCATCAGGTCATTTTAGAAGATAGCATGTTTATAAAGGAACTAATCCCTTATCTAGACCCAAACTTAATATTACAGGCAAACTTAGTATTTTTAGCTCATCTTATTAATCAAATGGTCACTTCAGCTGAGACTATGTTTATGCTATGAAAGTGTTGCTCACTTTGTAAAAGCTAAAAATTTATTTGAGCAACCAAAAGCTTAAATGTTCATTCATTCAAAAATGTTTTAAAATTAATAAAAGTTAATGAAAAATCTAGAAGAGGCAAACAGTATAATTTCTTAATTTGCTTTAATCCAACTTAAACAGGCTTATGGCCACATCATGTTGAAACACTGTTTCCCATATGATCACTGAAGTTAAGCAATATTGATCATGGTCAGTACCTAGATGAGTGGCTGCTTGGAAAATACCAGGTTTTGTAACTTGGATGTATTAATGGTGTAATGGATAATGGCTCAGAATTATTAACTGGAGAGCTAAGTTTCAATTCCTATTGGGTATGTTATATTCACTTATGTGCAAATACCCTTGAGAAAGATATGAATCCACCACTTCTCCCCCCAGGCATGGGTTAATTATTAAGACTTGTATCACTAAACCATTATTATCTGAAAAAAAAATTCTTATAATCTAAAAAATATTTTTTGCCTTTAAATAATCTGCAGTGGGTAGAAAATGAATGAATCAATCAAACAATGGCTTGAAAATGAATGAATCAAACAATGTGTAGAAAATTAATGAATGAATCAAATTTAAATAATCTGCAGTGGGTAGAAAATGAATGAATGAATCAAATAATGGCTTGAAAATGAATGAATCAATCAAACAATGCATAGAAAATTAATGAATGAATCAAATTTAAATAATCTGCAGTGGGTAGAAAATGAATGAATGAATCAAACAATGGATTTGAAAATGAATGAATGAATCAAACAATAACTTAAAACAAAAAAAATATAACCTTTATTTTTCATCTAATCCAAATTGAAATTTTTACATCTGGAGAACATTAGTAAACTGAATAATGTAAGATAAATTTTAATTGTTATATTCAATATTATTACAGTATAAAGAATAAAGTTGTAAATGGAAGCACTGCCAGAACATAATAAATTTATCTCTTCTTTAGTTTAATTATGATTAAGTCAATTGTATCATTAAATTAATAATAAGGTCAAAGTAATTAAGTTATTAGAATCATTAAGCTAATAACTATAAAATTTGAAAAGTCAAGAGCCTGGTAAATTCTTTACAAGGTTACGCATAGCATTTGCTTATAAAAACTTTTAATGTCATTAACTTTCATCTCGTATCTCTCTATAAATATTTTGTTCTCGGACTCAGTCTCTTTTATTATTTTTTTTTATACTGTTTCTTTTTTTAAAGCAGAGATTATTGCTTCCAAAATTAAGAATTAAAAATTCCTTTCCTTATTATGTAAGCAAATTAGTAGAAACAAAAATCAATATAGTCCTTTCTTATCAAAGAATAATTATACAGTGAACAGTTCTTGAGAATCTAGACTTTATTTTTTAAGATATCCAACTGACAAAGTTGCAAATAAAAATAAAAATGAAAAAATAAAAATATAACTTTTTAATAAGAGTAATAATCATAATAATGTCACTGACCGCATCACCACAACAATCATCGGTGATGCAGATACCAACACAAGACTATTACACTTAATTAACTAGTTATTATGATCTTCTTGATGTTGCCGTCTCAGACAATTATAAATCTTCTTAAAAGATATTGAAGTTTCAAAGTCTGGAGATTGATGCCATTTTTATTTGGTTGCTAACAAAACTGGATTTAGCAAACATCTTAAGCGGATTCTATATTTACAAAAGAAATGAAAAATGATGCACTTAAGGATATTGTACATCTTAAAAATAATCTCCATATAAAGTTAGATTTAGGCCTTTTTTTTAAATTCTGATACTTTGTAAAAACCAACACTGGAGCCATGTGATGTGATTGATAATTATAATAAAAGTAATAATAACCACATCAATAAACTGTTACTATTAGTAATAATAAATTGATATAGACAAGACTACACAGAATAAATCTAAAGTGAGAAGCTATGTTGCTGTTAATAGTGGCTGTAGTAGAATAGTTTGAGACAATATGAATTTGTTTAACAGTAAGCTTTAATGAACTCGATATTTTTTATTGTTTTTGTTTTTTTTATGAAGGTAATGACTTATAACATTTTCTGTACATATTACAAAGGTCTGATGATTAAAGTAAAAAAGATCTTGAAAGACAAGACAGAAAAAAACAACGATTTATTTCTAATTTTTTCTTTTACGTGCCTTCAGGACATGGGTGATCATGCGTCTCTATAAATTCCTATCCTCTGTAGCACGATACAGTGTTTGTCCCCTTACTAATTTCTCAGTCCCTGTTCTGCCATCCATTTACGAAAGGTTCATTTGATGTTTTCCTCTGTCTCTCTTGCCTTTAATATGAACTGTGAGTGTCAGATTCTCCTAGCCATCTTTCCTCATTATGTGTACCAAAACTTTCAATTGTGTCTTTCATATTCTAAGTTTAAATGTCCTTTTTGTTTCCATCATTCTTAAAACTTCCTTGTTACTTTCATGCTCAGCACATAATATTCTCAGCATCTTTCTGTTGGTTTGAGTTTCCTCTTCATCCATGAGGAAATTTTCCAGTATTCACTGCCATATATGAGGATTGGTATCATATAGCAGTTAAGCATTCTTTTCTTTGTTTCTAAAGTAATTTTCCTGTTTCTTAATACTTTGATTAGCTTTTGAAAGATATCTTCTATTATTCCCAAAAACACCTTCTTATTTTTCTGTTACATTTTCTGTTTGTTAAAAAAAAACTTCTGAAAGAGTTAAATTTTTATACTTTCATGATTCTAACATTTCTATATGCAGTTCATATCTCATGTCATTTCTCTTGCTAACAACCATACATTGTCTTCTTACAATTGATGTTTAGTCCTTCTTGCTTTCCTTAGAGTTCCTAGAGTTTAATTCTTGCATCTGCGTTTGTCTGACATTGGCAGTGTCATCTGCATATCTTATATTGTTAAGATTGTGTATAAATGAAAATAGATCTTTAAAAAATTATCAACGATTTTTTTAACGACCCAAAAGTGTACAGAATATTTTAAAAAACTAATTAAAAACATTTGAAACAAAAGAATCATATTCTAGTCTTCCTTTCTGATTCAGGACATTATTTTTACAGCTTGAAATTAAATTTTTAATTGATTTGATTTCTCTGGGGACTTTTAAAAAGGTAAATTAATATGTCTTCAAATTATCTTGATTTCAAAAAATTGAAGGTTGGTTAAAATTAACTTAACATTTCTGTAACTGCTTTGTGGAACAGGCTCCCAAGAAGACGATGCTTTCCTGATCACTACAATCTTAACCTGTTCATATCTAGGGTTAACCATTATCTTCCTTAAATATCCACATAAAATGGGCCTCTTACTCTGTAACCCCGTAATTTGAGTGGCCTTGTACAGAGTGAACGTCATTAAAAATATACAAAAAAACAATAATGAATCCTGGTGGGACTTCTAGTTTTTTTTTTAAGATTACCTGATTATAGAGCTTGAATAAATTTGATGAGAGGACACATCTGTGTTCGTCTTGTCTGGTTTTTGCATGTCTGCACACTGAGAGCGCCTCTCTCGACTGAGAAAAACTCTGGTGTTATATAGCTCTCCCAGTCCCAGACACATGCTGACTATTGGCTAATACCTGCCTAGTATCATTTATATGCAAATAGTCTGTGCCATCTACTCTAAGTGGAAGGTCTTCTCTCAACAGCCTATTGTGGAAGGGGATGTAACTACAACACCACATACAACCAACTCAGAGTCTTTTATTGAGCTGACCCAATTCTGTGTTACAACATCTTTGTCTTATGCTCCTTTCTATTTTTGTTTCATTGCACAATCTTCTGCGGGTTGTTTCTTACTACTAAACATTTGAAATTATTTTAATATCTTTCCAAAATACATAAAGTTCTCCATTAGCACAAATTGAATTAATTTTCCAGCCTCTGTTTGGGTATTATAGCCTTTGATACAATTCACTGTACTCATTCCATTTGTAAAAGCTAAGTTTCTTTCCTTATAAAATGGTTCATGCATAAAGTAATGTTGGTAAAATTACTACTGTTTTCTCATGAGCAAACATTAAAAGAAATCTTGATCAGCATCTCTTCATCATGAGTCTATTACTGTACTTGTTAAACCTGTGACACTTAAGTATATCTGTACTTGTCTCATCTATTTAATGGCTTCTCTTCTTTTGTACTGTAGAATCTCCCTCCTACATGTATTCCCTCCTGTGTCAATTTAGGAAACCTTATCAGTGGATGGTAGGAAAATAAGTATAATAATAATTTTTATTCTAAACAAGAACAGGCTAAAAAGAAAAATATCAAAACCAAAAGAGTTTCTGATGCTAATAATTTGAGGTGTACTTTCAGGAATTTCATTAAGATGAGATGAAGTGGTGTTGACAAGAAGTAAGAATTTGGTTAGGGCATTGGTGGGATAAAGATAAAAATTGCTTCTTCAGATTTTAATCCAAATTCCACCAGAGTTACAATCAACTCATTGGAACAAAAAGGATTACTTTTCAAGCTGTGGTTTTTATTTTAACAGGTGAATATTAACTTCCGAAGTTTGCCAGAAGGGTGTAAGGTGAAAAAATGGTACAGGCTAATGCCACGCCCTCCACATATGGAAAACAGAAGTGCTGGGTAAGAAAAGAATTATTTGTTTGTTTTATTTCTTCATGCAAAGGAAATTTGGGTAGCAGAAGACATTTTTCATAATATAATCAATTCTCACATATTTGAGTGAGATTTGTTTATGAGCAACACACTTTCTTTATTTTTGTTCTTTATAATTCAAAAAATGTGAATTAGTTAATGTTTGGCATATTTTCTCTCAATTCCTTCCAAAAAAGACAGGAAATATAATGATTGACAGAATGTGTTTTTATGACAACTTGTAGCCTATAAAAAACTAGCAGTAGAGCCCGGCGTTGCCCGGGGATGTAACAGTAAGAGATAGATCAAGTATCGACCATCATAAAGACTGAAAAATAAAATTGACAAAGATTATTGTTTAAGGTTGACGGACACGCATGTCTTAATTAGTTTTTTTTTTTACGAATTGGTCAAACCCAAACTCAAACAAAAACATTGTTTTCAATCGTCATGAGTCTACCGATTGAATAGAATTTTATTATAAACAATTGTCTTGTAAATGGAATTTTTAAAGCATTCTGTATTTAAAAATAAAGGAAAAAGTGTGCAAGACAATAAGAAACACTACCTGCCAAAAAAAAAAAAGTGAAGTTTTGTTGAAATCGGTTGAAAAATGTAGGAAATCCGATCCCATATATAAACGAACACACACACACACACACACACACACACACAAACAACATGGGTTTTATAATAAGTATAAGTTGATATGAGTTGTCCCCCTTTCATTCACATGATGCCTCTTAATTGTGTTTTCAAATTGATTTCATGCAAAAGCAATTGTGTTTTTCCAATTTTTGGTGCTGTTAGAACCACCGCAAGGTAATTTTATGTAGTCCTGTGAAGTTTTGTTAAAATCGGTTGAAAAATGTAGGAAATCCGATCTAATATATAAACGTACAGACACACACACAATCTGTGTTTTATAATAAGTAAGATTATAAACTTCAAAAGGACTTTTCTAGATAAAATTACAGTAGAATCCCTGACAACCGGACTAAGAAGGCCTTTCAGATATGAGGAATTGGTTACAAAGTCCAGATATGAGGGATTATATTTAAATTAAAATAAAAGAACTGAAATCAAGCTTAACATTTATTTTCAATGTTTAAATAATGAATAAAATAAGCTAATGGTGAGTGAAATATAACAGAATTGATTTTAAGGAAACAGAAATAATGTAATGTTAATTAAAATTCATTAAATTAAGTATGCCACGTATGCAAAACAAATAATGTAACGAGGATTTTTTTAATTGTTGTTGCATGATGATTCTTTCTCTTCTAATGTCATTCTCAACTTTTTCATATTTCATTTTGCTTTTGTTCTTGAAAGTTTTTAAATGAAAGACACTTTTTAACTCTGTGTGCATTATTGCAATCATCATAGCCGAATGCTGGCTTTCTTTCCATAAAACTGACAACTTTTTCAGTAGCTTTTTCAATTTCAATTCAGGTTTCATCACAATTATGCATCTCATTGCTATCTTGTTGCAGATGTGTCTTGTCGTCATCCTTTCCTCTTATTCCCATCATCTTTTGCACCAATACAAGCCATTAGGCTGAAATAAGCAGAAGCAATTATCAGAAGTAAATTTCCTGAAAAACAGAAATTTCAAATCAGTTACATATCACCCAAATAGTTCAAATATACACATCAAAATCATGTCCAGATATACAGAATTCTGAATATGAGGCACTCTGGATATAAGGGATTCAGGATATGAGAGATTCTACTGTATTTTAGCCTCTGTTTTTATTCAAGTGGTTTTTATAATAGCTTTTAATATTTGATTTTCTTGATTTGCATAAAAAATTATCAAATGTGGCTAATCATATAGTAAATCAGTTTACACTGCATCAGATAGGAAAGTTCCCATGTTCAATACATTGATTTACTTTACATGCTAATAGTTGTTCTTTTGTCATCTCTTAGATGAGATGGAATGTTGTATTCTAACTTTTGTTCCTAAAGGTTTGAGTAACGGAAAAGATGTTGGTAACAAATTAATCTAGGTATTCAGCCATGTTTTGCAAATACATACCTGCTTTACACTAACTAATATGTAAATAAGTTTGGTAAAAAAGTAATAAATACAATAATGTGAAAATCTGTAAAATAATAATAATAAGTGTAATCTGCAGACGTAATCCTACAACATCTGTCATATCTTGTACATTTGTATTCATTACCCATTAAATTGCTTTTAACCCTTTGAACCCTGCGATCCTGAACAATTTTAACCATTCTGCTTAAGCTCATGGGTCAAAATTCACAAATAATTAGTATGTAATGTTTCATAGTAGATATAAAAATAGTTACAAGTGTTTACCCACCATTCAACCGGGGGGCTGAGCATTAAGTCATTTTCCTCTCCTACTGTTCAACCAGGTGGATGGGCATTAAGTCATTTTTCTTTCCAACTGTTCAACCGGTGACTGAGCATTAAGTCATTTTTCTCTACCACCAGTAAAGCAATGGTCAGGGCCCAAAGGGTTAAATGCTTACTTCTTGGAATACTCTTATTTGGCTTAGTGCCTTGGCAGAAGTGACTATAAAAATAAGAGTTTCTTACCCTGCTTATTTGAGAAGATGTTTAACGCTTTGAGCCCTGCATTCCTGAAAAATTTTAATCATTCTGCCTAAGCTCATGGGTCAAAATTCACAAATAATTAGTTTGTAATGTTTCACGGTAGATATAAAAATAGTTACAAGTGTCGGTAAATATTGGTTTTGTTACCCATGCACTAATATCCCTTAACATTTTTCCAAAGTCATCATAATTCCATGCAAATGTACATGCTGAACTCAAATTGACAATTAAATTATGAAGAAACCTTACCGTTTTGGAGTTATCGACAAGAAAAAATCGGACTTCTTGTTGGTCATTCATCTTCCATTACTGCCATCATGAATCTTGATTCAATGTGGGATACCTACGCTGGCATAATAAGAAAATTTTGCCTATTTACTTCTTTTTACAGACTTTCCTTGTAGAAAATCACTACGCACGGGTAACAAAACCAGTATTTACCCAAGTCTTTACCCACTGTTTAACCGGTGACTGGGCATTATGTCATTTTCATATACCACTGGTAAACCAGTGGTCAGGACTCAAAGGGTTAAGAGAGCTGATTACATACAAAATGAATATTTAAAATTAAATTTATTGTATTTTTTTGTAAGGTTTAACAGAAAAGGACTAAATTTTTCATAAACAATGCAATAAAAAATTATATAGCATAAGAGTTTGTAGAATCAACAGAAAGAAAAAGAAATATTTATCCTCTGTTTGCTAAAGAAAAAAATTGAAAAGTTTATATACATGCACACTTATTTTAGGACTTAATATAACTTGTAATTAGTGGTTGAAAGAAAAAGTATCATTTATTAAGAAGCTAGCTACATAACCTATAGAGAATTAACCTACTTTATTTAAGATATCTGAGTAAATAAAATAATGATAGTAGTTTTATCCATTAGACTCTTGAGGCTTCATTCAGAATAATTTATCTAGTGAGACTCATGGGAATTGGATTGACGGAAACCCTTAAAATGTCATTACCCTAATTATTAAAAAAAATACTGAATGACCCAGTTTAATTTGTAGTATTTTTTGCTGATCTTAAGTATTAATTTGTAATACAATCCTTCAAAATATGAGAAATTAACAAATCTACTACACCTCATATTTTAAAATATGATCTTCCTAAAAACTGACTTTTAGGATATTTAAGCTATAAGAATTTTCAGTTAGCTAGAAAGGGCAAATTTTCATCAGAGTCTCAATTGAATAGAAAATAGTAAACAGAACAAGAATTTGTAAAACCTGGGATGACCCATGCCCTTTATGCCTACATGAAAAACTACACATCATCAAGTTTCTAAAAAAAATGACAATTTATTAAATCAAAGAAATGAAATGATGGTTTTTTTGCACACACCACCAACTGTTCACCTTAAATAATTAGCATCTTATAAATGGATAAAAAAAATAATAATTCCCAAAATACCATATAAAATTTATTAACAAATTCAATTAAAACAATTGGTTTAAAAATCAATTATAACCTTAATGTCCCTTTAAGAAACCATCAACAAAAAAAAAACAAATAAATAAACACAAAAAAGGACTGTAAACATAATAACAATCAGTTAGATTTTTAGCAGATAGTAATAAAAAAAAAACAATGGAGCCTGATAAAATAAGCTGTTGTAGTCAGACAAAAAATAAAACCCAACCCAACCTTACACGACTCCAAAAACTTGACATATAACAAACACCCCTACTTTCATCAAAGCAGAGACCCCTTGATAATGAAAAACTAACCCTAGATTACACTTCCATTTCAAAACTATAAATGAGTAAAACATTTTGTTGCTTAGTTATTCGAAACATCGCTTGAGGATGAAACAGTCATCCAACATTTAAGGTTTAATATTTAAATTTACAGATGACCAGTTTCAAAACATAGTAATTTTTGTATCGTGATGGAATCATATTTTTTAAAAAATAATTATTATTTAGGCTTTACTTCTGTATCGTGCACTTTTTCAAAAAAATAAAAACAAAAATACTAAAGAATTTAGTATCATCAGTCTAACAGTTCTTTCCCATTATATCAACACATACGCATGCACACACACACACACACATGCATATATATACATATATATATATGTATATTAGGTTGGTGCAAAAATAGTGTCGTTTTCTCACATAGTAACATATATGAGAAAAAGACATTACATTGCACCAACCTAATATATATATATATATATATATATATATATATATATATATATATATATATATATATATATATATATATATATATTTATCATTATCCAGTCAAAAAGAAATGATAAATCATTCAATGATGATTTTGTGCAGACAAATTTTGGGCACTAACATAAGAGTAACAAATATGTCTATATGTGAAAAACAGTACCTCCTGAAGAGTGGACAGACATGTCCACCTATGAAAATCTGGAGTTGGGATGCTGAATGCAACATCAATCTGCTAAGTGACAAACATTTACTTATATTAATTATGTATAAATATATATATATATATATACATATATATATAGTGATCATAAGAGAGATTTTTATATTGGATTGTATTTTATTAGGTTGGTGCAAAAATAATTTTGTTTTCTAACATATGTCACTATGTGAGAAAACGAAATTATTTTTGCACCGACCTAATACATTGACCAATATAGTTTGTTGTTTTTAGGCAGGACAAACCAGGTTGATTCAAATTACTTTTATTAAAGAGATTTTAATTCAAAGGTCCATATTAATGTAGTAATACTTAAGCATCTGTTTTTTTTCAGGCTAAAAGTCTAATAGTCAGTGGAGACATTAATTTGAAGGGAAACAGAAGAGGGTGATATAGAAATAGAAATAAATATAATATAGAAATAAATTATAATCAAAATGAATAATTAAAGTCTCCATCTTTTTATTATCATTATTATGCTCTGTAGTCTACATTGAGCTCTCCCTGGATTTATATCCTCCTTGGAATCACCCCTTCCAGTTACAAACTGGTGAGATGTGTATATATATATATATATATATATATATAT
The DNA here is from genome assembly GCA_963932145.1 of Acanthosepion lycidas. Lineage (NCBI taxonomy): Eukaryota > Metazoa > Mollusca > Cephalopoda > Sepiida > Sepiidae > Acanthosepion > Acanthosepion lycidas. The sequence continues at coordinate 57,810,201 of OZ010574.1, read as the reverse complement.
ATATATATATATATAAAATAAACAATGAAATCCAGAATTACTTTTACTATTTCAGCAGATGAAGATATCGGTTGTCTGTCTTATCAGCGCCAGTGTGGACTGAGTTTGTGTTAGAAATAAAAATTTTACTGTGAAAGCTAAAAAAGAAAAACACCAGTTGAAAAACTAATACAGAATTTATCCATTTCAATGTTTCAGTCAGATGAAAGACACAAGACAGGGGTCAGGGGAGGGTAGAAGGTATTTGTCTTAAAGGGAAGAAGTTTTATCAAATTAAACCCAAATATTAACCTTATGACATTAATGACATTAACCATATGAAGAATGAAATATTAATTTAAAATTAAAAGAGGAATAAAAAGGTGTTTAAAAATAACTTTAAAATATATAGATAAAAGGATGTAAGGGATTAATGGAAAGAGAGTTGGGGAGATCTTAGAGTAGGGGAAAGTATATAAATTTTAATTAATATAGGTAAAGAGGTTATAGAGAGAAGGAAATATAGAAATTAGAATTAGTTATACATACAACATTTGAAGAGTTAGAGGGGTGTTAATATTATGGAAATATAGTAGCTAATTAAGTTAATCCACTTGAATTATATACCAATGGATTTTTTACTTTTACTATATATATATACATATATATATATATATATATATATATATATATATGACAAAGCAGGTCTTGTCCTTGACATGACACAATGCTTGTCAAAAATAAAACACTTGGGCAAACCACTATCCTTCTGTAACTCCTACTTAGGCAGTGATTACTGCCAAAAGTTGTTATACCCATGGCAGAACGTACGCATATATATATATATATATATATATATATATATATATATATATATATATATATATATAATATAATATATTTTCTGTTTACACGTTATTTTTATAGATATAATTTATTTAAGTAAATGATCTGTCTTTTAATTAAACAATATTAAGTACATTTACTAGCCTGAATGTTCAAGAAATTTTGTAGAAAATGTGCGTTCTCTGACAGGAATCGAACCTGTAACCCTAATGGAAACTGTCATATAGTTTAATGTGTTGTTACCATTCAACCACAGAGAAGTGTCTAGTTAGCAAAGTATGAATTACTGTTTATTGCTAACCAGATACTTCTCTGTGGCTGAATGGTAATGGTACATAAATCTATATGATGGTTCCCATAAGGATTACAGGTTCAATTCCTGTCAGAAAGTACATATTTTCTATAAAATTTCTCAAGTATTCAGGCCAGTAAATGTAATTAATACTGTTTTGCAAATAATTGGTATGTAATGTTTCATGCTAGATGTAAAAATAGTTACAAGTTTTTTCCCATCGTTCAACCAGTGGCTGGGCATTATGTCATTTTTTCTCTACCACTGGTAAAGTGGTGACCAGGGTTTTAAATGGTTAAACATAGACAAATAATCACAAAAAAGCTTTGCACCTTATACCAAGGAAACATTCTACTTCCCAACAACTCTGATAAATATATAAACCTATCCACTCATAAACTAACAAATGACCAGAATGAATTCCTAAATCTAGGACCAAACTGCCTTCTCCAACCTAAATTTGACCTTCTCACAAAGAAGAAGGAAATTGAAATTCTACACCAGTCACTATCCCAGCTTGGGGCCAGTGGAGTAATAAAACTCCACCCAAACCTGAAAGATCTTAAGGCAGAGGGCCGAAAAGACTGCATTCCTTACAATAACTATAACAATATTCTAATGACAAAATCAAAACTGCTGTACAAGAATTAAAAAACAATACTAATATTATCATGAAACAAGCTGACAAATCTGATACATAAGTAGTTTTGGAAAAAGTGAATTATTATTAAAAAAATGATAACACATCATTGCTGACTAATCTAAATTAAATAAAAACACCAAGAAAATGCTAAAAAGATCCGTCAGCAAACTTATAACATCAAACAATATTGATGTAGTTTCCTTGAAACAACAAGGATACCTATATGTAAATGTTAAAATACATAAACCCAGATAAACCCAGTATGACTCATCATTTCACAGATCACAACACCTATTTACCAGTTGTTAAAATTCCTTAACAATATCATTATTCCATATCTATCTAACATCACATCAACACATGAATTTCTTCAAATCTTCAAAACTACATAACCAAAACAAGACATTTTAGCATTACTTGATGTAGAAAATTTATTTACAAACATCCCTGTCGACGAAATTCTCAATATAATCCTTAACTCCATATATAAAATTAATTCTATTCTACCTCTATCCATCAAACCTAATATTCTCAAAACATTATTGTATGCCTGCACAACTAAAGTCCTCTTCTACGACTATAATGGCAATATCTACACTCAAACTAATAGTGTTAGTATGGGAAATCCACTTGGTCCGTGCTTCTCTAACTACTATATGTCCAACATAGAAAACAAGATATTCAAAAAAGTTATTAAACCCAAATATATGTCCACTACGTAGATGAAGTGAAAAATTAATAATCTTGCATTACTTAGACGTTCTTGTAGAATTCAATAATAACACATTCACTACTTCATTATACAAAAAGTGCACTAGTAGACACTCTTGCCACCTTAATTGTATGAGTGAAAGTCCTCTTAAATATAAAATAGGTGTTATAAAAAATTTACTCAAGAGAGTACATGAGAATTCATCATCTCATCCCCTTTTACTTAAAGAACTCAAAAATGGGATAGAGTCACTAGTCAATATTTTTCCAAACTACCTCATCGATCACCTGATCAAACTATTTCTTTCTAAAGTATAATGAACATGCAGATAAAAACAATAACATGAACATCTTCTATAAAAGCCAAATACTCGTTAACTATAAGCAGGATGAATTTTCTCTTAGAAATATCGTAAAGAAATACACAACCCCAGTTGACCAGAACAAGAAAATTAAATTATTTACTATAAAAAAATTTAAAACAGCTAAACTTATCATCAACAATAACAAAACTCCTGCAAGATCTAAATTACAAAAAAAAAACAATATTATCTATGAATTCACATGCCTCTTAAAGAACTGTGTCCATGATCAAACCAAACTCATGAATAATTATATTGGACATACCACTGCAAGTCTATCAAGAAGACTCATGTTATATCTCTCTGACCATAGCTCAATTAGGGTCCATTTAAATACTTACGGAAACCTACAAAACTCCATCCACAATATACTTGTAGAAAATACAAGTATAATAGCCTCATCCAAATGTAAAAAAAGACTAAAAATAATGGAAGCACTAATAATGAAAAAGGAAAAGTCAACACTCAATAACATTAACTATGAACATGGCCACAATGTGCTGACCGTGTTTGGAAAATAAAACATTCCTATAACTCTAGATACATACATAAAAAAAAATCCATGCATTCAATAAAAAATAAAAAGTAAAAATCATCCTTTTTATTGGATAAAGGAATAGCTGAAAGTATTCAGATATACAAAATGTTTTCACAATTTTTACACAATTTATGTCATAAAAAAAAGAAAACATATGAACACAAGAAGAATGAAATATAAAGCTTAATTGCAGTACCTTGTCAGTCATTTTTAATGAAACTTACATATATATATATATATATATATATATATATATATATATATATATATATATAATGTCATCCACAGACAGACTGTTTCGCTGTATCACAGCTCATCAGTGCGGCTAGACATCCGGTTGCCTCTAGCTAGGATCGAAACCCGACTGAATTGGTATCAGGCGGATATTCTACCACTAAGCTGTCGGCGCACGGTTGGGATGAAGGTGGATTTTTAGCGTATTTATTTTAGGGAACACGCCCAGTGACTGACAGTGACTCAATTCGCCTTGCGAAGAGTCTCGCTATATAGCTATAATAGTCACTGTTTACAAACCCATACCTCAGCCCGAGAGTGCTCAACTGGAATTAATTCAGGAGCTAATATAATGTCATCCACAGACAGACTGTTTCTATATATATATATGTAAGTTTCATTATTATGATTTATTTTATTATATATGTGTGTGTGTATGTGTGTGTGTGCATGTGTGTGTGTGCATGTGTGTGTGTGTGCGTGTATGTGTGCGTGTATGTGTGTGTGTGTGTGTGTGTGCATGCGTATGTGTTGATATAATGGGAAAGAACTGTTAGACTGATGAACCTAAGTTCTTTCATATTTTTGTTTTTATTTTTTAAAAAAAGTGCTCGATATAGAAGTAGAGCCTAAATAATAATTATTTTTTAAAAAATATGATTCCATCACGATACAAAAATTACTATGTTTTGAAACTGGTCATCTGTAAATTTAAATATTAAACCTTAAATGTTGGATGACTGTTTCATCCTCAAGCGATGTTTCGAATAACTAAGCAACAAAATGTTTTACTCATTTATAGTTTTGAAATGGAAGTGTAATCTAGGGTTAGTTTTTCATTATCAAGGGGTCTCTGCTTTGATGAAAGTAGGGGTGTTTGTTATATGTCAAGTTTTTGGAGTCGTGTAAGGTTGGGTTGGGTTTTTTTTTGTCTGACTACAACAGCTTATTTTATCAGGTTCCGTTTTTTTTTTATTACTATCTGCTAAAAATCTAACTGATTGATATTATGTTTACAGTCCTTTTTTGTGTTTATTTATTTGTGTTTTTGTTGTTGATGGTTTCTTAAAGGGACATTAAGATTATAATTGATTTTTAAACCAATTGTTTTAATTGAATTTGTTAATAAATTTTATATGGTATTTTGTAATTTTTATATGGTATTTTGGAAATTATTATTTTTTTTATCCATTTATAAGATGCTAATTATTTAAGGTGAACAGTTGGTGGTGTGTGCAAAAAAAACCATCATTTCATTTCTTTGATTTAATAAATTGTCATTTTTTTAGAAACTTGATGATGTGTAGTTTTTCATGTAGGCATAAAGGGCATGGGTCATCCCAGGTTTTACAAATTCTTGTTCTATTTACTATTTTCCATATTTGTTTCTTTTAAATGCTAAAAATATAGATAGATTAGATATAAATATAGATTAGATAGGGATGTCTGATTTCTGTTTCTAATATTATTGAAGGAGCTTTTGTGTAGTCTACACCTTATTTTAAATTAATTCTTTGTGGATCCTATATATATCTTTTCTATATTCGGATTCTCAATGGATGAGATTGTCGATTGGTATGCCACAGATTCTATGTGTCATCTATTATTCAGAGGGCAATTTTTAGGGTTTCTACACTGACATAATTTTTCATTATTTTTGTCTAATTTTGATTTAGGATCTTTATTTATTTGATTTTGGCATGTGTGTTTATATGCATCTATATATATACATATGTATATATGCATATCTCTCTCTCTCTCTCTCTCTCTATATATATATATATATATATATATATATATATATATATAGAGAGAGAGAGAGAGAGAGAGAGAGAGAGGAACAGAGAAAGAGAAAGAAGAGTTCAATATTGCATTTATAATTGTAGAAAATGTCAATCATATGACTGCCAAGCCTATAATATATATATATATATATATATATATATATATATATGAGAGAGAGACGAAGGAAGAAAGAGAGAGAGAGAGGAGGGGAGAGAGAAAGAAAAATATAGCATTCATAAGCATAGAAAATGTGAGTTTGTGACCCTGAACTTCATTCTATTTGCAATCGTCATACAAACTACTATATAATATATAAATAATATTAGGTTGGTGCAAAAATGGTTATTCGTGAGTATGAACGGATTTTATTAAACATTTGCAGACATAATGTCTGTAATTTATTCAATCAGACATGCCTAAAAAAAAGAATTTGCTGCCTAAAGACCAACACACACACACACACACACACACATATATATATATATATATATATATATATATATATATATATATATATATATATATATATTGTGTGTGTGTATGTATGTATATATCTGGCATTACTAGTTATTACTAAAAAAAAGTTAATTTTATTAGGTAGCTGCGTTTGAATTGCTACTTATTTATTGTTATAAACTGAAATTAATTTATTTGTATAATTTACTTATATTCATTTATTTATATAGTATTATAATATAAGTATATGTATTTATTTATTCACATTTATTTATATAATTTATATGTAATTATTCCCTGAAAATATTAGAACTATCAGTTATTTCATAATTTTATTGGTAAAACATTTTTTTAAATACGGTATGAATTTTTAATTAACATGAACTTTTATATCTCAAACTGCAGGGGATTTTCGTCATTATTTTTTTCTTTTTATTTTTTTCTCGATATTTGCTTGAAAAATATTTTACTTTCGAGATGTTAACCCGAATAATTGTTTTCTCGATAATATTGAGACATTGACATGTTTTATTTTTTTATTATCTTTTCCTGATGAACATAGCAAGTGTCTACATTCGGTGAATTAAATTACTTTTCCATTGACATTACCTGGCTGCGCGTAGTTTATGAGAAACTGAATAGAATATTATTAATGGATGCTCTGCAAGCCTTATGTTGAGTGCCTATCTATTTAAGTTTGGCCTCAACTGTTTACAAATACAGACTAAGCGGTTTCCGTCATTATCCTTGTCTGATGACTCTCTGCTTTAATATTTTCCTTTGCTCTGACCTTGACTTCCAGATTTATTCTGCTACCAATTGCATTAGATAAATTTTAGATTTTTATTAAACAAGTTAAGTATAGTTGTCAATTATCTATACGACGGATATTCCGAGATGAATAACGCTTATTTATTTGCAATGAAATTCCTGCAGATACCTGAAATACAGTTTGGATAGAACAAATCCCTGATGTTCTTCATAGTCCTCATCTTTGGTTCTTCATCTTATATTGGTGTCGCCACTGCCAAAAACATATTGACGTTTTTTGACGTTAAAAAATACGTCAAAAAACGACATTATTTTTGCACCAACCTAATATATATATATATATATATATATATATATATATTTATATACATACAGATTTCACATATATATCTATATATATAGAGAGAGAGAGAGGAGGGAAGAGAGAGAGGAGGGAAGAGAGAGAGAGGAGGGAAGAGAGAGAGGAGGGAAGAGAGAGAGAGGAGGGAAGAGAAAGAGGAGGGAAGAGAGAGAGAGGAGGGAAGAGAGAGAGAGGAGGGAAGAGAGAGAGGAGGGAAGAGAGAGAGGAGGGAAGAGAGAGAGAGGAGGGAAGAGAGAGAGGAGGGAAGAGAGAGAGAGAGAGAGGAGGGAAGAGAGAAAGAAAGAACGAGAAAAAGAGTTCAATATAGCATTTATAATCATAGAAATTTGTCAATCATATGACAGCCAAGCCTATAACTTTAAACTCTTAAAGCAAATAATTTTATTTCCCATTTAGATATGTGCAATACTTTCGTTATCCAATGAATAATGAAAGGAAACTAGGACAGATCTTATCTATTCATTTTATTGACTTTCAATCTAAATGCTCTTGTTTAATGTGCCAATCTCTTTGGGTAATTTGCACAGAATATACTTTCTTCATCCCCCTAACACATTAAAAATAAAACAAAATGTCTGTACACTTGTTTCAAAATCATAAAGTCAACATTATTTGTAATCCTGAAAGCAGTATGGAGATTTATTCTTTATTTTTTTGATTACTTATCAAGAAAAATAAAGAATAAACCTGCATACTAACAAGCAAGGTGACCCAGTGCATAGATTCTACTCCTCACTTCTCTACCCCAGGTCATTTTTAGGAAATAGCTTTTTCTCCAGTTAACAAAATAATATTGCCATAATGTTTCTTCAATGTTACATAGAGATTGTGAAGACATTTTTTGTAGACTCCTCACAGCAATGTTCCTTTTTATATATATATATATATATATATATATATATATATATATATATATATATATATATAGTACGGTTCATCCTGTACAAGGCCCGGGGGCGACTTGAGGTAAAGTGTTATGTTAAGAGGTAGTTTATATGAATAGGAGGGGAAGATAATGGTTGACTCTAGACTAGAACAGGTTAAGATTGTAGTGATTGGAGAAACCATCATCTTGGGAGTCTGTTCCACAGAGCAGTGGTTCAAAGGAAAAAGCTGTGAGTGAAACTTACTTTTCACTGATGGAATACAGAGAGAATGTGGGTGGTTTGCTACTATGTAAATGGCATGGCAGGTTTCACAACACTACCATAATGATAATGTTGGGTATGTTAGTCAATTTGGGTCAAGAAAATAATGGATTGCACTGTTACACTAACAGTATCACAATGTTACATAACCCCCACTAAAATACAATGTATCCGCAGTGCTGCAAGAATGTTGTGTGTTCATAGCTTTGTATGCTATTTTAAAATTCCTTACTGGCAAACCCATAAAATTCTAGGTAACTTATAGAATATTTCCAAATAGAATGTCACTGGTTTGCAAGTAACTAAGTTTACTAATGGTATAAATAAGATACTGAAAAAGTTGATTACTAAAAATAACTAAGAATAGAGCAGAGATTCACGGATTGCTATCGCAAGTCATAATAAATTCAGTCATCATGAGATGTTCTGTAAATTTTGTGCCAAAGTTAGTTTATTCTAATAATTAACTACTAACAATGACATTTGTATTATCTAATAAACTTTGTATAGAACATAAGCCAAGTGTTTGATTTAATGATCATCGGCATTGAAATAAATGCACATTAATGAGAGGAGAAACAGATTTCTCAAATAATTTTAAAGAATGTTGTCTGTTTAAGCACATTTTTTTCTATTTTTGTTTTCCTTTTACTTGAAAAAGGCTAATTATATTCTCTAAAGTTTTACATAATATGTATTATCAAATATGATGCATATTAAATATAAAACCTGCTCACATAAAAGAACATTAAGTAATAACTTGTTTTTTTAAAAATTTAAAACAATTATTGAATTCGTCTTACTCCAACATTATTTCTTTATTACTATAAGTCAGGGGTGGTCAAACTTGCTTAATGTAAGAACCATATATGATAAAATTCAGATGTTTAACAACAAGAAGACATGAACAAAATTTACACATACATTTTTGTTACATACACATTAACATTAAACATAAGTTTTAATCCAATGGAGTCCCAATTCATACCTAATAATTAATTATAAAGCTTGAAATTTTTCTTATTTACCTTTTGTATTAACTGTGATGAAAAAGAAGCTCAGCCAATATATTTTCACAAGCTGCATAATAAAGGTCAGATGATCATATGTGCCATGATTTGGCCACCACTACTATAAATGTTATATTTTGGTAGTACATGTGTTTGAGTAGATATCACTGATTTTTTTAAACAGTGAAATTAATGTCAAAGAAATTATTCCTCTTGAACCTGTATTCCCTTTTTTTATCGGGAAACCACTTTTAAGCTAAGTGTGTCTTACCAATTAGACTACAGGAAGCCATCACAACAAAGCAAGGCTCAATTATGTCACTTAATGTGCATCTCTTGTTGGAACCTTTCAAAGTCTATATCTGCTGACATTATATTCATACCCAAATTTCAGACTGTTATCCTCATCTTCATTGCCATATTCACAATGTTTTGGCCGTTGTATGCTTCTGTCTTCTTCAGATGATTGGAATTTTGAACCGAACCCTTTATTTCGTCCACTGGGGTAGAATGTTCTAGTTCCACATGTCATGCCTCTTCTGGATGTCTCAGTTATTTCCCTTTAACTGAACTCTCCAAATTTTGGTTCACCACATATGTGTACTGGTATTGAACTCACAACTCTTTGGGTCCTCAAGGACACATGACCCAGTGGATAAAGACATTGGTTAGAACCAGTGACTAGATCCAAAGAGTTGTGAGTTCAATACCAGGCCACAGCAGTGATGAATCAAAACTTTACCTGAGACATCCAGAAGTGATGAACCAAAACTTTACTGAGACATCTGGAAGAGGCGTGACACGGGGAACTAGAGCAATCTGCCCCAGTGGACGAAGTAAAGGGTTCGGTTCAAAATTCCAACCATCTGAAGAAGACAGAAGTGTACAACGGCCAAAACATTGTGAATATGGCAATGAAGATGAGGATAACAGTCTGAATAATATAAATAATGAAAGTAATCATAATACCTCATCTCAGAGATATAAACAGATTAAAGTTAATGTCACTCAGCCTAGAGAATTTCTTTAGTTTCACTGTTTTAAAAATTAATTTCCTATTTTTTAAAAATCAAGGATGTCTACTCAAGCTTGCATAACCACTAAATATAACATTTATAGTAATTGGTTTCTGTGTATGTCACTCATTTCACTTATGTGTATTGAATTAAACTGAGAAAATTTAATGAAGCCTACTCCTCTTTTGTTTTTTCACGATACAACATTATTGAAACATGGAAAAATAACTGTCAATGGAATAGAATGTTTGTCTTTTCTCAATAATAATTAGCATCAGTCGTGAAGATCTAGAATTGATAACAGTTTTATCGGTATTGTTGTTTAAAGCAGGTTTTATTCATTAAGCTATAATAGCCTTCATAGTAATAAAAATAATCAAATTCTCACACTAGCTTTATGAAAGCTGTTTCCCCACAGTTGAGAAGAAAGAGAGAGGACTAGAGTAATAGTGTCTTTGCTTAAAAATTTTGTTCTGTATAAAGATTTATTGGCTTTTATTTCATTTGAAAATCATATATACATATACGCACACACATACACATATGAGTTGCAGATCAAATGAGGATCAGAAACCAACAGGATGATAAATTAAAGAAACAAATAGGAAACATATATCAACCTAACATGTTTCGCTTTTATTAAAACTTCATCAAAGATTGAGAGAAAACAGACAAAAAAACAAAACAGAAACACTAGTATTTTCATTTGTTTGGGTCAGTTCTCATTAGTCAGACATGTTTCATGTGCATTAAAACCATAGATAATTCTATGTGTATGTAAATTTGTGAAGATTCTTGTGTGTCTAAGTGGGCATCTGATAGTAATGTGTATTTGTAATTGTGTATCTGTGTTTATCCAATGGGAGTTCTGATGTCTTCACCTTTGTGTGGTCAGCCAGTGTAGCAGAGTGTCACATGGTTCTAATTTATGGCTGACCTCTTTCAGCTTGTATTCTTTATATTAGAGAGATATATTCTTTAGGAATGAATTTAAAGAAAAATAGCAATGTAATGTAATGTTTTAAGCTTATGTTTATAGTTGATAATAATGTTATTAAGTTTTCAATATATGTGTGTGTGTGAGTGTAGACAATCTGTTTTGCTTTACAGGCAAAGGTGGTTAATTCTCTTCAAAATGAATTACATTTTTGTGCTTTTTCATCAAATTTTCCTTACCTAGTGTATGTTTGTTTTTTTTAGTTCCTTTTATCCTTTATCTCTTAATATTATCTGATGAAAAAGCTACATTAGGTTTACTTGTTATTTTTGGAGACTCTATAATGTTTCTTTCTTCTGCGTTTTCTCCATCACTGTTACTGGTTTTTGTTTTGTTTTAATTATTTCCTTTGCTCTTTCATGATTGCTTGCTAAGTTTGAGTGTTTTTCTTAATGCTTGTCTCAGCACAATTAAAAATGTTATCAACCAATTCCTATCTCCTGGCCTTACAGAATGTTTTTCTTAGAGTTATTAATTTGGCAGCATGGTTGTATTGTTTCACTTTCTATCGTTAATATTTTACATAAAGTTCTTCTCCAAAATGATCATCCAGAACACAGTCTTTATGATAATTCATTCAGTGAGATCAAATATTTTGCATCTCAGTTTGGACTTGTCTCAGTTCTGGAATTTACATTCATGGTTTCGTTTCGTTTCGTTTGGTCTGTTTAACAGCATATCAACCTGAGTTACTGGTAATATTTTTCTAAAAATGTATTGCTTGTAATATATTTTTTCTTCAAAAATATATTGCTGGTAATCATGTATTGCTGGTAATAATTATTTACAAAAATGTATTGCTGGTAATATTTTCCTCAAAAATGTATTGCTGGTAATATTTTCCTCAAAAATGTATTGCTGGTAATAATTTTTCCTCAAAAAATTTATTGCTGGTATTAAAACATAGTGTTTTGACCCCAGTTTGGGGGTTAACTGTTTTCCCGTAGTTGGGACCCTAACAGGTGCTACCACCTTTGGTCAGGGTGGACCTGGGAACACCAGCAATTAAAAGATGGTTCCACACTTCTCAAAACGTCCTGATCTTGCTGTTGCATGTAGATTATTGTCTTACTCAGGACATGGATGTATTTTATCATCATTACCATGATGGTTAACATTCATGTTTTTGCTAGAAATTAAACTTTGCAATCCCTTACAGATTGCATTTTCAGTTTTGCACATGGTGTTCTGGGAGTAGTTCTGATTAATGAAGGAATACATGTCCCTCAAATAACAATTTTGATTCAGTGATAGAATAAAGTCCTGATGATCAATATGAGTGGGTGTTGAAAGGTTATAAATTCAAGAATCCCTTAAAAAAATAAAATAAAAATATTTGCTCATTTGGGAAGCAGATCAAGCTGAGAACATTTCAGCACCTTTTGTACATCTTCATTTAAATATCAAGTCAATGTTAGTGTCACATCCTAAGGGCTGTAGGAGCACCACATGTACTGCAGCTATGGCAGCAGTTGTGCACCTTGGGCAAGATAACTTAATAGAGATCCTCCATCTCCAGGCTGGTTTTTGAATTCAGAATTTTCTTCTAGACTGATTGCTACCTCAAAACAAGTGAGCTCAATTAGACTTTCTATTTAACCCATAGCTGGGAGGAAAAGAGTTGGATTTATACTTTTTCAAAGGTATTTGTGAAAAAGTAAACATAATAAACTCAGCTGGACTTTAACTCAGCTCATTGATTTCTCTTTCTGAGTTACTAACCATTACACTACATGTACTCACATAAAAAAAAAAAACATAATATTTCTAATTAACTTCATTGACCTAATTTTGATGCTAGACACCTGATTCTACAGTAAAACCTAAAAAAAATGACATTTACGATTACACATCAAAATGAAAGAAAATTTTTTAACTAAGATCAGCGTAGAGAAATTTTACCTAATCAGTCTGCATACTGAAAATGATAACTTTGATCTGCTTTTCTTAAAAAAATGACCTACTTTTAACCTGATAAAAAAAACAAAAATCAGTCTCGCCGTCTTTGTTTTTCAATTTGAGTTTCATAGCACAGAATTTAGCACATATATATTTTTAGCTTTTGAGGTAAATGTTTTATTCTTCTATCACTCTGACACCCCCCAATATGAAAATATGGCTAGTGTTAGTCTATCAGGTCGGTGCAAAAATAATGTCGTTTTCTCACATAGTAACATATGTGAGAAAACGACATTATTTTTGCACCAACCTAATATATTTATATTCTTATGGTGGTCAAGGGAAGTAACCAACTCTTTAATTAACAGACTGTTTATTTTTACCTGAAAAATGGTCAGCATATCACTAATAATATGTCTAAAAAGTTAACATATCAATTTTTCAGTTCAGACATTTCCTGCTACAGTTAAGAAAACATTTACTTCATTTAACCTAATGTTAACAAAAACATGAGTAAATTATAAAAAAATAACTTCTCACTTTAAAGAATGTCTTTATAATTGATTAAGAATAAGACATTTGTCACTGTTAAGAAATCAACCAATAAAATTTACAATGGGTGCTAAAATGTTCTCACCCCATCCAAGAAGCCTTTCTAAAAAAAATTCTGATGTTTGTTTATTTGGTCAAATTTTGGAAAACCTGACCAAGTGAGTGAGGTTGAAATTTTTTTCAGTAACCCCTCATTGTGCAAATTACCTGTGTGAAACTGACTTTCCAACTGACAAAGTCTCTTCGTACAAGTAGCACCATGTTCACAAGCAAACTGTCTGTTCTCTCTCACATGGTGTTTTTATACTGAGCTGATCTTGCAAAAAATTTGCATACGCCCAACTACTCTCACCAGTTCTCCTAGCTCTGAGACAGTGTCTTTCTTAGATTAAGGTGTTAGGGCAGCCATATTTCTTTTTCCTTTCCTTCACTTGTTTTGTACACCAGGCTCGTTACATGCTCGCTTTGCCACACAAGGTAAATGGTTTTCTGTTCTACATTATCAAAATAATCTTTTTGATATAAACTTTGTCACATGGTAGAAATAAAAGAAAAATTAGCTGCAAGTCCTGAACTTAAAATGCTTTCAGTGACGTTATTATAATTCTTTAAATAGAGTCATTTTAAAAACTAATTTATTTTCCAAGAAAAAGATAACTGAACATTTTCAACATAAAAATTTTTTTTATGATACGCAGTTTCATAGTATTCCTTCACATAAATTAGATTGAGAAAACCGTCTTTCTTTCCAGAATTGTGATTGTCCAAGAAAAGTTAATAACATCTGTGTAACAACTCTTCAAATGGTTTGTATAGTAACAGAAACATTCAGGTTGATTCCATTTTTTTTTTTATGTACAAATAAACAGCATTACCTTTTTATGTTTTGTATTCATGTGAGTTACATTAAACAGAAATCTGTGTTCTTATTCCGCTTTGTTTTGTTGCTTCAAGTGAATGGCTGGTGAATTGGTTAAATTGATTTTACAATATGTCACCTCTTCTTGTGTTATTTCAATGCCTTTTTGTATGGGATGCCCAGTGAGGATCAAACTCATTACTCAGTAATAATAGTCAACAAGACTGCCATTATTAACAGTTACTCCTTGCTGAGGTGCTCAGGTTTATTTATTTTTTAGTAATTTTGTATCAGAGTGATATAAAATGTATATAAAAAACACCATAGAAACTGTTAAAGGGCAGTCCATTGTGACCAGCTTCAAATATTCTATATTAGATAACAACAAAGAAATTAGTTCCTCTCAACAATTTTCAAAGTTGCATTCATTTTTTTTTTTATTATTGCTTTTATTTTCACTCTCTGTACAGCAAGAATTAAGAGCTACAAAGGATACAAAGTTGTGGAAAGACATGATTGCCCACATCTTGAAGGGACACCTCATACAAAAGATGTAATAGTATACAACAAAATAAACAAAAAACTTAATGCTTTTTTTGTTTGTACAATGCTGAAAATAATTTCTGATTCTAATGAGTAACTAATACCACTATACAAAAATAATATTATTGTACAGTAGAATCCCTCATATCCAGAGTACCTCATATCCAGAATCCCTCATATCCAGAGTACCTCATATCCAGAATCCCTCATATCCAGAATCCCACATATCCAGACATGATTTTGATGTGTATATTTGAACTATTTGGGTAATATGTAACTGATTTGAAATTTGTTTTTCAGGAAATTTACTTTGGATAATTGCTTATTTCACCCTATGGCTTGTATTTGTGCAAAAGATGATGGCAATAAGCAGAAAAGAACAACCTTGGAGTTATAGCAAAAAGCAAAAATTTTAAACAGACTAGACGCTGGTGAAAGTTCATTGTAACTAATGGATTAGTTCAATATAGGAAAGTCAACATTGTATGATATAAAATCTTCCAAAGAAACTATTCTCCAGTGTTCAAACTGTTACAATGAACAAAGAAATAAAAAACACGATTGTGATGAAACCTGGACAGAAATTGAAAAAGCTCTTGAAAACGTTGTCAGTTTTATGGAAAGAAAGCCAGCATTCACCTATGACAATTGCAATAATGCATGCAGAGTTAAAAGGTGTCTTTCGTTTAAAAAAATCAACAACAAAAGGAAAACGAAATGTGGAAAAAGTTGAGAATGATATTAGAAGAGAAAGAATCATCATTCAACAACAATTAAAAAAATCCTTGTTACATTATTTGTTTTGCATACGTGGCATACTTAATTTAATGGATTTTCATTAACATTACATAATTTATTTCTTTTTCCTTAAAATCAATTCCGTTATATTTCACTCATCATTAGCTTATTTTGTTTACGATAAAACATTGCAAATAAATGTTAAACCTAATTTCAGTTCTTTTATTTTAATCTAAATATAACCCCTCATATCCGGACTTTGTAACCAAATCCTCATATCTGGATGACCTTCTTGGTCTGGTTGTCAAGGATTCTACTGTATTTACATGATCCATATATTACTATAGATTGCACTGAAACTGAGATTCATGATGTATAGGATAATATGTATATGATGTATATGATATATGTATATGATGTATATGATAATATGATTCATGATGTATAATTTTCTCTATACTCTTCTTATGATTACAGAGTAGACCCTATGTGTCCAAAGCCTGCACCTAATCGTGGAAGTTTGCGAATGAAAGTTCGTCTGACTCAGGAAATAGTATTGCCTACGGTTAGTTACAACCCAATGCTAGAAATATTTAATGAAGCTGTTCTCCCTAAGGTAAGTATTAAATAAGTATGCTTATTGATGCATTCTTCTTCATTGGTGAATGAAAACCCCAAAAGATCAGCTGTTGTTGTTGCTAATAAAGTAAAGAAAGGGTGTGACATGAACGTTTCACTTATCACTGTCGACATGCCCTGAATAAGATAAGATTACATGGCCAGTGACTATGTAGCAAATGGCTACTGAATTCAAAACACAAACAGGTTCATTTAAAGTTTGTACAAGAGAATAAAAGTTCTGGAACTGGAGTCAGATGAAGCAAAAACCAATATATTTGGGTTTGATGGCATTTTATGATGGTAGTTGTTTTTTATTTAGTGATATATCAACCTCTATGCACATTTTACAAGATTGGTATTGACAGATTTTAATGAAAGGTGGGTGGCTGCAGTGTTATGGGACCTTACCCATAATAACATAATGGACTATTCCATACGTAATAAATACTGCGCCTCAAGAGGAAGCAGGGAGTTCAGTCTGAAGTCGGGCGACCGGCTGACCGGCTGATCGGTTGAACTCTCTGCCTTCGGGCGGGTAGGAACCCGAACGAGGCTATGCTGAAAGGTGGAGTCTCTTTCGCGGAGGTAAACCGACCCTGAACCTGTTTATACGGGTTCAAAGGACATATTTTTGTCCGAGCCCATGGGTTTGGAGATCCCACGTTAAACCGGCCTTGTTCCACATGATGCCCTTGTGGGTGGGGGTGACTAAATACTGTTCAGTCTGAAGTCTGGAGAGGTCTGTCAGTCAGTCAGTCGAGTCAAGTGTCGAGTCAGAGGCAGTCCGAAACAGAGTCGCATTCAGACAATTACTACAAGACATTGGAATAGTGATACTGGTCAAGACTACATTGTTCTCCCTACTAAACTTGATTGTTCGTACTAACACTTTCTACATTTCTGTATATATTCCTGTTTGTTTTTTTCTATATCTGTCTTCAAGTTCTTCTTTATTGGTTCTACCTTGGACTATCACCGTGGTACAAGGAACCGGACCATAAAATACAGTAAGCCTTGTTTGCGTGAACAGGGCTAGCCTTGATTTTCTTTTTTAAGTCTCCCTAAGACACATCAGGGCAACTTCTTGTGGTTAGGATAGATGCTTCTTGCGTATCTAGTTAATGTGTGTAAGTGTTTTTTCTAGCCTCTACCCAGCTTCTTCTTTCGTTAAGATCCTAGCTGAGATTCCCAACCCTCCCCAGTTTGTTTTTGGACACCTTATTTCATCTTGACTGGGTCAGTATTTTTCTTTCCATATATCCATATTTGTTTTAGCTTTGCCTCTTCCTTAGCGAGAGAGGCTCTTGATTTTGTCTGTAGACAGAATACAGCAGTCTTTCTCATTTCTTTTGAAGGTTGGATGGGTCATTTATTTTTAGTTTATGTGTTTTTGTTATATTTTAGTTTGATTTTGGGTTCATTCCCCCCCGACACACACTCATTGCTTATCATTGATAAACTTTTATATATAATTTTATATACATGTCACGGAGAACATGTATATAAAATTGTTCTGGTAATTTTACTATATTTTACTATATTTCTAAAATTGTAATTTTACTATATTTCTAAAATTGTTCTGGTAATTTTACTATATTTCTGGTAATTTTACTATATTTCTGGTAATTTTACTATATTTTACTATATTTCTAAAATTGTAATTTTACTATATTTCTAAAATTGTTCTGGTAATTTTACTATATTTCCGGTAATTTTACTATATTTTACTATATTTCTAAAATTGTAATTTTACTATATTTCTAAAATTGTTCTGGTAATTTTACTATATTTCTGGTAATTTTACTATATTTCTGGTAATTTTACTATATTTTACTATATTTCTAAAATTGTAATTTTACTATATTTCTAAAATTGTTCTGGTAATTTTACTATATTTCTGGTAATTTTACTATATTTCTGGTAATTTTACTATATTTTACTATATTTCTAAAATTGTAATTTTACTATATTTCTAAAATTGTTCTGGTAATTTTACTATATTTCTGGTAATTTTACTATATTTCTGGTAATTTTACTATATTTTACTATATTTCTAAAATTGTAATTTTACTATATTTCTAAAATTGTTCTGGTAATTTTACTATATTTCTGGTAATTTTACTATATTTCTGGTAATTTTACTATATTTTACTATATTTCTAAAATTGTAATTTTACTATATTTCTAAAATTGTTCTGGTAATTTTACTATATTTCTAACATGGAAAAAAAAAACTCTTAGTATAAAGGAAGTTAACATTAGCCAGAAAGAGGTTTATGCAAAAGCGTGTCTCTCTTTTTAAATTTTGCATTTAATGTAACTAGGAAAACAAAAACATCTTGCTTTCATTGTTTGAATTGATAAAGGTGGAAGACAAAACACATCAGGCAAAAGATTTTTTCCTATTGTCCTTCCTATACCAATTTGTATTATTCACAGAATTGTTCTGGGAATTTTACTATATATATATATATATATATATATATATATATATATATATATATATATATATATATATATATATTATTAATAGAAATCTTATAAGTATAAGAAACTATACTCATTCGGAAAACCTTCGGTGTCTTGATTTGCAAGTAATCAAACCAATACCAAAGGGAAAAAAATGGTGTAAAAAAAGAAAGAACCAAGAACATCTACGTTAGCTGAAAATAATCGTCTAGCATGCAAGTCGAAAGCCCAAAGAAAAAACCCCGATACAAGTACGCAAAATAACTAAATAACTAAATAATGTGCTCATTACGGGATAGTAGAGCAGACCTTGCTAAACCTTCCCTGATGATCTGCTTAGGTGAAACCTGGGAAGGTTTGTCTGGCTCTCTAGGTTTAGCTATATATATATATATATATATATATATATATATATATATAGTGAGAGAGAGAGAGAAAGAGAGAGGGAGATAATTAAGATTTATCAGTTTATATATATATTTCTCTTGCTGTGTAAATAGGAATATACCAAAATAAATGCTGAATGTTTTTATAAATGTAATTTGTTTTATTTTCCAGGGCTCTGAACCACCTGATTTGAGTGCTCTCTATTTACTAGAGGAGGTTAGCTCCCTTGACCTCACAGAACTTGCCAATTGCTTAGTCAGACTTTATCTTAACCAAGGACTAATCACTGATTATCTCAGTTCAATCACAGCAGAAGAAATTAAAAATACTTGTAAGTGGATTTCATTTTTTCTTACAATTGTTTGAAATTTAAACATGTAAAACCAAACCATTTAGAATAGTGGGTTTTTTTTTTATATTTATTGTAATCATATAGTACAGATTTTTTTTAATTGTTCTTTGGAAAAACAATGATCTCCAGAACCATCCTCAGTCTTTTTACTAACCCCAACAATGCTGAGCTTAAGATAATCTTAACCCATCCTTAAATCTTCCATTTCTACAATTTGCTCCTATGTTTTTTCATTTTTGCATGGTTTTAAGCGCACCACTGTCGGAATTTATCTTCTTCCTGATAAATTCAACAGTTGAACTGGAAATTCTGAGTGGTAAATAAGGAAAGCAAAGGGGTTTAACACTAAAAGGTCTTGATCAAGACTTGCAAAGAATCTTATTAAATAAAAGGAGACTCCAAAGTGGAGTATTAAGGTAAATTACAATATAAAAGATACAATAGTTAGCAATTAACAATAGTTGCAAACAATTTCCTGTATGCAGCTACGAGTATAGTTCTTGGCATCAAGTAACGCACAAAAAAGGAGAAAGTAGGATTGAAACTTTCCCAAAGTGCACAAACAAAGAAAATAGTCCTTGCTAAAAGATGAGAGGAAAAATTTCACCAGCAGAGTTTGTGCTCTTACGAACCAAAGGTGTAGTTTTAAAAGGTTCCTTGTAGAACGGAAGCTTCCATTCAAAGGACTTCCACAAGAAGAAAAAGGATGCTGCTCTTACCATGTTCAGTTGAACAAACAAAGTTGCCAGTAGGAATTTTGGTGTTGGGAGAAATATATTGAATTAACACAAGGCCTAACCAGGAATATGGAGAATTCTCTGGAAAATATCTTTCACACTATTTCCTGGGTCTTGTCTTTAGCTGGGAAGAGAAATGTCTTCTTTTTTCTGGCCTCTCAACCTTTTGTCGATACTCAAACAGGCACATCAACAAATTCAGCAGCAAGACAAGCTGACATCTGTACTTCAAGGTGGTCTTGATAAAAGAGGTCAACAAATGGTCCTTTTTCATAGAGGCAGAGTTCAAAAACAAGGACCGGCTCTCATTGGTCGATGTAGACAAATATTTGGAGCCAGCCCTGAAAAGGGATTTCCTCTGGGAATTATCACACCCAACAAAGGGAGACAACAAACTTTATAAGATCAGAAGCAATCACACCACTCACACATGTACACTTACACATTCATGCAAAGAAACAACATATTTTTGATACCACTTTTAATAAACATGATCCTAAACCTCTTGTCACACAGCTTCTTCATGTTATAAACACATATGGTAGCATGAGAAAACAAATGAAACAACAAGTACCACCAGTCAAGCAAAAAGAAAAGAAGACAAGAATTGTTAATATAAAATTCTTTGTCTTGAAATACAGAGGATCTGAATAGAATGCCTCTTTGTGGGCAAGGGAAGTGACTTAGAGGAAAAATAAAGTTGGTAGGGTCTGAAGTTGATATATGTATTGGATTGATTGACCAAGGTCACCTGTGATGATGTTGACAGCTTGCCCGTTCACCACAACCCAGCTACATAGTTGTCATTGGCATTATTAAAAGCATATGAGATGGATTATGACTTATATTTTTCATGTTTTTTTCATTGGTGGCAACATTTTTGATTGGCTCCCCTTTATATTGTATTTTGTTTTTTGATGGAATTTGTTGTTTTGTAAGCTGGATATGATGCTCAGAACCCCTGAGCAGAGAGAGATTCTTTTATCTTTGCTGTTTTTAGCCTTCACATCCAGCCAACATGGAGAGTGAATCAGAAATAGATCTAATTTGAAGTAGAGTATAACATTCAGTTACTGTGAAAAGTTTTATTATTTTTCAGTTTTGATTCTATTTATTCTGTTCTATACTGGCACAGCCTCATATTGGCAATCTAATTAACTTTGTTCACCAACAACCAGATTTAATCTTCTTGAATTGATGAGATGATCAGTTTGCAGCTTAGACCATCATAATATTTTTATGGGGTTATAATTGGGTTAGATTCAGTTTACTTACCTTAGTTTTAATTAATAATAATTCATAATGATTTTAAAACAATCACAAAAAGTCCTTAATGATTGACAGAAGTAATTGTATGCATAATGAATAGACTTGTTATAATGTATTTTTACACAGTCACTAAAATAGACAATTATGAAGAGTTTAGTAATGTGTATTTGATAAAATATTGCCCTAATCATCTCACATGTTTTAGTAAAAATATAGAAAGTTGAATACAAAATTATTCAACTAAAAGTGATGTGATAACCATTAAGTATTTTTTAGTGATTTACTGTTTTATAAGATTCAAGTAATAAATATCTCAGGTTTGGTTTATTTTGTTTTACGACATATTAACCTCAATGGGTTATTTAATGTCGGCAAAATTTTTATTGCTGGTAATATTTTTTTTTTCTAAAATGTATAGCTGGCAATATTTTTTCCCAAAATCTATTGCTGGTGATATATATATATATATATATATATATATATATATATATATATATATATATATATATATATATATATTTTTTTTTTTTCAAAAATGTATTGCTGGTAATAATGTATTGTTGGTAATAATTTTTTTCTTCAAAAATTTATTGCTGGTAATAATTTTTACAAAAAAGTATTGCTGGTATTGAAACTTATTTTTACACTTTCATAACATGTTGAACCTAGTTTGGGGGTTAATTATTTGCCATAGCTGGGGCCCTAACAGGTGCTACCACCCCGGGTCAGGGTGGACCTGGAAAAATCAGCAATTAAGAGTTGGTTCCATGCTCCTCAAAACCTCATGATCAGAGGCCTTGCTGTTTGATGTAGTTTACTGTCTTACCCAGGATGTCGATGAAATCTCAGTCTCTGGCTTCAAACACTTTGTCATGAAATGGTAAGAATAAAAATATAAAGCATTAATCAGGATTAAATTATTATATATTGGATGAGTGCAGGAGATGTGTATACAATCAAAGCAATAACTTGAAAAAAGTTTGATAGGAAAAAGTAAATACAATTATTTAATGACAGCAATGTATTCTGTTACTGAAGTTCGAATGTGTTTTCAATCCAATCATTTGCAAGTTATTTCTTATTAAGAATAGCGTAAAATTTTTTTTTTTTAATCAAACTCTTTATTTTTGTCTGCAGTTCTGTTATTACTGCTATACATTGTCTGTATTACAGTTCTGTTATTACTGTTATACATTGTCTGTATTACAGTTCTGTTATTACTGCTATACATTGTATTACAGTTCTGTTATTACTGCTATACATTGTCTGTATTACAGTTCTGTTATTGCTGTTATACATTGTCTGTATTGGCAGTTCTGTTATTACCGCTATACATTGTCTGTATTACAGTTCTCTTATTACTGCTATACATTGTCTGTATTACAGTTCCGTTATTACTGCTATACATTGTCTGTATTACAGTTCTGTTATTACCGCTATACATTGTCTGTATTACAGTTCTCTTATTACTGCTATACATTGTCTGTATTACAGTTCCGTTATTACTGCTATACATTGCCTGTATTACAGTTCTGTTATTACCGCTATACATTGTCTGTATTACAGTTCTCTTATTACTGCTATACATTGTCTGTATTACAGTTCCGTTATTACTGCTATACATTGTCTGTATTACAGTTCTCTTATTACTGCTATACATTGTCTGTATTACAGTTCTCTTATTACTGTTATACATTGTCTGTATTACAGTTCTGTTATTACTGTTATACATTGTCTGTATTACAGTTCTGTTATTACTGCTATACATTATATTACAGTTCTGTTATTACTGTTATACAATGTCTGTATTACAGTTCTGTTATTACTGTTATACGTTGTCTATATCTATTGATATTGATTTGGATAACTGTATTTTCTGGCATACAAGATTCACTTTTTTTTTCTAAAAATACCCTGAAAAATACGCGTGCATCTTCCAAGACAAATATAAGACAATGCACAGGTTCAAGTAAGCTTATATGGTTACCTAATTGCCTTGACTGATAGGGACATTGATTTGTATGTTGAGTCATTACACTACAATGTTAGCTATCTAATTCAACCTTTTATATGATGTAACCTCACTACTTAGCTGTTACAAGTATTTCCAAGACTATAAACATTTCTGGAGCTGAGCCACAAGCTTGACCATGCACTCTTTACTAGCAGCAGCAGGAGCCCTTCTGCTCTTGGCTGGTATGTCATTGCCATACAAACAAAATTGGACGAGTGATTAATGCAAACAAGACGTGGTGCCAGTATGTGAGGGATTCATGCTAAAT
The DNA here is from genome assembly GCA_963932145.1 of Acanthosepion lycidas. Classification (NCBI taxonomy): domain Eukaryota; kingdom Metazoa; phylum Mollusca; class Cephalopoda; order Sepiida; family Sepiidae; genus Acanthosepion; species Acanthosepion lycidas. Next base: position 57,786,344 of record OZ010574.1, on the reverse strand, counting down.
GTGTTATTGTATGAGAATGATTTTATTTTTCTTAGAAATTTCTTTCCAATATTAGGGTGTGTCTTCCAAGCCACAGTGTCTTGTAACCCATAAAATATGTTAGTTGATAATATGTTTGCTGTCAAAGCAGGAATCAGTTTCCATTTACAATTCTGGTGATTGAAAGAAACCACAAGAAACAAGAGAACACATCACAGTACAACTTTCAGAAACTTGTAACAATTGATATTCATATTTTATGGTTGAATTTCTGAGTGAGGCTTCAGAGTCTGATCTGGTTTCCGGAGGCTTTCCTACATATAGGACACACACATTTGAAAATCTATTGAATGGAATAATGGTAGTTCAGGCTATATTTTTCCTCACAACTTTGGCAATTCTCTTGGCTCTGCTGCATTGTTTTCTTTTGTAATCTTGCTCTAGCACATGATAGTTTGGGGTTATCCTCTCCTAGAAATTGATGCCAATATTCAAGTCTTTGAAGAAAGTCTTAAGGCATTTCTTCTGCTCACCAATTGTCCATTTGCTAAGGCAGAGTATGTCATTGCCATACAAACAAAATCAGACAAGCGATTAATATAAACCAATATGTTATGCCAGTATGTGATGGATGCATGGTGAATGTGTTCTGCAAGAAGGACTTTTTTTTCTTCAAAATTTCTTTCTAATATTAGGGTGTGTCTTCCAAGCTGCAGTAAGCCAGAAAATACAGCAATTTTCTTACCTTTGTTGATTTTAGTTTATACTAAAATGAAACTATCATTTAAATATATTTAAAAACATTGCAATTGCACATAAAATAATTTTGTTGGTTGATTGTGTCATGTGAAAAAATATATGAAATCAATAGATTATTTAATTTCTTCAGCATCATTCTAATGTAAGACAGACAATAAGCTGTCATAATCAAATTTAGAGAAAGCACAGTTTTGTTTGAAAACATTTTTATATTAATATATAATTTACAATGAATATAAACTAGGATTTGTTTTCTTGTTTTGTTTTATTTGAAGGGAGGTGCTGCAAATCTCTTTTTTTTAACCATTTTATCTTATGTACTGGATTATCTCTATGGATAATCCAGTAAAATGAGACTGTAGGGTTGTTATTGAAATTGGAATCATATACTTATTTGAATTCTAATCAATGATACTATATTCATAGTAAATATATTAACCTCTGTATTAACCCTTTGAGCCCTGACCACTGCTTTACCAGTGGTAGAGAAAAATGACTTCATGCGCAGTCACCGGTTGAACAGTGGTAGAGAAAAATGACTTAATGCCCAGTCACCGGTTGAACAGTGGTAAAGAAAAATGACTTAATGCCCAGCCACCGGTTGAACAGTGGTAAAGAAAAATGACTTAATGCCCAGTCACCGGTTGAACAGTGGTAAAGAAAAATGACTTAATGCCCAGTCACCGGTTGAACAGTGGTAGAGAAAAATGACGTAATTGGCAGCTACCAGTTGAATGGTGGTAGAGAAAAATTACTTAATGCCCAGTCACCGGTTGAACAGTGGTAGAGAAAAATGACTTAATGCCCAGTCACCGGTTGAACAGTGGTAAAGAAAAATGACTTAATGCCCAGTCACTGGTTGAACAGTGGTAAAGAAAAATGACTTAATGCCCAGTCACTGGTTGAACAGTGGTAAAGAAAAATGACTTAATGCCTAGTCACCGGTTGAACAGTGGTAGAGAAAAATGACGTAATTGGCAGCTACCAGTTGAATGGTGGTAGAGAAAAATGACTTAATGCCCAGTCACCGGTTGAACAGTGGTAGAGAAAAATGACTTAATGCCCAGTCACCGGTTGAACAGTGGTAAAGAAAAATGACTTAATGCCCAGCCACCGGTTGAACAGTGGTAAAGAAAAATGACTTAATGCCCAGTCACCGGTTGAACAGTGGTAGAGAAAAATGACGTAATTGGCAGCTACCAGTTGAATGGTGGTAGAGAAAAATGACTTCATGCGCAGTCACCGGTTGAACAGTGGTAGAGAAAAATGACTTAATGCCCAGTCACCGGTTGAACAGTGGTAAAGAAAAATGACTTAATGCCCAGCCACCGGTTGAACAGTGGTAAAGAAAAATGACTTAATGCCCAGTCACCGGTTGAACAGTGGTAGAGAAAAATGACGTAATTGGCAGCTACCAGTTGAATGGTGGTAGAGAAAAATGACTTAATGCCCAGTCACCGGTTGAACAGTGGTAGAGAAAAATGACTTAATGCCTAGTCACCGGTTGAACAGTGGTAAAGAAAAATGACTTAATGCCCAGTCACCGGTTGAACAGTGGTAGAGAAAAATGACGTAATTGGCAGCTACCAGTTGAATGGTGGTAGAGAAAAATGACTTAATGCCCAGTCACCGGTTGAACAGTGGTAAAGAAAAATGACTTAATGCCCAGTCACCGGTTGAACAGTGGTAAAGAAAAATGACTTAATGCCTAGTCACCGGTTGAACAGTGGTAGAGAAAAATGACTTAATGCCCAGTCACCGGTTGAACAGTGGTAAAGAAAAATGACTTAATGCCCAGTCACCGGTTGAACAGTGGTAGAGAAAAATGACTTAATGTGCAGTCACCGGTTGAACAGTGGTAAAGAAAAATGACTTAATGCCCAGTCACCGGTTGAACAGTGGTAGAGAAAAATGACTTAATGCCCAGTCACCGGTTGAACAGTGGTAAAGAAAAATGACTTAATGCTCAGTCACCGGTTGAACAGTGGTAAAGAAAAATGACTTAATGCCCAGTCACTGGTTGAACAGTGGTAAAGAAAAATGACTTAATGCCCAGTCACCGGTTGAACAGTGGTAAAAAAAAATGACTTAATGCCCAGTCACCGGTTGAACAGTGGTAAAGAAAAATGACTTAATGCCCAGCCACCGGTTGAACAGTGGTAAAGAAAAATGATTTAATGCCCAGTCACCGGTTGAACAGTGGTAGAGAAAAATGACGTAATTGGCAGCTACCAGTTGAATGGTGGTAGAGAAAAATGACTTAATGCCCAGTCACCGGTTGAACAGTGGTAGAGAAAAATGACTTAATGCCCAGTCACCGGTTGAACAGTGGTAAAGAAAAATGACTTAATGCCCAGTCACTGGTTGAACAGTGGTAAAGAAAAATGACTTAATGCCCAGTCACTGGTTGAACAGTGGTAAAGAAAAATGACTTAATGCCCAGTCACTGGTTGAACAGTGGTAAAGAAAAATGACTTAATGCCCAGTCACTGGTTGAACAGTGGTAAAGAAAAATGACTTAATGCCCAGTCACTGGTTGAACAGTGGTAAAGAAAAATGACTTAATGCCCAGTCACCGGTTGAACAGTGGTAGAGAAAAATGACGTAATTGGCAGCTACCAGTTGAATGGTGGTAGAGAAAAATGACTTAATGCCCAGTCACCGGTTGAACAGTGGTAAAGAAAAATGACTTAATGCCCAGTCACCGGTTGAACAGTGGTAAAGAAAAATGACTTAATGCCTAGTCACCGGTTGAACAGTGGTAGAGAAAAATGACTTAATGCCCAGTCACCGGTTGAACAGTAGTAAAGAAAAATGACTTAATGCCCAGTCACCGGTTGAACAGTGGTAAAGAATAATGACTTAATGCCCAGCCACCGGTTGAACAGTGGTAAAGAAAAATGACTTAATGCCCAGTCACCGGTTGAACAGTGGTAAAGAAAAATGACTTAATGCCCAGTCACCAGTTGAACAGTGGTAAAGAAAAATGACTTAATTCCCAGCCACCGGTTGAACAGTGGTAAAGAAAAATGACTTAATGCCCAGTCACCGGTTGAACAGTGGTAAAGAAAAATGACTTAATGCCCAGTCACCGGTTGAACAGTGGTAAAGAAAAATGACTTAATTCCCAGCCACCGGTTGAACAGTGGTAAAGAAAAATGACTTAATGCCCAGTCACCGGTTGAACAGTGGTAAAGAAAAATGACTTAATGCCCAGTCACCGGTTGAACAGTGGTAAAGATAAATGACTTAATGCACAGTCACCGGTTGAACAGTGGTAAAGAAAAATGACTTAGTGCGCAGCCACCGGTTGAACAGTGGTAGAGAAAAATGACGTAATTGGCAGCTACCAGTTGAATGGTGGTAGAGAAAAATGACTTAATGCCCAGTCACCGGTTGAACAGTGGTAGAGAAAAATGACGTAATTGGCAGCTACCAATTGAACGGTGGTAGAGAAAAATGACTTAATGCCCAGCCACCAGTTGAACAGTGGGTAAACACCTTTAACTATTTTTATATCTACCGAGAAATATTGCATACTAATTATTTGCAAATTTTGACTCAGGAGCTCAGGCAAAATGGTTAAAATTGTTCAGGAATGCAGGGGTCAAAGGGTTAAAGCATGTGTGTTTTGTGCAATACAAAATATCCACAAGAAATAATGCTAACATCAGTTCCTTTCATACAATATGTCTATTGAATTTATCTCCAATATCTACCCTTGTGTTTCATACTGGCACATAGCTATTTCATCAGTATCTCATTAAAAACTGGTAAATTTATAGTTGAATTATATTTAGTAAGTAAAATGCTAAACTATTGGGGGATTAAGGTAAGTAGAGGAAGAGTATACTGTGTTAAAAAACAGATCTAGAACCAATATATATTATGTTACAAAACTTTATATGTTCTGTTTGGTTTGTGTCATGCAGGGTGATGCCAATGAATACATGTGTTGTTTTACTCCCAACAATTAATCAATATAGCTCAGTACATCATTTATCTATCAAGAGAAAGGCACACAAATGTTTTCCCATGCTTAAGTACAAATACAGTAAATTTATGATTCTCAAGACAAAGAATCCCTTTTAAGTACCAAACTAGTAAGGCTCACAGCTACAAATCCATTGCAGAGAAAAAAATGCCCTTATAACAGAAGTGGTTGGAAGAAAAATTTATTCTCCATTTTACATTTCTCCCATAATGGGCATTATTATATCCATGATATAACACCACAGTTCACGGACAGGATGGAATGGCTGAAAGGAAAATGGATGACAAATATGCTTTGTTCTCAGAGACTTCTATATTACTAAGACATACACAAAACTAGATATATACATATACACACATGTCCCATGCAAAGAACATTATAGCACATATATCTACACAGCACAGCAGAGTGTAAGGAGAAACAAAAAGGAAGGGTCTTGCATATAATATTGAGATACTTCTGTACCTGGAGAACCCATTTTAAGGCTCTGGATTCATTTGTGTCTCATGCAAAGACATATTCCACAAATGGGAAACAGTGAGTCCCAAATTGAGGACTGTGAGCTGGAGTTTCATTCTGTATCTTGGAAATATATTCCCAAAGGGAAATGGCACCATGTGCTGGGGAAGCAGATTTAGCCTCTGTCCAGGCTAAAGAAAACAACTTTACCATTTGGTTGCTGTACTCAAACTGAAATATGAACTATTTTCACTGGTGCCCCAACTGCACAAATTTAAGTGTGCTACTAGGTTGACATCTCAGTCCCACCCTTTTACTGTCAAAACAGTTAAATGTAACTGCCTCTTCTACTCCAACAGCTTCTTCTCTTGCACTTCCCAACAGTGGAACTCTCTTCCTCTTACCTGATAGCTATAATCTTCAAATATTCAAATATAATGTCAATTGACATCTTCTGAGGCCTTGATCTTGATACCTGTCCTCCTCCTTTCCTCAAACACCCTGCTTTACTCTCACTCTCTGTAATTCCCTGCATGTTAGTGGCACTCCCACCTTGCTTGAGGTGAAATGCTTAAAAAATTAAAAAAAAACTTTATCAGATTATTTGTAGGAAATTATAGAAAGCTCAATAGGATAGATAACTTTTTTTTATGAGATAGTGCTGAAAAGTTCTCAGTCTAACAAAGAAGTTCTTCTGAAAGAAATATTTTAGGTTTAATCATTTGGTCAGATTTTGGGTAGTGGGTTGGGCTGAGAACTTTTCAACAATCTCTCATCTTAATGTTTGAATTAACACATTCAGTAACATAATAGAATATTAATCAGAAACAAAAGCTGCCCCCACCCACAACATAAATATCAGTGAATATTAATTATTCATTAATTAATTGGAAGGAAGTATAAAAATAATATTATTCTATTAACAAGATTTTTTTTATACTTCCTTCTCATATTTTTATATGTTTTATGACTAATATACAGTAAACAGATGTTAATTTTATCAAATGTTTATGTTTTATATATTATAACAGATAACAGACTGTTTTACATGCATTTATTTATATAATCTTATGTAATATTTATCAAGAATTAAATTACATCCAAAGTTTGTTTGAAATTGATGAAATCTGTTCATGAAACAGAACAGACACTTTTCTTGTGAGCTTTTAAATGTATATTATTAATGTTAGCATTTTGTGAAAAAAAAGGACATCAAATTCCAAGATATCCATATCTTGAAGAACTTTATTATGCATTTTTAAAGCATTTTAAAGCAAGGGTTGCTCTTAAAGTAACAGATTTATAAATTTTAAATAAAGTTATCTTTTTTTCCTTATTTAAGAATCTTTTTTACAAATACTTTCACAGTAGCTACTCTGATGAACTGCTTTCACTGGTTCCCAGACTTCATGAATTTAAGCCTTCAACTAGGCTGGCATCTCGCTCTCACCCTTTTACTGTTGAAACTATTAAATGTAGCCATCTCTTCTACTCCAATAGCTTCATGTCTCGCACTTCTTGCCTGTGGAATTATTTCCCCTTTTCTTGTTTCCCTGATAGCTATAATCTCCAACTATTTAAATGTAATGTCGATCGACGTCTCCAGATGCCTTGATCTATCTCCTATCCTTCTCTTCATCCTTTCCTCTATCACTCCTCTTTGCTCTCACTCCAACTCTCTGTAACCTCTTGTGTACTAGTGGTTTTCCACCTTGCTTGGGGTGAAATGCTTAAAAAAAAAAAAAGATTCTAGGACATACTATTAAAAACTTCAAGGAACCAAAATGGCTTCTGATTCTTATTAAGTGAATTTTCCAACATTATGTCACAATAATATTAAACAATGTTAGATGAATTAAGATGTCAATTTTTGTATATTTTACAGCTGACCCAAACACATTATTTAGAGGAAATTCTTTAGCAACCAAATCAATGGATCAATTTATGAAAGTAAGTAATTTTTTTTCTACACAATGTCAGATTTTAGTATGCAAGTCAATGTTTTTGCAATAAGACTGGTATTAAACAATGCTGGCAACATTTTCAAGATATGATAAATACATATAGATTTCAGCTTATCTGTTGTTAGAAATATTTATTTAGGTACCTCCATTAGGTCACGTAAAAAAGCAGCATATCACGATTTAAAAACGCTCGATTGTCATGAGGTGATGACAGATTACTATAGATGATCAAAATTGACAATTTTTGCAAAGTAAGTGAACACGGTTTTTCGTTTTTAACTAGTACTTTTTAAATATTAACATTTTTATTCAGCAATTATGTAATATCTATTTTTTATTTCATACTTTCTTAATTAGGTAATTATTTAAAGTTTTTTATTAATTGGATAATTGTTTAAAATTTTTTAAGGATTATGTCGTGTATACATTTCCATACGTAGAAATTATGAACGTTTTTTTCCAATAAAATTTTTTTTTAATTATTTTAAAAATATTTGTGGTCAAACGACTGTTATGTGCTTTTCAAATTTCAATTCGTAAATTTACTTTTTCATTAACGCTATCATTGCATTACGTGCTTGAAAGCAATAAAGAATTGTAAATGATTTTTGAAGTATTAAGAAGTTAATGAAAAAAATTTTTTAAATTTGTAAAAAATACATTATTCATCGAAAAAATTTTATTTCTTCACAAAATAATGTCCTTAGTATAACGTATTTATAAAAACAGGTGAAAGCTTTTCTAATTAATTAATGTCATAGTTTTTTTACATTTTTTATTTTATAATTCAGAGCAGATTTTCTATGATATGGGGTACTGTTTTACAAAAAAAAACTGGTGATTTACTTTCTACAAAGAGTCCTATTTATAACTAATAAAACAAATCCCGCGCTTGAAGATTTAATTTCTCGAAATTATATGAAAATATGTAAGTGGGTGGAAACATGTTAAAAAAAAAAATCTCGTTTTAAGAAAATTTTCTAAAAAAAGAAATTTCCAAAATAATTTCATTCATTTGTGAATAAGTCCTGAAAGTTTCATTAAAATCCGACAATTATTTGATTTTTGCAAGAATTTTTAAACTTAGGTATCGAAAAATTATGCCAAAAGTGGAGGTACCTATATTTATTTGGTTGTGTGAGGTTTTATATTACATCTTTGTTTCTCATAATGTAAATAAATGAATATATAACAGTATACTTACTGATATCTATTCTATTTTTTTAATTTCATTGGATGGACCTAATGGCTGGGCTGTAAAATGGGCTCTTTTTTTTTAAATATTCTAACAAAATGACTTAGAAAACAACAAAAGGGAAATAAAGCAATATTTTGGGCAGTAAAAATATAGGTTTCTTCAATGATGGCTGCAAAGAATTATTATAAGTTATTGAATAAAATTTTTTGCATAGTCATAATTAGGAAGCTTTTAAGCTCAAGTGTATATTTATGCAAGGAAAAATGTTTCAAAGATGCCAAATTAAATGGTTTCCAATAGAAAACTTGTGTACCATCATTAAAAGAAATGTCTATGAGAATGAAAAACCAAAAACCAAAAAAGCATCGAGAGAAAAGAAAAAAAAACAACAGCTGAGAGTAATATTAAAATCAAGGCCATAGAGAAATTAATAAAATCAATGATTAAAATATTAATATATATTATAGAATATCAAGGAGCACATATTTACATATAAATAATGAAATAATCATTTCAAAGTATATTTGAGAGAGTGTTTCTCTGGTCTGTATCCATTGGATTAATTTATAGATAATAAATTAGTTTGCATTTATTTTGCATAAAAAAACCTTGAAAGTTAGTTATGGGTATTAGCACATAAGTGAACATAATGGATTTGACTAGAATTCAAACTTGGCTCTCAGATTCCTCAATCCAAGCCACTATCCATTACTCCACCATGCCTCCTGGTAATGCAGTTATGTGCCATGTGTGATACATACTTAACCGATCATGTATCTTTTGATACATGACTGACAAGGTAGTTTTTTTCCTGCAGTAGGTTGCCATTTCTTTCTGTGGTAGACCAGTTGCCATCCAAGGCTATAGAACCCGGTCTGTCCTGCTATTTACCCATAGCTGGGGGAAGAAGAAGAGGATTCATACCTTACCCAATGGTATTAGCATGTAAGTGAATGTAATGGATTTAACTGGAATTCGAACTCGGCTCTCCGATTCCTCAATCTGAGCCATGCTTCTCCAAAAACAAGCTATTACCAATATTTTTTTAATGGAAAAAACAACAGCTGAAAGTAATATTAAAATCAAGGCCATAGAGATATTAATAAAATCAATGATTGAAATATTGATGAAGGTTATAGAATGTCAAGGAGCACATATTTTAATGAGAATAGATATTATAAATTCAGATTCCCATGATATATTTCTCATATAAATATACAGGGTGCGATGGGTAAATTGTTGCCATTTTATATTTTTAATTTTGTGCATGTGTATTGTTTGCATTGGATTTTGTTGACTGCACAATATAGTGGGGTCAGTTGGGCACCATATGTAAGAAAAAGAGCACCATGATGAAATTCATTCTGCCAGAAATTTGGAAACAGCTTGCTGGACTGCTTGCCATTTGCACTGGAAGCTCCAATACAAACATTTCAGATTGTTTGGGCATCAATCTCAAGACAGTACAGAGGATTTGGAAGAGTTTGACAATATATACAGCCAACATCATGGTGTTTAGAGTTATCACTAACAATGACAACATTATGCCTGCATTCATCTTTCCTACATCAAATGACTTGAGGACATAGTACTGTCCTGGGTCATGAGGGTGGCTGCTGAAAGGCCCTATGCCTGGCAATAGAACTCTGCATCATGCCACACAAGCAAGAGAACCCAGTCATGGTTGTTATACAATTTCTGTGACCACATCACCCCTTACATCTGGCCACTTAACTCCCCAGACTGAAACCTCCTTGATTATTATGTGTAGGGTGCAGTTGAGTGAGAGACCAGCAAAACTCCTTGTATCACCAAAGATGAACAGAAGGCAAGGGTTATGGCCATATTCATCAACTTAAACAAGGAGACCATCCAGAAGAGTTGCAGGAGATTCTGAAGTCATCTGGCTACTTTAATGAATACATTTACTCTTTAGTATTTCAAGGTATTTTTGTATAATTTTGGTAAATATATCTGTTAAAATGAGATGCCAATGTTATTTTCATTTTTGTGTAATTTAGATGGCAATTTATCCATCGCACCCTGCATGCATATTCTGAGAATTTTACATTGATTGGTTAATATTAATTTTTATTTGGAAAACATTACCATGCATAAAATATCTGATATAGTATATTTATGTCTGAAGTTTCTCTAACTTATATATTCCTTAAGAATTGAGTGTTTTTGTATATATTATGTAATGTGGGAAGGAATTCTTTTTGGCAGTGTAGAGATGTAACTTTTGATTAGGATGCCAAAGAAGAAATATGCAGTCCAGATTTTTGAAAGTCTTCTGAGTATAAAAGACATTCATTATTTTTCTATTCATCTCAGCTTTTCAGCTACTTTTTATCATGAAATTTCTTATTCCTTCTTAATTATAATTGACTCAAGCAAATGGTTTATATTCATGAAGTGCCCAGTGAGGATCACTGACACACATAATTGTAAATCACCATGCCTTTCACGTCATTGACTGTTTTCAAGCAATGTCTTAATTTAATCACTTTGCTTATTACAAGTTACCATTTGTATTTGATCATTGTAAACAAATATATATATATATATGAAAACATATATATGAAGATGTATAAATTCTCTCTTTTTTACATTTAATGTGCTAATTGAACTTCTATCAACAGTCTCCCTCCCTCTCTCTCTCTCTCTCATATATATATATATATATATATATATATTGGGTTGGTGCATAATTATCAGGCGTTTTCGTAGGCATTATTTCTTAATAAAAATTACTGTTTTTTAATAAAAATATTTTATTTTCAATTTATAAAAATGCGTGTCGATAATCATATGCCCCAAAATAAGCATTTAGAAATTTTATTGCTGAATGGCTATGTTTCTTTTTTCATAATAAAAAATTTCATTAATACAAAATTAAAATTTTCAGCAGCACTGGGTTGTATCTTAATATTCTTTTGTTTTATTATTTCAATTACGTTCCATGAATAGTTTCGGTCAGCATCGCCATCATCAGGAGAAAAAAATCCCTGCTTGCTAGTAGCAGTGAACTACAGGAGTGACTGACTATTTCTGAAGAAAGTGAACTTGTCTGTAGTTTTCATTTGTTTTTTTTTTATTGTTTAATTTTAGTCAGTTCTTGTGTTGGTCAAGTGGCCTCTTTCAAGTTGCTTGTACGATAGAGGATGAGAGATTCCTGACTTTAAGAATACCCTCCTTGGTCATTTTGACAGTTTTATTGGTTGCTGGGAATGGGATGTGTGTGTTAAGTGTATGTTATCTTTTAGTTCTTTGGGAGTGTGTGTGATGTGTGTATGTGTATATATTTGTGTGAGTGTGTGTATAAGTGTGAGACCTCAACACCCTCTGCAAGCATGTCTGTCATGTGTGGGTGAGAAATGTGGGTTGGGCTTGATTTATGTGGTTATATATTAATTATTTCTATGTTGTTAAATTTGTGGTTAAGCCTATCTGGATAAAGTGATTTGAGGTTCAAAATCCATTATATATAATTTGTGTATATAAGAGTGCCCTATTTTAAATTCTTTTAAGAAGATATTTTAAAACAAAAATAATATTTGTATGAATGAACATTTTATTACCTAAATTCTCACCATTCTATGAAAGTCAACTCCTTACAACCCAGTTTGGTGTTCATTCTTGTGAGGGATTTAATGATGGCATATATGTCCTCAAACAAATTGAGGAAATTGCATAACTCTCTAATAGAAAATTGTACATCTATGTTGACTTTACAGCAATATATGACCACATCAATAGAAATCCCCACTCTTCTCTTCCATTAGAAATCATCTTCCAATCTCTGGCTCCATTGAATACCTCAGTCTAATAGAGTAACTATACAGGTTCATAAAACCATACATGTCTGGAGAAGACTCTAATGTCTAAACATTTCAAACTTCATCAGGAGTAAAATGTGAGCTGCAGTCTATCTAATCTTTTCCTATAATATGCCCTGTGCATATACAAGCACAGATATGAAGAGACGGGCACTGATCATTTCAGCATTCTATACCACATCCCCAATGAATTTATTAATAGAATCCAGCTTTCTCTCTAGAGTCCAATGCATTGATAATAAAGTGAGCTATGCTGATGACATAGGTATTCATAGATGGGGTAAAAATGATCTTGAACAAAAAAAATTCAACATAATCTGGAAAGAGTTCCAAGAAATAGGACTCAAGATAAAATTTTTCAAAACAAAAAACAATGACCTAGAATTGAAAGCAGTGATGGAACCCTACTCATTATAAAAAATTCAGTATATGGGATTAGTAAATTTTAAATACTACAAATACCTCAGTATATTGATCTGTTATAACAAATCTAGTATAGAAGATAAAGAAATTGGTCATAGAATAGGCTGTGCTAAAGGGAGTTTCACCCAACACCTCAAATTACTACCAAACTAAAGCATTAAACTAAAAACTCTAGTCATGTTCTTAAATAGCCTGATCAGATTATGACTTTCATATGGATGTCATGTATAGCACCAAACTGGTTCAGAAATATCTGAACTGCCATCTGTATACAACCACTTTCTCTGATGAATGGTTAATAATGGCTTTGAGGAAAACGAAGACTGTAGCACTTAGTGATGACCATACTCCTTCAAAACTCATGGACTGGCACTATAGAATCGTAAAGAAAGAACTGTACAAAATAATGGAAAATACATCACTTGAGTATTTTCAACAATAGCAACAACTAAACTGGATGGCATATGTAATTTGAAGAGAAAATAATGACATTATCAAGATGTTGACATCTCACAATACTTCAAATAAAAAGTTAGGAAGAAAACTGGAATGAGAAATAACAGCTTGTGGACTTGAGAAACCTATTTGTCCTGAAAAATTGTTTTAAGAGAAAGATTTTATAAATTTTAACTGTAAGTAGTGCAGGTTGCTTGGTCAATGAATGCCGAATGTTTCCTTATAAAGAAACATCTAATATTATCAATAACACCCCCACCTCCCATATATATATATATTTATTTTAGGATATTACACTGAAAATGTGAAAATGTTTTAAATCTAAATAAATCATTCACTCACCAGTAATTTACACATCGAAACACAACTGAAATTGTGTAGCAATTTTGATATTTTTTCAGTGTAATATCCTATAATAATTTTGATATATTTTCAGTGTAATATCCTATAATAATTTTGATATGTTTTCAGTGTAATATCCTATAATAATTTTGATATATTTTCAGTGTAATATTCTATAATAATTTTGATATGTTTTCAGTGTAATATCCTATAATAATTTTGATATGTTTTCAGTGTAATATCCTATAATAATTTTGATATATTTTCAGTGTAATATCCTATAATAAATAATATTGCACTACTTTGTATTGAGTCCTGTTTTAAATTAAATGTTATGAACATTGGAATTGTACTCTATTTGTTCTCATATTACCTGGATACATACATACATATATATATATATATATATATATATATATATATATATATATGCTGGACTCCACCATCGATTTTTTGATGTATGAGGGTCAAGCAAAGGAACTGACAGCCAGGCACCTGCACATCTGATTTGAAGGCTTTGTGCAGAGCCAACCACACTATTTGAATAGCCTAATAAAGAGACCTGGTGAACCATGTACCACAAGGTCTCCAAACCACCCATTGTAGGTTTTGAATTCAGAGTTGTCCTTCTCCTAGACCAGTTGCCATTCAATGCTATAGAACTTGGTCTGTCCTGCTATTTGCCCATAGCTGGGGGGGAGATGAATTCATGGAGATTCACTAATGTGCTAATACCCAAGGGTATTAGCACATTAGTGAATGTAATGGATTCAACTGGAATTTGAACTCAGTTCTCTGATTCCTCAATCCAAGCAGCTATCCACTACTCAAACATGCCTATATATATATATATATATATATATATATATATATATATATATATATATATATATATATATATATATAAATCCTAGTTTCCACAGTCTTCTTGAAAGTAGTCCTTACTGATCTTACCAAGAATACTGCTCAAACAAAAAGGTAAAAATATCTGTACTATGTTTGGTTCATACACGTTATTCAAATTCCTCAAAAAATTCAATAGCATACATATGACATATACGGTGTGTGTACGCACACATACTCATATGAAGGCAAGCTAGATGATATTCACATTTGAGAATGCTTCATCTGTTTTTCCATGTATTATAGGTTGAGAATCCTTTATCTGAAATTCTTGGAACCAGAAGTGTTTTGGTTTTCAGATGTTTTGGGATTTTGGAATTAATTGAAACAAAAAGAATAAATCCATTATTATTTACTTTTTTCATATTTTTACAATGAAACATGACCCAATGCACATGTTATTACTTTGTATGTCCATTCCACACAGTTGTTTCTTGCAGAGTGACCAGATGTTCTCGATTTGCTCACTGGTGAAGCTTTCCAGTATGTTCATGCAGTGTTACAATTTTCATACGCTCATGCTCCTCAAAACCTTCTGGTCAAAGGCCTGGCTGTTGGATGTAGTTTATCATCTTGCCCAGGATGCCGATGTAGTTTGTTGTCATACTTTTGTGATGTCAATGAACCCTCGTTTGAAACTTTTGTGTTGCCATCAAATACTCATTGTCACTTTTGTAATGCTCATTGTAGTAGCAACTTTGTAATTGCAGATAACAACAATAGTAATGCTGTTGAACAATACTGGTGTGAGACACCTTCGAATATCACTTGCACTAATAGTACTTGCTTGATAATATTCACTTGAAAAGTAACCCCCAAATAGTAATCTGTATAGTGATCAGTATAGAGAAATAGTGTAGAAATAGTATAGAGAATAGTGAAATGTATAGTAATAGAGAATAGAATAGAAATGGTAATCATTTAGACATCACACTACTTCCTACTTATACGTTTCCCCATGGTCATGTGATCCACTTAATTCAGTAACGGGATCACCTGTGTTTGCTCTCTGGTGATCCATGTTCAAACTACAGTGTTGGCAACGGCACTATACTCCTATACAACACATACACAGAATGGCATTTAAATTGAATGTGACCAGAATATGATAATAAAACTAACACATTTATGTTGGACTAATGTCCTCGTTTTTTTTGTTATTTTCATTGGACAGCATTGGTCAAACTGTAAATGTAAATAATGATAACTGCTCATCCCAGGAATTTAGACAGATAACAGAAACAAACAAGATCAGAAACAGAGCAAAGATGACTGATATTTAATAGTAATCGTATATTGAAGGCTATTATGTATGCAGTCTAAATTTCTAAAATTGATTAATCAAATAAAAAAAATATTAGGTATCAGTACTGATAAGATGAAAATTAAATCCTATTCAAGAAAAAAAGTTGAGAATTTATGAGTGATATAGTTATGTATATGTTTGTGTGTGTGTATATATATATATAAATGTTAGCAAATTATGACAGTTTTTTTTTATATACACAAAACCCTTTCAGAAAAAAATAAAAAATAAAATAAAAAAATAAATAAATCTCCATAGACACTTAACCAGGCTAGATGATGTCATCTTCCGCTTTAAATTTAGACACCCCAACCTTACCCTGACTTGACGTCTTTGAATGTAACAGATATTGATACAAATTATTAACCCTTATGCCCCTTTTCTTTCAATAATTGCTCTAGCCATTACCATAGTAATTTTAATTTTAATATTGAATATGCTTATAAAACGCATAAATTTCAGGAATTAGTTATTCCAAAAAAATTTTGCTTGAAGATGGAACAGAGCTTGGTATTTTAATTCAATTTAATTCAAATTATTATATTGAAGTTTTCAGCTCTTGTTTTGAAACATGAGAACTCTTATGTAGTGATGGAATCATATTTTTAAATAAATAATTATATATATATATATATATATATATATATATATATATATATTATGAAATGGACAAAGTCCGACAATTATTTTAAGACATTTACTGGCCTGAATGTCCAAGAAATTCTCATAGAAAATATGCATCCTCCAACAGGAATCGAACCTTTATCCTATATGGAACCATCAAATAGCTTAACATGCTTTTACCGATTTCGCCACAGAGGAGCGTTTCAGTTAGGAAGGTTGATTTTACTATTTTGAAACTTACAATTCTCCATGATTTTCTCTCGTACATTCATATCTGTTCGATGCGTATCCAAATGTAGACAAATGGCATCATACATTAGAAAATGGACAAAGCCCAACAATTATTTTAAGACATTTTTTATGTTTATCTATAAAAAGAATATATAAACATAAAAAATGCAAAAATACTCATAGAGCAGATATGAATGTACGAGAGAATATCATGGAGAATTGTAAGTTTAAAAACAGTAAAATCAAACTTCCTAACTGAAACGCTCCTCTCTGGCGAAATTGGTAAAAGCACGTCAGGCTATATGACGTTCCATATAGGATACAGATTCGATTCCTGTTGGAGGACGTATATTTTCTGTAAGAATTTTTCAGACCTTCAGGCCAGCAAATGTCTTTAATACTGTTTATTATAAACAGAGCATTTACTTAAATATTTATATCTATAAAAAGAACGTATAAACATAAAAAATATCTTAATAAGTAAATAATAATGATAGTGAAATAATAAATGAGGGATTGATGCCTAAATACACAATATATATATATATATATATATATATATATATATATATATATATATATATAAGCCTATAATAATAATGATAATAATAATAATAATAATAATAAAGAAGTTAATAGAGTTGAATTATACCAGGAAACAGTAGTATTCAAAAGTGCTCAGTAAACATATAAAAAGATAAAAATTTAACATGTCGAGCTTTTAATTATGGATGATCTCCTAATTTTCTTTTAAGTATAGTGGATCTCCTAATTTTATATATATATATATATATATATATATATATATATATATATATATATATATATATATATATATATGTATATACTTAGAATATTGCTGTCATATATGGTCCAGTGCTCCTGCTGTTTTTCTGGTGCTCCTTGATAAGATCCAAAGAAGAATCAGCAATATTATTGGTTCTAATCTGGCAGCTCAACTTGCCCAATGCCATAAGGTTGCTTCTCTGTGCCTTTTTTAAATACTTTCATGGTAATAGTTTTCGCTATGTTACCTAGACTGTATGAATTTAAGTGCAAGACTAGGCTGGCGGTGAGATCTGATCAATTTACAATTGAACTAGCTAGATGTAGCCATAACTTCTATGCTAACAGTTTCTTTTCATGCACTTCTCACTCATGTATATATATATAATTATGAAAGCAAGGACTTTAAAAGCTCATGGTAATATTTTATTTCATTAAAACTGATACTTCAGTTTTAACTCATCAGACCAAACATTTTCCCAAACAATGGATTTAAAATTTTACCAGGCTCAAAACATTCATCTCAGCATAAATTATGCTTAAATATGTAAATTCAAAATTGGGGGAAAGAAGAAAGTAAAAAAAGGTGGGGAATAAAATGGAAGTAGTAGAAGAGAGATATTTATTCAAAACAGGGAAGAGAAATGGGGAAAAAGAAGAGAAAGACAGAGATAAGTCTGTTTAAAGATATATATGCAAAGTATATATATATATATATATATATATATATATATATATATATATATATATATATGTGAAAATATATAGAAAATAGGAAAGAATTGGTTAGGTAAATAATCCAAAGTTCTTTAGTATCTTTGTTATTATTTTTTTAAAATAGTGCTCGATACAAAAGTAGAGCATAAATATAATTATTTATTTAAAAATATGATTCCAACATGCTACATAAGAGTTCTCATGTTTCAAAACAAGAGCCAAAAACTTCTATATAGTTATTTGAATTAAATTGAATTAAAGTAAGCTCTGTTCCATCTTCAAGCAAAATTTTTTTTTGAATAACTTATTTCTGAAATTTACGTGTTTTAATAGCATATTCATTATTGAAATCGAAATTTCCATGGAAACGGCTAGCGTGATTGTTTAAATAGAAAGGGGTGTAGGGTGTTAATAATTTCTATCAGTATAGAGTTACATTCATAGATGTCAAGTCAGAGTAAGGTTGGGGTGTCTAGATTTAAAACGGAAGATGATTTCGTCTAGTCTGGTTTACATATCTATGGAGATTTATTTATTTTTTTATTTTATTTTTTTCTGAGTGTTTTGTGTATATAAATATATATATATATATATATATATATATATATATATATATATATATACACACTGTATGATGAGAAATATTTATGAGTAATATTCATGTAATGCCTTAAATGCAAAAATATGACTTGTTTTTTTTTTATTTCTTTAATTATAATAGCATTTATAATTTTATTTTGCAGCTTGTTGGACTCCATTATCTACAGGAAACTCTTGGACGAGTCATTGACCAAGTCTATGGAGATCGTAGAATTGTTGAGCTTGATCCGACTCGAGTGGACAGTATGAAGAGGTATGTTTGATTTTTTAATTTTTTGTTTACTGTTGAGAACTTTGGTTATTTTATTCATTCCATGTCTGTCATGTTAATATGGAATTTTTAATATTTGTTGCTTTCATCCAAATAGAAATCATCTCTTTTTATCTATGTATATATAAAAAGATTTTGAGAAGAGTGTTTGCATATAGTTAAATATAATGGAAGTTTACTTTTTCATTAAACCTAGCTTGGTCTACACCAATGATCAATGTTTCTCATATTGCTTTTTGACTCAACATTTCATGGAGTGCATACATATTGGTTTTTATCAATTCAAAATAAAGTCAGATTTTCTACTATGAATTCTGTGATTCTTGAGCACATTTTCATGTGTGTACATGTATGTGTATATGTCTCAGTGGGAGAAACAAATTGTTACTTACCACTTCAAATAAAGCACACCACCATGTTTTTTTTTGGAAGAGTGCATATTGCTGGTGAACCAGAAGTTATCCAGGATTGGACCATAAATTGCTAAAAGGAGTCGCAGTGTGTGATCAGGAAGACTGAAAAAATTGTAGTTTATGGAAGGTATGCAAGTCAATTACTGATCCTGTATCTATTGGGTCACCATGGAGAGGGGGTATGATGTTGAAAGACCCGAAACCCCTAATGAACCTCAGCTAGATATATCACTGATGATGTGTACCAAAGTATCCAACAGATGTATTTTATAAAATTACTTTAGAAAATATTTTTTATTTGCTGTTAATAAACATAGTGTAAGAAATTTCATTTGTTTAGCTTTATGATGTACATCCAAATTTTGTGTATATTTAGGCAGAATCAATTCTTACCCTATTTTATAAATTTCTTGTTTGTTACATGCTGTGTTAACTGTAATATCTAATATGTTATGACAGTTTTCCACAGAATGTAACTTGCTAATGATTAAGCTCTGAAATTCTTTCCTCTATCAAGTTTAATCATTTTAAAATGATCATTTACTGACTTTCTCTCCATGGCATTTTGTATGCTTAATAAAAATGTCTTTTGAGCAAACTATACATATTAGATTGTTGCAAAAATAATTGCCACTTTTAACCATCAATTTTAAAGTGCTATATCTTAGCTTAGAATAGAAAATATTAATTGCAATAAGAAACATTACAATTATGCATCATTGCCAACAATAACCAAGTCTATAATAGAAACCAATGAAAATCTTTGAAGATGTTTTAAGTTGTTGCTTTATTGTGACAATAGAATATCTACCAAGAATGGTAATATATTAAAAGAGCCTTTGTCAGGGACAAAGGTGATAGGGAGAAAAAGAAAAAGAAGACAGATGAATTTGACTAGACTGAAAAAATATTCTTTCAAAATTTTTGAAACTACCAGTGTCTCTCGTTTTGTGTGCATGTGTAGACATGACAATATAAACAAAGCCCAGTCTGATGAAATCCTAACAGATGAAACGCATCACAAAAACTTTTTTCCAATTTGTCATACTATTTTTCTAAACATATATATATATATATATATATATATATATATATATATATGAGGTGTGCTGAAAAGTCTCAACTTGACCAATTAATTTTCATACTCCATCTCAGTTACTATTTGAATTTGCTGAAAAATTAGTTGTCATCCTGAACAGACATGGAGGGAAATTCCCTCTCTCACCACCAAACATAGTCAAACTAGCATAAATAGTTCCAATTTTTTAAAATAAACCAGTTTGTCTGATGACTGCAAAAGTGTGAAACACAGGGTCGCAAACTCATATCCATACAGCTGAATATATATATATATATATATATATATATATATATATATATATTTATTTATTTATTTTACATCAAAATTTTTGTATATTTAAGAAGAATCAATTCCTACCCTATTTTATAAGTTATAAATTTCTTGTTTGGTACATGGTATGTTAACTGTAATAGTCTATTATGGTAGCATAGATTTTAGCCTGAAACCATTGAAAATCTTTGAAGATGTTTTAAGTTGTTGTTTGGTTGTTGAAGACTATTTCTTGCAGGAAATTGTGGAGATGCTTGAAAAAGTTTGTCATCCTGTTTGCTTAAGACATGTGGCCAGATGTTGTCATGGAAAAGTAATTGTCCTTTTCAAGTGAACAATGTTGGATATCAGAATTACAGTTAATTTTGTTGATTTTCTTGTAATATTTTTTCCCCTGTGATGGTTTTGCCAGTATTGAAGAAGTTGTAGTGGGTTTATTCCCTTTGCTGACTACCAAAGAGTGACCTATGACCTTCTTTTGATGCAGTTTTGGCACTGCAATTTTGTGAGAGGTCATAGGTTGTTGCAGTGAATTTATTTTTATTACTTCTCACAGTTCAATCAAGAAATAGGCCATTTTTTGTTGCATAAAAAAAAGTGCAGCAATTTGTTTGGTTTCCATTTTGTTCATGTAGCATCCATTTGTAAAGTTGTTATGGTAATTTACCCATGCATGCATGGACTCTCCCAGCTATAAATAGGAGAAGGTACTGCCTTTTGAGAGAGGGAAGTTTCCAGCAGTGAGCTCTGACAGTTGAACTAAACATTCTTGTTGTAACACTCTCATTTGTATATGCTTGTATTACTGTTTCTGTTAATATATTTGTTTAACTCAATTCCTCTCTTGTGTCTTTATTTCTGGACTTTACACAGCCACAAGAAAAGTATTTTTGATTTTCTAACTTGGGGCAAATGTTAAACAGCTATTAAAGGGTTAATGCTTTGTTTGTCATAATATTTAAAACCTAATAATTAAAATAATTAGCATATAAAAGTTTAAGTGACAAGTCAAACAGCAAAACACAAAAGGATCACAAGAGGATATATCACAATGGCATTCTCCAGAAAAGTGCTACCAAAAACAAAATCTACATTAAGATAAGAAATTTTTGGATATAATAAAAAGGATCATGAATTATAAAAAGAGAATTTTCAGCCAACATTGTTTTGAATCAATTAAAAAATCTTTGTGTTTGTACCCACTGAAAACGGATAAATACAAGAGTTTGTGACAGGTTGTGATATGTCAACTAAAAATGCCAGCTTGTTTATACAAATCTATGCTAAGTAAAAGTCCATTTCTTGCAATATGTCACTCTACAATTTCATAATATTCATTTGTTAAAACACTGGTTAGCTACAAAATCAATCAAATAAAAACAATTTATTCTATTTAAGAGTAATTATTTTGCTATATTTAATCACAATTTTAAAACTTTATGCATTTAACATTCAATATTTGTAATTTTTAATGGTGAATATAATTCTGGCTGATATCTATCTATATATATATATATATATATATATATATATATATATATATATATATAACAAAACATATTTTTTTCTCAGTTTCTTCTTTAAATAATTTTATTATTTTTTTATAACTTAATAGAGATTAAATTTAAAATTGGTAATTTTTAATTTTATAGTAAAATTTAATATTAATTAATTAGAATGAATTTTAGTTATTTTATTCATTCCATGAATTTTAGTCTAACCCTAAGATTAAAGCATTAATTAATTATTATAACCAAGCTTCGTTGTTAAGTTTTTTGAATTCTCATATACTTGTATTTTAATTGGTCATTACAGCTTATGTAACAGTGTTCCCCTAACAAGGGTTGTTTGGATGAATTTGAACCTTTTAAAACCCTTTAAACATTCAACACCATAACTCGATAAGACACCAGAAGTGTCAAAACAAAATGGCTATTTTTGTAGTGATTTTATAACATATTTATGTTATAATTTTCGAATAAATAATTATACATATATATATATATATATAAATGAAAATTGAGGTCAACATTCAGAGGTGACAAGGTGTTTCATGCTGTTTTCTGGCGATGTCGCCTGATGATTGTGTCTCGCATGAAACAGCCTTTTGCCTCTGAGTGTTGACTTCAATGTCCACTTTTATATTACCATATGCTCTGTCTCTGATATTGTGCACTTTATCCTATAATTATAGCACACCTTAAAACTATATTTCTTTATATATATATATATATATATATATATGTATATATATAAATCATCCATATTATTTATATATATATATATATATATATACATATATATATATATATATATATATATATATTGTCATCCACAGACAGACTGTTTCACTGTATCAAAGCTCATCTGTGTGGCTAGACATCTGATTGCTTCCAGCCAGAATCAAAACCCACATGATTCAGCAATAGTCGGATATTTTTCCCATAAGCCATTGGCGCACGGTTGAAAGAAAGATTAATTTTTATGTTCTTATTCCATGAATAAACATGCTAATGACTGACAAAGTCTCTTACAATATATCAACATTCTTGGTAGATTTTCTGTTTTTCACAATGTGGGAGATTCAGTGACAAAGGTGATGGAGAGAAAAAGAATACTGATGAATTTGGCTAAATTGAAAAAATATTCTTTCAAAAATATTCACTCAAAAATTTTAAAACTACCAGCATCTCTCATTTCATGCACATGTGCAGATTGAACAACATCAACAAAGCCCAGTCCTATGAAATCTTAACAGATGAAACAAGTCACAAAAACTTTTTTACAATTTGTCATACTATATATCTATATCTATCTATCTATCTATCTATCTATCTATCTATATATATATATATATATATATATATATATATATGAGGGGTGCTGAAAAGTCTTAACTTGACCAATTCATTTTCATACTCTTTCTCAGTTTATATTGGAAATTGATGCAAAATTATAAAAAACTAGCAGTAGAGCACTACGTTGCCCGGAGATGTAACAGTAAGAGATAGATCAAGTATCGACCATCATAAAGACTGAAAAATAAAATTAACAAAGATTATTGTTTAAGGTTGCCGGACACGCATGTCTTAATTATTTTTTTTTTAGTTTTTTTTTTTTTTACGAATTGGTCAAACCCAAACTCAAACGAAAACATTGTTTTCAATCGTTATGAGTCTACCGATTGAATAGAATTTTATTATAAACAATTGTCTTGTAAATGGAATTTTTAAAGCATTCTGAATGTAAAAATAAAGAAAAAAGTGTGCAAGACAATAAGAAACACTACCTGCCAAAAAAAAGTGAAGTTTTGTTGAAATTGGTTGAAAAATGTAGGAAATCTGATCGCATATATAAATGAACACACACACACATACAAACAACCTGGGTTTTATAATAAGTATAACTCGATATGAGTTGTCCCCCTTTCATTCTCGAGATGCCTCTTAATCGTGTTTTCAAATTGATTTTGTGCAAAAACAATTGTGTTTTTCCAATTTTTAGCATGTCAGAACCACCACAAGGTAATTTTACGTAGTCGTGTGAAGTTTTGTTGAAATCGGTTGAAAAATGTAGGAAATCCGATCCAATATATAAACGTACAGACACACACACACACACAACCTGGGTTTTATAATAAGTACGATCTGCTTTAATACTTACTAAATCTAGGTATCCAGGAAAAACTAGTTCATCTTGGTATTGCTTGTACACTAAAATTATTCCATTTATTATTTAGATAATAGAAAAGTACATACATTTCTTTATCTTGTAAAAGATGAAATTTAACATACCTTACTGGGCAGAATAAAAGTAATTAATAATAATAATAATAATAATTATAATAATCTGGTAGTATTAACTGTATTACAATTTTACAAACCTTTTTCTCTTTTTATGTTCATTGGTGTTTTCTTGATGTTTTTGTTCACGTACTTGGTACCATTTCAGCAATTCCACTGATGAAACATGAATTAATTTTGGCACATCACAAGTTGACAACATGTGAGATTGACAATATTTCAGGTTATCCATAGAAATCAAAATTTATTTTGAATGATTTCAAATTTAGGAGTTTCTTTTTTGAAGAATTTACTTTATAAGAAATAACTTTTCAGGGAAGAAAATACATATGTGAAAAGACAGAGAAAAAGCTCACCAGTGATGAAAAAGAGTAATTGTCAATGCCAAGAGACCTTTTGTTTCAACTTGAAGAGGTAACAAATTTCAGAACTGGTGAAGGTGGCACTGCAAATGGTTTGGGATTTCCTAAATTATTTTAACTTTTTCATTTTTTCTTCTTAATATTGTTTTAAATTTGATTTTGAATTTCAAATAACATTTCTAACATGCCAGGTGATTTTATATTTTATTTAAAAATATACTTTGTAGCATTTGCAGCTGTTTTCACAAGGAGAGAAGAAAATGATTTTCAGACCAACATTTATTGGTTAGAGTAATTTTCATAATTATATATAGGGTTGAAACAATGCTTTTCGGTATTTTTTAATAGATGTTGTTGAATATGTGATTTTGTTTCATGTTGACTGAAATTTATGACTAATATACAGGGTGTCCCAAAAAATTTGACATCATTTCACAGGCCAATAATTCTGGCAATTCTTGTTGAAATAACCTCAAATTTTCACAGAATATATAGCACCAGATCAAGATTTTATATTTAATGGAAGGGGACAGTACATGCTTATCTCAGTGAGAAACTGCCAGAGAGATGGATTGGTTGTGGTGGAGATGAAGATAGTTTTCTGATGAAATGGCCGCTGCAGTCACCGGACCTGTCCCCATGTGATTTCTTTTTATGGGAAAGGGACTGGTCTATGTACCCCCTCTTCCTGCTAGCATTGATGTACTCAAGCAGAGAATCACTTCCATACTGAATAATGTTACTGGAGACATGCTACACCATGTTTGGCAAGAGCTTAACTACCGAGTTGATGTGTACCATGTCACAGGTGGTGCACATATTGAACACCTATGAAATTGGTTGCATAATAAACTTATGATGTTCAACACCTAAATTGTTCAATTTCATTGAGCTAGACTTAGTAGTTTTCAAGATAATTACTTTTAAAATGATGTCAATTTTTTTTGGACACCCTGTATAAACATATTCATTGCATCTTTCTATATGATTCATATGTAAATTGTGAATTTTAAATGTTTTCATATTAAAAGGGAAAATAGAAAAAAATAAGATGCATTTTCATAATTTCATGCCAATTTATTTTCAAAAAGGAAGAAAAAAACATTGTACAAACATTCATGGCATTGTACAACAGTATTCTATTAATAGAATAAAATCTTCTACTATGTACCATGTCCCTTCAGGATATTGACAGTCATGGCTCTCCACAATTTCCTGTCCTTTGTAGATCTTAATAAATTTTATCTTTTTGTTATATTTCCTAAACCTTTCTTATAACAAATGTATGGTAGCACGGAAAGTCCGAACAGTAAAGTAAGTTTGAAGATATTTTCTGGGAAAAATAAAAAAAACAAGGAAGTTAGATGATGAGTGAATACAAAAATGAGAGTCTGATAAAAGTTCTATGGATTGATGTTGGAGTTCATTCGGAGGAAGGTAGGAGCGAGAGGATGGTAACTGATACACGAGTTTGGCTTCATGTGAGTGGTGCAGACGGGAAATCTAGAAGTATTGATAGTGTGCGGTAGGTCAGCCCAACTGCCAAGGTAATGTGTTCTTGTGGGATGAGGGAAGCAAAGAAGCCACTGACTGTTGTAGTTGCTGGTGAGATGAGAATACCCCTTTTTTGTAGCCTGCAGGGTCATATTTATATTCCTTCAGTGGATTGAGAAGGCAGCCACATCCTTGGCTTGCAGTGCCTTCCAATTGGCTGAAAATAATTGTCTGTCATGTGACTTCTTGCCACTACATCCACCATCCTGTGACCTTGAGATGACCTTTCTGACCATAAAGAAGGGTCTATGAATCACAACAAGATTTGCCTCAGAGTATAACAGCACTCTGTGATCTCATCACAATTCATATATGAAAGAGTCAAGATATTGGGTGTTAGTGCATGATGAATTAATTGTATTTTAATGGGAATTGTCCGCGTGTTCTCCTGGTTGGGTAGTATCTCAATGTGGGCGTATTTGATTGTGACACCAAGTAGTGTGTGGTGAGTGTGTGCCAGGCACAACATATTTCTAACGTATGTTACTATGTGAGAAAACGAAATTATTTTTGCACCAACCTAATATTTTCTTTATTTTTCACCATTTTCATTATTTTTCTATCACTTGTTTAAGTCACTAAGAAAACCTGAATCACCTAAAAACATTAGTAAAGATTTTTTTTTTTTCACTTGACATTATAATATATATTTTTTTTGTATTTTAGGCGACATTGGTCAAGCATTAAGGATTCCAATGGACATGTTCTTGAACACAGCAAAACTGCAGTAACCAGCTACATTACACATATCATGCATACAATTCTGAACTCTCATAGCAAATGTCCTTCTTTGATGCGGCTGGTCTTTAAAAATCTTAAGGAACAAGTGCAATGTAAATGGTCTCCAGACAATGAGGCTAATTCGGTAAGGCAACCCCTGATCAAAATGTATTCTCAGAAAAAAACATTATTATTTGTGATTACATGTAACATTATATAGAAAACTGAACATGTTGCAACTAAGCCTGATGTAATCTCTAGAAATGTTATTGATTTAAATTTTGGGGGATATTTAATGATATAAATATTATATTTTTGTGATATCTCAGGAACAAATAATCATTAGAGAAGAAGACAAATTTTGTAAGAATTAATAAAATTACACTACAATTCAAAAGTTTGAAGCCATTCCTAGAATTAATAGAGGATGGACTTGACAAAAGAGTAAAAAAAAAAATGAAAAAGAGCTCTTAGAGTCATTGAAAAAAGAATGGAATCAATTATCAAACTTATACTTTGAGAAAATTTTGCAATGGATGCCAAAAATTTGTGCTGCAGTAATCAAGCCTAAGGGAGGATATTTTGATGAGAGAAAAATTTAATCATAAAATGCTTTTCTTTCTTTTTGTTATAATAAAATTTCTGATAGAAAATCATATCTTACTTTTTTTTTTTAACTATGTATAATAATTTTCTCTTATTGAAAGTACAAAACAATTACTTTTCGGGTCAATTAAAAAAAATATCAAGGGTTTTCTCAAACTTTTGAACTGTAGTGTAGTTCAGTAAAATTCTGAATGTTTAGACACTAGTGGCTGTGAAACTGATTTTATCAAAATATATTGACAGTATATTTGCCAATTTATTTTTACTATTCATTAGCTTGTATTTATATTTTGTAAGTATTTACAATAAATTGATATTGTTTCAGAAAAATCTAAAGGAATCTTGAAAGTTGCTGAGACAAATTTGTATAATGTTTGTATGATCCCAGATTTGCTTTTATTATAGTTACTGTAAAACTGACAGACCATAGAATCCATCTGATGTGCAGATGCAATGTTAGCATCCATGAATTAGGAGATGGAAAGGAAAAGTAACTTCTTTCTTTTTATATGCTATGTCCTTTCAGAACATAGATGATCATGGCTGTCCACTTCTCCCTATCCCTTGTAGCTCTCAATAAATTTTGTGCTTTTGCCATTTCGCCTAGACCATGATCTGTTATCTACTTGCTTAAGCCCGCCAGGAATGTTATGCATTGCTTTCCCTTGTCTCTCTTTCCCTCTATTTGACCTGTGAGTATCAGATTATCCAGGCCCTCCTTTCTCATTAAGTATCCCAGAAATTTCAGCTGCCTCTTCCTGATATTAAATATAAGCCTCCTTCTTGTTTCCATCCTCTCCAAGACCTCATCATGGCTCACATGCTCGGTCCATGATATCCTTAGCATCTTTCTGTACAACCATGTCTCTGTCGCCTCAAGTTTCTTTTTCATCTTTGAGGAGACCATCCAACATTCGCTTCTGTAAAGGAGTTCAGATAACATTCTGAGCATAAATATCATGTTTCTTGTTTTGGTATCTGTAACGGACCCGTACTGTTCTTTTTTTTTTTATCTCTGGCCTGATTCTGCTGCGTGATCTATTCCTCAGAATATGAATGATTAGTTTTGTTATGTGGCTCATTAGGCTGATTGTTCAGTGGAGTTCAGATGCAGAGCTGAATTGAAAATAAAATATTTGAACAAGTTCCTGATAATGGTCACTTAAGTATAGATGCAAAATATAATTGTGCAAACAAAAAATTTAATGGAAAACCATTTATTAAGGCAAGACAAGTAGCAAAGAGACTTTCAAGACACTGAAGCAGGCAACATTAGAAGTGATTCCTCTAGATTTTCCAACCAAGGATGATTTTCTGATTGCATTGAGAATAATATCCTCAAATAGACAGATGTGTAAATCAGTAGAGATTGAAACTGTTTGTCTGCAAAACTACTTCATTGGAGGTTGTTATATTGATATACTACAAAGATACCCTTTGAAATCTGTCACAGTATTTGTGGATTGTCTTATTGCCTTTTGTCTATCATATTTAATGATCAGAAAGGATCTAAAAAAAATAGGAGTACTTCCTTAAAGTGTAACCAGGTCAATTTTACATGTTTAGTAGTTTTAATGTTAATAGAAAATGATTAACATGAGTTCTACAAAATAAAGAAGTTTTTCTTTTCTTTTCTTTTTATAACACAAGACTTGTAGAAATATCTGATAACAAAAATTAATTGTTAGTGCTTTGTTTTTCTTTAAAGTCTCTGTGAGTTTTAGAGAAATATCAGCAGCTGTATGGTGTTAAAAGCATTATCGCCAATTTGAGAATTGTAATTGATACTGTTCATTCAGTGGTCAAAGGAACGGACTTGCAGTGAGAGACAGTTGTATTATTTCATTTTGTTTGTTGGACAAGTAAACTGTTCTTAAGCAGTTTGAAAATATTCTCATTTTTAAATGTTTTGATGGGATCACACACATGTGTGTTAGCTCCACAAATTTCTTACAAAATGATTGCATCTTTTCTTGTACATACAATTGGTCTAAGTATGTGGTTGAATGCTTTATTTTTTTGAAAACATGCATAGGCATTTTTATATATTAAGAACTGTGGCAAAGATGATCTGATTTTTCTAGAACTTTCCTTGGCGGGAAATTCCATCATTTCTTATACATGTTGTTTTAATATTTACATTGTATCAATACTACCCATATTAACAATTTCTGTTTTTGCTGGATCAGAATTTTCATACAAACAATTTGGATTAGCTTCCAAAAACTTTTGAAAATTAAATCAAAAAATTAGAATTAAAAAAATAGCTGGGAGAGTATAATAGTTTGGCCAGAAGAATATGTAAAAAATTTTTAAAAATATGTAAAAATTTTTTAAAAATAGTTGGGAGAGTATAATAGTTTGGCCAGAAGAATATGTAAAAAATTTAAAAAATATGTAAAATTTTTAAAAAATAGTTGGGAGAGTATAATAGTTTGGCCAAAAGAATATGTAAAGCTTTTTAAAAATTTGTAAAAATTTAAAAAAACTAGTTGGGAGAGTATAATAGTTTGGCCAAAAGAATATGTAAAGCTTTTTAAAAAATATGTAAAAATTTTTAAAAAATAGTTTGAAGAGTATAATAGTTTGGCCAAAAGAATATGTAAAGCTTTTTAAAAAATATGTAAAATTTTTTAAAAAATAGTTGAGAGAGTATAATAGTTTGGCCAGAAGAATATGTAAAAAATTTTTTTAAAATATGTTAAAAAATTTTTTAAATAGTTGGGAGAGTATAATAGTTTGGCTGGAAGAATATGTAAAAAAACCTGCTGCCTGTCCCACTGGAAGTTAACAGATATGTTCATGATATAATATTGCAAAATGAAGTTACAAAAATTCAGGTAATTGATTGGTCATTTTAACTGGGTGGCATTTCAAACTAGACCAGATCTGAGCTATGATATAAGTGAATTCAGTTTAGAAGTAGAAAAGAGTTGGCAGCATTAAGCAAGTCAATAAATCTGTTAGAACAGTTAAGTGAGAAAAATCTGATACTCATTCCAGTAACCTTGAAAAAGTAAAGATTGTTACTTACAATGATACTTCATTTGATAACCTATTGGATAGAGGATCAGAAGGAGGATAGATATTATTTCTAGCTGGTGATGATGGCAAATACATGCCTATGTTATGACAGTCTAAAAGGAGAGCAGTCGAAAGCATTTTGGCTGCTGAAACATTAGCTATGGTTGATGTTGCAAAAGCAATTATTTTCTACAGAAAATTTATCTTAGAACTCATTTGTTTCTTTAGAAGATGAAACTAGAAATGTGCCTATAAACTGTTACACCAATAATTCTTCTCTTCATGGTACAGCTTATTTTTCCACTGAAATTCTAGACAAACTGCACAATGAAATTTGTATACTTAGAGATATTAAATAAGTGGTAAATAATGGAAGTATCATGAAGTATGAACAGATTGCAGATTCCTTCACAAAGAAAGTTCCTTCATACAATCAAAATTAAAAGACTTCACATCACAGAGTTGCAAATGTCTTAAAGAAAGTAAAAAATAGGAAGAGTTCTTCAGAAGAGTTATTACCCTTTAGTAATATATATAAGGATATATTTAGTTATCTGCCATTGGATATAAAAGCAGCATCTTCCATTATCTCCTATTATTATATGTACGAATTGGGTCTGGAATCTACAGATGGGTAGTTTTACAATATCTATTAATATTTTTTTATGTAAAACTTTTCACCGTTCAATTTTTTAGTTTTATCAGTTAGAAATTGTAAATTTTATATACACCAAGTTTTTATTAACTGTTGTATTAAACTGTTTACACTAAATAAAACTCTGAATTAGAATGAAATGATATCAAAAAGATATATATGTAAATGATATCAAAAACAGATATATATGTAAGTGAGAAGAGAAACAGATATATATGTAAATGAGAAGAGAAACAGATATATATGTAAGTGAGAAGAGAAACAGATATATATGTAAATGAGAAGAGAAACAGATATATATGTAAATGAGAAGAGAAACAGATATATATGTAAGTGAGAAGAGAAACAGATATATATGTAAATGAGAAGAGAAACAGATATATATGTAAATGAGAAGAGAAACAGATATATATCTAAATGAGAAGAGAAACATATATATCAAAATGAGAAGAGAAACAGATATATAAATGAGAAGAGAAATAAAAATCTTGTGAAATTATTTTTATTCATAAATTATTTGCTACTATTAAAACTTATTAACCTGTGTGAATAAAATTATGTATAAAAGTTTATATTAATGGCCTATTAAAATTGTTTTGTGAGGGAGAAGAAATGCATTCTTGCCTTTCCCAAGGGCAATAGTGTGAAGTGAATTCAATAATCTTGGCAGGAATCTTAATTCCAATTTTAATGCTGATAACATCTAAACTACTCACACATCCATTACATTTCCAAAAAGTTAAAATATTCAGTGAAATCAGAATAGATACATTTTGCATTGGACTGAGATTTTGAATAAGTTCTATTTATGTTAAATATTGGATCATTTAAGTATTAGCAAGCTACAAGAAGTGAGCAAGTAAGAATCCATGATAAATTGTATGATTAAATAAGTGTAGTAAATAAAAATCATTCTGAATAGTTTAACATTATAATGAAAATTATTATAAATAGTTTACATTTATTTCAAATGGTATTTCACTTTTGCAGCTCTATTTGTTTTTTGTCTCATAAAAATCACAGAAATATATTTTATGAATGTAGCTTATACCATCTGTATACCATTTTTCTTTATGGCCTCCCAACTTTTTTGTCTCTTCTCAGGATTATGCATATCATGCCGTGAGTGGGTTTCTATTTTTGCGATTCTTTGTCCCAGCTGTTTTGTCACCAAAGCTCTTCCTGCTTCAGGAACATCATCCAGACAGGAAGGTCAGCCGTACTCTTACATTATTAGCCAAGGCAAGTACTTTTTAAAGTTATTTTAATCATAAAAAAAAGATATGAATATGTGTAAAACATTTGCATTAAATTAAGATGCCCCAGATCATATAAACTTTAACAAATTATCCTTATTACTTGAGAGAAAGCATTTTCTTAACTCTACAAAATATGTTTGGACATTGTGGTTCAGTTGATAAAGTAACTTTTTAAACAAATCATCTATATATATATATATATATATATATATATATATATATATATATATATATATATATATATATATATATAAAACAGAGGATGTCTATGTGTCTGTCTATCTGTCTGTGTGATATCTTTTCGCTCAAGATCTATCCAACCAATTTTGACTAAACTTGGCACATACATTGTACAATGTAAGAGATAGGTTCTTAATGTAAAAAAAATGATAATTTAAAAAAAAATCAATAATCAATAAAGCTGATCAAAAAGCGATAAATTCAACTTTTTTTCCTCCAATTTCATTCAAACTCAGTATGTAGGTTACTTTCATAATGTGCAGTTCAATGATATCTCATTTTTATTTCTATGCCACTGCGTTTAGTGAAAAACTGTGAAAAGCAAAAAATCAACGTTAGCACAAATCAATTTCCACACAAATTTTAAACTAAAAACTTCCTCAAATTTCAAGCAATCTAATATAAACTTCACTCAATCATAGCCAACAATAAGATGATTGTTTTATCAGTCATTTAACTTGATAATTGAGTCCACCCATATAGTGAAAACCCATGTAAATAGTGAAAAATCGCGATTTTTTACTGGTTCCTTTCTTATTTTTTGTTGATCTTTCAGCTAATTTTCATCAAACTTAATTGCTTTATAAATGTATCCTCGTTTACATCCCTGGTAGCACACTGACAAATTGACTTTCAATTGGATCTTGAGAGAAACTATATTACACAGACAGAAAAATAGACACACACACAGACATCCTCTGTTTTATATATATATATATATATATATATATATATATATATATATATATATATAGATATATAGATATATAAAGTCTCAACTATTTTCAAATCATCATCTGAATGTGCTCTGTTGAAAACTGAAAAAGAATCTCTGGTGAAGGATAAAACACAAATCAAAATATTTAGGAGACATTCTTCAGGCATAGATCTAGGTACATTAAAACACCAATGTAAATTATATTGCCCTCTATGAATCTTAGCCAGCTGATCAATTCTTACTTCCAACATCTGACTAGTTCTACTTATATTTTCAGCAGCACACTGACATTTAAAGACATAAGTCACCAAACTAACAAGATATAACATTCTTATGCCTAGATTGTGGCATAACAATTGAAAACTAATTGAAGATTAGCAGAAAACAATAATGTCAAAGATTTTGAAGAATTTACATGGCATATCTTGTGCTAATGTCACCAATCCATGGTAATTGCAAATAGATGTGACACTTTTCTGGACTATACAATTTCAGTTTATTAAACTGCACAATTTTAGCACAAATGCTCAATTGCATAATATCAATATAATGTTGATATGACATTAATGTTAATCAAGCCTAATAATGTTAATCTTTTAATGTTAAACAATTAATATGAAAATCAAATTTTGAATACTTAACTTTGACAGGTATGATAATCCAAATTTATGATTGTTTGTCTAAACTGAGTAGGATTTCTTTTTAATGTAATTTCCAGTACAGATATTAGTAAGCCAAGAAGTATTGCTATTAAGGATAAAGTTAAAAAAAAAAGTATATTCAATTTTTAAAAATTGGTGGATGCTATTAACATACAAATAAAAATAAATAAATTTTCTGAAATGATGATAAACTACATCCGTGTCCTGGGTAAGATGATAAACTACATCCGACAGCAAGGCCTCTGATCAGGTGGTTTTGAGGAGTGTGGAACTACCTCTTAATTGCTGGTGTTCCCAGGTCCACCCTGACCTGGGGTGGTAGCACCTGTTAGGGTCCCAACTATGGGCAAATAGTTAACCCCTAAACTGGGGTCAAAACACTATGAAAGTGCAAAAATAGGTTTTAATACCAGCGATAGATTTTTTTGAAGAAAAATTATTACCAGCAATACATTAAATCATAAAATTACCTGGTCTGTAATCTCAGTTGTAAATCTCTGGGTGAGGACAAGGCTTAATATGCTTTTTTACTTAAGTCAGTTTCAAGTAATTTATGTTGTCACTTTTTTTTTTTTCCTTTTCCTAGAAAACCAGGCATCTTGGGTAAGATACATCCACGTCCTGGGTAAGATGATAAACTAAATCCGACAGCAAGGCCTTTGATCAGGAGGTTTTGAGGAGTGTGGAACCACCTTTTAATTGCTGGGGTTCCCAGGCCCACCCTAACCTGGGTTGGTAGCAGCTTTTAGGGTCCCAAATATTGGCAAATAGTTAACCCCCTAAATGGGTCAAAACACTATATAAATTGGTTTTAATACCAGCAGTACTTTTTTGGAAAAAAATATTACCAGCAATACATTTTTGAACAAGAATATCACCAGCAATTAAAATCTTGTCAGCATTAGATAACCAGTTGAGGTTGATATGCCGTAAAACAAAATAAACCAAACTAAACTCTTCTGAAAAAGCCTACAAGTTTGATCTCCTTGTTGTCATGTTTTCTAGTTCTCAATAACTCATATATTCATTTTTGTTTTTACTATCAGGTAACACAAACAATTGGAAATCTATCAGAGCCAGTTGGAAAAGAGCAATGGATGCAACCCCTTCATGGATTCATCCATGAGAAAATCAATGATGTGCGAACTTTCATAGACACTCTTACTGACATTGATGAAGATTATAGTAAGTTTGATTCTGTACTTTGTTATTTGGGCAATCTTTTTTTTTAAAAAAAATCTTTTAACAACATTGTTTTTTTGCTTTTTAAACATGATTGATCTTTAAAACCTGGACTTCTTAGATTAACCAGGATATTTTTGATAGCCTGTTAATAAATTAGTGTTTTTTGTCAATTTTTTAAGTGGGTGAAAATTATATGTAGCTTTGTTAATCTAAAAAAAACTATAATATTAAATCTAAACATTTCAATTTAGTAGATGCTGAGGAAGAATGAGTGAAAGAGTTTCAAGAAATATAATGAATTCTTTTCAAAAAAAGTGAAACCCCATAGAAACCAATAGCCAGAATTCACAGATATAGATTTTCATACCAGAAAAGAAAAGCAAATCTTTTGCATTATTGTAATCATGCTTTGTTTTTCACATAATTCCCTTCTGTTTATGCATATATCTCTATATCGTTTTAAAGATCTGCACTTCCTTGTTGGGTGGTGTTCAAATTTTTTATTTACTATTTTTTTATCTGGCATTGAAGCAAAGACGAATAAACACAATTTTTGTGTAATAATATTCTCACAGCATCAACATAATCAAGGGCTAGAATCAGCTTCAGAATGGATTGTGTATTGTTGGTTCCAAAAATTTCCCTTTTGGTGATTTGGATCTCAAAAATGAATTTGATCGGTCACTTGACAATGAAGCATTGTGAACAGTCATGGAGGCTTATCCAGAAACAAACACATGTGCATTGGGGTAAAAATGAAGAAACTAAATCAGCAGCTTGGCACTTCTAACAGTTTGCTTTTTATTTGATCATTAAATGATCCTTTTCTTCACTGTGTTCTTATGGTAGTTATGAGGTTATCTATTGTGGACGACTTGTTTATCTTATGACAATGTTCATTCCCACCCCTATATTAGCATATGTGATTTCGGTGGATATTAACCTTGTGTAATGATTATTTTGTATTTATCAATATTCTGCACATTTTCATTTCTTTATATAAACAATATAATAAAACAAAAGGATAAGCTGAATATTGAAGTTTCAAGACTTATCACAGAATAGAAGTTAATAGGCTTTCCTATCACCCAGTTTATACTCCTCTCCCTTCTCTTGAACAAAAGTAAAGGCTTATCTCTTGTTTTCTGTTTAGGAAGGGGTTCCTGAATCCTTTCCTTTTCTCAGGCCTTAATAGTGGTGCTGTCATGAATTCTTTGTGTTATGTATGGATGGTGGCAACGGCTCCTTATAGTGAAGGTACCAAGTTGGCAGTTTTCTGGTTGCTGTTCCTGACTGGTAGTTAGAAGCCTGAAATTTGTGTAGCATCTTGAGAGGCTGCTCTGATCAACAGTTGCATAATATTGAGGTTTTTGCAGTGCCATGTTGCACATGAAAGGGTGTCCCTGCAAGCTCCTCCAGTGGGCAACCCTGAGGCCACACCATGTTGCAGCCTGTGCCAGTTCCCTTCTTGGACATGTTACATTACACAACTGACAGCTACTACTACCCTAGGCCTTTCCTTAGCAAAATAACACACCATGACTATAAGCAACCAAAGATATAAAACTAAACCAACTCAACAAAAAATACCTAAACTCCTCAACCTTTCTTTTGCCAACATTTGTGATATTTTTACCAAATTCTGCAGTGTGGAATCGTTCCTCTTTGGAAAGTCTCCAGACATCCTAGCTCTCTGTGAAACTAATTTTAATTCTTCAATCCCCTCCTCAGATTTCTTGATTCCTGATTACTTTCCTCTTTTTGATAAGGACTCTAATGTCCACATGCATGACCTGGAAGTTTATGTCCATGAACATCTCCCACTGGCCAGGGAATCTCCAGACCATTCTTACATTTCTGTCACTCTCTAATTAACTCAGTCATCTATCTTTTCTTTCTCTACCATTCCCCTTCTTCTCATGATTGTTGCATACTGGATAGTATTTCTGATAATATAGACAAGGCCAAGTGTTTGGTGACTTTAATGACCACCATACCAAGTGACTTAAATACTCTGTCACTGACCTCACAGACATACAAACCCTTAACTTCTCACTCACTCGATCTCTCATGCAAGTGGTGGACTTCCTCAAACATTTCCCCAGTAACCCTGATAGACACACTTCTCTTCTAGATTTCTTTTTTACCTCTATCCCTGACTCATGCAGCTCTGCCCTCTTAGCAACTCTGATCATGCGGTAGTGTCTGTAAACGTCTCTTTCCAGTCCCTCACCAGCAAGAACCTCCTAACAACAGAGTATTTTTCTGTTATCAATGAGCAGATCGGGTATCGTTCCATTATTTCCTTCATGACATCCCTTAGAATTAAGTTTTTAATCATCCTGTTCAAAAATGCACATTTTGGGTGAAAGCCGGCATTGATGCTTTCATTATAGCAAGGAAATACCAAGTTAAACTGCATTCATCTCCTTGGTTCTTACCTGCATGCTCAGCTGCTATAGCCCACAGGAATCACTTCTTCCAGCTGTACCAGAGTGACATGCCTGATTGTAACAGATATGTCTTTATCTTTGCAAGCATGTCTTCAAAGTTACTGTTTGCGGACAGAATGAAACAGCATATAGCATCTTACAAGTTCAGTTCTAGAGATTATTGACAGCTCTGAAAGAGTGTGCTGAGCAACAGCAAAGATAAGGTTGAATGCTTTGCTTGGAAATTCTCTTCCAAACTCAACACTTGACTCATTTGGAGTACCCACACTCGATTTCCCCACTAGAATAGAGGCTCTACTGAGTAATATGCACATAACTCCATCACTGGTCTTGGAAATCATTTCTGAATTAAACTCCCATAAGGCAAACAGAGATGATGGCATCCCAGCCATCGTCCTAAAGAATGTGCTCCCAAGCTGGCTCCAGTTCTCTCAAAATTCTACAATTATTGCCTCACAGCTTCCTGCTTTTCAGCTTGTTGGAAGTCCTCTTTTGTAGTTCCTGTTTTTAAGAACTGGACAAGCTTCTGACCCCTCTATCACCCTATTCATCTGCTACTACATTTTGGCAAAGTATTTGAGGCTTTAATCAATGCTGAAGTGGTTAAGCATCTTACCTCTCATGACCTAATCTCTGACAAACAATATGCCTTCCATTTTTCCAGGTCAACTGCTGATGCGCTATCATCACTGAATATGTATATCAAGCTCTTGATAATAACAGCAAAGCTTGAGCTGAGGCCTTAGATATCTCAAAGGCAATTGACAGGATTTGGCATGCTGCTCTTCTATATAAGCTCCAAGGCAACAGTATTACAGTTTAATTGTTTGATTTAAT
This sequence comes from Acanthosepion lycidas, assembly GCA_963932145.1. Lineage (NCBI taxonomy): Eukaryota > Metazoa > Mollusca > Cephalopoda > Sepiida > Sepiidae > Acanthosepion > Acanthosepion lycidas. Next base: position 57,747,648 of record OZ010574.1, on the reverse strand, counting down.
CCAATCATTCCTATCAAATCATGAAATGAATGTTGTTTTGAACAGATTCTCTCACACAAATGTGGGTGTCCGCCAAGGCTCTATCCTGGGTCCTACACTGTTTTTGATCTTCATCAATGATCTTCCTGATGTCATCAGTTTCCAAGTAGGCATTTTTGCAGATGACACTACCATTTACTTCTATCTCAATAGTAAATTGAGAGCTGGCAAAGTTAGCCTGGCCACTGCTCTTGAAAAGGACCTCCAATCAGAAGCAGGAAATGGCTTGTAAATTAGAATACCTCCAAAAGTAAACTGCTCTCATTTAACCACCATAGAAAATCTTTCCTGTCCGCCATCAGCATGGCTGATGCTAGAATCATGGAGAGCAACATACTGTGTCTTCTTGGCCTCATATTTTCAACTGACTTGAAGTGGAATGACTATATCTAATCAATAGCTGCATCTACTGCAAGGAAAGTTGGCTTACTGTGACATACCAGAAAGTTTTTCTCATAAGAGTCCATCTTGCACATTTATAAATCATTTGTGCATTGAAAACTGATGCCATTGATCCTGCTATTCATTTTGAGGTTGTTGACAAAATTGAAAGTAGGATCTACAATGTAATCAATCTTGACCAGGGATCTTGACTTCAGTCACTTTCTCACAGACATGATATAGCTTCCCTCTGTCTTTTCTATAAATATTTTCATGGCTACTGCTCTGATGAGCTTCTTTTCCAAGTGTCCCAACTACATGAATTTAAGTATGCTCCTAGATAGACATCTAGGTCCAACTCTTTTAATGTCAAAATAGTTAAATGTAACTGCCACTTCTACTCCAAGTTTCTTTTCTCGCACTTCCCACCTATAGAACTCCCTTCTGTCTACTTGCTTCACTGAAAACTACAGTCTTCAAAAATTTAAATGCAATGTCAATTGCCACCTTCTGTCTTCTTGAATCTTGTTCAAAATTTTATACTTTCCTCAATCCCTCCTATACCCAGTCTTTTCTCTCACTTTCACTCTCTGTAACCCCCTGTGTATGAGTAGTATTCCTGCCTTGCTTGGGGTTAAATGATTAAAAAAAAAACATAAATGAAATAGAGAAAGTGTCCAGGTGGAAAGTAAATATATATATATATATATATATATATATAGGTTGTGATGTATAAAATGTTGTCTAAATTACACAAAAATGAAGATGATACTGACATCTCATTTTAACAGATATATTAACCAGAGTTACACAAAAATATCTTGAAATACTAAAGTGTAAATTTATTCAATAAAATCGCCATTCTGATTATCAGATTTTTAGTTCAACTTCTGGATGAACTAAAACTAAAATGTTACGTATCTATTATTTATTCTGAGATTTTTAATTAATGAATAATTAATTTTTTAATTATTAGAATAATAATTTTTAAATGTAATCTTCATTCAGGATGTGGGCAATCATAGCTCTCCAAAAGTTCAATTTCTTTATTATCCGTAAATTGTCATAACTTCTTGGAAAAGATAGTGAAATGGTCACCAGCTTAAAAGTTCTGCAAATATAGAAGTAGTCAGTTTAATATAAAATATAAGGACAGGAAGATTATCAGGTTGGACAGAATAAGGGAAAACTTGGACCCCATATGAAATAACAGAAAAACTTGGACCCCATATGAAATAACAGAAAAAATTGAACCTCATATGAAATAACAGAAAAAATTGGACCCCATATGAAATAACAGAAAAGGCTAATTAAATCTTTCACAATATGAAATAAATAAAATTATACGAAAATCAAATAGAAAAAATAATAGATTGGTTTTCAGTCAGACACAAACAGTAAGCCCTTAAGCTCATGTAATACTTTTGAAAGGCATTAGGCAGTGTACTCATGACCAAAGAAAATTAGAATGGCTAAAGCATTGGAAGAGATGTGAAGGTACCAGTCATTGTGTTGAAAAGTGGAATTCATAAGCCATGTTCAAATTTTCACCTAGTTTTTGCATTCCTTTCCCACAAATATCTTCGAGAAAAACATGAATCCATCTCATTGCCCTCCTACTATGGAGCAAATAGTAGGTTTGGTTTATTTTGTTTTATAGCATATCAACCTGAATGGATTACTTAATGCTGACAAAATTTTTAAGATAAGTTTGTATGATTAGAATATGTATTTTTTGCCTTTTCCACAGTTTTTAATTCTGAGTTATCCTTCTTCCAGACTTGTTGCTACCTAAGGATCAAATTCCCAGTTTACCCTACTATTTAATTGCCTTGGGTATGATAATAAACTACATCTGGTAGCAAGGCCTCTGATCAGGATTTTGAGAAGTGTGGAACCACCTGTTAATTGCTGTTGTTCCCAAGTCTGCTCTGACCTGGGGTCGTAGCACCTGTTAGGGTCCCAGTTATGAGCAAATAGTTGACCCTCAAACTGGAGTCAAAACACTATGAAAGTATAAAAATAGGTTTTTATAATAAGAATACAAGCAATACATTTTTGAAAAAACAATCATTACCAGCAATACATTTAAAAAAAAAAAAAAATTATTAACAGGAATACATTTTGAAAAAAAAAATTACCAACAATACATCTTAGGAAAAAAAATTATTACCATCAATAGATTTAACTCTTGAGAAAAATCTGCTTTACAAAAATACATCAATGAAACCTGATCTATAAACTGCTTTTTTACAAAAAAATACATATTCTAATCATACGAACTTATCCTAAAAATTTTGTCAGCATTAAATGATCCATTCAGGTTGATATGCTATAAAACAAAATAAACCAAACCTACTATTTGCTCTATAGTAGGAGAGCGATGAGATGGATTCATGTTTTTCTCGAAGATATTTGTGTGAAAGGAATGCAAAAACTAGGTGAAAATTTGAACATGGCTTATGAATTCCACTTTTCAACACAATGACTGGTACCCTCACATCTCTTCCAATGCTTTAGCCATTCTAATTTTCTTTGGTCATGAGTACACTGCCTAATGCTTTTCAAAAGTATTACATGAGCTTATGGGCTAACTGTTTGTGTCTGACTGAAAACCAATCTATTATTTTTTCTATTTGATTTTCGTATAATTTTATTTATTTCATATTGTGAAAGATTTAATTAGCCTTTTCTGTTATTTCATATGGGGTCCAATTTTTTCTGTTATTTCATATGAGGTTCAATTTTTTCTGTTATTTCATATGGGGTCCAAGTTTTTCTGTTATTTCATATGGGGTCCAAGTTTTCCCTTATTCTGTCCAACCTGATAATCTTCCTGTCCTTATATTTTATATTAAACTGACTACTTCTATATTTGCAGAACTTTTTCAATATATCTTTGAGTAATTCATGTGACCTTAAAGATATATACATAATGATTTGTAACGTGGGAAGCAAATATTTATAAAAATTTTCTTTTATTTTTCAACAGCTTTAGAACAACAGCGTCGTCACCGACAGCCTTTCTACCCTGGCGTTATACTGAAGGAAGGTTACCTTCACAAATGCCGATATTCATCCAAAAAACTGCTGAACCGTCTGTCATTTTCATTCTCTTTTAAGCCACAATACTTTTGGCTAACTTACAAAGAGTTAAGATATTCTGCTTTACCCGAAAGTAAGGTAAATCATCAAGGAACTTATTTCTTTAATTCCAATGAAATCTCTCTTGTTAAAGTGAATTATATTTACCTGTCAATCATGTTGCATCATATTCTCTTCAGACAAAATGTCTACCTTACTCTTCATTTTTTTTTCAAAGACTTTCTATTTTTATAAAAATAATTTACGATGATTGTTAATATTATTTCATGTTTTGATTCTAACAGTGCAAGAAATTACTGTTACTCCAATGACTGAAAAGCTACAAATGAAATTTATTTTTTGCCTACACAAATACTGGCTTTCCTTCTTTTTTGAGATGGTAAACATTAATCTATAATTAAAGCTGTATTTTTATATGCTTATAATTAATACCAAATTTTTTTAGACGCCTATGATACTGGATTTTTATTCTAATTCTAATAATTAATACCAACGTGGCCCTTGCTTGATTACATAAAATACCTGAAAACAGAAACTGACCCATAAGGCTGCGACCCATAAGGCTGCAACCCATAAGGCTGCGACCCATAAGGCTGCGATAGAAACAAATTTTGATATTTATACTGCACTTGAAACAGAAAGAATGTTTTAATTTCTTTTTTAAGCTTCATTATTTTAAGCTATTTAGATTTCAAATCAGTTTACGATTACATTGTTTCATGCGATTTATTTGTATATTGTTTATCAACTGGATTCATATTTGATTTTTACTGAAAACATTTATTCAGACGATGGTCAGATTTTTGCACATTTAGTTTCATGAATCGGTTTATATTAGGTTGGTCCAAAAATAATGACGTTTTTGATGTTAAAAAATATGTCAAAAAACGTCATTATTTTTGCACCAACCTAATAAATTACTGCTAAATTGTAGTTCCAAATACAATTTGGAGCCAAATCAAAGAATTCTAGTATCAGATTCACAGACTAATTCCAGCAAATCCAGGACATGAAAGTTGGCTGAACCACAGACTGTTTTATTTAAGCAATACAATTATACTAAAGAAGAAAAAATATTGTAATTATGGTAGAAATTAATTGGGTAAAGAAATATTAGGTTGGTGCAAAAATAATGACGTAATAACGTCAAAAAACGACATTATTACGTCATTATTTTTGCACCAACCTAATATAATGAAAAAAATTGTTTATAAAACCTGTTTATTTGAATCATTTTTCTTATCCATCTTTTTAGGCATGGCAAACACAAAAGCATATTTTATAAATGTTCTTTTGAATCTATTTTAAATTAAGTAATCTTTACTTATACAACAAAAAAATTGGTTTTTTTTTAACTTTAGCAGATACATTTCCATGTACTTATTAAATTTTCATTAATAAATGAAAATTATGAACTTTATGTAAATATTGAAGATCATCAAAAAAAAGTTTTCTTCTTGATGACTTAAGCTGAAAATGTATCATATTCAAAAATGTTATGAAATAAACTTGTTACATAGAAAAATGGATCAACCAAAACATTGTATAAATGTATATCCTCAGGGCTTCACTTTAAACTGAGATTTTCTTTTTTTCTATATATCTAGAATATAATTAGAAATGATAATTTTGTAAAGTGAAAACTTCACTGAAATATATTGGAAAATTTCCAAATTTTCATCTGAAATGAAGAAAATAATAACTTTAAACAACTTTACACAAAAAAAGGTATCAATTTAAACTGACACTAGGAGGATATAAGTTGACAACTGCAAATATATAGTGATACCTTGACAAGTCATTTTGAGTTAAGTCATTTCCAAAGATGCATAAGTTTTTCTTAAATATTATATGGAAAAATAAAACTTGCCTTAGATCATTTATGTTTACGTTGACCATTAAAAATATTAGAAACTAGCAGTAGAGCCCGGCATTGCCCGGGGATGTAACAGTAAGAGATAGATCAAGTATCGATGATCATAAAGACTATATATACTATATATCTATATCTATATATATATATATATATATATATATATATATAAAATTGACAAAGATTATTGTTTAAGGTTGACGGACACGCATGTCTTATTTAGTTTTTTTTTTTTTTTTTTTTTTTACGAATTGGTCAAACCCAAACTCAAAGAAAAACATTGTTTTCAATCGTTATGAGTCTACCGATTGAATAAAATTTTATTATAAACAATTGTCATGTAAATGGAATTTTTAAAGCATTCTGAATGTAAAAATAAAGAAAAAAGTGTGCAAGACAATAAGAAACACTACCTGCCAAAAAAAAGTGAAGTTTTGTTGAAATCGGTTGAAAAATGTAGGAAATCCGATCCCATATATAATCGAACACACACACACACACACACACACACACAAACAACCTGGGTTTTATAATAAGTATAACTCGATATGAGTTGTCCCCCTTTCATTCTGGTGACAGAATCGTGTTTTCAAATTGATTTTGCACAGAAACAATTGTGTTTTTCCAATTTTTGGCACTGTCAGAACCACCGCAAGATAATTTTACACAGTCCTGTGAAGTCTTGTTGAAATCGGTTGAAAAATGTAGGAAATCCGATCCAGTATATAAACGTACAGACACACACACACACAATCTGCGTTTTATAAGTAAGATGTCAAAACACCAAAATAACAATAAACTCATAAAATTTGATTCAAATAAATTTAAAAATAATATGTATACTATAATATATATATATATATATATATATAATCATAGAATCATCAAAAACAAAACAATTAGTATGATAAAGTATGCTCAGCAGATGTTCAAATTTTAAATTCCTGCCAACAGGTGGCACTCATGTGTTTTTTTTCTGCTCCAAAACCAATTTTGAATTCAGACTTGTTTACGTCTGTGCTCTGCTGCTGACGTTCTTTCAATTACATTTCAATTGTGATTTAGAATACATTTTTTTAGCTCTGAAGAAAAGTCCCAGTGCAAGTGCTAATGCTAAGCATAAAGCTATATCACTGGAAGATAAGGTGGAAATTAATTATTTTATTCAGAATACTGTATGTAAATATCATAAATACTGTAATAGGCAAGGGGAGTTCTTATTTGTGGTTTACCATGTGGTCATTTCGAATTAAGTTGTTTTTCAACCTAATTCATGTCCTCTGGAACCAAATAAGGACACAGGGTGAGGTATACCTGCACAAAGAAGTTCTATTGTTAAGGTAAATTTGTATTGATTTTTATAATGTTACATAATTATTATACAGGTAAGCAAATACATTCCTTGCTTAGCAGTGGATAACTATTTTTTTTTTTTTCATTTAAATAATCAAATTCCTTTCTTTTAGGCCATGTAAAGTGACATATTGGTGAGAAGATGTTAATATTATACAGCACTCTGCAATTTCTCAACAGTATTTTGTGATTTGTTAAAATATTGATTATTTGTTAATTATACTGAATTTGTTAAATAAAAAGGTTTTATTTTTTATGCTATGGACCTTTTATCATTAGCACACTTACCTTTCTATGCATTTAAGGAAGAAAATGTTCATTTAATTTTTGTTGTCTCAATTTTAAGTTCAGTTGTACATAAACATAACTAGAAATGTGAAAATTTTCTCAGAGTTAGTCTGTAGAAAAAGACAATATTTATAAAAGTAAAAGACAATAAGAAAAAATTTCATTTCATTTTTGTCTTGAAAAAGTCCACATTGGACGAAATGCATCGGCTAATATTACAGTTTTCTTATTGTCTTTTACATTTAAAAATAACTAGAAATATAGATTATGAAATGGAATATAGATTTGGTTTTTTATTAGTATAAATTTATTTTTATTTTAATTCATTTTCATTAATAAGCTTCTTGAAAAATCAGAAATTTGAAAACGAGCATTGCTTTCATATGAATGAACACACACACACATTAAAGAATGTTGGAAATTTTTACCATCCATCAGCATAGCTGAGGCTAACCTCCAAGAGAGTGACTCATTACACCTCCTTAGACTAACATTTTCTGCTGACATGAAATGGAAACATTATATTGAATCATTTGCTAGGTCTTCTGCTAGGAAAGTTGGTTCACTGTGTCATGCTAGACAATTTTTCTTGCCAGAATCTATCTTACATATTGATAAGTCTACCATACTTTGAATATTACTGCTACATCTGGTCAGGTACTTCTGTGATGTATTTAGAGATTCTTAACAAAATACAGTAAGGGAGGCATGGTGGAGTAATGGATAGTGGCTTGGATTGAGGAATCAGAGAGCCAGGTTCAAATTCCAGTTGGATCCATTACATTCACTTACGTGCAAATACCTTTGAGAAAGATATGAATCCATCTCTTCGCTCAGCTATGAGTAAATAGTAGAACAGACTGTTTTCTATAAACTTGGGTGGCAACCAGTCTAGGAGAAGGAAAAACTCTGAATTTAAAACTGGCCTGGAGAGAGTTGGGCTCTGTCAGGCTATCTTGCTATGTGGCTGCAGTACACATGGTGCTCCTATGACCCTACAGTACATGGGATAAAATAAAATAAAATGAAATAAAATACAAAGAAAAATCTGCATTGTTAGTGGTCTTGACCTGGCATCTCAGATTCAGTCACTTTCCCACCACAGTGATATAGTTTCCCCTGTGTCTTTTCTATAAATACTTTCATGGTAATTTTTCTGATGAACTTTCCTCTATGGTACCTAGACTTTATGAATTTAAGTGCGGTACTTGATTGGTAGCAAGGTTTAATCATTTTACAGTTGAAATGGCTAGATGTAACTGTATGTTCTATACTAACAGATTCTTCTCTTGCACTTCTTGCTTGTGGAACTCTTTTCTGGCTTCATGCTTCCCAGAAAACATTCATCTTCAAAAATTTAAATGCAATGTCGTTATCTTCTGTCTTCTTAATTCCTGTTCTTTTATTGTTCTCTTTTCTTAATAGTGTTTTTTTTTCTGTATTATCTCACACTCCCTTACATCATAATAGCTTTATTGTCTTGCTTTGGGGAGAAATGATTGCAAAAAAAAAATTGCATAGTATAGAATATAATCTGAACTGAAGTACCTTTATTTGAGCCAATTGCTGACAAAGAAGCTTTGTTGTTATAGAAATGGCAACAAGATGCATATTTTTGTAAAACTTTTCCTTTCTTTTTAGCCTGGTAATCATACTTAATACAATGAGAAAAACAAGACTTGATTTCTTGAAAATAAAAACAAAAAAGAGTAGTTCTTTAAATGAATTTCATAAGCTTTTTTTCTTTTCCCAAGGTTCATTCTGCGAAACCGACTGATCAGATTTGTGCTGTAGAACGACTAGACTATAGTGCCTTTGGAAAGGACAACATTGGACAATTGATCAGCATCACGCCTGATAATGAACTGGAAATCTTATATTTCCAAGCAAAGGTAACATTTTTAGTAAAAAGTATTTTTTGCTTTTTACTTCTCAACTCATTGATAGATGTCTGATTTATTAAAGAAAAAAGTATCTCTAATATATCTGGGTTTTTTTCTTTGATAAATTTATAAATTTATTCTTTGATAAAATTATCTGATTTATTAAAGAAAAAAGTATCTCTAATATATCTGGTTTTTTTTCTCAGAAAAAAAAAGAATCTCTAATATATCTATACTGCAGAAAGTAATGGCAACCTACTGCAGGAAAAATCTGCCTTGTCAGTCATGTATCGAAAGATACATGATTGTCTAAGTGTGTATCATGCATGGCACAGAACTGACTGAATATAAAAATGACAAAATCAAATTTATGACCCATGAAATTTTTATATATTCAATATATTTTCGCCCACTTCTATTAATTTCATTTTAGGGGGAGGACATAGTTTTTCATTTGCAGTTGAAACAAACATACATTATTGAACAGCTATTGTAATGCTGTTTTTGATAGAAGCCCATGCAAACACTTTAACATTAACTTTGTCTTTCTAGTAATGTCATCCACTGTACTATAAATGATCTCACTAATTCAGTTTGATGGTTACTGAACTAAAAATTAAAATGGTAATGTGACTAAAATTTCATCAACCATTTCATTTGTTTTATATTTTTCTTGAGTTATAGAAAAATGAAAACCAATCAAATTTCCATTACACTCTCTTTTTATATGCCACTTCTATTTAACAAGTGATATTTGATTAGTACTTTGGCCATATTGTCATATTGGATTGTCACACCCTTAATCCATGTTTGAATCTGGTTAAGAAAACCTTTTGAAAATTGTGACACTTTTTCAACTTCCTTTCCAGGATGTAAATGATCTCTACTCATGGTTATCTGCCATCAGAAAGACATTTACAGCCAACAAACATCAACTGAAAACTTATCATCCAGGTATCTACCGCAGAAGTCGATGGAGCTGTTGCCACAGAATTGACACAGATGGTATGTTTTGTTTCAGATCATCTTTGATGTCATACTCAATGTTCATATTTTGTATCTACAAACAGCATTTTAATGAAGAAAAGAAAATTAATAGACAGAAAGAAAATAAAAATTGCAAAGGTGATTTTTCAAAATATAAGTTTATATGAGAGAAAATGATATATAATTTTTCTATACCAGAATTCCTATGAAATTTTTCTATACCAGAATTCCTATGAAATTTTTCTATACCAGAATTCCTATGAAATTTTTCTATACCAGAATTCCTATGAAATTTTTCTGTATCAGAAAACTGATGAAGTCTTAAAGGACGAAATGATTTACATGAAAAATTTTTCCATTTTGTCATTGATTTTCCATAAATTTATATAAAAGATGAGAGAAAGGTAAAGATGAAAAAGAAATATAAATGAAAATAAATTTTTCTCCTTTTCATTGATAGGATCTATATGATACAAAGAAAAGAAAAGAAAAAGATTGTATATGAATTATCTATGTAGTAGGTGTGTAAAGTATCCTAAAAAGTAGATGGTGGCTTTACAAGTTATATATTTAAGAAAAGATAGATCTCAGAGTTGGATACTTTCACAAGACTTTTATTTACATCTATGCAAATTTGACCTGTCACAATCTATAAAAAGTGCTTAACAAGTCGACAGAGTAGTGTGACTGTGGTAGTGAACAGGAGACACATATGTTGGATTAGTTGACATACGCTACACTATTTGGTGAAAAAAACAAATTAGGGAACTTTATTCTAAGCAAGAAGAAATTGACTACAGTTTTTTTTGAGTGGTGTGTTTCTGTAGAAACACCAATCATATTTTGACCTTATTAGTCGTTACAAAAATTGTTTGAACTATTGACATCATTCCTCTTTGTTTAAGATACTTTCAGTAATTTCAAGATGAGTCATTATCATTCAAATGAATGAAGTCATTCTTTTTGATGGTCATTATTATTACCCGATCACCCATGTTGAATAGGTTAGGGTGAAATAGGTTTGTCCAATTAGTATATTTGCCACCATTTCTTTTTCTTGATAATTCTTGTTTGCTCTATAAAGAAAAAGAGAAAACACTTTTCCCTCTCTCTTCATAATAAATGTACACCGGAATTAGATTGGATCACCCAAAATATTTTGATAAGAAAAAAAGAAACAAAAAAAAGCAGAACTTGGAAAAGAATTTAATTATTCTTGGCATATGTAAAGATTACTTTTTACTTGTAAATATTTGTTTAATTACAGCTGTTGGATGTAGCCCAACTCATAATAAGGTGACCTTGAAAGAATGGATGGATCCTATTGACTGTGATATGGAGGCACAAACTGTCTGCAGCCAGTTTAATCTGAGACACAGCTATCTTGAGTAAGTATATTGGAATGACTGATGGAAAGAAATTGGCCTAACTCCATGTTATATAGGAATAAAGTGTTGCTGTCAACACTTGAGTTTAAACATAGATCACCAGTGAGCAAACACAGGTGATCTCGTTATTGAATTAAGTAGACCACATGACCATAGGAGAAATGCATGAGTAGGAAGTTGTGTGAAATCTAAATCATCTGCATTTCTAGTCTATCCTCTATTACTATTTAGATCGCTATTTCTACTCTATTCACTATACTATTTCTCTATACTGATCACTATACAGATTACTGTTTGAATGAGTATTATTGAGTAAGTATTATTAGTATGAGTGATATTCGAAGGCATCTGACACCAGTATTGTTCAACGGTGTACTATAGTTGTATCAGCGATTATAAAATCTCTATGACGATGAGCATTATCAAAGTGACGAGTATTTGTTGGCATCACAAATGTGGCAATGAGTGTTTGTTGACATCACAAAACTCCACTATAAGCATTACCATACCCACAGTATGGTAACTTTTTTTGCTTTGGTGAAAACAGACATATATATATATATATATATATATATATATATATATATATATTTTAAATTATTTAAATTATTTGCTTTGGATTTACATTGAGCTCTCTGGATTTTATCCTTCTTAGGTTTACCCATACGGATTACCTAGTTTTTCATAAAATATATATATATATATATATATATATATATATATATATATACACACACAGTGATACGTCGACTTACATCATTTTGAGTTGTCATTTTTGAAGACACATTGATTTTTCTTAAATATTATATGTAAAAATAAAAATTATCTTAGGTCATTTTACTTGAGTTGATGTCGGCCGTTAAAAATATCAGAAACATCAAAACACTAAAATAACAATAAACACATAAAATTATATTCAAATAAATTTTAAAATAATATTATGTATACTATATATATATATATATATATATCATAGAATCATCAAAAACAAAACAATTAGTATACCTCTGAGTGTTAACTTCAATGTTCACTTTTATATTTATATGTATATATATATATATATATATATATATATATATATATATATATATATAGTTGATTAATTGATTTGTGTTTGTGACCCTTGATCGCAAATAGCATGAAACCCAGGGTCACAAACTCACATCAATCCAACTAAATATGATAGCTCTATCACTAGTATTGAGCACTTTCCAATAAGTACCATGCATATAATATATATATATATATATATATATATATATATATATATATATATACATACACATTTTACATATATATATATATGTATAATTATTATTATAATATTTTTATTGTAACAGATCATAATAAAAACATTTTACATCACTACACAAAAGCTTTCATGTTTCAATACTTAATTATATATTCAAAGCAGAAAACTAAGTTTTGTAATACTACAATTAATTTATCAAAGTTCAAATGAGTTTCACAATGAAAAATGCTAAATTTATTTCTATATGGGTGAAAACTTTTATGTTTTATTCAGTTATATATAAAAAAAAGGATCAAAAGAAGATTTTTTTGTTAAAACGTCTCCTTGAAACTTGGATGCAAGATTTTTAAAAAAAAAGGACCTAATAAATGGAGGAAATGATCAGAACAAATTGGATGACACCATTTTAAAAAGTGAAATCTATTTGGGACACATTTAACTTTACCAGCTTGAATTTAGTGTTGCATTTTCAAACCAATATTCAGCAAATCATAGTTACCTCGCTTTTATTTTTGTATTTTTCAGTCTCTTTCAAAGATTCTCAAAACTGAATATTTTTAGATTGCCTATTTTACAAAATGTATATTTAGTGATTTATGGTCATGTGGCCAAGTGGTTAGAATGTTTGCCATAGTCGATTTGTCAGGAAGGAAACTTCCTGATGTTATCAAACTGGAGTGGTCGATCCCAGCGTGCGGCACCTTTGGAAAGTGTCTGAAAACCATACCATGGGTTGACACAAGCCTTTTGAGTGAAATTGGATAGACAGAACCCTTGGGGACCGTCGATAGCTGTCCTAGCACAAAGTCACAAGTCATTGTGGCTGAGGGCTTGAGCGTGCTGGCCTTGTTCAAATTGTTGATCATGCTAGATAACACGCTCTTTTCCAGAAACTGTAACTAAGGCCTGCTCAGCATAGTTGCAGTATAAACCACAGGTGGGCTCCGTGGGTATTGAACAAACACAAATGTGCCTGAGCAAGCATCTGCAGTAGGAATTAGCTAGCTGCCCTAGTAGACATTTATCCTCAAATGCAAGTGGCCAGCTATACATTTAGTGATTTACTAAGCACAGTTTAAATCTGGCACAAGGCCGAAAGTATAGAGCATCCAATTCTATTCAGTTGTGCATTGATCTAAGCAGACAAGCTTGCTAAGCATTATACCATATCGAAATTTACATCTTGCTTAAATATTTTGTCAAATAGAATCAGTTCGAAGATCTGGACTGGCATATTGTTGCTTATTTTACATTTTAGGATTAAACTTGTAAGAGTAACAAAGAAGATTTTGGTTACAATAATCATTAGAATTATTTGCTAATGCTTTTTGTAAGAATGATTAGGAAAAATACTGACATTTTTCCTTTCAAAAATGCTTTATTGTTATAGTAAGCAATAATTAAAGACAAAATAAGATAGAATATTCAATTATACTTATTAATAACTTCACATTTAGTTTTCAAATTTTCATTTCAACTGAATTATTATTTTTCATAAATTTACTTGACTCAGCCGAATTTGACACATTCAGATTTATGTTCTTTAGATAAGTTGGTGAAGTTTCAGTTTCTCAGGAATGACCATATACTCTGGTTCAGTAGAATTGCATCACAAAGATCAAATAACAAATTAACTAATATGAGTTATCTCCCCTAGCATGAAGAGTAGCATGTGAACAGTGTACCGCCATTATTGAATATGACAGTACATTTAAACGGCTGGGGATACAACATGTGACCAGCATTGTGACTATTACAACCAAGATTAGAATATAAAATTGAATAGTTGTTTTTTTTTTTTTTACTAATTTTGATCTGGTGAATTCAAATTTCCAGTTTTGTTTTATCATGTCTAGTTTTCTTTTTGTTGGTTTTTATGTATACTGTTTTTTCTATAATGCATACATTCATAATACAATGTTTATTTTGTACAATATTATAAAAGGCATATTACAGAAATAAATATAACCTGACAGAACTAAATACTATAATAAATGCTATAGTAAAAACTAAATACTATAATTATTTGTATAATACAATGTATATACACATCATAGTGCAGTAGACAGAAGTGAGTTTTTTGGATGATTTTGTCAACTTTGCCTGGAGAATGTCATGCAGGAGCATCCAGTAGAAGTCCCCCATCACTTATCTTGATAGTTGTTCACCATCTTCGTCATATCTTTGTAAATCCTTTCTCCGTGCTCTCTGAGTGGAGAAAGTGAATCTTGAGTGACATTTGGCACTCCATATCTTCATAAGCCTGTAACAATTTCTTGACACACTCTTGGTAATCTAGTGCCTATATGTCACCAAGGAATCCATGGCAGATTGACTTATAAGCTTCCTATAAGGGTAAGAATCTTTTCAAATTTCTTATCCTTCAGCACCTCTCAGATCTGAGAGCAGGTAAAGATGCACTTTTTGAGCTCAGCAGAAGTGAGGGCTTGGAACAAAGTGTACAGGTGTTGGAAGGTTGTGCCATTTTTGTCCATGGCTTTTATGAAATGTGTTGAATGAGTGTCAGTACAGACATGAAAAAGGCTCCAGATTACGTGTGGACATGTCTGTCAACACACCCGGTTTTTTCAAGTTAGCAGCAGGACAGCTTGGCACGTCTAGCAAGAAAAATGTATTGTAAGAACAATAGCAAGTGTATAGTCAATGATATTGATGTAGTCTACTGCAGTAGTTGACTAGTTTGATTATATCTGGCTCCAAGCTGCTTGTTCTAATTCTTAATATTGCTTGAAGATTTGAATTTGTCAAAAGAGATAGTTTTGCTTTTGATAATTTTCATACTTGAAAATTTGTAAATATTATAAAAGCAATAGAGGGCCACATTAAAAGCCTTTCCAGGCCAGATGTGGTCCACGGGCCATAATTTGTCCACTTCTGCTCTAGTCCTTCTACTTGTTGTGCTAGGACAGAGAAAGCAGCAGTACTTTGTAAAGCTCACTTGCATACCCATAAGGAACCCAATGGTCCTCAGATCCCCTGCAGAGAGTCCACTGGAACTGCTTGTACTTGACAGCTTCCAAAAGGAGCTCCATATTGTCATACAATTCCATCAGATGAACTGAGTGGGTAAAGGGAATGTAGGGGGAATTTATTCACATTGCACATTAGAATGGCCTTCAGGCTTTGCAGGGAAGAGTCAGCAGTCTGAGTCATTGTGTGAGAATCAAAGGGAGGTCAACAAATCAGAGACATTTTTTGCTGTAACACAACCTGTTTTCCATGTCGAAGAATGAGACAAAGTCCTTGTTTCATGTCCTGAAAACGCTGATCCTTACATCTGCTTTGACTAGGTTACACTGCTTCAGCCAAGATGCCAATGCTGCTTAGATAGATGCCAGTTACAAAGTCATTTAGGTCTTCCTGGGCGATCCAGTTGAACTCACTGCCACATGCTACTGAATAAAATGAAACATTACCATCAGAAGAGGCCAACTTAATAGGATCCTCTTCTGAAGGAATTTCCTCATCTGATACACGAAGATGATCCTTATTTGCTGGGAGACTAGGAACATCTGAGTGTGGAACAGGTGTGGAAGGTTGGGATATTTGATTTTTTTTATGGGGTGGGGGTGGGAGTGGAGAATCATAATTGTTCTAGCGAGACAAGCTTGCTAACCATTATACTGCTTTGTGGTGCCCATGTTGGTTTGTTATATATACGATATATACTTGCGTATTATGTTACTATTGAAGACCTAATTTTGAAGCTAATTTTAAGGAGGTCACATCATACACGAGATATAAAATTAGTGTATGTACTGCTGGCCCTGGCTACACTATTGACCTAACTACATATTCATTTACCGTAGTCAAAAAGTACAGCTGCATTTAAAATAAATATCACACGTTACACAAGTATATACGTAATTCAAATTGATCAGTCTATCATAATAATGATAATTCTTTATTGTTTCTGATGTTTTCTTTAAGATATACTCATTTATAATTATTATTCATGTGTGTCTAAAATACTTGTTTTTATTAATTGTACTTCATTGATTTACTTAGTTTAAATTCAGTTTTATAATAAGTAAAGTTAAGACTTGTATACTTATTGCATTTAAAAGTGTTGACAGCATTTGCCAGTGTACAAGATATCAATAAAAAAGGCACAAATAAACTTAAATGAAAATACTGAAAAATAATGTTTTTATTTTCTGTAAATGTTTGTCATATTTTGTTGTTATTTAAATTTTTTGTCTTTTTTTTTTTTTTTACTGTGAATGCCATAAAAAAAGGTCCAAATAAGAAGTTTGGACAATAAATAGAAAAAGAAAAAGAAAAAGGTATGCAAGCCAAAATTGAAATTTTAAGGAAAGCTAAATTTAATAGAGGCACAGTGGAGTAATGGATAGTGGCTCGGATTGAGGAATCAGATAGCTGAGTTCGATTCCCAGTCGAATCCATTACATTCACTTACATGCTAATATCCTTGGATACGGTATGAATCCTCTTCTTTTTTCCCCCAGCTATGGGTAAATAGCAGGAAAGACTGGATTCTATAGCTTTGGTTAGCAACTGGTCTACCACAGAAAGAAATGGCAATCTACTGTGGGGAAAAAAACCTGTCTTGTCAGTCATGTATCGAAAGATACATGATCGCCTAAGCGTGTATCATGCATGGCACATAAGTGACTGAAATTTAATAGGAAGTATAATTAAAGAAATTTTATTTTTAATTCCAGGCAAATTGCTAATGAGCCAGATGAAGAGCCACCAGCAGAGGTAAATTCCAACAAAAAGGGACCAATCAAAAGAAAGCACAACAGACAGGTTGCCAAGAGACTAATGGAAATATCAGCCCAACTGCAGAAAGCGCACAGAAAACTGGAGGAGCCATCTCGAGATTCTACGTGAACAATGCAAAAATCCTTCATTGCCAAAACTCAAAAGTCTCAAGAAACAAAAGAAAAATCAAAATTAACAAAAGACTGAATCCTTTGATTTCCTGTTGTTGATGATGTGATCAAATTCTTTATACCATTTCCACACTTATTGTTATCATTATCATTGCTTATATTATTATTATTATTATTATTATTATTATTATTATTATTATTACTACTACTACCACTACTACTACTACTATTACCAGAATGATTCTGTTCTATTTTCCTTGGTCATTTTTCAACCCTGAGCAAGAATTTCTATTAAATTTGATTTCCTAAAACTGTCAGAATGAAAGCAAGAAATCCAAACCCAAATTTATAACCAGAGAGTAAGAATCACTAAGCAGAACATTTGACTTTTTCATTTTCTTAAATTCTCAAACATTATTAAAATATCATTTTCACACAATGTGCAATTAAACATCTATTTGGCATTTAAATATTTTGAAAATATCTTGTCAACAGACACATAGTATTATAGTAGAATCCTTGACAACCAGATTAAAAAAGCCTTCCAGATATGAGGAATTTGTTACAAAGTTCAGATATGAGGGGTTAAAATAGAAAAAACTGAAATCAGGTTTAACATTTATTTTCAGTGATTTATAGTAAACAAAATAAGTTAATGATGTGAGTGAAATATAATGATTTAAAGGAAAAAAAAGAATTATGTAATGTTAATGAAAATCCATTAAATTAAGTATGCCATGTATGCAAAACAAATAATGTAGCGAGGATTTTTTAATCACTGTTGTATGATGATTCTTTCTCTTCTAATGTCATTCTCAACTTTTTCTGCATTTTGTTTTTCTTTTGGTTTTGAATTTTTTAATCATCCTAGCTGGCTTTCTTTCCATAAAACTGACAACCTTTTCAAGAGCTTTTTCAATTTCAGTTGAGGTCTTATCACAATAATGTTTTTTATTTCCTTGTTCATTGTAACAGTTTGAACACTGGAGAATAGTTTCTTTGGAAGATTTTATATCATACAATGTTGATTTTCCTATATTGAACTTAGCCATTAGTTACAATGAACTTTCACCAGCGTCTAGTCTGTTTAAAATTTCCACTTTTTGCGATAACTCCAAAGTTGTTCTTTTCCTCTTATTGCCATCATCTTTTGCACCAATACAAGCCATTAGGGTGAAATAAACATAAGCAATTATCCAAAGTAAATTTCCTGAAAAACAGGATTTCTAATCAGTTACATATCACCCAAATAGTTCAAATATACACATCAGAATTATGTCTGGGAATATGCAAGATTCCAGATATGAGACATTCCTGATATGAGGGATTCTACTGTATTATTAATGTTCTTTTTTCTTAAATAATTAATTTTCTAAATTAACTTTCATTTGCCCTTAATCTAAACAAGAATTTATATAGTTTCATGAAAATTTGTACAGGATAATACCAATATATACTTTTGTGATAAACATATATTCAGAGAGTTTTGCAAGAAGTTATATATTGTTCTTTGACCTAAACCTGTCTCTATGCAACTAACTTATATATAATTGTGAATTCCATAAACATTCTAAATTAATGAAATTTTTATTATTGACAGTAAGTTGATTAGATTTTAACTATAAGTAGTTACTTTGTTAAGCACATAATTTAAAGATTTCAATAAAAGAAATATTCTATATTACTTAAAATGACAAGTATCTTGAAATTAAATTCAATTAGATTAAAATTAAATATTATTTCTGACAGTTTATTTTCTCTTACCCAAGTTAAAAAAAAACAAAATAAAAAAGAAAACAGTGCGTACTTGTTAGTGTTGATACATATGAAGTTATAAGGAAAATAACTCAGTGATATAATATTTATTGACTGTACACAACTAAAAAGATGTTATTTTGTTCATTTACACTGAAATTAGAAATTCCTTGTTAAAACAATATTTGGTAAATGTGTAAAAAAACATGAATTAACTTCTTAAATTATGATGATTCCTTATTTCAGGAACTGGCAAATATATTTCAGAAATGAAGAAGAAAATCTACATTTTACTTATTTAGCTGATGCTAACCTCCAGGAAAGTGACTTGTTGCATCTTCTCAGGCTAACATTCTCAGCTGACATGAAATGGAAAGACTATATTGAATCCATTGCCAGGTCAGCTGCTAAGAAAGTCGGTTCACTCTGTCATGCGAAACAATTTTTCTCTCCAGACATATCTATAAGTCTACCATTTGTCTATGCTTAAAATATTGCTGCCACATATGGTTCGGTGCCCCTGCTATTTACCTTGAGCTCCTTAATAAGATCTAAAGAAGAATCAGCAATATTATTGGTCCTGATCTCGCAGCTTGGCTTCAGTCACTTTCCCCACCACTGTAAGGTTGCCTCTCTGTCTTTCCTATAAATACTTTCATGGTAATTGTTCATATGAGCTCTTCACTATGGTAACTAGAGTTTTCGAATTTAAGTACAGTACTAGACTAGTGTCAAGATCTCATCAATTTACAGTTAAGCTGGCTAGAGGTAACTGTAAATTCTATGCTAACAGTTTCTTTTCTCACACTTCTCAGTTGTGGAACTCCCTTCATGCTTTCCAGCCAACTTTAATCTACAAAACTTTAAATGCAATGTCAATCGCTATCTACTGCTCTTCCTTATTACTCTTTCCTCTTCCCGCTTATTATTAATGTTTTTGTTCCAAATTCTTTCACACACTGTAATCCTTGTGTCTTAGTAGCTTTACTGTCTTGCATGGGGTGATACGGATTAAAAATAATGAAGAATTTGTAGAAAGTAAAGAATTCTGATATTTGATAGTTTCTCTTTCTGACAATATTTTTATATCATGAAACAGATACTCTCTTCATCATGAAAAGATATTGCTATACAAATGCTGATTTAAAAGATACATTTTCAATTCAAACTACAATCTAAATGAGTAATTAGCTTATGTTTTTGTTTTTAGCTTCATTCATATTTGCCTAAAGAAAAACAAAATCTATCAGTATCTGCCTTAGTCTGGTAATCTCTAGTTTGTTTGTCGACGTAATATTTTATGATGCAAGTTAATGTTTACCAAAGCTGACAAATAAAGTGCAATAATAAGTTTTATTTATAAATAAATACAAAAAATAATGACCAGAGAAAAATAAATATTTAATTAACACAGTAACCCATGTATGTGAGTAAATTATTATTTTATCATTTTACATAAGTTCTTTGACATTCTACAACATTCATCTAGTTGATTCATTTTGTTATACTCAAAACATTTTGGTCAGGTGTATATTGTCATATTTGTTAAACTTCTTGCATTTTGAAACTAACCCTTTATTCAATCTATGGAGATAGATTGTTCTCATTCCACTTTCCAAACTTAGTGCGTATCTCATATCAGTCACTATTCTCCAGTTTATTCCCGGTTCCATTCAAAATTCCAAGAAGAGTACCAAGTACCACATACGGTTAATTTGCAGTGTAACATCCACACTCAGTTCACATTAAAAATTTCCAAAATACTTACATTTATGTGTAATTGTAAATCCTCCATTAGAATCTGGCTTGGTGAATTTGATAAAATCTACTGTTTTGGAATTATTGACAGTGAAAGTTTGGATTCATTCATGTCGCGGGCAGCCAATATTGGCGTTGTTTGCATACATTCACTGCAGAATAGCTATCAATGTAGGTATTATTGGGCAAACTGAGTATGTGTACGTAAATAGTTCTTGTGCACAGTAATCGAGACAAATTTAGACAAGAAAGATTAGTTCCGCACTTGACTTTCCGTAGTCTTCCACGTTTTGCTTTCCACAGTGAATGTATGCAAAGAACGACAGTAATGGCTGCTACCAGTGATGCGAATGAATCCGAACTTTCTCTGTCAATAATTCCAAAATGGTAGATTTTATCGAATTTATCAAGCCAGATTCGAATGGAACATGTACAATTACACTTAGGTAAGTATTTTGGAAATTTTTAAGGCAAACTGAGAGCGGGTGCTAAACTGCAAATTAACCCAACATATTTTTTTTTTTTAAGCACTTCACCCCAGGCAAGACGGGAAGCCACTAGGATGCAAGGGGTTACAGAAGATTTGGAGCAAGATCAGATAGGAGTGATAGAGGAAAGAATGAGGAGAAGGATAGTTCATAGATCAAGGCAACTGGAGATGTTGATTGACATTACATTTGAATAGTTGGAGATTATAGCTCTCAGGGAAACTGGAATAGGGATGGGAGTTCCACAGGCGAGAGGTGCGAGGTATGAAGCTATTGGAGTAGAAGAGATGGCTACATTTAGTAGTTTCAACAGTGAAAGGGTGAGAGCGGGATACCAGCCTTATAGGGCACTTGAATTCATGAAGTCTGGGAACCAGTGAATGCAGCTCCTCGGAGCAATTGCCATGAAAGTATTTATAAAAAAGACAGAGAGAGGTGACGGTGCATCTGTGAGAGAACGACTGTATGAAGCCTGAAATATTAACTATAACAACCAAGATAAGTCAACTAGTCTTAATGGAAAATAATAATTATATGTGTAATAATGATAAGTCCACATCTAAAAAATACTGACATAAATCTAACATTATTTGGAGCAGTTTTATTGCTTCCTAGAGATATTTGCTTAAATATTGTTTTCTCCTATACACCTCTTAATGATGGACTATGAATTTAATACTTAGAGAAGCTGTGGGTCATTCCATTAACATGGTGTCTTTGAAACTTTTTGGGAGGTGGGATGGGAGAAATGGAAAATAGTCAGCTTTGCTGAATGTGATGGAACATTATCTTTCATATTAGGTTGGTGCAAAAATAATGACGTAATAATGTCGTTTTTTGACGTTAAAAAATACGTCAAAAAACGACATTATTACGTCATTATTTTTGCACCAACCTAATAAATAAAGCTTCTTGGTCATAAACCAACCCACTCAACATTTTATACAAGAAATTACAATAATTCTCTACGCTTATCAAGGGACATACTGCCTACAATATTATTCCAAAATACTACACAAGTTCTGCACTGTTGTCTTTTAAGTTGTGTTGTGTTGACTACTTCCATGAAAGGGCCAACAATGAAGCTCAATAGTCATCAGTAGAAATGGATTTTCATGTGCTTCTTTGCTTAATTTACATGTTTCTTTTTGAAATATTTACTTAAAGTTGGTAGTTTGATTGCTTTCATGTCTTCAGCCAATAGTCTTTTCACATTCACAACACCAGATTTGCAAATATTTTTTTGGCTGGTCAATCCACTTAGTTTGCTTTTATTAGGTTGGTGCAAAAATAATGACGTAATAATGTCGTTTTTTGACGTAATTTTTAACATCAAAAAACGACATTATTACGTCATTATTTTTGCACCAACCTAATACATTTTTCCCCAATTCCTTAATGAAACAAACTTTTAAAGTCAATCTTTTTTCTTCTTCTTCTTATCTTCCCAATGTTTTCAATTTCTTTTTTCACTGTTCTCTGATTCCTTTTCAACAATTTCCCATCACTCATTAACTTTAAAATATCCCTTTTCTCTTTTGAGGTTATATTTTTCTTATGATCCATGGCAGTATTTATATATATTTAAAATTTGAAAAATTTCAATAAATATACTGTTCTTCATATTTTGTTGCAATATTACGACCTACCCTTGAACTGCATAATAAAATCTCACAGTACTATATAAATTACTGTAAATATTTATAATAAATACAGATAAATCTCATGTTATATTTATCGTATAATTATATCCTAAAATTTATATCAGTATCACTAAGTTAATACCAGTTTTATTATGAAAACATTGACTTATATAACAAAATCTGACATTGCGTATTTAAAAATAATACAATATATGGTTGGATATGGAAACAAAATCAAAAATACTTTGCTCAGTTGCTTTGTATAATGACAAAAACTGAAAGTATGATTGTTTTCTGATATTTAAACAGCCATTCTAGTCATTTTAACAAGAACACTGCAAAAAGAAAATAAGGGTTTATCTACAGACAGCATTCTACCATATGATCTCTACAAATAACTGTACTGAAAAGTTATTTTATTTTATTACTGGACAAACTAGTAGTATCAACTAAAAATATCCAAGTAATTTTTTTTAAATGGAAGAAGCAATCAATTTTATTCGTCATTAAATGACTAGATTTCATTTTAACAGTGTGTGTATATATATATATATATATATATATATATATATATATATATATATATATATATAAACAATACAGTTCAAAAGTTTGAGGCCACCTCTGGTAGTTTTTAAATTGGGCCAGAAAGTAGTTGTTTTGTATTTTAAATAAGAAAAAATGATTATACATAGTTAAAAAAAGTGAGACATGATTTTTTATTAGAAATTTTATTATGACAAAAAGAAAAAAAGGCATTTTTATGATTAAATTTTGCTCTTGTCAAAATATCCTCCTTTAGCTTTGATTACTGCAACACAATTTTTTGGCATCCGTGGCAAAAGTTTCTCAAAGTATAAGTTTGATAATTGATTCCGTTCTTTTTTCAATGACTCTAAGAGCTCTTTTTCCTTTTTCCCTCTTCTGTCAAGTCAATCCCATGCTAATCCTAGGGGTAGGTTCAAACTTTTGATCTGTAGTGTGTTTATATATATATATATATATATATATATATATATATATATATATATAAATGCAATGTGAGAGGTCCTAATCTGGCATCTCATCTACAGACACTCTCTCACGGACAAGCTATTTTCACTGGTTCTCAAACTGCATGAATTTAAGTGTGCTACGAGGTTGGCATCTTTGTCCTACCCTTTCACTGTCAAAACAGTTAAATGTAGCCATCTCTTCTGCTCCAACAGCTTCTTATCTGACACTTCTTGTCAATGGAACTCCCTTCCTCTTACCTACTTCCTTGATAGTTCTAATCTTCAAATATTCAAATGTAATGTCAATCAACATCTGATCCTGATCCCCATCCTTCTCTATATCCTTTCCTCAAACACCCTCTTTACTCTGGCTCTCACTTTCTGTAACCCCTTACATGCTAGTGGCACTCATGCCTTGGTTGGGGTGATATGCTTAAATAAAATGCGAGAGAGAGATAACCTAATTGAGAAGGAAATGATATTGAATCATGAAAGATAAATGTTTATATTTATCTGACAGTTCAGCACATTTTGATGCATCATTTTTCAAGTTTCTTCAAAAATCAAAGAGAATTCTGATGCCTGCTCATTGAAATAGTGCTCTACTGCTGTTATTACTTCCAAATCATTTGAAAAATTCCTCCCTTTCAAACTCCTTTTATGCTTTACAAACAAGAAATAGACAGAGATCAAGATTTGATGAGTAGGATCAATGGTCTTAAGCACTCAAGCACCAAATTCTTTAAAAAATATAACTCCTTTAAACTTACCAGAGGTATGAGCAACAGAAATATCCTGTAAAAAGAAAACATTTTTCTGTAGCTTCTGTTTTTCTCTAAATGTTTTCTTTGATCAACACAGCAAGTTAGATGGTTTTCTGCTTTAACTGTTTGACTTTTTTGAAAGTAGTCATAAAGATATCTTTATCTCCCAAAGCTATACTGATTTTTGGATCTTCATTGCTAATCTAAAGGCATAAAGAACATAAGAACCAACACTGCATATACTCTTGAACATAATGATGTAGTCCTGTCTCATCAACAGTGACAAATCATTCCAAAAAATGATCACAAGGTCAATGAAAATGCAGTAGAATCAACTCTGAGGTTTCCACTTGATAATACTTCTGGTCAACATTCAAACATTTTACCACACTCCTAACTGACAACTTCTGTATACTGAACTGCATGAATTATTAGGTTGGTGCAAAAATAATGTCGTTTTTCTTTCGGAGTTGAACGTCAAAAAACGACCATATTTTTTTTTTTTGTCACCAACCTAATATAAACCATATAAATTCTTGGGATATTTCTAACGTTTCAACAATTTCAGGGTTTGACAATAAAAGTTGCCTAGACAAACGGTCACCAACCTTTTGAACTTCATGGACCACTAAATGTATAATTTTAAATTTGGCGGACCACTAATATGAATTTAGAAAAAAAAAAGCTATATACATTTATATAATAGTAATCAGAAAACTTTTATTTTGTTAAGATGAAATGCACCTATCAAAAGGTAACAAAGTTATAGTGTAATTATTTAAATAAAACAAATTGAAAATTTGAATTATATTCAAGAATTACATATTTTATTGTGATATTTATTATATTTGTTCATATGGCAATTTGACGTTTTCAAAATCCACTAAAAATCTTTTTTTTTTAAATATTTTGCAAAAATAGATTTTGAGTACAACTGCTTATAAATTTGTATCTGGTGTGTAAGCCAATTCTTGAAGATCCCGCTGTTACTCTGTTACTATACCATGTTTGTAGAAAATTATACTAGTAAACCATCCAGTAACTAGTTATCAACAGTAATGATAAGAAACTATTCAATAACAAGTATTGAACATGACTTTGCAAGTCTTGTTAGGTTATACTATGGCTGGATGTTGTCATATTCGTATACTTGTGTACTCGTGTTTATTTCGAGATAAGGTCTTGAACATATATACCATCCATAATACGTTTTGTTAATCATCAATTTTTTTAATTTGAAGCTTCATAAAAATTGAAATAATGCCCCAATTTTTCTGCAGACCATCCAAAATTTTGCACTAACCACATGTGGTCCATGGATCACTGGTTGGCGACCACTGACCTAGAAGCATTCTAATTGGAAATTGGCATACAACTTCTTGACACTTAAATATGATGAGTACCCAATGTTTGCATCAAACATTCATAGATTTCCTTTAGAGTTTTCTTCTGTAGAAACAGGAACTTCATGTCATCCCAGAATTCAATTCTTGAAAATTCTGTTGTTGACTTGTTTCAATCAAACTCAAAATAGGCACAAATATCCTGTAAATTAGTACACAGTGACAAAATAGGGCTCAGATTTCGGGAAGTGAGTTGGAGCCAAGGACTTATCAGTAAACCCAGTACATGAATAGGAATCAGTGAAAAAATAAATAAATAAATAAATAAAAAAATAAACTGAGCTTATTTTTTTTTTTTTAATTTTTATTATTACTGCATTTTAATCTGTCCCTTTAATATTGAATCATAAAAAGTCAGTAAGAAAAAAAATCATTTTCTGGTAGAAAAAGTTCACAATATATTTTTTAAATTTTAATATAATTTACTTGCTTTGTATTAACAACCTTTACTTGAGGTGAATTGTATTTTATGCTAAAAGTTCATTACTGTGGGAGGTATTTGTTTTCTTTATGTTGATATTTACCGAGACTTCAATCTAGCGATGAAGCCAGATTGATAGCAAGATTGTGTTTTGCATATCCTCTAAGCAGGAACAACATTTCCTAGCAAAATCAGCATTTTCAATCCTAGATTGACTATTGATCCCTGGTTCTGATTAGAAATATGTAACTACATTATATCTAAGATTGTCTGCCAAATTACTTAATAAAAATTGACTAACTTCTGTTAAAATAAAGAATATATTTTATAGTGTCCAACAAGCAATACTAGAAAAAGTTTATTTTTTTCATTATATTTTTTTTTTACATGATTTTTTTTAATTATATGATTTCAGATTACAAATCAATAGTTCTACTAAGTAAAGAATTCGGATATAAACTCTAAATATTTTGAGACTATACAGAAGAAATAAATACTGACTGAAAAGCATTTTTCTTGCTATGTGTCACAGAAAAAAACTCATATCGTAAATTATGATAAAATTACAATTAAAATGCCAGCATTAAGAGAGATTTATTTCTATTTAATGAAAAATCCTTTGGCAACATAGTTTATTACTTTTCCAATTGCTTAAAGTCATGGAAAAGATAAAAAAAATTAAGGTGGGTGTGGGTATTTCTAAATTTAGTACAATGTGTTTTGTATTAATAACATGCTTCAGTTTGGTTTGATTTCAATGTAACTATTACACACTTACATGAAAAATCATTGTTCTTTTAAGAATTAGTTTTAATTGTACATTTCAAACTGAATACTAGATGCTGTTTAGTTACCTAAACAACTACATGTTTAGATGTATTACACATACACATACACATTATTTCAAACTTATAAATGTCATACTGAAAAATTAAAAATTAGTACCAGAGAGGATCTACAGGGGTTCAAGAGATTAAATAAAATCTTTTAAAACTTGTCTTTGATATTGATTACAAAAGATGTACTATTAAAAGGTTTGTTGAATGCTCAAAGATTCAAAAATATTGTCTCTAATTCTATTCCAAATTCAAATGAAGTCTACTTTGATTGGATTTTATGGTTTAATATGTAATGTGACATAAAAGGCATAGATTGCTATATGACAGAACAAGTATAATCTCTAAATTATTAAAAATAACCTTTAAAAATCAATGCCAGTGTTAATTTTAAATCTTAAGCTCCAGTTTCAAACATTTGAGAAAACAAAAATTGCCTTGTAATTCAATTATTGTTAAGATTCATATTTATTAATAAAGAGATAAAGAGGAAATGCAGGCATTAGTCAACAAATAAGGATTCTAGAAGGAAAATCTACACATTTTTCTCTTGTTTTCTGTCTCCCTTCATTATATCCTAATTCGCAAGTTCTGTGTTTTTATTATCTCTTTTATTACTATTCCTTTATCACAAAACAGAAAAAAAAAGTGATTCTCAAATTTTGTTCATTTCATATTTTACCCCATTTTTCTATATGTTCAACTACCTTTTCCTCAAAACCAATTTTTGTGTTTTGATGATAAAGAAGAAAAAGAGGAAAAGATAAGAGTTGCCAAGCAATTCAGTTCTTTTTAATATTATTTCATATTTTCAATTTTATGCTGTTTCTGATAATTTTTGTAAATAAATTAACAAATAAATGAAACAAGACTTTTTCTTATGTCACTAACATTTTTTACTTACCTTTGTAAAAATAATGATGCAAAAATAATGTCATTTTCTCACATATGTTACTATGTGAGAAAACAACATTATTTTTGCACCAACCTAATACAAAGTCATCTAAAGAAATTTTCTGGGAATGTTTCTGATTTTTATTCATCATAAAATCCTACTTAACTTTCTGGAAGAAAATATTAAAAATGTTGTCAGCTATTCAATTAATTATGAATTTTCATTTTTTTTCACTTTCTGGATCTTGTAAAAAAATAAAATAAAATTCATTTATATTTGCTAAAAGATGCATATCTTTTTTAAAAAAAATTACAGTAAATCTAATTTATAAATATAAATAATTTGTCCATTGTCTTATTGGCTTCCACATTAAGAAATTAACCCTTTGAGCCCTGACCACTGCTTTACTGGGTGTCCTGGGTATGATGATAAACAACATCCGCGTCCTGGGTATGACGATAAACTACGTCCAACAAGGACTCAGATAATGTTTTCGGAAAAATAATGTTGCCAGCTATACGTTTTTGAAACAATAATGCTGCCAGCTATACATTTTTTGGAAAAAAATGTTGCCAGCTATACGTTTTTGAATCCATAATGTTGCCAGTTATGCATGTTTTTTTTTTGAAACAATGTTGCCAGCTATACGTTTTTTGGTAAAGATAATGTTGCCAGCTATGTTTGATAGTACTGTATATTTAATATATGTATGGGTATATGTGTATGTATGTATATATATACACCTTAATTTGGCATTAAATGACCCACAGTGGTTGATAGGCCATAAAACCCAACCAACCAACCATCCAACCAACCCACTGCTTTACCAGTGGTAGAGAAAAATGACTTAATACCCAGTCACTGGTTAAATGGGGGGTAAACACTTGCATCGTGTTTTGCTATTGGTTGTCTTATTTGGGTAGACTGGGACACAAAGAAAGAATTCTGGTGATGAAGTCATGCAATCATACTCTCTCTTTGCTATGTATAATGCTTATATTTTTTGTAACTATTTTTATATCTACCGTGAAAGATTACATACCAATTATTTGTGAATTTTGACTCAGGAGCCCAGGCAGAAGGGTTAAAATTCTTCAGGAACGCGGGGCTCAAAAGGTTAAACTTCAAAGATTCTTGGAATATAAATCTAGTTTTTCCAAAGAAGCAGATGCATTTCAATGACAATGTTTTTTTTTACAGACTTGCTCCTCAAAGACATTTTTTTTTATTAATAATGAGTTTCACGAAGGAAATAACAAGAATTTAAGCAACAAATATTTTTGCTTTCAGTTCAATATTCAATTTTAATGTTTATGATGTAGGTAATCATGGCTCTCCACATATTCTTTTTCTTTATTACAATTGAAACAAAATGAATAATTCCATTATTATTTACTTTTTTCATATTTTTCCAATTAAACATGTCCCAGTGCACATGTTAGTACTTTGTATGTCCATTTCACAAAGTCGTTCCTTGCAGATTGACCACAGATTCTCAATTGGATTTAAATCAGGAGAGTTTCTGGGCCAGTCTATAGCACTTTTATTTGCTCACTTGTAAGGCTTGCCAGTGTGTTTGTGCAGCATTACAATTTTCGCATGCTTGTTTGGAGTAACGTCCATCACAGACAGTGGCCATAGGATAACTAATCAACAGTTGAGACAATAGTATCAGGGCATGATTAAAATCTGATACAATCACAGATGACACAATATTTTTCAAGGCCAAACAGATTTCTATCATACACCCCAAAAAGAGATTCATATTACTGCACACCACTGTAAATGACCTAATCTGAGAAAAAATAGGAATCGATTAAACCCTGTCACTCCAGTGGGTTTAAAACTGACCATATGGTGAAAGAAAGGAAACTAAAGAGGTTGCTTCAATTAATTTGCACAAGGGTATATCTGTGAATTGACATATTTCCTTGGGAAAGACAGTGGAGTATTTTCCAATTTCATTCTCCATGATTTTAAACCCAGAACTTCTAGACTGGCTGCCATTAAAGACTAGAGTTCTCAGTCTACCCTGATATTTAAACCATAGCTGGTGCTTGATAGGGAAGAAATGGATTCCCACCTTTCTCAAGGACATTAGTGTGAAAGTGAATCCAATAGACTTGACTGCAATTTGAACTCCTTTCTCCAATTCCACATTCCATGCTGATAACGTATGCTCTCCAATACCTTAATTATTAAGTTTTAAAAAAAGGAATGGAGTAAAATTAAGTCATCTTGATTTATCAATAATATACATGCTAGATTTTGCAAACTAAATGTTCATAGATTATTTTTAAACAAGTGCGGAGAATCAGTGTGACAAGGCAAGCATTGAACCTGGGTTTTCTGCACGAATATTTTATATACAGCAGAAAGATGCCAATCTTTTTTCCAGGCCAAAAGTAAATGGAAAAGCTTTTCTTTTATCAGCTGTATTCACGACAACCACAAAGTATTACTATTTACATAAACAAATATAAGAAAATATTCTCAGCATTATTGGTTAACATGTCTCCATCCAATCTTCTTCTTATTCAATGTACAGTATGCCTTGTACATATCAAAGAACATAAAAGTAATTTGTTTATGTAGGCTGTGAAAAAAATGGAAGCATATCAATGAAAAGATTATGAAAACAACAATTACTACGTAAAAAAAAAAATTGATCAACTGTCATATACAAATCAAAATCTGATGAGAAGAGAAGAAATTAAGTTACTGAATGTCTGTATGTGTGTACATATACACATGCATACACGTGTATGTGTGTATGGATGTAAGCAGCAGTTTTTCACTAATACAAATTTTTTTAAAAACAACAGACATGTTTGAAATCTGAACATATTCTCTATGCCATGTAAATAATTGCAAAAAAAAAAAAATAATAATCTTAAATCATCATCTGTCATTTTTAATGAAATGTGGATCAATAATTATATATTTGTGTAATATGAATATTTTTTTATCTTGTTGTATGGAGTCTTTTTCTAAATGAAAGCACAAGCAGTTCTAGAGAAATAAGTCAGCAGTTCAAATAAAGAGATAGAACAGCAATAATACTTTCTTTTTAATTTTTGGGATAAAGTATGATATTCCTGACAGCAACAACATTTCCAAAATGCAACAAATTCTTGAATAAACTGGATACACTCAGGCTATTCAGTTTTGTTGCTTTTTGACAACTGTCTGTTTTTACATTAGAGTTATCTAAGATGAAGTGAGGCTCCATATTGACTATACTCATATCAGGATCCTAGTCTGAAGTTGCCAACCATTTTGTCTTCTCATTTTTTTCTAACCTTTGCATTCAGGTCTACCATGATGATAATGGTTTGTGATTTACATAGTGCCTTGGTGTTGTCAAGAGCATTGTAGAAGTTATCGATTTCCTTCTTTGTGCTCTGTACAGTTAGTACATATACAATGATAATTGCTATATTAAAGGGCTTCCCTTTTGCTTTTAACTAACAGAATTCTGTCTGATATTCAGCAGTATCCCAGAACACATTTCTTCATGTCATTATCTAATATTAATCCTACTCCTCTTTCATTTTTGTCACTGCCTGTATGTATTATCCTGCATGTGTTGCTTATGAAATCCCCATTACTTGTACATCTAGTTTTGCATATACCTAGAGGGTTGATATCTTATCTCTTGCTTGATGTTTTCAAGCTGGCCATATTGGTATAGCATCCTTATATTTCAACGTGTAAATTACTCTTTTTGAGTAAGTTCACGTTTACTTATCATCTCTCAGTTACGTCTTTGTCTTTGGACAGAATGCCCTCAGAATGTTCCCAAGAAACTTAACCCTCTTTATGTTATTATTCTTTATAATCATTTTGTGAACAGCAACTGGATGATAGTCAGGTGATACCTGTCACACAAGTCTTCCCTTATGACAAGGACTTATCTCCCCTCCATACCATTATCTATCTATCTATCTATCTATCTATCTATCTATCTATCTATCTATCTATCTATCTATACATACATACATACATATATATATATATATATATGTATAAAAGGCAGGATGTGTGTGTGTGTGTGTGTGTGTGTGTGTGTGTGCATGTAACGAATGCACAGCTGCAATTTTAGACGGATTTGCACTAAAATTTACATGCACATGCTCCAAGTTAGTGGAAAGGCTAAGACTGACTTTGCATTTCCCAACTCCCATCGATAGTGGAAATAATCGATTTTTTCATACTTCAACGGCAGTTTTCATGTACTTTGCGGCCATTTTCTACTGGCCAGAGTGAGAGCCTATAGCTGGCTGCCACGAATAGGCAGGAATATTCTATTGGCCAGCATGAGAGCCAACAGCTGACTGACACGAATGTTAACTAGCATGCTCGCATGTAAAAAAAAATCGATAGCTGCATTTGTCACAAGTAGGAAAAATTTAAATCTGCATGGCACTTTACTCCAATTGGCTCATTTGCTTGCTTAAACTCAACATTGATTCTGATTCCACAGAACTGGGTTGGGTGTGAAAAAGTATTTGTTGTTAACATTCTTTTTTCATTCAGTTTTTTCAGTTACGAGTCCTTTTTTAAAGCTGATCGTTTTGTGTTCATTTTGTTTAGTTCTTTTTTCGTAACAGATTTAATGTTTAGTATAGAGCTTCGAAAAAATTCGCAGTGTGAGATAGGCAAGAAGTAAGGCATGTAGCAACATCAGCACGGCAAAGGGCACTCCTTTAAAGGCAAGGAAGGGCAAAAATATTTTAAGTCAAGTGATAGAGATTGCTGTATGAGTCGTACGATTTTTGAATCAAGCACGGGCAACGCCGGGCCATGCTGCTAGTATATATATATATATATATATATATATATATATATATATATATATATATATATATATATATATATAAAGTTGTAGCTTCTATCTACCTGTTTGTTATTGAATTCCTCCTAGTGTTTTGGAAATATACTCCCATAACCACATATATTCTGAAACTACATTATCCAGGGTACTTGGACAAGTATATTTCATTTTGATTAAATGGCATCCTCGGGAGGTACAAACACCCCATTGAATTTTTTTTTCCTTTGATTTAGATTAAATTTAAATGTGAGCAAGGGAATGGTGCTTATCCGAAATATAGAAGGAAAAAAACAAAAGATGGAAGTCACATTGGCAAGATCATTGCACAATACTGAAATGCATCATTTTTCTCCACAAATTATAACAATGATTTAAAAATCAATTATCATTTTCTTACAAAAAAATGTGTGACACGCAGCAAGGTGCAGGTAATTCAGCTAGTCTTTAATGTTTGTTGGTATAATTATTCTCGGATAGGTAATGGAGTGGTTTTCCTTTGCATTCTCTAGTTCTTTCTTATTGAGACACCAACTCTGTTGACTCATTAAGAGTTCTTCCGCCCTTCGATAGGTCTTATTTTTCATCCTACAAATTTGCTAAGCATCTTCATTGCACCAGATGAAATGAATTTGGGAAGCCAGTTTAGTTGCTGACCATTTGACAAAGTTTGACAAAGTTTTGATTTTGGAGAGAAAAACAACTTACCTTCCATCTAAGATAGTGTTTTGATGAAATCTCTTTGGGAGTAAGAAGGGAATTATCAGGGATTTAACTGCAGTTTACACAAGGGAAGAGTACATGATTCTAATTAAAAGTAAATGTTTAGCTAGCAGTGATAACTATTACGTCTTAACACCTAACGAGGTAAATAAAGAAAGTAAACTATATCACCAGCAATTGTTTTTATTTTTTCCTTAAAAAAAAAAATTTGTTTGGCTATAATTGAGAAGTTGAACAAAGGCATATGGAGTTAGTATTAGGTTGGTGCAAAAAATAATGACGTAATAATGTCGTTTTTTGACGTATAATGTCAAAAAACGACATTATTACGTCATTATTTTTTGCACCAACCTAATAGAATAATATCCATAAAACAGGAAAATTGCAAAATACCCCTAGAATAGGAAAACCAGCACAGCTTGCCTATTGGAGAGTCAACAGCTCATCAGGGGATGTGGTCCCAGAGAAACTATTCAGTCCTTCAACTATGAACAGTTTGGCCTGCACTCATGTTTTTCTTCTCTTTATTTTTTCTTTTCCTTTTACCTCTCTCTCTCTCTTTTTACCCAACTACAACTCACTAGTATATAATAATAGTAATAAATAAAATAAAGTAAATAAAAGTAAAGAAAATAAAATTTGATTGAAAGTGATGGGATTCTTAGTCTGAAGTCGACATTGAATACATATATTTAGTTAGGATTAGATTAGAGAATTAAGTTGCGATATCTCCTATCAAGGTAAAAAAAAGGAGCAAAAGAATTAACCATTATTACCACAATCTGTCCTTTTTTTCTTCCTCTTAAGCACTTGAGATGGGGTCCAATCTAGCCAATTCAAGATTAGACCCAACAGAAAAAGGATAATAGATTATCTCAGAGCACACTTATGTTTTTTGAAGCCAGTGTAGAAAATGTCTTTTGGATTATCCCACTTTGCTAAAAAAAAAAGTCTCTAGGCTCCTTAAGCCTATATAGTGATTTTCCAAGCGTAGCTTGGAAGTGACACAAGGCCGAATGTAAGGGGCACCAAGTGAGGATCGAACTCACTACTTAGTCGTAATTGTTCTAGCGAGACACGCTTGCTAACCATTACACCACCTCGAGGCGCCCCCTTAAGCCTATATAAAGGTGTGCATTTATCTCGCTAGTTACTTTTACAACTTTTCAACTCTGGCTTTGATTCATGTTAATACATGCATTGTTGTTTGCTTTATATTTATTGTTTTGTGTTACTTATTTTTTATTTGGACTCATATTGAGTCTGCCAATATTGTTTGTTGGATAAATTTTTCAGGAGTTTGTAAATATTTACTCAGCAAAGTGTTGATTCACGCGACATCATGGTAACTAAATATTTACTCAAAAGTCAAAACACATAAGCAATCTCACAACAGTTGGCATCACTTAAAGAGGAATTACCTTTAAGATGTTTATGTTTTATCGATAAAATTTATTTCTACACTGGTGGGTTTGGGAGGTTAAAGAGATAAAGAAAGAAATATCTATTTACATTTACATGCAACTGAAGAAACAAACTTCCAGAGACTTTTTTTTCTTATTCTCTCTTTCATTGAAGTGACATACTGTTCTGTTATATTTCTTTCAGCAAACGGACTGTTTCAATTTAACAATATTTTACGCTGGTTATAAAAAAAAAAAAAATATTCTACTTCTTTCCTGTTCATAGTGTAATTATGACTAATTACATTATACTTTGTAACCAAGAGTTATTTTCATGACTTTCATTTATTAGAAGTGTCAAATCCCTGCGCTGCTGTAACTCAGTGATTCAGGTTTCTGCCATCATCTCGCAGATCACTGTGATTTCAACTGCCTACTCTCAGTTAAGACTGCTTGCTAGTTTCAGCTCAACATCCTGACTGTCTATCAAACTTTGCTGACTGCCTATTGTCCTTTGACATCTCCCAAACAGTTTTATCATCATCTTTTGGTCACCAACAACTGTTTGCCCTAAGCTACGGCTGCCAGCTAGTACCAACCCAATGCACCAACTGTGATGAATGTTCAGCACCACTTGAGTTGCTCTGGTCATCATTAACTGTTGGTGCATCGAAGACCAACAGTTAACACAGGGTATTTAAAACATCTGGATTCTTTGATAGTATTTTTCTTTTTCTGTCAATAATAAATTTTGTCAGATTCTATCTAAATTTCTTGCTCTCATTATTTTTGCCTTGGTTTGTGTCACTTCTTTAATTTTAATGTTTGCGGGGTTCATCTAATCGACATTGCAACCCACAATGCTCTCAGTCTTGATACGTAAAAAAACTTTAAAAGTTTACACAGTTACCAAAATTGACCAGTTAGAAAGCAAAATGGCATTAAATGCAGCTATTATTATGTGGGAACAAATCTTTAAAAATAATGACAATAACAGAAACAAAGATATTACAAACAAACAAAAAAATCAGTACAAAATATATGTATTTAAATTATGTATTTATGTATTTTGTAGAACCCAAATTCTACATTATTCCAATACCCCAAAATAGTTTGGTCAAATCTGTGCAAAAAGTGGATCACAGAACACATTCAACTTCATACACTTTCAAAAAAATCTTGAACCCTCATTAGTTAATAAATATACAAGTAGGTGTGACTATCCACCCATGCTCAACTAATTTTTACAGCTCATGACTGAAATCTAAGTTTGCACTAAGTCTTTTTGATCCACTCAAAGCAAATAAAAACAGAAACTCATTCACACTTGCCAGTGAGTATTGTGACATCAAATGAATTGCAACTAAGCTTCATGTCACAAAATCTTAAGTTTTTTGTTCATACGAACATTATACAAACTTAACGATATTCACAGTCACTCACCAAAATTCACCAGTGAACTCTATTCCCATTCACTCACCAAATTCCTTACACAGAAGTTAAACAAATTCCTGTTAACAAATCAACTTTATTTCCCAACATTCGAGAACATTGTATTACACAAAACCATCAAAGGTAGATAACTTCTTTGATCACAAATTGCATTCAACTTTACAAACATTTACTACTTACATGAACAGTAAATTCTTAAATGTAAATTTTTCTCTTACAATTAATTTACAGAATCTTCAATAACAGATTCTAACATCCTATCAAATCAGAACTCATTAACAAAATTTAATCTTTCACCAAACTTGAGTTCAACATAAATTAAACTAACGAGATTTCACCTAAAAAAATCCACTACATTGAAACTTATTTGTTATTCAAATTTTTGCCTTTTGTCTTTTATCACAAATGTTTCTTGTTGTTTTCTCTTGTTGTTTTTGCATTTTGCTTAACATATTTGTAGAGTAAAAAATTGTATGGATTGATTTGGGCTGTCAACACCATTAAATAAATGGTAACTACCAAACTTTCCACTACATTTTCAATAGAGGAAAAAGCAAAAATTTGTAATTAGATGGCTTAAACGAATGAAGAGAATTTCATGCATTCAAAGCCAATCTACTTGTTCAAATGTCCCGTCTTTTGGTAAGTTGGCATCACTTAAAGACAAAGAGGAATTTAATTCAAGATTGTCGTGTCCACTAAAATATGAAATACATAAACCAATGACACTCAAGAAAATACTTACATCTTAAGACACACCAATAAAATCATAGAATACAAATCAGAAATTTTGTTGTATTAGTCACCAACCATGCTTTAGGTAGATACCGCCAGCCAAAATAGCGTGCGGACGTAATAGAAGACATACCACGTGGCTTTTTAGGGTCAATTAAGAAGATATAAATAACTTAATTCTGAAGCTGATTTTGTTACGAAAAAGTGTATAAAAACACACGAAATCCGGCCCTAAAGAGGATATACACACCTGTCACCAAGTTCCACGCAACTCTCGCTTATGATCTTCACGACCTCATGCTAAAAAAGCGACCGCGTTGACAAACTTCAGACTTTGGCAACATCACCAGTAGTAAGAAACAATTTCTAACTATCTTTTTCATACAAACACACATATAACATTTCATTGTTTCTCACATACGTACACAAAGACAATTCATATTTTATTTCAGAACTTTATCAAGCCAAACAAAAAGAAATTACTTTCCAATCTTTCACCAACTGCTTGTATTCTTGTCGTTTAATGTTTATTTGTTGAAACTGCATTATTGTCTTTTCTACTGAATTTTATTCTTTCAATTTAAAAATCATGTGATTATTATTCTCTAAACGGCCGAATTACGAAGTACCCAGCAACAATATTTTGTTATTGTATCGAATCCCGACACTTCCAATTTTAACATTCAGTGAAAAAAAAAAAACGATTAGAAAGAGTTCTAAAAGATTTTTAATGGCTAAAAAACCCTCCTATATTCCTACCGGAGTTTTTCTGTGAAGCCAAACGCATAAAGAAAGAAATTTACACGCAAATCAAGGAACAAACTTCAAACATTTTTTTTTTCATATTCGCTCATTCAAGCCTTAATACGTAAAAAAAAACCTTTAAGTTTCGATACATCAAATCTGGGGTTATTGACTCTCCTCGTTCGATGGTGTTCCTTCGGAGGATTGGCGGTTTTATATTATGTTGATACAGGTGCGTGTCTGGAGCATGTTAGTAGAGATTAGTAAAAGCAATGAGAACAGAGAGACATAGGTCTTAACGTAACCAAAACTTTATTAACACTGATAATAGTAGTTTCTATTACTGGGATCTACCACGTGGTGGTAGTGGGAGGTAGCAGGTAATTGGGGATAGTGGGAGTACTCACAGTCAAGGGGAAGCAACTCGTGTTTACATACATATAACATCTTCGGTTTTTTTTTTGTTTTGTTTTTGTATTTAATTAATGTCTGTATCTGGCTGGAAGCCTAGTTGTTCTTCCTCTCTTTGTGAAGCTTGTTGTTGTTGTATTCTCCGTGCCTGTTTGTGGTACGACTGGTCTTTGTTGACTATTTTCTATGACTTAAGCAGTGTGTACATGTACTTATCATTTCTTTTATCTGACTGTTTATGTTGGGCCAATATACGACTTCTTTTGCTCGTGCAATGCACTTCTCTATCCCTAAGTGTCCAGTATGGATTTTTTGTAGGGCTTCTTTTCGTAGAGAGGTTGGGACTACTATTCGTGTACCTTTCAGTACTAGTCCTTTGACGACAGATATTTCATCTCGAACTGGCATGTATGGCGCTATTGTGGGTGGCACGTCTTTATTTTCTGGCCAAGTTGACGTTGCATATTTCATTAGCGTTTGTAGTGTTGGGTCTTTCCCAGTTTCTTCTCGGTAGACGTCGAGTTTCTGATCGCTCATTGGGTATTGTTTTAAGATGGTATGGATATATTTGTCCATCTCCGTATCCGATATCTCTTGTGAGCTGTCCGATATATATGCACGTGATAATGCGTCAGCAATTACAGATTCTCGACCAGGGATATATATCACTTCAAATTCATATTTTTGGAGTGCCATTAGGAATCTTTGTATTCTTGGAGGGCTTTTAGTAATTGATTTTTTAAAGATTTGCCTTAATGGTTTATGATCATTCTCTATTAGAAAATTTTTTCCATAGATAAATTGATGGAATTTGCTACAGGCGAACACTATGCTAAGTGTTTCCAATTCAATCGGACAATAATTTTGTTCTGCAGGAGTTGTCGACCTTGATGCATAAGATACTGGTAGCCAGGTTTCGTTGTGCTTTTGCTGTAGGACAGCACCTAAGCCGTGTTTACTGGCATCAGTGGTTATCTTTATTTCTTTACAAGGGTCGTAGAATTTCAGGACTGGTAAATTTGTTATTATCTGTTTAAGTTTCTCTACAGCCTCTATTTGGGGTTTATCGAACGACCAAAGAGTTTCATTGTGTAGGAGTTTTCTTAGAGGTGTGGTTATTTCCGAGTATTCTGGGATGAATTTGCACAGATAGTTGGTCATTCCCAAAAATCGTTGTATGTCTTTTTTATTTTCGGGGAGAGGCATGTGTGTAATCGCCTTTACTTTGGAAGGGTCTGGCTTTAGTCCTTCATGGGTGATTAAATGACCTAAGTAAGTCAGTTGTTTTACTGCAAATTCACATTTACTTTTGTTTAATTTCAGACCGGCTTTGCGTAGTCGGCTAAGTACTTTATCCAGTAGTTCCATGTGTTCCTCTAGGGTTTCCGACCATATTATGATATCGTCCTGTGAGTTCTTGGTCCCTTTTATTCCTTCTATTATTTTTGCAACTTGTGCTTGAAAAACTTCAGAGGCACTGTGTATTCCATATGGAAGGCGTGTGAAGGAGTAACGACCAAATGGCGAGTTGAAAGTTAATAGCTTGGAGCTTTCTTTGTCAACGGGAATTTGCCAGTATCCGTTAGACGCATCTAGCTTTGTGAAGTACCTGGGGTTTTTCATTTCCGCAAAAATTTCTTCTGCTGTAGGTAGCTTGTAATGCTCTCTTTTTATCGCCTTGTTTAGATCTCTGGGGTCTAAACATAGTCTTAGTTTGCCATTGTGTTTCTCTACTATTACTAGAGAGTTCACCCAGTCCGTAGGTTCTTCAATGGGTTCTATTATCCCCATTTTCGTCATTCTCTCCAGTTCCTTTTTTAATTTTGGTTTCATACCAAATGGGATATTTCTTGGCGGATTTACGACGGGTTTTATTTCTGGGTTTACTGTTATGTGGTGAGTGACCGGTAATTTTCCAATTTCACCGAAGCAGTCTTTATATTTTCCAATTATAGCTTCTATGTCCGTCTTATTCACTTCATATATTCTTTTTATTAAACCCAATTTTTCCGCTGTGTTTGCGCTAATTACAGAGTTTGCATTTGTATCCGCCACGATGAACTGTGTATTTATTTTCGTGTCTTTGTTTTGTAGACATATCATGCAGCTACCAATTATGGGTATTTTTGTGCAGTTGTATGCTGTTAATGCAATTGAAGTTTTTTCTAATTTTGGTTTAGGCCTGATTGTATTGTATATTTTTATAGGTATAACGTTTACTTCAGCACCCGTATCTATTTTAAAATTTATAAAGGATTCGTTACACGGTAACTTTATCTTCCACTTGTCAGTAACCACGTGTACATTTTTTCTCAATATGGCGTCCAAGTTAAAATGGACTGACTCCTCGTGGTCTGAGCTGTGTTGTCCGACGTTATATAATTTTTTCTTTTTTGTTCGGCACATTCGAGCGTAATGGCCTTTTTTACCGCAGTTTGTACAGTTTTTGTTGTACGCGGGGCAGTTGTTTTTCTGGTGGGCACCAGAGCAGTAGGTGCATTTTTCAATCCAATGCTGTCTGGCGGGCCTTCTATCTTCTTGCTTGAACGTTGCATGGGAAGACGTCTTGTTTTTCATTTTATTTTTCTTCATATCCCGAATAAGGGATATGTTTTCAGTGTCCGACGTGGCCATTATTTTAGAGTGTCGTTTTGTTTCTTCTGCACTGAGGCCTGCTTGGATAGCTTTTTCCAGGTCCAACGACGGTTCTCGCAGCATTCTTTCTCGAAGTATAATGTCGTTTATGCCACATATGAGAATGTCTTTAATAAGTCTCTCTGTGAGCTCTCCAAATTCACATTTATTTGCCTTTTGCCGCAGTTCGGTGACATATTCGTCGAACCTCTGTGTTTCTTTCTGTTTGCATGTAAGGAATTGGTAAGTGAGAAAGGTTAGGTTCTTTCTCGGTTGGCAGTGTGAGTCGAATTTTTCTATCACATTTTCCAAGTCGTATTTCTGCTCTTCGTTTTCGAAATTGAAGGTATTATAGATTTTTCTTCCTTCATTTCCTATACAGGTCAATAGTATCGATGTTTTAACCTTCTCCGGTTTTCTATCTGACTCTGTGGCTTGCAGAAATAGCTGGAATTGGTTTTTCCATGTTTCCCATTCCTGTCCAAGGTTGTCGGATGAACAGTTGAGTTCTTTTGGGTGCGGCAGAAATTCCATTTTTCTTTTGTTTTTAAGGCGTTGTGAGTGTTATGGTTCTTAGTTATTTCCTGACACCATTTTATATTATGTTGATACAGGTGCGTGTCTGGAGCATGTTAGTAGAGATTAGTAAAAGCAATGAGAACAGAGAGACATAGGTCTTAACGT
Source organism: Acanthosepion lycidas (assembly GCA_963932145.1). Lineage (NCBI taxonomy): Eukaryota > Metazoa > Mollusca > Cephalopoda > Sepiida > Sepiidae > Acanthosepion > Acanthosepion lycidas. Next base: position 57,705,641 of record OZ010574.1, on the reverse strand, counting down.
AACCAAAACTTTATTAACACTGATAATAGTAGTTTCTATTACTGGGATCTACCACGTGGTGGTAGTGGGAGGTAGCAGGTAATTGGGGATAGTGGGAGTACTCACAGTCAAGGGGAAGCAACTCGTGTTTACATACATATAACAGGCGGAATGGCGCCTCGATTAAGGGACGCGCCTCGCGAAACGGAGTGTCTCTTGCAGCGTGTCTCACTGGCGATGGTTGCGAGGTAATGCTTTCTCCATCAATGCGGCTGCCAGAGGATAACAAACAAACAAACAAACAAAAAACATTTTGTTTTGTTTATTTTGTTCAAATTTACATAAAACAGGAAATTATCAAGGGAAACTATTCCGCGTCTAAATTATGCTAGTTATTTCCCTTTAAGTAAACTAATATTGGACTTCAAGTATTTGGTGATTAAAAAAAAGTTACATTTACAATTTACAAAGCAATAAACTTTTTGACTGTCATTCTTGTGATCTGCTATCCAATAACAAAGCAATATCTTTTAAAATATTTTCTTTTTTACAAAAGACTGAATTTTGGAGCAATCTCTCCTGTACTCAATCAATCTCTTTTTTGTTATAAATTTTGTTGACGTTTCAAATAGAAAATTGTTGCGGAGAAGAAGGTGAAATAAGTTTGAAAAGTGATCAAATGGCTTTTTAGTTAGGTAAGGTCGGCTGTGTGTGTAAAACTTCATTCCTCTACAAACATTTAATTTTTGATGTATGGCACAAGGCTAAGAAGGCCATCAAAAAGTGACAACATACGTAACACAATAACAAAATATTTATATAGACATAATAATACACAATTATTAAGAATAAACTGCTCAGAATATTTAGCTGAGCTAAGGTGAATTTCAAATTTCAGTAATAAATTGAACAAATAAAAGTATTTTAAAATGTTCCTTCAAACAAAACTGTTTTTTGGTACAGAAATTTTTACGATGCCAAATTAAGAGTTGCTTACCCTTAACTAGAAAATTAATTATTTGTAAACTGTTCTTTGAAAGACAATTTTTTTATCAGGTCTCGCAATGAAAGGAGTTTGTTTTTTTAGAAGAAATGTTATTTGTGAATTAGTTAAATGTTTTGTGTAATAATATGGATGTTGTGAGAATGTGTTTGGTAAAATAGAACTTTGAATATTTACTTGATGTTTCAAGAAGTTTCTGTTTGATACTAAATAAAAATTAGTTTTTGTACTTCTGAAAATAATTACAATAAATCTTGCTGTTAAAAAGAAAGGGTTCACCAAGTGTAAATTTTGTTAAATAGAACTGAGTGAGAAAGTTTCTTGAATTGTGTCCTGAAGGGTTGAAAATACGTTCGGTAAACTTGTAGCTTCAGGAAAAACCTTTTCTTTAAGTAATTTCTTGCTGGTGAAGAATTGGAAAATACTGTAATATCCAACAGCAACACTATTTATTTACATTGCTCAGACTATCATTTTCATCTTTGTTGCCATATTTATCACAACGTTTTGGCCGTTGTACACTCCAGCCTTCTTCAGGTGGTTGAAATGTCAAACTGAACCCTTTATTTCGCTCTCTGGGGTAGACTGTTCTAGTTCCACGTGCCATGTCTAATGGATATCAGTTATCTCCTGTTAATTCCCCTCTCCAAGTTCTCCACTGCCTTAACCAGGTATTGAATTCACACTCTTTGGGTCCTGTCACTGGATCTAACTAATGCCTTTATCCACTGTGCCATTATTTGTTAAGGCAGTGGAGAACTTGGAGAGGAGAATTAACAGGGGATAACTGATAACTGACATCCATTAGACACATATATATATATATATATATATATATATATATATATGTGTGTGTGTGTGTGTGTGTGTGTGTGTGTGTGCAAATATGTAGAAAATAGGAAAGAACTCGTTAGGTAAATAATCCGAAGTTCTTTAGTATTTTGATTCCAAAAATTTCGCTTGAAGATGAAACAGAGCTTGATGCTTTAATTCTATTTAATTCTAATAATTATATTGAAGTTTTCAGCTCTTGTTTTTGAAACATGAGAACTCTTATGTAGCAAAGGAATCATATTTTTAAAAAATAATTATAATATATATATACATACATACATAAATACTTTCATAAAAAAACATTATTATTTTTTAATTTGCAACTTTTTAGTTGTTTTTCTATATATACATATTAAGAAAGTATATGTGGCTTCTCATTATGCTATATATATATATATATATATATATATGAGGTAACAATATATATTTTTATATATCAAGAACAGTATAGGGGAAATTTTATGACAAAGTGTAAAAAGTTTACTTGTTACTTGTTTTGGCCTTCAAGACTTCATCAGAATAATATTTTTTGTTGGTAGGACTATATATGCACATGGCAGAGGGTGCTGGGAATCATTCGATTCTACCTAAGAGCTCTAAGAATATGCAGCTCAGATTATTTACTCAAAGAAGAAAAATACATTGAAAACACTTTCAAACTTCTCCAGTACCCTCTTTATTTTATATTCAAAACAAAACGCCCACAAAATATTCCAAAACCAAAAAAACGGCCCCTCCTGAGAAACCCAAGGAATCAAAAAAATATTATCCTGCCTACTAATTCTATCACATCTAAATCTATCTAAACTCAACATAAAAGTCATTACTATCACATCCAAAACAATAAAAGACTTAGTAAATACTAAACAAAACAATAAGCTAAAACACAAAGGAGGAATTTACTCCATCGCCTGTAGTAATTACCACAAAAAATACATAGGAGAAACCTCATGGAATCTAAATAAAAGATTAGATGAACACAAAAGGGACATTTTACAAAATAATACATCATATGCATTGGCTGTCCACCATAACAAAACTAACCACATATTTGAAATAAAAAATGCTACCATGATCAAAGGAGAAAATAATTCATTAAAACATAAATGTCTAGAGAGTGTCTTAATTGCAAGGTCATATGCAGTAAATTTGCACCCTGGCTCTTACAACATTTCACCATTCCTAACAGATATCCTAATATCACAGTGTGGAATACCTACTTACAAAAGTGATGGAAAGAAAAAGTAAAAAACTCAAAAAAAATATTCTAAAATTCCCAGCACTCCATCTTAGTCTGATGGAGTCCTGGAGTATGAAATGCATCACACTTAAACTTTTTCCACTTTGTCATATATACATATATATTGAGACACATTTCATTGAATAATTTAAACATGTTCTCTTATTTTCAATAGGATCCTTTCATATTCACAGATAAGCTTTTTGGTGTCATCATTGAAGGACGAGAGAAAACTGACATGTTTCTTTTATTTCTGAGTACTTTCGACATAGCACAATGTCATCATCAGAGTATTGTTTATTACAAGATAAATATTGTTGTGTTCATTATTGTCAAAGACAAAATTGTTGTGTTCATCTGGAAGTTAAATTTCTTACATGTGGAGTGAGGAATGTTGCATCAGTGCGTTTCCGCTGACACTGTTTAAGGGGAGGTAACTAAGTATAGAATGGCGATTTCTTTACAAAATGAGTAGTAAATACAGAAAAAGAAACTGTTAGGGCAAACCTTGGAATTTTAGACTATCTATTGGACACATTTTAAAACATTTGTCAAGTATTCATAATTAATTTTATTTAGGTTTGGTTTCAATTTTTTAATATAGTCTTGAGAATGTTTAGTTTATGTTTATTCTTTATGTGAAAAAGTATAGATGGATTTTCTTACATAATTTTACTTGACTTTTTTTATAAAAATTGAAATAATTTATTAATTTAATCATATTAAAACCCCAAAAGTACAAATTTCAAAATTCAAAAAAGTTGTCCTGGTGCTAGGCTCTCCTGGTGCTGAGTTGTCCCCTCTTGAAAAATATAACACATAAACAATATTTTTAACTCAAAGTTATTGTCTTTAACACTTGATTTAATAATTATTAATATTATCACTGTGACTATATCAACATAAAAATTGAGCATCATCCATTTCTCCCTATTACTGTTCAAATACTGCAGTGCAATGCGCAAGTCAGTAAGTGATAGCAAACAACGTTTGCTACCAGATACTGAAAAGTGAAAACAATCATTAGTTCAGTTGAAACATTTAGAGATGTGTAACTGTTTTACAAAAAAATGTATTTCTGCTGGATGCAGTGTAATGAACTATCATTAAAAATAATTTATTTCGTCCTTAAAGAGTTAAAGACTTAATTTCATAAACAGATGAGAAATTTTGAAATGTTTATTAAAATATAAACTCGTAATTCTTATTTACGAATGTTTCCATTTACTATGAAACTTTTCTTGAAAACTTATTGCCCTCCCCCCACCACTCATAGAAACACTCGCCTCCTGGGGAGCAATATTATCCCTGATGAGAAAGCCTGCTATTGACAATTGACAGTGGTGTTTATTTGGGCCTTTTTCTCTTTAAAAATCAAAATAATCTTATGATAGTTACAATTAGAAGAAATACAAGTAGACCAGTAAATCACCTAGTACTCTCAACCTTTCTTTCTTTCTGTTGATATTTCTTTTGATTCCTCTATCTTAACAGCTTTATGAGCCCCTGGGCAAACCAGTGTGCTGGGGCCTCGACAACAACCAGTCACAAAAATAAAAAGTAAATGGTCAATAATATTAAATATATATTAAGCATATATTTATTTTATTGGCACTTCAACAAAACTGGTGACAAAATATTAAAAACATGCTATACGTGATAAACATTTGAGCAATATACAAGGCTTAAAAAAACACAATAATATTCAGTAAGCCACATATTAGGTTGGTGCAAAAATAATGTCGTTTTCTCACATAGTAACATATTTGAGAAAACGACATTATTTTTGCACCAACCTAATAGATTAGATGACACAATAAAAAATTACTATGAAGCCATAATTCTGTTATTCCAACACTTTCAAATTTGTACTTGAATTCATTATTGTACATCTATTCAATAAGATCTTCCTGCATATTTTTACTGACAGCTTCTATGTCACAACCGAAGGAAGCCATCATTCAGAGATGGACCTCTAATGAAAATAAATCTGAAAATCGGCTACTTAGTACTTCTTTCAGTTTCTCTATTTTGCGTACTTTTTACTTTTTTGTTCTGAGAGGTGTTCACTTACTTCTGTTGACTTGGGTATATTATTGAAATTCTGTTCTTCGGTATCCATACAAAACTTTCAACATGATAAACATTTGAGCAATATACAAGGCTTGAAAAACACAATAATACTCAGTAAGCCACTCAGATTAGTTGGCACAATATATTACTATGAACTTCTTATTATAACAAGCATTTGCAGCATTTCTTTTCAGAGGATTGCTTTATTACTGGCTTGAAGTATCATAATTCTCTATCAGCTTTGAAATGTGTGAATTTGCATTTCCATAAGATAAAATTACTAAAAATAACACTAAAAAGGAAAAAAAAAATTTGTTTATAATGATTTGATAAGGCTTTTGTTGCCATTTCCTTCATGGACATCAGCTGACTGCATATCCTGTACTCACAGGTACACAATAAGAGGTGAAACAGAAAGAGAGAGGGATATTATAATATATTTCATCAGTATATACATTTATCAATGAAAAATATTTTTTTTTTATCAGCAGTAAATATTTGTAAGTAAATTTTAATTTCTTAATTATTGGGAAGAAACATTAAAAGCTGATTAGCTTTCATAAATATATGGCAAATATATTGAATAAAGATTGAGTATTTTATGTATGGGAAAGTGAACTGAACAAAAAAATAATAACAACAATTATGATTTTTGATAAAATAAAAAAATCATTACACTAACATCTTCATAAAATTTTAACTAGATATGGTAATAATACTAATGCTTTTCTCATAAGGAAACATTTGGAATTCATTGACTGAACAGCCACTGTTTTTTGTTTGAAATTCATAAGACCAATGGCTTTATGTGTTTGGTTTACCCAGGTTAAATAACTGATCATGTGTTGCATCCTGACTCAGTGGGGAGTTTTGGGTAAATACCAAAGACATTTTGATAGCAAGAGGACAAGGCAAATCAACATCAAGAAGAAGCAGAAGGCTTTCAACATCAAGAAGAGAGTATCAGGAAGGCACAAGGTTACCAGCTAGCTGCAGGGAGACTAAAGGATTTAGAAGTTCAAGTGAAAATTCTCCTGCGGTTGGATAACAAAGAATGAAAAGAATTCAAAGAAATTTTCTCAGGCATGAACTGTGAATTTAAATAAAACTAAAAGTGAAATTTCTAAAATTACTATATGCACTATATCGTGGGGCAAGTAAAAGTTAAATATGTATTTTCTTTCCCTGTTGTGAAAGTGTAATACTTTCTTAAAGCCTACACCTGTGTACAGTTCTGTTTGTTATTGTTAATTATTATATTTAAATTAAAATCTAAATCTCGAGATACAAAATCAATGTTTGTTAAATGTAAAAAATACCTTCAAATTTGTCAGGTAAACTTAAATTTACTGGTTAATTCAAACCAAATTCTAAAAAAATCACCAGCTTCTTAACTTAAACTAAAATTGTTGAAGTTCAAGCATTATTCATTGCATTTATTTGCCTCAAATAAGGTGAGGAAATTAGACATAAGGCCTGTTTAATGCACGGCCAACACATGTGTTATATGATGTAGCGGCAAAAATAATCCATTGTATGAAGCCCACATATCAGTCCAGACTGTTGTCCCTGGGGCAACGGGGTGTGCGAAAGTGCAATAGCGCCTGAAAGGAAATCCTTTTAAATTTTGTATTTGTACTTTTTTTCGTAATGTTTTACTTTTAAAATTTTACGTTGAGTCTTATTTTATATTATTTTTTTGCGCCTATCGTGATTTGTTCTTCCAGGACTTAGGTTTGTGTGTTTGGTACTAGAATTTAGATCTTGTAAGAAATGACTTTTAATTCAAAGGTAAAGGAATAGATTTATTATTAAACCCAGTAAACAAAATACATTTTTTTAAAGACAAATTTATATTGATTGGAATAAACATTTTAGTTTTCAGTAAAATCAAAGATTGAGATATATATTTGAAAATAAACAAAAATTAATTCTCCATTTTAAAAATCTTGCAAAAATAAAATATACTTTTTTCAAAGGGAATCTGTGGAAAATTAGGAAATTTAAAGTTTAATTAATTTAATTTGAAACAAACATTACTTACTTTTTTTTGCACAAAATCGTAGTAGAAAATAAGAAAAGCATTTCTTAACCACAGTCAAGCGTTGATTGATGATATTGCAAGAAAGATGATGTCAGAAGTCATTAGACAGATAAACAGAAGTGATATATAAATTTTACGAATTTTAAGTGAACTGATTTTTAGCTACCCAGTAATTTTTCATAAATATTTTAAGCAATCTAATATTTTATTGACTTAGATACTTTATTGAATAGGTACTTTAGCTTTATAGCATTAAGTTTGAAGATGCTTTCTGGGAAAAAAAAAAAAAAAAATTTATTTAAAATACTAAATTTTAAAATTTTCATAACTGAGATTGAGATATAAAAAAAAAAGTAATAAAACAAAATTTCACAAGAAAAACAAGACTTTTAATCAAAATTTCAATGTTCTAAAATTTTTAGACTAAAAAAATTTGCTAAAATAATAATAATAAAAAAAAATCACTTTGGTCTTTTCCTTTTCTCTTAAACTTAGTTTTCGTCAAATTTGGGACATTTTTTTTATCGTAGTATCCAAATTTTTCGGCAAATTCGTGAATGAACACCAAGCATTTCTTAAAATTTATTTTTTTATTACTTTTTTATTGATAAATTCATTCAATCAAGGTACTAAAAACAAAAATATTTGTTTTTATTTGATTCTTTTAATTTTTAAAGGTCTTAAACTTTTTGAAACTGCTGTTCAATCAAGGAGATTTTACAAAGTGAAACAATAAAAAGAAAAGAAGTTGCATGTATTGTAGAATTTTCTATCCAAGTTCAATGATTAACTTGACTTTTTTTTTTAAACTGAATCTCATTTTTGCAACTTGTACAGACAAGTTAATACAACAAAATTAACTTCCTTGTTTAGAAAAAGGTAATTGTAATAATTCAGCTGAATTCGTTTGTTGAATATATATTTTTTTTTTTTTTCTTAAGATACTGAGAACTCTCCTAAATATAGGCATGGTTTTTCCATTTGGTGATTTAAAACTAAAAGAAAAGGCTATCTTTCTGTATTTAATGAGTTCGTGGAAGGTGTAAAGGGAAATAACACCTGTTTGTGTAGAGCTCTTCTATGCTGAGAGTTAAATACCGATGAGGTATTTTCTTTTTCACGTAAAGTCGACGATCATTATTTGTAGGTGGGTTGTTTATACATGCATTTAGGAAGCTAAAATATTTTTCTGTTGTTTCCCAAATTTAATGTTGGTCAAACACACGCGAAAAGGAAGAACTAAAGGTAACAGGTGAATTTAAACAGAAAACAAAGACAAACTTTTTCCCCTTGAGGGGGAAAAGGAGCCTTACACCTTCCTCATTATTAAAACCTCCGGAACAGTGAAGAAGATGATTCAATGAAAAGCAAACCCCAAAAACCCGATGTTGAATATAATGACGGAGACACTTTTTAAAAATACTATAGACACCGGAGCCATTTTCAGCAAGGGCGAAGCTGACATCTTAGCAGGTATGTCTCGAAGCGGTAATAACCCCTTGTCGGCGACCTTCTACAATGTGGTGGCCAAACTTGAAAATGCAACTGGATTAAAGGCTGATCGTCTTTTGGCTAAAGTTTTAGCCACCTGCTGTTCATTTGCCGCTGTCTATGTGACCTTCAGCTGGCTGCTAAAAAAAATGGACCCGACATATGAAGAAAAGAAGAAAGCACACACACAAGCGAAATTAATGATGAAAAAACTGGGCATCGATGAACGGTCCCTTGACGAATACGAAGTGGCTGTTGCTGCTAACCTTGTCGATCCTGCCAGCTTCGATGTCCACTGGAATCAGATCGGTGGGTTAGAAGATATTAAAAGAGATCTTCAGCAAACTGTGATCTTCCCACTTAAGAACTTCGCACTACTTGATTCTTCTAGACTGATGAAACCACCTCGCGGTGTGCTTCTTTACGGACCACCAGGTTGTGGTAAAACTATGATTGCCAAGGCTACAGCGAAAGCATCGGGAGCAAAATTCATCAATATCGAATTGTCTACAATGTTAGATAAGTGGTATGGTGAATCACAAAAGCGAGTTGCAGCTATATTTAATCTTGCTCACAAAATTCAACCGGCTATAATTTTTATTGATGAAATTGATTCTTTGTTAAGAATCAGAGATACCCACGATCACGAAGCCACAAACATGATGAAAACTCAGTTTATGAATTATTGGGACGGTTTGTTAACTGACAACAAAAGTCAAGTAATAATTATTGGAGCCACTAATAACCGCCAGGCACTTGACCAAGCTATATTACGGCGTATGCCTTGCCAATTCTATGTAGGCCCTCCAGATCAAGAACAACGGCAACACATCTTGGAGATTATTTTGAGTGATGAAGATTTAGATGAAGATGTTAATTTGTCTGCTATCGCTTGTGGTACGGAGGGATTTTCTGGGAGCGACCTCCATGAAGCATGTCGAGTTGCTGCCTCCGTTCGAATCAGAGAATGCATAGACCTTATGAACAGTAATTCTTCAGGTTCTTCGGACAAAAAAACCCAAGAGGATGAGAAACTAGGCTCACTTAGACCCATCTCGATGCAAGATTTGAAAATTGGGGCCGAAAAAGTACAGGGTAATGTCACACAGTCTTTTTTTTAGAAAGACCCAAAAAATATAAAACATTTTCCTTTTTTTTTTGTGTATAGTATTTTTTTTTCTTTTTTTTTTTAAACACTTTGTAAAAGTACTAAAATCCTAAAAACAGGGAAAGAAAAACAATCCTGGAGACACTTGAAATTATTTATTGCAAACATAACAGTAACAAAACAACACTCGAACTCCATTTTTTTTACATCCTTGTTTTTGTTTGATTTTGAAAATTTCAACACTCATTATTTCGATTTAAGACAAATAAAAATTATGCTTTCTATGCATTATTTGAAGGCGTTGATTAAAAAAAAAAAAAAAAAAAAAAAAACTCAGCTAAAAAGTGAGTAGAACAGTTATTAAATTTTGTTAACATTTTTTATTTTTTTTTAGTAAGCAAAGTTATTTGGTATTATTGCATCACACCCCAAACTGGTTTTATTTAATTAAACCAGCACTACAGGTTTTTTTTTTTTTTTTTTTTAGTGTCATTTCAATGCACGACCAAGCAAAAAAAAAATCTGTTTGATTTTATGAAGGTTATTTGTAAGATTTTAACCTCAAAGTTTTAATTCGTGGGATCTCAGGATGTTTGTTTCTTTATGCTCTAATTGTCATACAGTTTTTTGTTTTATTTCCAATGAAATCAGACCATCAAATACGAACATAACTTTCTTCGCCATAATAATCAATACTTGTACACACTTTCATTTCTTTGAAAAGCAAAAATATTGTTTTTCATTAATTCACTAAGTAAATTTGTACAAGTTGTCCGGTGAATAAAGTACTCCGAACTTTTGCTTTAATGACATTAATTTTTCATTCCAAGTGGAAAAGGACTTGTTTGGGGCACTGCACAGGGTGGTCCGAAAGTCATGTCACCCTAACCCTCTCGTGTCAGCCATCTGAAATAGAAAATTATATTATATGGGGGTGACAAGACTTTTGGACCACCCAGTACAATGGCTTTGAAATATAAAAATTCGTTTATACAAATACTTACTTATGAAATTAAAAAAAAAAGTTCTTATTGATAGTTTTTTTTTTATTGCGCAAACAAAATAAACTAATTAAAAATGTCCATTGTTGATTTTGTATATATTGTACGTTTTTTATTTCTTTATTGTTTGCATTCACTCTTGAAAAAGTTAGAGTACTGAAAACCTAAATTTTTTTTTTTTTTTCTGACAAATTTTAATATTTATTTTGTTGTGATTAAACTTTTTGGTTGATTTAGGAAAAACAGGATGACAACTGCTGAGTGTTGGATTTTGATAAAAAGAAAGTTATTTGCAGGAGGGATAAAGAATTTACAAAAATAAAACTAACAAATACAAATTTATTCAAGATCTCTACTATATAGGATATAATTAAAAAAAAAAAATTCAGTTCACACACACATAGTATTGAAACATGAAAGCTTTTGAGTAGCAATGTAAAATGTTTTTATTATAATCTATTATAATAAAAATATAATATTTTGCTATACTTTGTATTGAGCACTTTTTTAAAAAGTAAAAATGCTAAAAACTGGATTTTTACTCTCTCTGTTCTTTCTCTTATTTGGAAATATATATATATTTTAGTGGAAAGTGCTCAATATCTGTAATAACATATTCAGCTGTATGGATATTAGTTTGTGATCATCAGACAAACTGGTTTATTTTTTTATTTTTTTTTTTTAAAAAAGGGGATCTATTTATGTTTGATTATTGGTGAAAGAGGTAATTTTCTCCTGTGTTTGTTTCGGATGACACTAACATATATAGACACACATACAAACAGGTGTATACATTTTAGTTTGTACAAACACACCCATATAAATCTGAGATTAGGCACAGGTACACATCTATGTGTTTGAGCATGCATATATATATATATATATATATATAATATAAAAGGCTCAAACACTAATACTCTGTGGTTGTAATTTATTATATTGGAATCATGTTCATGATCTAATTCATCAAACCTACAAATTCAAAAAGCGAATTTGCTTGAAAATGAAACAACTAGCTACTTTAATAATTGAATTGGAAGTTTTTAGCTTGTTTTTGAAACATGATAATTCCTGTGTAGTGATGGAATCATATTTTTAAATTATATATATATATATATATATATATATTATATTTTAAGTGTAGACTTTTTAAAAATTTTCATCAGATTCTGCACTAACATGCATACATTTTAGGTTTTGTTGACTTAATGAAGATTCCAAATGCTCAAAGCTGATTAAAAATAATTTTTATATTTTATTTTGATAATGCAATTTAGTAAACCAATTTATGATGAAGCATTATTTCTATAGATGGGTGTGTCATGTAAGAGGGACTTAGAAAGAGAAATTGATGAGCAAACTTTTGCATAGTCTTGGAAAAGGTATGAATCCATCTCCATAGGTTAAATTTCTAGGTTGATTAGGCATCTCTTAACTAAGGAAAATTGAATTAAAAAAACAAAAACAATCTGAAGTGTGATTGGTACTGTCAAACTCTCTCACCCTAGACACATCACTACTGCTATGGCTGCAGTACTTCTGGTGGGCCCCTACTACCCTAATAGCTTACAGGAATTGTGTATTATTTTATTTATATGGCACACATTTACAATGAGTAAAGAAAGTTACCTAAATAGGCTAAACTAAGTTATAAAAATGATGGTTCCAAATAGTATAACTCGGCTATGCATCTCTGCAAGTTTATAAATTAGTTCAGTTTTCCTATGGTTATTTCTTGTATGCATTCTTCTTAACTGAATTAGTCATGAGAGCAGCTTTTAGTTTTAATATTTTAAAGTTGCATGAAACTAAATTTAGTAAAAAGTATAGAATTTCTGATGTTCTGATCAATAACCAAAATGTAGCTTTTTTTTTTTTTTTTTCTTTCTTTCTTACTAAAACTATTGGACCATTATGTACTTACGTGTGTATAAGCTATATCATTCAAGTGTATAAAATCTTATTTCTGTTAAAATAGTTTCATGGTACAGAAACAACTTGGAAAATTAATTTCAGAATTAAAAGAGCAAATGATTAATTTCAAATGTGTGAAATTGGAAGCAGCTTTTTTTTTTTTTTTGTTAAAGCTCAACATATATTTCTAGTATCTTTGTTTTCCAAAATTATCAAAATACAAAATTTTTAATTTGTAAAAAATTAGAAGTAATCATACTGCTTTTTTCTTAGTTAACCAAATATTGATTTTCTACAAACGTTTTTCTTTCAGAATTTACCTTTATTTGCTGTTTTGATTGCAGACTACAAATTGAAACTGTTTATTTAAAAATAATAATAATAATAATGTCCGTATTAGATATTGATTCTATTAAAACAGTTTTAAATCTACAAAATTTTATAGTGGAATCTACTACTAAAATTTTTGATGCAATAAAATATTTTATATTTGATAAATCATAATTGAGTATTATTAGAGAATCTGTTTTAATGAAACCAGAATTTGTTTCATATTCATATGGAAAATTCTGGATTGATATTTCCATTGTAGCAATGCTAGAAAGTATATTTTTAAGAATAAATTCAGCATTAAAAATTTATCTTCTCCAAAGTACATTGTCCTTCTCCATTACAGTAGAATGAAGATCCTGATAAAATGCCAAATGGTGATGCTTTCTCTTATATTAATCCTAGTTTAAATGTACAATGAAATAACAGCCTTTCAGATTGTATGCTTCTGTTAACAATTGCTAGACATCATTTTTAATATTTATTATTGTAACTTTTAACAATTAATCTTTAAAGTATTAACATGTTTATCAAACTGATAAAATTTACTCATATATATATATATAAATAAAACACCTACCATTAATAGTAAAAGCTATTTTCATTAGCTATTGAAGTCTGCTCAATTTCAAGGATAAAGAGATATGACTGATGTCCTCATCTTTGTTGTTCCATTTTTGATCACTATGCAAGTGTCTTTTAACCTGGGTAATGTTTAAGAAATTTGGAACTGCTTATGTCTAAGGATATCTCATCTTAGTTAACTGCCCTTTTAGTACTGTTATTGTTTGTCCAATTTCTATACTGTGCTTTCTCAAGAATTACTATGCCACCAAATTCACTAACCAATGCTTTAATTCTCTAGGCCATTGTTCCATAGGACAGACACCTGAAGAAAACCCAGAGGGCACCATGTCTGAAACGTAATAAGATGAGGATATTAGTCCAATAGTACCTGATATAAACTATTTAATTCCAAGTGTCACTGGGGTAACTATATGTCAAATGTATCTGAGGCTAGTGAATATCTGCACTCTTCAATGGCTACTCACCTTCTTCAAAAAACTTATGAACTTGAGAAAAACTTGCTATGCTTTCAAATTTCATTTATCCTTTTGCAATTAAAAATGACTCATTTTCAGGTCCTGTTCTCATCCTTAACATTTTTGCATATATAGTACTGTGCACTTTTTAAAAAGAAAAAAAGATTACCCATTCCAATCTTGCTTTAGGACTTTTTAATTGTTTAATACTACTTGTAATCCATTCTATATTCCACTAGAGTATCGGTATGTTTATCAGAGAATGACTGACAAATCTTTTTGTCATCAACTCTCAAAACTGATTCACCAAATCAACTGGTCCAAATTTGCAGACACTTAAGTTATTTGATACTAGTGAACAAAGTTGGAAAAAATATCCAGTGGAAGAATAAATTCTTAGGAATTGTCACTAGAAATGCACCAGTAAACCTGTTGATATTTTGCTTAGAATTTTAAAATAAATACCAGTGAAAAGACATCAAGATAAAAGTTTATATAGTTTGAAAGATTTTTGTTTTGGACAAATGTTGTAGTACATTTAAGATGGCAGGCATTTCTTTTGAATTGGGGGTTGGTAATTGAGAAGAAAAAGTCAAGGCAGTGTGCTTAACTACAAGTCACATTTCAGAAGAGATGAACTAACATAAAAAGAGAAATCTTAAATAAAATATTGGTTCTGACCTTGCTGAACAGTAAATTGAAATAACTACTATAAGTAATTTCATATTTGGCCCAGTAAGTGAAAACAAAACACTAGTAGATGAAACTTTTAATCTCTTGAAGCACACAATAAGATAAATCTTGCTAACCTGGTTTACTTTTTATTTTAAAGGAAGTGATGAACTCATTAATATTAAGGAGAAAATTCTAATCCCTTTCTATTTTTCATTCATTTTGTAAGTCCCATTAACAATGTTATAAGTTCAAATGAATCTACCATGAATTAATTTAAGGAAAGTAACACTGATTTTTAAACCAAGAAAAGATTTTTCTTTCTTGTCAGTGTAATACATAAAGATTTGATAAACCACCGACATTTAGTAAATTTAGAAGAGAAAAGATAACACTTGTGAATAAAGGCAAATCAATTATTACATGTATTTTAAAGGGAGTTACACATTTGGGCAAAATAAAGTTGTATTTGAATTTTCAAGAAGGAAAGTAACTCAGCCTTATAAAAACAGTTTTGTAATAGAATTCAATACACAAGTAAATGTTTGCCTTCTAATGTATGAAATTAAAAGCAAAATTTCATTGAAAATATATACAAAATATTTTATTAATTTTTATCTGTACATGTCATGAATTATGAGAATCATTGTCCACTTAGAGATCAGTTTCCCCTTTTAAGTCAGCCATGATACTAGCCTTTTTGAACTTCTTTTTAGGAATTTCTGGAATGAAAGAAAAAAAAAAGTAATTTTAAAAACAGGAAGTAATTGTAATAAAAGAATAATGGCAAATAAATACAAAAACAACAAATATGCTACATATGAATGGTATGTTTTCACATATATTAATATCAATTTTTTTTTATTTTTTGAGTGTATAGATCTTCACAGATTCCTTTTCTTTATCTTTGAAATATTCTACATTCTTGGGAAAAGATAGTGGAGTTGTTTCTTATTACCAGCTCCAGTTTTGAATTCAGAGTAGCTCTTCTTTCATACTGGTTGCCATCTAAAGCATAAAGAGTCCAGTCTACTGATATTTTAACCCATAGCTGGTGGGAGAAGAGGTAAATTGATGCCTTTCACTCTAATGCCCTTGAGAATGCAACAGCCTAGCCTGGAATTTGGATTCACTTTCTGTGCCAATATTCGTTACACTACAAGATTATAAATGAGGCATAAAAACAAAACCAAAATTATATTCAATGCCTTGATACATATTAATCATCATTTGCAAATTATTTCTATTCTTCACCTGTTTATTGTATTATTTTGTATAATCATCCTTGCAAATGACATGATCTTCATCCTTTCTAAACTGTTTGTTCCTAACAGGAGCTGAGAGTCAGTTTAATTTAAGGGACCTCCACAAAAACTTGATACCTAACATTTAAAATGAATTTTTAATAATGAAAAATCTTTCTTGAAGCTTTTACCTTAGTTTTAATATCAAGCTGAAAGATTAAATTTACTATTTCCAATCAGCAAAATACTATGCTCTATTTCAAAACTAATTGAAACTGAAAGAAATTGTTTTTTGAAATTTCTAAAATTTTTGATTCTGGCACCATCTTTAGCAGTGTTATAAAAATATAAATGTCTATTAAAAATCTTCCAAAAATAAAATATACTTTTTTGAAACTTTATTTGAGGAATATTAGTTGATTTAAAGTATAATTAATCTGATTTGAAACAACTATTATTTTTTTAAAGTTTAAAATATCAGAGAAATGCATTTTTTCAACTTGATGGTAGCTTGTTTATTTATGGTGACAGGTTTGTGACCACTGATGACAGATAAGGTTATTGCAATGTTGTTCTAAGGGCACTTTAATCTTTAAAAAAAAAAAACTAATTGAGGAATATAATGAGAACACCTTTTAAGTAGTTAGTAATCTTAAAAATTAAAAAAAAATATTCTCCGTAATCTAATGTTTTATTGAATTTTAAAGAATTTTGGCTTTAAATTTGCTATAGGTGTCTCTCTTATTTTCTGATAGTGTCATGTATGGACAACCATATCTATAAAATTTGGTACATTTTTACACATATAAAAACAAATCAAAATTCTTTTAAGAATATTTGGGCATGTCAGATTGTAATAAGCCTTACAATATATGATTATAAATACAGTCTTACTTAACAATCTTTCCTAAGAGTTACACCATTGAAACTGAATTTTAAAAATATAAATTATTCTAATTAAAATTTAAAAAAATGAAAAATTTAAAAAAAATTCATTTTTCATTGAAAATATTTTTTCTTAAGACAATATTGTCTTTAACATATATTATTCATAAAAGTAATTAAAAGCTTCTCTAAATAATGTCTTAGTTTTATTGCATTTTTATACTTTTTGATTCAAAGCAGACATGGTCTGATCTTGGAGGGGGGAATCAGTGATTTAAATTCTTCAAAGAATTCTGCTTTTAAATAGTAAAAATTGTCATGAAATTTCTCAAGTTTTAATAAAATTAAGTAAGGGTGTGAAACATGTTAAAAAAAAAAAAAAAATTAAAAAATAATTTCTTTCATTTGTAAATAAATACTGAAAATTTAATTAAAATCAATTATTTGATTTTTGCAAGAATTTCAAAATTAATATCTGCACTGCAAAAAAAGAAACTAAAATTTGCTACGCTAAAAGTTAGTACATCCACTGATGCAAGAAAAACAAGATTTTTAATCAAAAGTGTGAATGTTCTAAAATGGAGTAAAAAATTTAATTAAATATTTAGAAAGTACTTTGATCATTCCACTTAATAATAAAGATTTTGATGATAAAATTTTCCTTACACTTATAACATGTTTTCAGCATGGTATATTTTTAGGCATTTTGTTAGGGTACCTAGTTTAATTGTAGATTAAATAAGGCTTAATATGCATAAACTTTTATTGTGATGAGAATAAGTAAGATTAAGCTTACAGTCCCACTGGGGGAAAAAAACCCTTGGGGATTATGTTTCATTTAGATCTTTGGAATGACAAATCACCAAAAGTTTGACTAATCAAGGATTGACACTGAAGAATCTGTAGAAAGTCTGACAGTTGAAGTTTATTAGTTTGAGATGGAAAATATGTGACTCTTCTTCCTCCTATCAGCAGATAAAGAAAAGAATCTTTTTGTTACATGATTTTTAAAATACACATTTTTTTTTTTCCTTTTGAAACACACATTTCTATTTACTGATAAATGACAAAGCAAGTGAGGAATCTATATTTATTTCAAACAGTCTTTTAAAAGGACAGGAAACTGAAGAGACATGGCAAACAGAAGAAGAATCTTAGATATCTTTGTCTTAGATAAAAGAATACTGATAACAATTATTTCAATAAAATCTGGAGACAACCAGAAATACAATAAATGGTTCAGATCATTAATTTAGAAAAATATTTACAACAAAGAATTACATGTAAGTAAAAAAAAAAAAAAAAAAATAAATAAAATATTAACTTTATTGAATATTCTGTGTACAACCACCTTTCCAGGGAAATGATACCAGTCATTTTACAGTTACCTTCCTGTGTTTGTCTTGTCTGGTTTCTACATATTGAGAACGCTTCACATTGCCTAGCAACCCATGCACAAATGCGCAAGCCAGCATACAGTCACTCCTCCCACCCAACAAGAATGCAAGTTTCTTCAATTCAACCAGGTATACATCCACGGACTCACCATACTGCAGGTGCCACTCAATGAGCTGATTGTACATCATAAACGAATACGTAGTAAAGACCGTAACTAAGGCAGCTCATTGTGGAAGAGGACACAACTCTTGGTGCTTACAGCACCACAAACAACCAACTCAGAGTCTTTTGACCCAATTCTGTTACACTTCCTTAAGACACTTACAAAAGTAGTAGTCTTAATAAAGGTAACTAAAATTTAATTCTAATATTTGACATACAATGTTAAACTGAGGTTTTTTTGTCGAAATAATCAGAAATAAGTCAATTGTAATTTTTTTTTTGTTTTTTTAATGAGGAATATTTTTTAAAAGAAAAAAATCTGTTCTGAATTGAAAAATAAAAAAACCCAATAAAACTAAGACATTATTTAGTTAAAGAAGCTTTTAATTGCTTTTATGAATTATATATATTAAAGACAATATTGTCTAAAGAAGAAAAAAATTTTTCAACAAAAACTGAATTTTTACAAGATTTATTTCATTTTTTTTTTTACTATTTTAAATTGAATAATTTATAAAGTTTTTAAATCTTTTAAAATTCATTTTCAATGAGATAATTCTTAGGAAATATTGTTATTAAGTAAAACTATTATTTACTAATCTTATATTGTAAAGCTTATTACAATCTGACCTTGAACATTAATTTGTTTTTTAGTGAGAAAAAAATGAACAATATAAAAAGTTAATTACATAGTAGAGAAACTAAAGTTAATGTCATGATATCTTGAAAAAAGTTATCTACCTAATATAAAAACGCTAGAAACAATACCATTTACAAGTGACAAGTTAATTTACAAATTTTCTATTACTTTGGTATAAAAATATGAAATTAGTAAAAAACAAAAAATTGATGCCATGTTAAAAATATAATTTTTAATGTATTAAAGATTATTTTTAAAAGAGAATAATTATCTTATTGGATTATGTAAGGCTGTATTTATGACATTGAAAAATATTGGGGAGAAGATGTGCCAAAAAATATAAAAGGAAACTTGCAATTAACTTTTCATATTTGCTATATGTAAAAAAAGAAAAACAGATTGAACTAAAAAGGATTTTTAAAATTCTCATAATTAATGCTGTTTATTCATTTAGTTAAAATGTTTTCCTCAATCCTTTTAAGAAAAAGATTTGTTTTTTTAGGTCAGTATATTCTTTGTAATGTGTTCTACTCTACAGATATTTATGAACAATTAATGCTTGTAAATATTATTTTCATAAATCATAATCTTTTAAGGAGCAATGTTAATTCTTGCACATTATTTTATTTTTATTTATTGCTAGAAAATATTTAAAAACTTTTCTGCTGAAGCAGTATCAATGAAGAATTTTGAAACGTACAAGACAAATGAAAGAATCTGCAGAATATACATAACATATTGTCTACAGGCTGCGATGGATAAATTGTCGTCTAAATTGCACAAAACCCAAAATAACACAGATTTCGTTTTTATCAGATATAAAGAGTGCGATGGATAAATTGTCGTCTAAATTATGCAAAAATGAAAATAACACTGACATTTTAGCAATTTATCTATCGCACCCTTTATGTGCGATAGATAAATTGTCGTCTAAATTGCACAAAACCGAAAATAACACTGACATTTCATTTTAGCAGATATAAAGGGTGTGATGGATAAATAGTTGACTAAATTATGCAAAAATGAAAATAACACTGACATTTCATTTTAGCAGATATAAAGGGTGCGTGGGATAAATTGTCGTCTAAATTATGCAAAAATGAAAAAAAAAAACAGTGACATCTCATTTTAACATACTTTGAAATACTAAAAAGTAAATTTATTCAATAAAATTGCCATTGACTTTAAATATTTTAACTCATTCAATTAAGTTTTAGTTTTTATTTTGTTATAATAACTGTTTAAAAATGAATTCTATCTTTATCTCTATTGCACATTTTGTAGAAAAGTAATTTGTCAATTTGTGTTTTGATGAGGTTAAAGAAAAAAATGAACAAACTTTATAACATAGTTGGTAACTGCAACAATTATACTTTCCATTTTTGGTAAAGATAAAAGATTTAAGGGAGATAATTTCTTTTTTATAATAATCTATGAAGAAGTACATGTACAGGGTGCGATGGATAAATTGTCGTCTAAAAATGAAAATAATACTGACATCTCATTTTAACAGATATATTTACCAAAATTACACAAAAATATCTTGAAATACTAAAGAGTAAATTTATTCAATAAAATCACCATTGGAATCAACCACTGGCTCCGGATGTCTTTGGAATCTCCTGCATCTCTTCTGGGTAGTTGGTGAATGCTGCCATAATCCTTGCCTTCGGTTCATCTTTACTGTTACAAGGAGTTTTGTTGGTCACTCACTCAACTGCACCCCATACATAATAAATCAAAGAGGTTGTAGTCTGAGGAGTTAGGTGGCCAGATGTAAGGGGTGATGTGGTTGCAGAAACTGTCTGACAGCCATGACTGGGTTTTCCTGCTTGTGTGGCATGGTGCAGAGTCCTGTTGCCAGACATAGGGTCTTCGAGCAGCCACCCACTTGACCCAAGGCAGCAATACCTCCTCAAGGCACGACGTAGGGCCCTGTGCAATGAAGAATGCAGACAGAATTTTGCCATCACTAGTGATCACTCCAAACACTTTCGTAATCACTCTTTCCAAATCCTCCGCACTGTCATCACATTGACATCCAAACAGTCTGAAATGTTTCATATTGGAGCTTGCAGTGCAAATGCTAAGCAGTACAGCATGCATTTCTAAATTTCTGGCAGAGTGAATTGCGTAATGGCGATCTTTTCCTCACAGATGGTGCCCAACTGACTGTATGATAGCGTGCTGTTGACAAAATCAAAAACAACGTGCATATGAAAAAGTAAAAATATAAAATGGCGACAATTTAACCATCACACCCTGCATATTCTCCTTTATACAATAAACGTCTTTTATAAAACAGAAAAACTCCCTTTTCTTTCTCCATGCAGAAAGAAAAACTGAGGATTAAAAGTCAGTAATAAGCTTGGCTTAAAGAAAAAAAAATTATAAACTGAAACAAACCTTCATAAAAATGTTCAGCAGTCTTTTTACGCAGTTCATCTATACTTTGCTCAACTTCAGCCCATTCCAGGACCAAACGGCGACCATACAAATGTGTGCTGTGGCAAAGAGCATTGAAAGCTCTCTGAAAATGCAAATGAGAAATAAATGATATTGGAAGATGTAATTGACTTTTACATGTATTAAAAAAAGTAAAGATAATTGTGAAATTTTGAGACTGACAAATAATGTGTTCATTTTCCTAATGGAAAGATATTGTCTATAAGAAGGCTGTAGAATGGATCGGCTGAACAACAAAAAAGTAACACTAAGAAACAATTCAATATTCTAAATGTTTAAATATATACAAATGCTATTCAGATTCAAAATGACAGTAAAAAGTTAAGAATTGTCTGTAAATAACTGACTTTTTTGATGGCTTATCAATCTTTTGTAGGTTATTTAAAGCCAAAACATTTTTTGATTGCAAGATTAACTTTTTTGCAAGTGAATATTATACAGTGTAACCTGGATATAAGAGAGTTGTTGGGACCAGAGAAGAAGTCTCTTATATCTGGGTTTGGTCTATTATATATACATTAACACAGGCTCTAATTTGAGACCAGATAAAATCTCTCTTATATTCGGGTTTCTCTTATATCCGGGTTACACTGTATTTAAAATTTCTGGGATTAATAATTTTGAGATACAAGTCCTATTATTTAACCCAGTGATTCTCAATGTTAATTTGATATTTCTAATTTATAGAAATAATGTATTTGTTATTTTTTCAGACCAGTTGTAAAAATGTCTGAATCAACTGCTAATATCAATTGATTTTGATATCCTATGTTTATCTTTGTTTACTATAATAAATTTTAAAGTGTAAATGGTTTACTTTGTCTTTTCATCGAGTATTTTAATGTGAAAATTGAACAGCCTAAAAGTAAAAGTAGGAGTGGTCCATTTGAAATTTAGGAAGTAAAAAATGACCATGGGCTGAAAACACCAAGATCAGGGTAGTTAATGGACTAAGACTGAACAAGATAATCAAAATTGATTATGATATCCTGTGTTTATCCTTGTTTACTAAAATCACTTTTAAAGTGTAAATAGACTACTTTGTCTTTTCATTGAGTATTTTAGGGTGAAAATTGAACAGCCTAAAAGTAAAAGTAGGAGTGGTCCATTTGAAATTTTTAAGAAAAAAAAATTGTCCATAGGTTGAAAAAGGTTGAGAAGCACTGATTTAACCCATACATGAAGGGTAAAAGAGGTAGATTCATTACCATTCCCAAAAGTATTTGTGAATAAGAGAATGTAATAAACCTAACTGGAATTCAAACTCAGTACTCTGATTTACCATTACAACCACTGCATATCCAAGCTTACAGCATTTGGTATTCCCAAGTGGTCACCCATCTAGGTAGTAACCAGGCTTAACTTCAGTGACTGAATGAGAAATTGTGTCTCAACAGGATATGGCTTTAAGACATTTGTCTGTAAAGAAATAATTTATACTAAATTAAGAGAAAATGTAAAAGTTCATTTCTGCCTAAACCCCATCGGAAAATGAAAGAAGGAATAATGGATAGTTGTAATGACTGTTGTGTCAGGTGTGTTTCTACCTGCAACATGAATATTTTTTGGAAGACCAGTAAGCCAAACTAGATTTTTATGTACAGAACACAGACACAATCAAATTAGGGTACAAGGTATTATTGCAATGGACCAAATCTAGAATAAGACTGTGGTCTCCAATTGCATTTAAATGACAAACGTGAGGTCATAGAAATTTTCAGGTCATTCTCTGAAATTGGTTAGAAGCAATCACTCAATTCCAATTCCAAAGTAGAATGATTATTGAAAACTTCTTGACTGAATTTTGTGAGACAAACTGTTTTAATCCCATTGTATGAGGGTTGGCTTAAAAGTTCATAGGCTGAACAAGACATTCTCATATAATGTGACCAAATTAGGTTTACTTTTTAATATAGTCTCCTTTGTGTTCCACACTTCTTCTATTGGTGTTGCAGTAATTTCTTATACCTGAATGTCAACATAATTAAAGAGGTTATGGTGACAACTTTCTTTTATGATTGACACTTTTTTGGCAATTGTCAAAAGGGAAAGGTTATGATTTCTCCTTGCACACTCTGGCATTTTCCCTATGTCTCTTGGAGGTCATAGTTACATAACCATCTACACATAATGTGACACATAACAAAAGAACAGTTTCTTCTGGTTCTATAACTCACCTTGGCATCATGGCGGCTAACAAAGTCAACAAAACCAAATCCTCGATGAGGTCCAGTTCCAACAAGTTTCTTTGGTAAACGAACAATTTTCAGTTCTCCAAAAACACTGAAGTAAATGAAAAAAGAAAAATAATCAACATTTACAGAGGTAACCTTAAAATCTGCTTTAAATTCACCGAGAAAATTTCTGGATCTGCCTCAAACAATATAAGATTTTCTCGTGATGTGATCAGCCTGGTGCACTTTTGATCGGGTGTCAGAAGACATGGCACCTACCGAGCAATGTCAAGTACATTGTGCAGAATATTTTCAACTCTCAGGGGATATGATAATAACATTGGCTATTTGATTATATGAAAAAAGTCAATGAAAAAAGAAAAATAATCAACATTTACAGAGGTAACCTTTAAATCTACTTTAAATTCACTGAAACAATTTCTCAAGTAGCATTTCTTTCAACTATTATTAATATTACTAATGAGAAAAGAAGGCCAAATCTCTCATATGTAACATTACATTCAACTCCATATTTCATCAATTATTACAGGTAAGCAGATGTGTGACCCCAGAATCTTTGCCAAACATGGATTCTACATCTTGCCATGATATGAATGACTCTGCTCTCTGGGGTGGGTATTTATATATCGACCTGTCACATGTTTTTCCCCACACATCTTAGGTGTAGCTGAGTCAATCACATTCTAACATGTCGGCAGCAGTCACTGGCATTGAGTAAAGAGCAGATCTTCAAGGAGGCCAACATGCTTATGTACCAGGTTTCTTTAATGGCCTGGTGTGACAAGAAGTGAAAAATCTATTCTTGTATCATCTGAGATGAGCCATATACCACATTAAATATAAGTGACTTTTTTGGGGGGGCTTTCTGCTGATTAAATTTTTCTTTTTCCTATATCAAAGTTTACAGTACACAGATGTCCTTTTTCAATCTCTTTTTATAATCTGATGGCTTACGTCTCAAGAATTGTAAAACTAACTTAGGTATAAATGATTTATTTAAATCCCTTAAACTTATGAAGAAAAATCATAGTTAAAGAAATATTTTAGCAATGCTGTAATAAATTCCAGTTTCACTGCTGCATTTAAGCAGCATTGTCTGTTGTTTATTCCAAAAAGATGACTAACTGAAAAATTCTCATGATGTCACATAAAAACACTAACTTTACGTCTGGCAGTGGCAAAGCAAAACCATAAAGGTTATTTAAGAGATATGTCAAAGTTAATATTGCAGTTGAATCTCAAGTTCTTGCAGCTACAAACTGAAGCAATATTCTACTCAGTCAGATGAATTTGTATACATTATTAACACAATGTTAAAAGTTGAACAGATTTGCAAAGTTAATATTGCAGTTGAATCTCAAGTTCTTGCAGCTACAAACTGAAGCAATATTCTACTCAGTCAGATGAATTTGTATACATTATTAACACAATGTTAAAAGTTGAACAGATTTGCAACCATACCTGAATAATTCCTTTATTTCTTTCTTTGTCGCCTGGAATGGAATATTGCGTACTAAAATCTTTGAGGTTTTTTGTTTTTTCTTTTCTTGTTTCTTATGGCCCTCAACTTTGTTTTGCCTGTTAACAAAAAGATTCAATAATTCGAAAGCATATATAGCGATTTCATCTTGAAAGAAAATTATCTTATGTCTCCATTCACAAATTCAATGCTATTGAACAAGAGAATAAATAATCTGTACAGTAACATAAGTTTTGTTTTCATATCAGGAGATGAGAGATTACAGTAAATCAAATTCAGTAGAATGTGTCACTAATATAACCATATTTAATAAACATTTATAACACAGTTTTATCAGGTAATACCATCATTTAATTTACTTAAAAGATTCACTATAACACATTGAATATATTCAAAACTAGCAGGTTTTGCCTGCTCGCTATCTGGTAATTTTTCTAGGAAAAATTAGTTGTTTTTCTATGGGATTAATTTATGAAATGTTGAAGGGGTTGTGGACATTCAATATATTTGAATATTATTATTATTTATATATTTTTGTTCAAAGAATATAACTGTAAAGACAGAAGAATTGGTCGAGTGGGGGCAGGCTTGTTATAGATAAGGAAAGTTTTACAAATAGATGTCAACTTGTTGAAAACCAAGTAAAATGCAAATTTCAAACAGTTTTCAGCACTATATAAGACAATATTCTTAAACGGAACTATTTTTGATATGAAAATCAAACCAATCCTCAAATAAAAGAAGAGTAATGAAGGACAGTTAATTAATGAAATATACTTTTTTTTTAAATCAATATGCAAATTAGTTAAACCTGAAAAGTGATATCATCTAGAAGTAGATAATATATAAGTAGATATTGAGCTTTTTGTGTGTGACTTCTGTCGAACTCTCTGCTTTGGCAGAGAGGAACCCAGACGAAGCTTTGCCGGAGGGGTAGACAGATACCGAACCCGCTTATGCGGGTTCTAAGGGAATATTTTTGGCCGAGCCTACGTGCTCGGAGAAACCCATGCTAAACTCAGCCTTGTTCCACATACATTCCTCATGTGGAACTGTTAAATATCGTGTAGCTTTTTGAGTTAGGTACACATCTACTTATCATCTCTCAGTTGCATCTGTCCTTGGACAGAGTGCACTCAGAGGCTTCTCTGTCAAAGGACAGGAATTTTTGTTTCTGTCCTGGGTGTATGTGCTAGGGTCTCCACCTAAAAATAGACCTTGTGTCACATCTTGTCCTAGTGGAGGGACAGAGTAAATACCTTGTAAATTACTATAGAGTTGACTTTTAATTCCATAATTCATGGGAGAAGTGAGCTCCAAATTCACATTTATTCATAGAGATAGTTAACCATCCAATAAATTGCAAAGACTCAGAACAAAAAATAGCATAAATTATAACTTCCAAATGAATAATTTAACTCATGGCTAGCATAAAAAAAATTGTACATCACTTGTGAAAACTTCAAATATACATATAAAGGGTAAATTGTCACCATTTTATATTTTCAATTTCTCACATGTGTGTTTGTTTTTATTTTGTTCACTGAACAGTATAGAGGGTCAATTGGGTGAGAAAAAAAGCAGCATAACACAATTCACTCTGCTAAAAATTTGGAAGCAGCATGCTGTACTGCTTGGCATTCGTGCCGGAATGTCCAATACGAACATTCTGAAATGTTCGTATTGGAGTCTAATGATGATTACGAAGGTACAGCAGCTGGGAAAACTCACTTTGAACATTCTGTTAAGAAAAGAACTCCCAAATTTGTTGGTGAGGGCTTCAGACTCAACATGGAGGCCTAAATCAAGTGCCTTGAGGAAGAAGAGCTGCCTTGGGTCAAGAGGGTGGCTGCTGAAAGACCTTATGTCTGGCAACAGGACTCTGCACCAAGCTGCACAAGCAGGAGAGCCCAGTCATGGCTGCCAGACAATTTCTGCAACCACATCACTCCTTACATCTAGCCACCTCTCCCCAGACTGCAACTTCCTTGATTATTATGTATGGGGTGCAGTTGAGTGAGAGACCAACAAAACTCCTTGTAACACCAAAGATGAACTGAAGGCAAGGATTATGACAGCATTCACCAACTACCAAGAAGAGATGCAGGAGATTCCAAAGACATCCGGAGGCAGTGGTTGATTCCAATGGTGATTTTATTGAATAAATTTCCTCTTTAGTATTTCAAGATTGTTTTGTGTAATTTTGGTAAATATATCTGTTAAAATGAGATATCAGTTTTATTTTCATTTTTGCGTAATTTAGACGACAATTTATCCATCGCACCCTGTACATGTACTTCTTCATAGATTATTATAAAAAAGAAATTATCTCCCTTAAATCTTTTATCTTTACCAAAAATGGAAAGTATAATTGTTGCAGTTACCAACTATGTTATAAAGTTTGTTCATTTTTTTCTTTAACCTCATCAAAACACAAATTGACAAATTACTTTTCTACAAAATGTGCAAGATAAATATAGAATTCATTTTTAAACAATTTATATAACAAAATAAAAGTAAAACTTACACTGCATGAATAAGTAAAAGAATTATTATTTGAATATAGTTATTTTTCTGAAACTTCAAATGTTCATTCTGCAACTTAATAATTTTTAAGATTTTTTTTGTTCAAGTTCTTTTAAAAATATTCGAGTTTGTCAGATTGTAATAAGCTTTACCATATCTGACAAGTAAATACAGTTTTACTTAACAATATTTTCTGAGAATTATCTCATTGAAAATGAATTTTAAAAGATTTGAAAACTTTATAAATTATTCAATTTAAAATAGTAAAAAAATGGAAAAAATCTTATTAAATTATTAAAAAATATATATATATATAAATATTAGGTTGGTGCAAAAATAATGACGTAATAATGTCGTTTCTTGACGTTAAAAAATACGTCAAAAAACGACATTATTACGTCATTGTTGTTGCACCAACCTAATATTATTCATAAAAGCAATTAAATGCCTCTCTAATTAAATAATGCCTTAGTTTTATGGTTTTTTTTTTTTTTATTCAGAACAGATTTTTGGTAAGAGCGGGTTTGATTTTACAAAGAAAAAATATGGTAATTTAAATTCTTCAAAGAATTCTGCTTTTAACTATTAGGTTGGTGCAAAAATAATGTCGCTTTTTGACGTATTTTTAACGTCAAAAACCGACATTATTTTTGCACCAACCTAATAATATAGTCACTAAAAAATTATCTCATTGAACTTCAAGTTTTCATAAAATTAAGTAAGGGGTTGAGAAATGTATAAAGAAAAATATATTTTTACCAAGATTTTCTAATAAAAAAAAAAAATTTATTCATTTCTGAATAAGTCCTAAAAATTTCCTTTAAAATCTGTCAATTATTTAACTTTTGCAAGAATTTCCAAATTAATGTGTCTGTCAGTGCCAAAAAGTGGCGAAAATTTACTATGCTAAAAGTTAAGCTGATACAAGAAAAACAAGTTTTATTTAACCAAAATTCCCAATGTTCTAAAAAGGAGTGAAAAATGTTCAATGTATTTTTTGATTATTTAATTAAAATAATCAAAAAATACTTTGATCCTTCCTCTTAATAATAACAATGATTTTGACAATAAAAGTATGTTTTCATTCTGATTTTTTGACGTTTTCATGGAGGTACCTATATTAAAGAATATTTTGTGCACTTACAAAGAAACTCTGTTTGAAATCTTAATTTCAACTTGATGTCCATCAAGTTCTATGTGTTGTAATTTTTTCATAGCATCATGTGCTGACTGGCTTTGTTTGTATTCCACAAATCCATAACCCATAGAAAGCATCTGACCTGTAAGAAACAACAAAACAGAAAAATGGTTCAAAACAAACTGGAAACAAAAATTTAAACCTGTTTGAAAGATTGAGGTTTTAAAAATAATCTGATTTATATAAATTTTCTTTTTAAAATAACTTTTTGTATTAAAAATTTTATAATTATTTATACACTGCTGGCCAAAATTAATTCTAATTACTTATATTGTTTCCCTGCTTGCCCCTCTTTCTTTCTATTGCAAATATTATTAATTCTGTTTAGCTAGACAGTTGCGTTATTTATTTTGCATTTGGACCATGACTTCTATCTTAACATATGTAATCAGAAGCTCCAACAAATACACTGCTGGCCAAAATCTTAAGGCAAAATGAAAATGAAGAAAAAATAGACCTTTTGTGTTATTAGGCCCAACCACTTATTTGAGTAGAGCTTCAAAAAATTAAAATAAGAAAACGAAAAATAAAAATTAAAAACATTTAATAGGGAAAATTTGTATACTGGGAAGTTAGGCTAAATATTAGCTTTAATTGAGAAACATGGTAACAAAATTTAGTCATTTGTGTTCAAGCATTAGCACAGTCAACATCTCCCACTGGTATTTCCTGTGTTACATTAGGTAAAAGCATGGCAAAGGTTAAAAGGTTGTCAGAATTTGAATGTGGCAGAATTATCAAGCAGCAAAAGCAAGGTTCTCTCAATGCGCTATCGCTGATGAGATTGGACATAGTAAAACTGCTGTTGCAAATTTCTTAAAAGACCCCGTGGAATATGAAACAAGAATTTCAAGTGGTCAACTCCCAAATTTTTGCCAGCATCGAGCAGGAGGAATTGACATATTGTCTGGCAAGACACCACCCAATCATCAAACCACATTAAGGCCCTTACAGATGAGGAATTCAACTCAAGAATAACATGGTACCTCCGAGAGAATGTCTTTAAAAATCGTAAATGTCTTCAAAGTTCACATCTCCTTCTACACCACAAAACAGCTTGGTTAAACTTTGTTGAGAAGGGCCAAGCATGGGACATTGAAGAAGAAGAAGGTTTTGCTTTTTGTCTGGATGGTCCAGGTGCTATTTTCTTCCAAGGAATAGAGCTTCAAGTTATACCACAGCATCAAACTGGGACTGGTTTCACTGGCATACTGGAGAGAGAATCCTTATTGAATGAATGCCCTTCCTTGTGTGGAAATGACAGAATCTTTCAGGATAATACTGCAATCTATAATGCCAGCAGAACAAGGGACTTTTTCATGGAGAATAATGTGATTCTTTTGGACCTGAATCCCACTGAAAATGTTTGACGGTGGTTGGCAAGGGAAGTCTATAGAAAAAGACAACAGTGCATCATCTTTGTGAAGCCTTTACCACCACTTGGAATAACATACCAGCCACCCTAAGCAGACAATTATAATGACCATGGTAAAGCAAATTTTTGGAGTTATTCACAATGATGGCTGTGCAACTCACTACTGAGACATTTTGTTAGGTATTTCCTACTCTGTTTAGGACTTCTTTTAGGCAGGGTCTTAAACTTTTGACCAGCTAGTATTTCACCTAATTTCCCAGTATTCAAATTTTCCCTATTACATTCTAAAAAAGGTTTATATTTTTATTTTTCCTTTCCTTATTTTCACTTTTTCAAGCGCTACTCAAATGAGAGTTTGAGTCTAACAACGCAAAAGGTATATTTTTTATTTTCATTGGATTTTGGCCAGCAGTATATATATATATATATATATATATATAGATAGATATATATCTATCTATATAAATATACCCACCCACATGTAATTGTCATTTCAAACAAATTTATTATCTTTGTAACTCAAAACTATATTAACAAGATACTAAAGAACCCAGTCTTCCCCTAGTAGGATAGAAGAAATAGATCCATACCTTTCCCGAGGGTAGTTATACGAAAGTAAATGCAATAATCACAGCTGGAAATTAAAATCAGCATGCTACTCCCACTTTATGGGCTAATAACTGATACACTATGCACACTCATACATTATATATATATATATATATATATATATGTGTGTGTGTGTGTGTGCATACATGTGTGTAAAAAATGAAATTTCTTGAACGCAATTTAATTTTTAATGGTAAAAGCTAATCAAATTTGAAATTCCCTCATCCAAACAATTCTTATTCAGTGGTTTGTATAAAACATTTTAAATACAGATTGTTGGTCAATTTTGAT
The DNA here is from genome assembly GCA_963932145.1 of Acanthosepion lycidas. NCBI lineage: Eukaryota > Metazoa > Mollusca > Cephalopoda > Sepiida > Sepiidae > Acanthosepion > Acanthosepion lycidas. The sequence continues at coordinate 57,674,440 of OZ010574.1, read as the reverse complement.
CCAAATGTCGCTGAAATATTTAGAAAATGCATGCTATTTGCATTGATTCCTTAATCAATACAAATGTGTTTATTTCACATCTAATAATTTATATGAGAAGGTTTTTTTTTTTAAATCCAGTAATTAAGAGAGAGAAATAAAAAGAAAGGAAGACAATAGAAAAAGACGGATGTTCCATTATAGAATGACATCATTATTAAATCACTTTTTTGTTACATAGTCATGATAGAATAAAATTATATTTATTTTATTTTTAATGTACTGTGTTCATTTGTCTGGATTGGTTTATTTAATTTTATGGATTTTATTTTTCAATTTTTTTTTTTTTTTTTTCATTTTTCAGTGAAAAAAAAAAAAAGAAGAGAGCAGGCAATAAATTTTTGTAATGTTAGTTGTACCAACATTAAAAAAACATTATCGTCTCCGCTATTTTTTTCTTTCTCACTGAAACCAAAAATCATCTCTGATGTCTTTTCCATCTTTCCACTTGATCAAAACAGAATAGTCCATTATTCATGTGATATTGGTAGGACATAATGTACATACTGACAATGTAGGATTATACAGAATTATAATATTACAGTGTAACCCGGATATAAGAGAGTTGTCGGGGCCGGAGAAGAAGTCTCTTATATCCGGGTTTGGTCTATTATATATACATTAACACAGGCTCTAATTTGGGACCAGAGAAAATCTCTCTTATATCCGGGTTACACTGTATAATATATTTAGTCATGTTGCTTGATTTAATAAAAATAACAAAACATAAATAAACTAAAGTTACATACCTTTGTTTTTCAAATCTTTTTTTCGAGCTACAATAACATTTCTGATTGGACCACATTGCTCAAACACCTATAATACATAGAATCATTTTCACATTTGAAAGTAAAGACTAATATAATAAAAGTAGAAAGAATTCCTAAACAGCCAGAAAATGGTGAATATATTCCGATATGTACACCTAAATATAATTTACATTTAAGATGAAGAAGTGTTATAAAGAATAGAAACTCATTACTTTAACTTTATTCTTTTCATACATCCATCAATACCTTAATCTAGAGAAGAAACCCAGTAATAGAAATAAATTGTATTAATAGCAAAATATTTCAATCACAGCTGGGACCCCAACAAGTGCCACCACCCCGGGTCAGGGTGAACCTGGAAACGCCAGCAACCAAAAGGCAGTTCCACGCTCCTCAAAGCCCCTTGACCAGAGGATTTGCTGTCAAATGCAGTTCATCCCACCCAGGACGATCAAAATTTAGTGTTAAATAAATCAATGCGTAATCAATACATGATAATATTTAAAATGAAAAATGTAAAAGGCTGCTAGTCTGTTGTATAAAAAAAAAAAAAAAAAAAAGGAAATTGTTTTAGGTTTCATGGTACAAATCAAATTCACTGAAGATTATTTGTTTTATATAATATACTTTATAAAGGAGCAACTGAATTATATTAAGAAAAAATTAAGTTAATAATTCATAAAAATTAAAAGCAACATAGAAAAGATCGATTTTTGAAGAACTGACATGATATACGAAATAAAATCTACAAAATGGATGCTTACTTCTCTCAGTGCAGTTTCAGTTGTATCAAAATTCAGGTTTTTGACAAAAAGGACACTTTCTGGTTCAATATCACTGTCACCATCTGAAGAGTCATCATTTTCTTTCTAAACAAATGAAGCAAAATATTAACAAAAGCAAAACAATGTCAAATGGTCACAAATAACATGTAATTAACCGAAGCTAGTAGAATTTTCAGACACATGAATTTCTTTTAAATGTGACCAATGAATTGTAACTTTCTTAAATTGACAATCATCTTACTAAGAAATGGTTATAAAAATTTTCTCTTTTATTATGCACATGATTTAAGCTAAACATTTATTTTAAATGGTCACTATTCCTGTTTGCAATTCATTTATTAAGTTATTTGATTATTCTGAAATAAAAAATGTTATCTTTATAATATAATTTAATTTTGTCTAGCTTAAAATAATATTCAATTTTTATGACAAACATGGAATAAAATCAACTTTGGATTTACTTTTAAAATTATTATCATTATTTGTTAATTTGTGCTTCATTTATTTTTGTTGATATTTTTTAGAGTGGAAAAAAAAAGCTTGTCATTTATAAGAAAATTAAATTATGAAGTTTGATAAAATAAATAATTGTTAAAGGATATATAATGTGCAGATGTCAAATATATTGGCTTATTATTTTTTCTTCTTCTATATGCTAAGAACATGGGTGATCAAGGCTGTTAAGGGAAGCTAATTTACTTCCTCTATAAAGGATGATAACTCAAAATACAATTGAGTTACTTCCCTCGTCTTAGAAGTCAAGGACAACACTTCTAAATTAAACATGGTGACAACCAGACATGCATGTGGAATTCATGGTTTCAATTCAAACAAATCCTTGCTGTTCTCACACAATAAATAAATAAAGGTTGTTTTATTAGGTACTAAAATACACTTGTCTTTTATTCCCATTTGTTTGTTCCTCCCAACAGGCTGGGATATAACAAAGGCTTTTCACATTTTCCTTTGTACTTCTGAGTAAAATAAATAAAATTATGTAGAAATTGTTTGAGAATTTCTAGATAATTTATATCCAGAAAAAAAGAAAATTATGAGAACACAAAAATAATATTAAATAAAAAAATTTAACTGCAGTATCTTGTCAGCCGTTTTTAAAGAACCACTTGTGTGTGTATGTATGTATGTATATATATATATATATATATATATATATCCAGGTAAGATGAGAACGAATAGAGTACAATTCCAATGCATGTAACATTTAATTTAAAAGAGGGCTCAATACAAAGTAGAGCAATATTATTTATTTTAGGATATTTCATCAAAAACATGTCAAAATTGCTACACAATTGCAGTCGTGTTTCGATGCATCTCATCAGGTGATTGTAAATTACTGGCGAGCAAACAATTTATTTTAGTTGATGAATAAATAGCTTCTTTAAGAAACCAGTAAATAATTTAAACATACAGAATTACTTGGTAAATTAATATGTAACTGTTGACTAAAGATTCTTCATATAAGACGTGTATAATATGTATCCATTAACATCTGTTCTTGTTTCATGTTTGTGTTGTCATTGACTGCCAATCTACGGGTCATGACCCATTTATGAAAAATAATTTCTTAATTTTTGCTTCCTTACTTAGTTTAAATTCAACGAGGTCATATTGAATTGGTTGATCTGTGTAAAGCCCACTAATCTTATAACCACCCCACCATTTTTTGTAAAAAGGTTGTATTTTGCTTTTAAATCTAAATAAATTATTCACGTGCAAGTAATTTACAATTGCCTGATGAAATGCATTGAAACAACTGCAATTGTGTAGCCATTTTGACATGTTTTTGACATAATATCCTAAAATATATATATATTATTAAATGGACAAAGTCCAACAATTATTTTAAGACATTTTTATTTTTATACATTCTTTTTATAGATACAAATATTTAAGTAAATGCTCTGTTTATAATAAACAGTATTAATAACATTTACCGGCCTGAATGTCTGAGAAATTTTCATAGAAAATATTCCTCCTTCGACAGGAATCGAACCTGTATCCTATACGGAACTGTCATAGAGCCTGATGTGCCTTAACTGATTGGGCCACAGTTAGCAAGGTCGATTTTACTGCTAATTATTTTAAGATATTTGTATCTATAAAAAGAATGTATAAACATAAAAATTTCTTAAAACAATTGTGGGACTTTGTCCATTTAATAATGTGTGACGTCATTTGTTTAAATTTGGATACGCATTGAGCAGATATGAATGTACATAAGAGATTCATGGAAGATCGTAGTTTAAAAGCAATAAAATTGACCTTGCTAACCGAACAATCCTCTGTGGCCCAATCGGTTAAGGCACGTCAGGCTAAATGACGGTTCCCTATAGGATACAGCTTCAATTCCTGTCGAAGGACGAATATTTTCTATGAAAATTTCTTGGATATTCAGGCTGGTAAATGTTATTAATACTGTTTATTATAAACAGAGCATTTACTTAGATATTTGTATCTATAAAAAGAATGTGTAAACATGAAAATGTCTTATATATATATATATATATGTATAGGATATAAAAACCTTTTTAGTGAAATATAAGTTTAACACACCTTAATTAAGACAACAAAATATTACCTTTGAATTTTTATTTTCTTCTGTTGTGTTAGTTTCTGAAGACTTTTCTTTTGGCTGTGTTGGGCTGGTGAATGTTCCCATTGGAGCCCATTCTAAATACAGTGGAATATGTAAGAACTAAAATGAGAAAAGTGAACAGAAACTGAGCCATGGTAAGAATGCATTTAGTATACATTATAGTAGATGTTGAACTGAAAAATAAACTGAACTGTAAATTTGAACTTTATGATGTTGAAGCTCTTGCTTTGTCAATCTTCTTTTAATAAAACTGATTTATCAAGTAATTAATAAGGCTTGAGTCTTCAGCTGTTAACAGATACAGGAATTTACAAAGGCTATATATTCTGAGGTACATTTTACAAAAATTTACTAATATTTCTTCACTGAAATACAAAATAATTATACTGATAAAAGTGATGTATCTAACAAAACAAAAGCAACTCTTACCTTTGTATAAGCCAGATTATTAAAGGCTTTTTTGGCTTCTGATTGAGAGAGGAACTCTACAATTGCTGTTATTCCAGAAGGAGGAAGCACTACTCGACCAAGAGTCCCATAAGTTGAAAATACATTACAAATTTCAGAAGGTTTGGTTGAAGCTGGAAGATTTTTTACTAATATCACAGTTTTGCTCCGGGGAGCTGCAGCCTAAAATCATTAAAAATTTTACAGAGTATTAAAAAATTATTCCAAAATAAAATTAACAAAAAGACATTAAAAAATTATTTTAAATCTTAGATATTTTAAATGAAATTCTGATTTATCAAAATGACAACATAGCATTATTAATATTGTATTTACTTTCATTTTTTTGTTTTTTTTTTGTAGCTGCTATCTATGGCAATTTTATTCAGGCCATCAATTTACAGTAAAGTGAAGACAGTATGGATTCAAAATAAAGGATAAGTTTCTTCTGCACCAGGGAAAACTGGGGTGTGTTCAACTGATTTAACCAGTAAGTCACAAGAATTTGATGGCTTTGCAGAAAATAAATAAATAAATAAAAATGAAAGTGATGAAATCATAGAAGATATCTCGTTACTGCTTCACTTTGAAGTCTTTTTGTTATCAAACTCCAGTGACAATACATATACTAGTTTGGTGCAAAAATAATGTCGTTTTATCACATATGTTACTGTGTGAGAAAACGACATTATTTTTGCACCAACCTAATAAAAGCCAACCGTCCTGGCTATGACGATAAACTACATCCGTGTCCTGGATAAGATGACAAACTACATCCGACAGCAAGGCTTCTGATCAGGAGGTTTTGAGGAATGTGGAACCACCTCTTAATTGCTGGTGTTCCTAGGTCCACCCTGACCCGGGGTGGTAGCACCTGTTAGGATCCCAGCTATGAGCAAATAGTTAACACCACACTAGGGTCAAAACACTATGAAAGTGTAAAAATAGGTTTTATTACCCACAATAAATTTTTGAAGGAAAAAATTATTACTAGCAATTCATTTTTGGAAAAATATTACTAGCAATAAAAATCTCGTCGACATTAAATAACCCATTGAGGTTGATATGCTGTAAAACAAATCAAACCAAACCAAACCATAAAAGCCAAAAGATTTTCACTGAGTTTGTTGTTAATTAATTAGATGATGTACTTTCTTATAAATTAACCTGAAATTATTTCACAAAGTTTAGGGTGACTTGTCATTACAATTAAATAGTATTAATTAAAAGGAAACTTATTTGTTAGTTTCTTACACCCAAAACCTAAAATTAAAATAATTGTTTAATACAAAAGAAAATAATGATTAGTGCAATATGACTGTTGTAGATGTTGATATAAAAACAAATTTATTGATGTACAGATTTAACATGCAAAAACAACAAAGATATTAACCGAATAATATCTAACATCATACTTAGTTTTATATTCAAAATATGTACTTTTAATAATATAACAGTACTAATAATTATATTATTTTAAAACTATTATTTTGCATATATATATAGTCCAAATAAGTGGTAAAATGTAAAATAAGTTGTAAACAAAAATAAAAATGTAACCATTTCTAAAACGAATATGTAAAGTACTGTTAGATTTTTCTTACTTGGCTAAAGCTGTCCAAGCAGACCCCATTCTCAATCAAAAATTCTCTTGTTTCTGTCACAATCTGGGTCTCACCCAATGCCATACGCACACCAAGGCTTTCTCTGGATTCCTGAAAAAAATTGTATTAAAAATAAATACAATTTAAGTAAAAATTGTGCATATAATCTAAATATTTAACATCATCTTGATGCTAACTTTTAATGTGTTTATTACTATTGTAAACTATAATTAGTTAAAAGTATTTACTACTATTTCTTTATCAGTTTTGTCTTTAAGGTTAAGATTAGTTCAGCCTCCAGCAGTATCAACTGCGATTTATGTGGTGGAGATTTGCATATGAATACAACAATTACATGTTATTTGGAGTTAAGAATCTGTATACTGTGTTGCTCCAACTGAAGGTCTTATAATAAAAAAAATAAATAAATGTTAATCATCAAAACAGGCACTGAATCCTAATCTAAGTACAGTGATACCCTTGAGATATGTTGGTTTTTCTTAAATATTATATGGAAAAATGAAACTCCATTTAGGTTGTTTTACTAGAGTTTACGTTGTCCGTTAAAAATGTTAGAAACACTAAAACAACAATAAACACATATAAAATCATATTTAAATAAATTTATATATATATATATATATATATATATATATATATATATATATATATATACATACACACACACATATAATAATAATATATATATATATATATATATATATATATATACACACATATATATATTATATAATATATATATTGCATTGAATGTCTATTGGAACTTAAGGAGAATGAAGAGGTATGGTATAAAAGTCACAATATCTTTATTCTTTGATATAAACCAGTTATAATGATATAGGCCAACTCAAGTTAGGAGCGTATGCATAGGCTTTATGAGATTTGTAGGCCATAATCAATTAAGAGGAGCCATAGATGGAGGTGCCAAAAATAGAGGAGTCGGACACAAAGGTTTTGTTTTCTGACTCCACAGCCCTGCTTTCACATATATCCTCATAAGCTGTGTCCTTTACTCTTACCACTCACATAACAACCACCTTCTGTAACCCTCAATCTTGAGTGGCCTTTGTATAGGGTGAACATTAGTTTACAAAAAAAGAAAAATCTATAGCATTTGATGGTTGATTCAAAAGATACATTAAAATAAGGCAGTTCAAGGGGTTTCCAAAACTAACTAATGATAGATGGTTTGTAAACTTAAATAAAACATAACACTGTTATTTAAAGCCACTTCCTTTTAAAAACAAAAAACAAAAAAAATTTAAGAATAAATTCTTTTAAATGAGCTGCTAAAGTTTTGGCTTAAAAGTGATTGTTTACACCTACGTAAAATCCCAGTGAAATTTAAATAAAGGAAAACCTAGGCATAATAATTAATATGAAACACCTTAATCTAAGAAAGTTAGTTTCATTTTTTAAAGTAGAGGTATTTCAGAAATTAAACATACACAAATTCATATCTGAGAAATATAAGTATACTTTTCAAACAGATTATTGTTTTCAATATTTTTATTTCTAAAAAAAATAAAATGCATCATTGTTTATTTTATAAAATTTACACTTAATTGCTAGTCTTCGCACATGTGTGCACAAAGCATATAAATTAGAAAGTGGTTTGCAATTATTACGATGTTTCATACAATTAAAATAACTAAGAATATAAAACAAAAGATACTCAACTGGATCAAGAATCTCACTTTTGTCCACTCCATATTTCTCGGCCATGAGGTCAGCCACCACATTAGCACCCAGAAATAAGCTGTTCCAATTATGAGAACTAAACGAATTAAAAAAAAGGATACATTAATGTCAGAAGATATTTAGTGATGCAATTAAGATTCTAATAAACTTTACAACTTAATGAAAATAATTTTCTATTTTGATAAATATTCATTCAAAATATATAATTAGTTACTGTTATCCTAATCTTAATTGCCATATTCACAGCATTTTGACCATTGTACACTCCAGTCTTCTTCAGGTGATTGGAATTTTGAACTGAACTCTTTATTTCGTCCACCAGAGTAGACTGTTCTAGTTCCACATGCTATGCCTCTTTCAGATGTCTCAGTTATTTCCCGTTAACTCTCCAACTTTTTTGGTTCACCACTGCTGTAGCCTGGTATTAAACTCACAACTCTTTGGGTTTAGTCAATGGATCTAACCAAAAGCCATGTGTCCGAATAATGTAAATGTAAATAATCATAATACTGATTTTTTAGACAAATATATATTATCAATATTAAATACAAAAAACAATCACAAGCTTATTTTAACTTCATTAAAACATTACCACTATGCAAAGTTTTATTATAGCATTAATTAATTTTATTTCATTTATTATAGCATTAATTAATTTTATTTCATTTATTATAGCATTAATTAATTTTATTTCATTTCATTTATTATAGTATTAATTTTATTTCATTTATTATAGCATTAATTAATTTTATTTCATTTCATTTATTATAGCATTAATTAATTTTATTTTATTTCATTTATTATAGTATTAATTAATTTTATTTCATTTCATTTATTATAGCATTAATTAATTTTATTTCATTTATTATAGCATTAATTAATTTTATTTCATTTATTATAGCATTAATTAATTTTATTTCATTTATTATAGCATTAATTAATTTTATTTCATTTCATTTATTATAGCATTAATTAATTTTATTTTATTTCATTTATTATAGTATTAATTAATTTTATTTCATTTCATTTATTATAGCATTAATTAATTTTATTTCATTTATTATAGCATTAATTAATTTTATTTCATTTATTATAGCATTAATTAATTTTATTTCATTTCATTTATTATAGCATTAACTAATTTTATTTCATTTCATTTATTATAGCATTAATTAATTTTATTTCATTTAAAATATGAAACAATAATTCTTAAATAAACATAACTAAAAAATGAAATGCATTTTGATTTAAATATGGTAAAAAGCAAAAGAAAACACTTCTTGCTTTACTTTGAAAAATATTTTTGAAATATTTTTATTTTACTGTTTTATCTTTTTGTTATCTTGTTTTTGATTATATTTATTGAATTCATTTTTCTTTTGCATTTTTTAAATGTTTTAAACACAGAAATTTTTAAGTAAAAGATTTCTTACCTGCTGGCCTGTTCTTTCTGTTTTTGCAATTTATTTAATTGGTAAGATGAACCTTTTATTCTTCCTGAAAACAAAAATATTGGAAAAATTCAGCAAAATTAAAAAAAAACATTGTATTAAATTTTGTACATTAAAATATATTTGATGAAGTAGAAGTCACTGATTTTGAAATTTTCCAAAATAAAAAGTCAGGACTGAACTCATAATAGCAGCTAACATTATCTATATCTATAATTCTCAAAATGTATGTGTATATGTGTGTGTGATTAGATGTTGTTTATGCGTTTCCACAGTTTTCATTTGATTTCAGTGAAATTTTTTTTGTTTGATAGATAATTCTTCAGCCCCAGTTTTCAGCCCAAATTGTCTGGGAAAAATTACAACCTTGAAGGTAAAAAAAAAAAGAATCGAATTTTTTAAACTTTGCACAAAAATCAAAGGCAACATTTAATATCTGTAAAATACAGCATACAATCAATTTAGAGAGTTGAAATCTAATGCAAAAGATTATTAGAATTATGAAAAAATTATATTATTTATAAAAATGATCATATGTTATTATGATGGTCTATGGAAGAGGTTCCTTCCTTGCAAGAATGAGAACGCAAAAACGGCCCTTTTCAGAGCCACCCCACCAATTCAAATTGTTAATTACCCCCCATTTGGGGATGTGCCTCAATTGCACCCAGTTGTTGTTACTAATATTGATTTTCAGGTGGGCTAACTTTAAACTTAAAATACTCCAATTGAACGGCAAAAATTCCTAGTAATGAAACACCTGGTTGAAGACAGGTTATACTGCTAGTTTCAAAATATCACATATTTGGTTCACTGAAGAAATTTTCATAAGTGTATTACAAATAATTGCTAGCAATAACAGTTTCTGCTTATTTCGAGTTCAATATTTTCAAGGAAAGTTTTAGGATTTTTGACATTCAAACAATTGCAGACATTCACAATCATTTATCACCATTGAACTTGAAAATTTAACTTTTAAAAATTTTTCCATGTAACTTGAGATAAAATATTTTTAATTCATAAATTAAATTAAAAATATCTTTAATCTTTTAATAATAATTTAAAAATATATATCCTAAACTTTTTCATTCTAACTATTACCACGTAAATTGGAAAACCATATTTACTTTCATCTTGTCAGATTTCACACTGTTGAAAACTTGTTTTATAAACCATACAGGATTAGATTTGAATTAAGGAATAAAAATCTGAACCATATCAATCTCAGTACAATTGTATATTTACAAAATTCACAAGAGTCACCAGTGACATATGTCAAATGCAGATAAGTAAATAGGTATTTACCAGTTCTGTTACTTTCTTCTTCTTTCTTCATCAGACTGGGAAGTAGATGAAGCATTCTACCCTTAAAAAAAAAAAAAAAAAAAAAAAAAAAAAACGCAAAAAACCCTCAATTAAAAATGAAATGAATTAACATCTGTCTACATTTCTGAGATGAGGTATTGTAACCTTTTTACACAATTTACATTGTTCAGTTTGTTGTCCTCATCTTTATTGCTATATTCACAATATTTCAGCAGTACACTCCAGCCTTCTTCAGGTGATAGCTGGAATTTTGAACTGGACCCTTTATTCAGTAGGTAGATAGTTTTAATTATATGTGCCATGCCTTATTAGGATATCTCGGTTTTATTTAATTCCTTCTTGATAACTCAACTCTCCAAGTTTTTGTTCTTTCTGTTGTGGCCAGGGATTGAACTCTCAACTCTTTGGGTCAGGTGACTTTGGATCAATAAACCAACATTTTTAATCACTGGGCCTTACACAGCTGAAATGTTGTGAATATGGCAATAAAGATGAGGACAACAACAGTCTGAACAATGTAAATAGTGTGAACGGACTTGTAACTTTGTCAACATTAAGTAAATAACATGAATGTAAATTTAAAATTACCTGGTTTCATTTTGCTTTGATTGTTGGGTTTAAACTAGGTATAGCCAAATTTTTTTGATGAATAACAAATTTTTACAAGAAATGATTTCATTTTTTTTTTTATTATAATTTATAGTTTGAAAAATCTTTTTAAAATTCTTCAAAACTTTAACCTCGTTAGTTAGTGAAGACTATATTTACTAATCAAAAATTAAAAAGCTTAATATAAATCATCCTGCACCAAGATTTTTAAAATAATTTGATTTTGTGTATAAACATACCCATTTTGAAAGTATACACATTATCAGAAAATAAGATCAATAACTATAGTAAATTTAAAGTCAACATTCCCAGAATTAGTTTAGAGAATATTTCCAACATTTTTAAGATTACTAATACTTAAAAATTATATAAAAAAGATGCTTGCCTGTCATTTTCTTAAATTATGTTTTAACAGATAAAGTCTCCATAGAACAACAATAAAAATGCTGACACCTTCAGATGCACTTAAGTGATTTACGAGCATTGACAAGCATGCAATCACATTTCAACTTAAAGTAAATAGTATTGGTTTCAAATCAGATTAATTATATTTTAAATCAGTTAATATTCCTCAAATAAAGTTTCAAAAATGTATATTTTTTTTTTGGAAGATTTTTAAAACCGAGAATTAACAAATGTATCCAAATGGCCAATTTTAAATGATTTTACTGAAAGCAACCAAAGAAAATCGATTCCAATAAAAATAATTTCTATTTGAAATACAACAGAGTATTTTACTTACTGGAAATAGTAAATTTAATCATTTAACTTTCAATTAAAGTTAAAAAGAAAGCTTCAAGAATGCTTTTTCATTTTTAAAAAATTCATTTCAAACCTTAGATATTGAAAAAAGTGGCAGTACCTAGTTTAAAGACCTATCAACCATCATTAGGTCAAGTTTCACTTTGATACACAGCAACAACAAATTAAGAATATAGCAGATCAAAAAACTTGTAAAAAAAAATTCTGGTTTCTTATCTGGAGGTGCAATTATAATTCAATATGATATTGATTTTATTGTCAAAGCTTGATTGAGTCTTGAACAAAAGGTAACTAAGTTGCTCATGTCCTAACAAGATTACAAGATAAAAGAAGACTATTTACCTGGAAAGCTGATCCATCCAATTCCGAATATGCAGTCACGGCATTCTCAGGAATCATATATGTAATAAAAGCAAAACCTTTTGGTCTTTTTGTTAAAGAATCTACTGGGAGATGAACCTCAGTCAAGCTACCTGAAAAGATCATGAAACAACAAGATTTACTATTTTTGTGACATAAGATTATGAAAGGTTTGAATCCAATTTTGTGATTGGAATCATGTCATTACTACAACAGCCATGTTGTACTAATGTATATTTCTTATTCCCTGGAAGTTGTCAGGCTTGACAGATCTTAATGTAAAAAGGAATATATAAATAAAAATAGTTAATGAAATTTGGCAGTTCCTAAAAACGTTCCAAAATTTACAGTCCAGAAGAACATTTTCAGTTATCAATTTTTCAAAGTCTAAAATAGTGTCTACACCAGTGCTTCTCAACCATTTTCAGCCCATGGACCAAATTTCAAATGGACCACTCCTACTTTCACTTTTAGGCTGTTCAATTTTCACACTAAAATACTCAATGAAAAGACAAAGTAGTCTATTTACACTTTGAAATTGATTTTAGTAAACAAGGATAAACACAGGATACCATAATCAATTTTGATGATGTCATTCAGTCTTAGTCCATTCAGTGACTATCTTGATCTTGGTGTTTCTCATACAAAGTGTCATCATTATAATGAATATAGCACCTATGCAATATAATAAATATAGCATAATACCTACATCATTTTGAAATGGACATGTGTGTAATTAAACAAAATATTATATTTTTTAATTCTTCAAAGTATGAATAATTTAGATACATCTTTGTGAAATGGTTATAATTTTTTATGGCTATGAATTCTTTGTGGACCACTAGAAATGCTATGTGGAGCCCTGGTGGTTGACCTGGACCATGTTGAGAATCCCTGGTCTACACTATAGACAAAGCAGTATGAAGAAAAAGTCAAATTTTCTTAACTGTAGAGCTACATATTCCAATCTTTAGGAATCAGAAAGTATGAAGAGAATTAGATTCAATATATATATATATATATATACATATATATATGCATAAAGGAAAAAGACAATAGGAAAACTGTAGTCTTTTTTCATTTATACATGTCTTTTTCTGTATGTAGTAAAGTTGTGTACAAATTAAGAAGGTACATATTGTGTATGTGTGTGTGTGTGCATACATGCACATATGCACACATATATTAATTTATTGAAGACAGATACCAACTTAATGGACAAACAGATAAAAATCATAAAGCTCTGTCACAGGTCAATATTATATTAAAGAAAGACTGTATGAATAAAGAGGAGCAAATACAATTTGTTACCATGGGTAGTCATGATAGTGCTGAGGTTTGCAAGTGAAATGGCATTTACTTGAATTTTTGAACAAGGGGGATATTGAATTATATCAGGGATGACAAATTAATTGTACTCAGAATGTGTAATAATATAAAAAGGGGAATAAGATTTTTCAAAAAGTCTAGGTTTAACATCCAAATTAAAACTCATTTGAAACAAGTGAATTTCTTGGATGTTACATTTAGCCTTGATAATGGACATTCTCATTCAGAAAGTAGGATAATAACTTTATTGTTATATACTGTATCTATGAACACTAATGGGTATATCCCAATCCTCATAAATACATTGGACACTATTGTAAGTGGGGGTAATATAATGTCTAAGTAGTCCACTACTAGCAGTAGTTTACCTACTTCATGCTGCTGGTGAGTATTGTATTTTGTTGACGTTATAAAGATTACCATTTCATTTCCAATCTCGGTTTTGGTTATTCCTCATTCAGTAACCCTTTCTTGGTTACAACATCTATCTCACATTGTTATCTATTGTTATATACTGTACATATGAACACCAATGGATATGTAGCAGTGGTTTACCTACTTGACGCCGCTGGCGAGTATTGTATTTTGTTGATGTTATAAAGATTACCATTTCATTTTCAATCTCGGTTATGGTTATTCCTCATTCAATAACCTTTTCTAGGTGACAACATTTATATAAACAAATTATTTAACCATCCACATTCTATTTTCAATCAGGTCCCAGAATCAATTAGCAGTAGGCTGTCTATAAACTCCTATAAGTCCAACATCTTTGATCAACGGAAATACACTCTGTATTAAGAGGTGAAGTGGAAATTTGTTTGCATGGAGAATTTCAAAATATGTAACTTGTGCTTGGGGAAGAAATGAAATATTGCATTCTCTGAACAGATCAAATTTTTGATCTTTTAGATTCTGAATAAAGGCATGAAAACAACTTATCTTTTATGTTATTAACCACCAGATAAGTGAAAGACACGGCCGGTGTGTACAGTTGCTGTGGGAATATATGGTTGATAAAGCTGGATTCATTTCCTTTAATTGCCTGATGTTTGCTGCACTGGTACAAAACTTTTAGTAGCAATTTAAAGTGTGTTAGTATTTTTTTTTTTTTTTTTTTTTTTATACACACACATCATTTCTCCAGAACTGAATCTAATACAATCAGTGATGGTGAATAAATAACGTAAAACAAATGACTTACCATATTTTCCAAACAGTTTTTCCAAATCGTCTTCTGTACAGCTGTAGGACAGGTTCCGCACAAATAATCTTCCAGACTTTAATAGAATCACAGAAATAAACTGAAGATATGCTAACTGAATGGTGCATGAATAACAAATATATATGTTCCCATCTTCTATAAGTTTCAAGAAAGAAACAGAAATAATCTCCCTTCAATACTGTATATATTATGCCTGCATTAAAGATATATTTGAACTATTTGTATAGTATAATGAAAAAAAACCCCTTTCCTGATGACTTAAGATATACAAAAATAAATATGGAATAATATATATATATATATATATATATATATATATATATATATAGTTTATGCAAAATTAGGTAATCCATATGGGTAGACCCAAGGAGGATGATATCCAGAGAGCTCAATGTAAATTCAGAGCAAATATGTTTGAATAAAAACAGATCACTTTAAGGTTCCATGTAATAAGTTATTTCACCACGACCCTTTTAAAGGGCCCTGGATCATCAGACTTTACTTCCAAAAGTTGAAATGAAACTTTTGGCAGTAAAGTCTGATGATCCAGGGCCCTTTAAAAGGGTCGTGGTGAAATAACTTATTACATGGAACCTTAAAGTGGTCTGTTTTTATATATATATATATATATATATATATAAATGTATAAGGGTAAACGACAATAGAAAAACTGTATTATTAGCAGACGTGTTTCATCCAATGTAGATTTTTTCAAGGCAAAAATGAAATCAATTTATTGAAAACAATGTAGCTATTAACAAACAAAATGTCCTTAGCAACTATAAGAATTTAGAAAATTACACAATTTTCAGTTGACAATATGAATAGCGTTTTCTAAATTCTTCTAGTTGCTAAGGATATTTTGTTTTGTTGTTAATAGTTGCTTTGTTTTTAATAAATTCATTTCGTTTTTGCTTTGAAAAAGTCCACATTGGATGAAACGCATCGACTAATAGTTTTCCTATTGTCTTTTACCTTTAAACATATTGTCTTTTCTACAGGTTAACTCTGAGAAATTTTTCATATATATAAATATTAATAAAAACAAGAATACATAAATGACAATTTTATCTCATTAATGTCCCAAAGACAAGGAAAACTGTATTATTAGCCAATGCGTTTTGTCCAATGTGGACTTTTTCAAGGCAAAAACGAAATGAATTTATTAAAAATAAAGTAACTATTAACAA
The DNA here is from genome assembly GCA_963932145.1 of Acanthosepion lycidas. Taxonomy (NCBI): domain Eukaryota; kingdom Metazoa; phylum Mollusca; class Cephalopoda; order Sepiida; family Sepiidae; genus Acanthosepion; species Acanthosepion lycidas. Next base: position 57,658,204 of record OZ010574.1, on the reverse strand, counting down.
CAAAACAAAATGTCCTTAGCAAATAGAAGAATTTAGAAAACGCTGCTGTATTCATATTGTCAACTGAAAATTGTGTCAATATGAATACAAGAGCGTTTTCTAAATTCTTCTAGTTGCTTAGGACATTGTGTTGTTAATAGTTTGTCTTCAATAAATTCATTTCGTTTTTGCCTTGAAAAAGTTCACATTGAACGAAACGCATCGGCTAATAATACAGTTTTCCTATTGTCTTTTACCTTTATACATATCTTTTTCTACAGGTTAATTGAGAGATTTTTCATATATATAAATATTAATAAAAACAAGAATATATAAATGACAATTTTATCTCATTAATATGCCCTAGCAAAACTACACTGTAAAGCCTTAGCTTTTGAATAAAGAAAGAAAATAAACGTGTATTTGAAATAATTATTAGAGTAATAATGTAAAATAGTATTTGGATTCATTATTTCTACAAATCTGAGGCAATTTATTTCAACAAGTTTGTACAATTCATACAGTGTATGATGATCTTTTGTTATGGTTACATGATTTCAGCTTTAATTTACCAGACAATATCTTAAATTAACAATGATTTTCACCATAATGTTGGAGATAGAAGGCATTTAAATACAAATGAAAGATTATGTGGGATAAGAATATACTTAGAAACCTTTTCATAAAAATGGTTTCCAATGAGAGTTTCATGCAATCATGACCATGTGTCCAAAAGAACTGGAAACATGACCCATCTAACTGGTCAACATAGTGTCAATCTTTCACAATCCAATGATGATTTCTCTGAGGAAAGTGATGTGCAGTAAATGATAACCTGGTTCCAATAATTGTACCCTTGGAAGACAACAATTAAATCATGTCTAAGCTGCACAGTACAATGAGTGATATGTTTGGTGTTACCAATATTGAATTGAAATGTAATTTGATACAATGTTTCTTTTTCTTGGGTGCTTACCATCCTTGAATGTCAGTACTAATCCTGTCCTTGCATCACCTGTGGGTGCCTGTAATTTTTTCAGGTTACTGAGATCTTGCATTATTTACAATGGATAAAGATGTTGGTTAGATCCAGTGAAAAGACCCAGAGAGAGTTGTGAATACAATACCAGGCCACAGCAGTGGTAAACCAAAACTTGGAGAGTTAACAGGAAATAACTGAGACATCTGGAAGAGGCATGGCATGTGGAAGTAGAACAATCTACCCCGCTGGATGAAATAAAGTGTTCGGTTTGAAATTCTAATCACCTGAAGAAGACCGGAGCATACAACGGCCAAAACGGTGTGAATATGGCAATGAAGATGAGGATAACAGTCCAAGCAATGTAAATAATGCAAGTAATCATAATACCTCATCTCAAAGATATAGACAGATATTACTGAGATCTGTCTGGAATTTACACGTTCCTTGTACAGCCTTTCTAATGTTACCTGAGGAAAACCAAGAGCAGTTATAACCTTGTAGATAGAGTGTTCCATTTTTCTGACCCCCAACAACCATTCTGCAGTTAGTGTTAAATCCTGTCCCTATTCTTCAGTTGTCACAATTACACCACCTCTTTAACCATTATGGGACTCATACACTATCTGGATGAGTCCATTTCTACAAAGACGTAGGCTGAAACTGATGCCATTAATTAAATGTTATACTATAATATACAGTAAGCAACAAGTCTGAAATGTATTTTGCAGGACGAACTTAGTAGTCAATTAAGATTTTGTTGGATTTTAAGATGGCAGGCCTGAAATCATTAAGGAATTTTATTCTTTTAATGATTTACAAACATATATTCTTTCAGAAATAACAAGATGACTAAATCATAGTTAATAAACCACTGAAGAGCTGAACACTTGGATATCTAAATATTGGAGAGAACTGTTTTTTCCACATACCTCAGCAAGATCCTCTTCCTCTTCATCTAGTTGGACATTCTGAAACAAAAGAAAGAATTTTATCATTTAGAAATGAGAATATTTCACTAAAATATTTCACAATAGCGACAAAGTGAATTGTATGTGTATATATATAGAAATATTATAAACTGAATAAATCAGACATTATCTGAAAATACACTGCTGCTAACTATATATTAATACATTTTATCATAAAGAGGTAATTATACAAAGAATTAATTAGCAAATGTTAATGTAATTAATGGTGAAATCTCTTCACTAACAAGACTTAATAAGGCATTAACAATTCATTGAATAATGCAATCCTTGTTTAAATTGTTGTCAGATAGATTTAATGTTGCTAGGTTGAATATTTTCGAAAATTTCACATTATGATGTAATATATATACTGCACAATTAATACATTTATATACTTGGAACAAATTGAGAAAATAACAGTCATTTTTATAATTGTAAATTAAAAGTTTTACTGGCAATAATTTTTTCATGAAATGAACCACAATTTGAAAAACAATTTAGACAAGAGGTTTCAAGACAATCAAAAATGTCTGTTTATATCACTGAGATGAGGTATTATGATTACTTGCATTATTTACATTATTCAGACTGTTATCCTCATCTTCATTGCCAACGTTCTCAAGGACACATGGCTCAGTGGATAAAGACGTTGCTTAGATCCAGTGACTAGACCCAAAGAGTTGTGAATTCAATATCAGTACTTGGAGAGTTGAGTTAAAGGGAAATAACTGAGACATCCAGAAGAGGCATGACACGTGGAAGTAGAACAATCTACCCCGGTGGATGAAATAAAGGGTTTGGTTTGAAATTGCAATCACCTGAAGAAGGCTGGAGTGTATAATGGACAAAACGTTGTGAATATGGCAATATAATGCAAGAAATCAAAAATGATTTAGCACATTTGTTCAGTGATAATAATGTGATAAGATTTTTCAAGTAACACAAGACAAAACTATTTAGCAAAATAATTTACTGTTTAGACACTTTCTAAACATTTGAATTAAATTTTTGGCATCATTCCTATTTATATTGAAACTGTACTTCTATTATACTAAATGTGTGTGTGTGTGTGTGTGTATCTAAGAAAGAAGTTGAATTAAGGATTCGTATCGAAATACTAACTTTTCTTTCCCATGGTTTAGAAGCATCATCATCATCATCATCACAGCTCCCTTTACATTTCATGACACTCACTTTATGCCCATCTAGAAAAGAAAAATTTTAAATCATTTAATAGAAAAAATTAATGGTAACCAAAACAGTTTAGATCACATAAACATTCTAATTAAATTTATTATTTTCCACAGACTTCTTTTAGCTCACACTGCACAAGTTCTCTTTTATGACCACATTGGTAAGCAAAATAAAAAATATAAAAGAAACTTTTGTAGATAATTCTGTTTTAACTCTATTTGGATAGCCACACCTCCACTATCACCTTATACAAAATAAAATACTAGCTCAAAGTCTATTTAAATTTCAATAGTGAATGTCTGTTTTGTTTTATGGCATATCAACCTCAATGGGTTATTTAATGACGACAAGATTTTTATTGCTGGTAATATTTATTTTCCAAACATGTATTGCTGGTAATAATGTATTGCTGATGATAATTTTTTATAAAAATGTATTGCTGGCAATAAAATCTATTTTTACATGTTTGACCCCAGTTTGGGGATTAACTATTTGACCATAGTTGTGACCCAAACAGGTGCTACCACACTGGGTCAGGGTGGACATTGGAACACCAGCAATTAAGAGGTGATTCCACACTCCTCAAAACCTCCTGATCAGAGGCATTGCTGCCGGATGTAGTTTATCATCTTACCCAGGATGTGGATGTAGTTTATTGCCATACCCAGAATGGCTAACAGTGAATGTCCCCATAGGCACAAAATTACTGTAACAAAAGTCTATAAACAGAGCTCTACTAATCTCAAACCACACGCTACTTCTAAAAGAATTATATAACATCAAACTCTTAACAACGGATTCCATAACTTTATTGTTGACAAATATATAAAAATCAGTCTAAGTAAAATTAATTGAAATAATAATACACACAATTAGAATAAAAATATATAAAATTCATTATAACCAGATACACCTTAATTATAAACTCGATCAAATAGTTATTAAGAATGTATATGTAAGAATATATCTCCTGTTGACCATAGCAAACATATCTATATAACGTGAATGACAGAATTCCCAAAGTTCTTATATTAAAAATAAAAAAAAAACACATTGAATATCCTTAGTCTAGGAAATGGGAGTTCTTTCAATAATCAGCTAAAAAAGAAGAGTCTAAATAGAATTTTTTTTTAAATTCATGTTACTGATAACAACACTGTAACTAATGACTTCCAATTGATTTTCCAATGATCCTTCAGATGTAAAATCTTTAAAACTATAATATTCTCTAAAACCAAGAGAAGGTTACTTTTGCATTATTTTATCTTCTGTGCTACAACTATGTTTTGAAAAAGATTAGAGTTAAAATAATTGACTTTTCCTAAAGGATTTTTTTGAGGCAATAACGAAAAAGGCTCGTAAGTGAAATAAACATTTATCAAAATAACAAAAATTATGTACATTATACAAAATATATTTAATTAAGTAGAAGAAATTTTTGAATTTTTCTAAAATAAAAAAATAATAATAAAAAAAACTTCAAAAATTATTTTCACAATATCAAATTGTGAAAAAAACAAACATATTAGGCCATACACAAAATTTCCTTTGTGCAGCTTAAAATAGTCAAGACTAAATAACAATTCTTGCAGAAGTTCAAATTTCTGTTTTCTTTTAGTAAACAACAGTTCATGTAAATCAATTTTCTCTTTTAGAGACAATAAAAGAATTTTGCTTACATTGTAAATGTTCAAGTTTGAAGCGTGAAAAAGGAATATCTATCTCAGGCATTTAATAGTTTTCCATTTTTAACATATTTTATATACATCTTAAATTCCTTAAAATTGTTCTTTATTTATCTCTTAATTTTATTTAATTATATTATTAATTAATATTTTTAAGTATATTCTTAAATTTTAATTTTAATTTTATTTAACTTGTATTTTATTGATGTGAAATATTATTATTATTATTAATTTGCAATTATGATGATTATAATGCAATGATGATTGTTTAACTGTTGAAAATGACAAAGATCAGACAATTCAATGTATCTATCTGAAATCTGATCACTCCCTTCTCTTAACTTGTTCAGTCCTTAAAAAAAAAAATCATTTCTAGGTCACCCTATCAGCTCATGTTTAATTCTTTCTTCTTTCCTTTCCCTCCCTCTCACACTCTATCTATCTTTTTCTCTCACCCCACTCAATTTTTTTAAACCCTTACATTGAAATTTTTATTTTTTCCTCTTTTAATATTAAAATTTTTTCCTTTTCTTTTTTCTTCTCCCTTTTGCTTTTATCTGGATAAAAATTGACTCCATTTATTAAAAAACGTTTGGTCTGAAGAGATGAATATTTGTATATTCATGAAATAAATTATAAGTGAATGGATTTTTAAAGATCATCTGTACGCATTTTATATATATATATATATATATATATATATATATATATAAAAAATTTTTTTTTTACGAATGTTCACCTTATAAAAAGGCCCAAGAGCCACAAGGTAGACTTGAAGGTTACTCAAGGCGGTTGTTAAGTGAGCAATAATAGTAAGAGTATCTGTCTATATTTCTGAGATGAGGTGTTATGTACATTATTTACATTATTCGAACTATTGTCCTCATCTTTGTTGCTATATTTATTACAACGTTTCGGCCATTGTACGCTCTGGCCTTCTTCAGGGGGTTGGAATGTCGAACTGAACTGTTTATTTCGCTCAATGGAGTAGACTGTTCTAGTTCCACATGCCATGTTTTAATGGATGTTGGTTATCAGTTATCTCCTGTTAATTTCCCTCTGAAAGTTCTCCACTGCCTTAACCGGGTATTGAACTTACACTCTTTTTGTGTCCTGTCACTGGATCTAACTAACGCCTTTATCCACTGTGCCATGTGTCAAGGACGGTTAAGGCAGTGGAGAACTTTCAGAGGGAAATTAACAGGAGATAACTGATAACTGACATTTATTAAAACATGGCATGTGGAACTAGAACAGTCTACCCCAGTGAGCGAAATAAATGGTTCAGTTCGACATTCCAACCACCTGAAGAAGGCCGGAGTGTACAACGGCCGAAACGTTGTAATAAATATGGCGACAAAGATGAGGACAATAGTCCGAATAATGTAAATAGTGTACATAATACTGCATCTCAGAAATATAGACAGATACTGAAAGGCCGAAACGTTGTCATAAATATGGCAACAAAGAAGAGGACAATAGTCCAAATAATGTAAATAAGGGTAAGAGGTGCAGTTTATACGGATGTGTGTGAAAGAAGTTAACCATAGACTTGAAAAGGTTAAGATTGGTCAGGAAAGCAACCCCTGGGATTCTGTTCTACAAATTATTAGTTCATGTATGCGTGTGTTTGTGAGATAATGAATATCAGCATTATATAGGCAATGACTTGCAGCTGATAGTACCTGTTATAACTGATCACACATTCAAAATAATTTAAACTATTACTTACTAATAAATCCTTCATGCTTTTTCAAAGCCTCTTTCACATCTTCTTTTGAATAAAATTCAACAAAAGCAATTCCTGAAAAAGAAAAAAAAAAACAAAAATTCTAACAAATTAAATTTTTAGCATGAATCCATTCGGTTGATTCAAAACACACATTAAGCAAGATAATTCTTGACAAATTTTTGTTTCATTTTTATTGCTGTAATAAAGCAATAAAGATGTCAGAAAATCTAGTCAGAATTAATAAGGAGAAAAATACTTTATCTAAGAAAATGATCACAACTTTGGTGCAAAAATAATGTCGTTTTCTCGCATACGTTACTATGTGAGAAAACGACATTATTTTTGCACCAACTTAATAAAATTTTAAATAATTTCAATGTATATGTCAACTTAACAAAATTTAACTTCTTCTGAACCAGGTTACTTTTATACATTGATTGTTTTGGACCAGTTTCCTGGCCTTCATTGCTTTTAACATATTTCAGCTGCTATATTACAGGTAACTATCACATACAACAATCATATTATCCAATAAGTAAGCATACATATGTGTACCATATGGAAGCCACTAATTAAAAAAAAAAGACAGATATTATCTGAGTGTCCTATATGACTAATAAAAGTACTGGTAAAGCTCATATAGTTTAAGTTGTTAGTTTAATCTCTGGATTAGGTAATAAAGAAATATATATACAGGCTGAGCGGAGAGGCAGCTCAGCATTATGTGGAATGCTTACAAGCTCAAAAATTCCTTCGATATGACAAATATAGAAATTAACAAAATAAAAGATTCCATTTGATATTCTAAGACATTCACTAGATATGACACCAACAGAAGAAGACCAGAGGGTACAGAAGCTGAAATATTGTGATAACAATAATAAAATCAAAGAACTGGTATGAAAGAATCAATGTAAAATTGTAACATTTCATCTCGGAAATTCAAACAAATGTTCACCAGGATACTGTCTGTAGCTTAAAGAACATCTTTTTCTATATTTTTCACCATCAAAATATCTTGTGTACAATTAAGAATTATACTCACCTAAACGTCTATGATTAGGTCCTTGCGGAATATTTACTACTTTCACTTTTAAAGGATGGAAAAATTCTGTTAGAGTAACCTAAACAATGGAGAAAGAAAAATAAACTAATGAAAAATAATGTGAGTTTGTAGAATTCATTTGAAATTACACTATATTTATATAACACTCTTTAATTTTAATATGCAGAATCACTTTCTCATCCACTGATGAGAAACAAATGCAAAATAAAAAATAAGAAAATTAAGATGTTTGGATAAAGTAGTTTACCTAACTTAAACAGAATTTTTAGTTAACTTTTAGCAGATTTAATATCAATCAATCACTGATGGCTGAATTCATATAAAATAAAAAGATTAGAATAAAAATAAGAATACTTTTAGAATTTAATTAAAAATACTTTTTTTTGATAATTTAGTTTAAAAATTACCCGAGCTCTGAAGATAAGCAGGTTTTATTAAAGTTGAAAGTTGGTTTTAATATTCATTTTTTTTTTTATACAAGATAACAGTGTTTTCTTTCAGTAAGTACAAAAATTATCAATTTTGGATCACTTTCAACCATCATAGGTCATTTTCAAGAAGAGAATTTTGTTATAGCTTTGAAATTCACGAAAAACATTGATATTTTCATTTTCCATCAGTGCTAAATGTTTAAAATATTATAAATTTAAATCATTTTGATTACACTGATGATCTCATTTGCCAGCCAATTATGTGTTAAGCACCCTGTGGTATTATGTAGATTGGGCCTATGCATTTATTAAGAAATTGAATATATTTAATACACCAGTTCCTAAGCTTAAGTATTATAATTCATAACACCACAGGTGGCTTTATATAAATGCCATGATAGAAAAAACAAACATACCAGATTTTTTTTTAATTTCTAAACCATAATATATTCCATTCTAAAAAATAAGTATTTGAATGCATAGACAATTTTTATTCTACGTAAAAACAAAGAATTGTAACCGTGTACAAAAACATGATAAAAAAAATCACTAAAATTTACAAAAAAAAAAACAAACTTTATGATTTAAAATAAAACCTGTTTCAATGAAAATCTACTATTTTATATATATATATATATATATATATATATATATATATATATATATATATATATAAAATTTTGAACAATAAAAACATTGAGAAATTAAAAAATTAAAATTTTCAGACACATTGGGTTGTATATTAATATTAATATATTTTTGTTTTAATAAATCAGTTAGATTCCTCAACTAGTTTCGGTCAACATGGCCATCATTAGGAGGAAAAAAAATTCTACCTGTTAGTAGCAGCAAACTACAGTAATGAATGACTTTCTGAAGAAAATGAACTTATATATATATATATATATATATATATATATATACACATCCAAGTATAGAATTGGTGTATATGGAATAAATTCCAACAACCAAAAAAAATACTATTCTTAAGAGTGCTCAATACGGAGTAAAGCAAATATAATTTATTTGAAAATTATAACATAAATATGTTATAAAATCACCAGAATACTGTCTGTAGCTAAAGAACAAAATGGCTATTTTTGCAGTGATTTTATAACATATTTATGTTATAATTTTCGAATTATATATATATATATATATATATATATATATATATATATATATTCAGTTGTATAGATATTAGTTTGTAACCCTGGGTTTCACGGTTTTGCGATCATCAGACAAACTATATATAAAAAGTTAATCTAAATATATTTCCTAGTTATTAAGATATCAGATTTACACATATAGCTTTAAAAACTGAAAGGGTTTTTAATTGTACAAAGATGGCAGTTTTAGATGGAGATAGGAAAAAACTGATTAAAAAGATTTTATATAAATCTGTGAACCTTATCAATGAAAAGGTAAACACTGAAATATTACAAATGGCTATAACATAATAATAGTGACTATATAGTAATTATATTTTTCTTTGAATTCTTCCATTTGAGATTGCCAGTTTGTATTGGCAACAAAGAGATTAGTGATTACTAAATGAAGAATATTTATTTATGTTTGAATATAGAGTAACAAGCTTACACTGTGATATCGACCAATTAAACCTTTTACACGGACAGAATGCCGGACAGGTTGAAACTCAGCCTAAAGGAAAAAAAGAAAAAAAATTTTTTAAATCAGATTCAAATTATTAAGAAATTGTTATATACTGTACCTATGAATGCTAACTGGTATGCCCCAATCCTCAGAAATACATTGGACACTATTGTAAGTGGGGGTAATATGCTGTCTAAGTAGTCCACCATTGGTAGTGGTTTACCTATTTCACGCTGCTGGCGAGTATTGTATTTTGTTGATGTTATAAGGATTACCATTTCATTTCCAACCTACATTTTGGTTATTCCTAATTCAGTAACCCTTTCTAGGTTACAACAGAAATATTGCTAAATTTCATTGTAAATATAACATCTTTAGTATGGGTTGACAGCAGATGTGTGGAGTGAGTAGCCACGGTCAAATGAAAAAAAAAAAACAAGTAGCAGAATTGTCCAACAAACAGAAATGACAATAAGCAACAACAAGAAAAAGAAAAGAGAAGGGCAAAAAATAATGTAAAGCAAGCAAATAATATATGGAAGGCAAATTAACAGTAATAAAGCAAAATGACAGTAATATGGTGAAAAGTTCACAAAGTTAGAATTGGCAATGAAACACAAAAGCAAGCTTGGGAAAGCGAACATAGCATTTTGACTTTAAGACAAAACAGGCTGAAACTGCGTCAAATGAAACCAAGAACAGACCTATTTTATTGGTTAGAAAAGAATCCCAGCATGCATTTGTGTGCTTTTGCTTATGAAATGGGGAGGAGAAAGCATTCTGCAGTCATTCACATGGGGATTGAGACATGGCAAGAATAGTGTTATGGACGCTGTGAATGGAGGGAATCTTGCGATATGTGTGTTATTCTCATCAGGATCTGGTTGGATTCTTTGGGCATCAGCTCAGGATGAAGATCAGATCTGATAGAAAGTGTTTGATATTGACAGATTATCATCATCAAAAGGTGGGTATCTGTGGCAAGCAAGGGTTTGCATGAACAGGGCTAGCCTTGATTTTATTTTTAAGTCCCCTTGAGCACAATGGGGTGGTTTCCTGTGAACGCTACCTTGGTTAATTTAGACTGTTTTATGTTTTTCTAGTTAATGTGAATAAGTTTTGTTCCTGTTCTTGGCACTCTCTTTGTTATGAGCCATGTCAAGATTTCCCAACCTTCCCAGTTTGTTTTTGCCTCAGCTGGGTCAGACTCTGGTTTTTCCCAATCCACTGTTTAATTTTTCCCTTCCCCACTCCATTAGTGAGTGTGCTGCTTGATTTTGTCGAATGGAAGAATACAGTGGCCACTCTCATTAATTTAATGGGTGGATGGGTCCTACTAACATCTGTTTTGTTTTAGTTTGAATATTTTGTTTTATTATCTGTCTATATTTCTGAGATGAGGTATTATGTATACTATTTACATTATTCGGACTATTGTCCTCATTTTTGTCACCATATTTATTATAAATGTTTCGGCCGTTGTACGCTCCGGCCTTCTTCAGGTGGTTGGAATGTCAAACTGAACCCTTTATTTCGCTCACTGGGGTAGACTGTTCTTTACCTGCCTTTATCCACTGTGCCATGTGCCCTAAAGGATACATGGTACAGTGGATAAAGGAGTTAGATCCAGTGAAAGGACCCAAAGAGTGCGAGTTCAATACCCAGTTAAGGCAGTGGAGAACTTGGAGAGGGGAATTAACAGGAGATAACTGACATCCATTAAACCTGGCATGTGGAACTAGAACAGTCTACCCCAGTGAGCAAAATAAAGGGTTCAGTTCGACACTCCAACCACCTGAAGAAGGCCGGAGCATACAATGGCCGAAATGTTTGTAATAAATATTGCGACAAAGATGAGGACAATAGTCTGAATAATGTAAATAGTATTTTGTTTTATTCTTTAGTTTCTTTTTGGGTTCATTCCCTCCACCCCCCGTCAATGAATGCATCATGAAAATTTTTATATATTTTTGTTAAAAAAAAAAAAAAAAAAAAAAAAAGAAAAAGAAAGAGAGAAAAAGAAAAAGAAAGAGAGAAAAAGAAAGAGAGGAAAAAAAAAGAGATTTTGAACATTTATTGAATTTTTATGTCATGTGGTGTTTTTTAGGTCCCTGGTCTATATGTTGGATTGGGAGGAGATGGATAAGGTCTTGTGGTGAATGAGCATATTGTATTGAATGAATGCGTCATGATTGTGATTAACTAGGATAGACGGTGAACACCAGCCTTTTCCCCACTAGCAACTTCGGCCTTGTGCCACAATTTTGCATTAAAAATGGAAAATAAATATACATTCACATGGGGATTGAAACCAACAAGATGCACCTACATATTCCTATCATAATCTTCAAACTTGTAGATTTTTATATCAGAATTTTCCAAAGAAGAAAATCTCAATTTATTTAAAGAATAATAGAATATTAAAACTAAATGGCAAATGCTGATGTAGTTCCAGTGCAGGTAGGCAAATACGTCCTATGAATTGAAATCCCTTAACTCCAGTCAATATTACAAGCATATCAATTAAAAATACTAATGTAATTCTTCCCATACTTCTTCTACTGCTCCAGAAAGTACCTGACTTCAGCTGTTATACTCTATCTTTACAACAGACAGATCAGATAATAAATGAAATAGTGCTAACATATTTGGGTTGGAGCTGCACAATCCTCCCTTCCCAACCTTGACAGAGTTCAAAAGTAGCATTGTAGGTGATAATTTCCCACCTACAACTCCACTCTCACAGAGATGTTGCTAGCTTCTTGCTACTCTATTGCTTCCATGGAAAATGTTCTGATGAGCTACAGTCCCTAGTTCCACTAATTCAGACCTTTACAGCTAAGACCTGCCATGACATGTACTCAGGAATGAACCATTCTCATTCCCTTCATATTCCACTGACAAGAAATTCCATTCAGACAGTTTCTTCCCAAGAGTTGCTACTTTATGGAACAGACTCCCAAGTGGATGCTTCCTCTAATGCTACAATCTTAACGACTTCAAGTCAGAGTCAATCGTTACCTATCATACATATCCTCATAATCTGCACTTTCCCTTACTCATCCTATATCCATACAATAAACTCCTTTAGTAACACTAGCTTGAGTGGCTCTTGGGATTTACACTTATGAATTATTCCACCTTGCTGTTTATTTGATATAAGTGCATTAAAACCGATATATATATATATCACTAATGACTGCATGTTCTATGCAAGATATATCGATGATATCTTCTTTACATATATATATATATATATATATATATATATATATATATATATGGGCAATGAAAAAAAAAACTTACTGATTTCCTTATGGCCCTAAACACAGTACACAACACCATTATGTTCAACCATAAAAAATCGACACAATTGGTAACATTTCTATGCACTTGTATCTACTTTGATAAAAATTGAAAACTACAAATGACACTATACACTAAAATCACTGACACTCACAATTATCTACACTTTAAGTCTTCCCACCCCAGAGAGAACCTCCCCTATTCACAAGCACATAGGATATGTTCCAACAATGAAAAACTAAACACACTAAAAATCTCGAGCAACAATTCACAATATGTGGCTATAAACAACACTTAATCAGGGAACAAATAAATAAAGCAATTGCCACACCGAGAGAAGACACCATAAAATATAAAATTAATAATAAATTCAAATGCATCCCACTAGTAACCACTTTCAATACGACTCTACATCTACCATCTTAAATAATCAAAAGTTGTTGGAAATACATTTCAAACCAAACCTAAAAACTTTGAGGAGCAAACTTAGGGACTCTGAATATCCTGAACAAGTATTTGTTCATTTATTTCATTTATTTATTTGTTTATTATTAATTAGAGCTTAGATAGCAAAGTAAGTATTTATTTATATGCCTACATTTACCCATTATTTCAGATTTCTTGTTTAAGAGTTTATTTTGTTTTTTTTAAAACTAATTATTGCTAATTTTTCCTCCAACCATAGTTTACAATTTTTACTTTTAATACTGTATGGGGCTGCTCTTTTTATAATTTCCCATTTTGGTGGGGATATTGTTCTTCATATGTATTTTGATAGAACTGTATTGTTTGTGTATTTTTATTTCAAGGTCATTTTGTGGTTATAATATCTTTCTTATAAGGTTTTTTTTCTGTAGCTCCTATACAAATTTTTTTTGTCTGAGTTAATGTTATTAGTTATGATTGCTTTGTATATTATGTTATTAGTTAAACATTTATTAAGCGGGCAATTTTCTTTGTTTCTTCAGTTATATTTGATGGTATTATTTTGATGGATGTTGTTATTAGTTTTGTTGAGTATTTTTTTTTTTTTTATTGTGCTTAGTTATTATTTTTTCCATGTTATTCATGCAGCTGTAACTAATTTTGATTGTATTTTTATTGATATTTTTTTTTATAATTTGCTGTTTTTAGAGAAGTGTTTGTCAATTATTTTGAAGAATATTTTCCCTATTCTTGTTTGTATTGTATTGTAGTGGGGGAGGATGAACAAAATTATGTCTCTTTTTCTGTTGTTTTAGTTTTTGTATTCTAGTTTGTTTGAATATCCATTGTTTCTTAGGGTTGATTCATATGCTTTTTTTGTTTTCATTGAATATTTTTAACCTACTGGAATTGTGACTGTAATTTTTGTTAATGTATTTTGGGTTATTTGTTTTTCTGTATGGTTATATATATATATATATATATATATATATATATATATATATATATATATATATATATATATATGTCTATAAAATGTATGTAACTGATAAATATCATCTGATATTACAATAAAAACCAAGCCCCTGATTTGGATGATCTAAATTGGCGCAAGTTTTTACAGTAGTAATTACCTAATTCCTGGCTCAAGCGTTTAATTGATCCACATAATCAAGTGGACTGTAAATGATTTTATTTGGGGTTTGGAGTAACCAGTGATTTTATTACAATCAAAAGTAAAATTGAGATGCAAGGGCTTCAAATCAACCACACAATGTGCATAAGGAAATAAAAGGAATGAGTAAATGAAAACTTTTAAGAGCAAGTGGCACTCAGAAGGTAAAAAATTCTGGTCAAAGGTTGATATAGTCAAGTCACACTCAGTCAGGGTCATAGTTAGTGTAAGAAGACATAGAGGTAGATAGAGTTCTGGCTAGCCAAAGGGTAGATTTAGTTTGTTGTAAGAGAAGACAAATGCAACAGAAAAGATGTCCCATGTGTCACTTACCTACCCCCAGACAGTGCCAGGTAAACTGATGCATGAATAAAGAATACAATTATTTGGAACCAACAGACATCTTGTTTTTCTCACCAAGGTGATATCTCAAGATGGCCATATTTGAGACTGTATGATATCTCATCTTAAGTTTCTGTGTTGAACATACACCGGGCCTTTCTCAATTTTGTTCACACCAACGCAAACAGGAATTGAAACACTGCATGAGATAAAAGCTGATGGTGAAAAACTGCCCGAGGGAACCAGGTGTATGTTCACACAGATACAAAAAGTATTTGCATTAAGTATTCTGTTGGAAAATGTGTTTAATCTTTAAGATCAAACGTGATTAATTTTCAACTTGATATTTTTCAATAGATTCATATATGAGAAAACAGAATTAAACACCATTTATAAAATAATTCACTTTTACATTTATCTAAAATGCAAAAATAATCCTTACCTCTTGATTAACATGAGTAACAGCTTCATGATGCTCACTGTCAGTATCTGAAATATGTACAATTACATATCAAGTCAGATATGATAACATTGGACTTCTACTAAAAAATAACATTTTATATACTAAACTGAGTATTAGAATAGTGAGATGCACTTAAGACACCACCAGAAGTTCTTTTCAACAAGTGCTATGTTAAAAACTCTTCTAGTAACCGAGTATGCATATAAAGGAAAACATAGTTTTCAGTTTTTTCATTTTTATCAACAGAACAAAGGTGGAGTATCAATAAAAAATTATAAAATCAAGATGCATCTTATTGGATGATTATTTGTAGTGCTGAAAGGCGATTTCAGAAATCAATTAAAAAAAAAATCTATAATTTTATTTAGAACCATTTTATTTTTTACTAAACACATTGAATTTAAAAAAATCACATCATCAAAATATAACAATAGAAGTTGTGCTTCACAGAAACTAAAATTCTAGCTTAAATAACTGAGGCCAAAGTTTAAACTGCCATTGCTATTAAAATAATTAGTCAAAATATTCATTGTTCAGGAACAATGAATTAGATTTTCTCAGATTTCCACTGCAGAAAGAACAAAAAAAAAAAAAAAAGATGGATGACCCATTAATGTGTTTATATGAAAGCAATATTATTGCACAGTCTGAAAGTTTTAGTCAAACCTTATAAGAAAAAAATATATACAGTCATGTAGATTTTCTTTAACCTTTTCAATAAAAGCTTACAAAGTGAAATCAAAATTTATAAGTAAATGAATTTGGTCTTTCAGACTTAAGTTTAACCTTTCAACTCTAGGGCTAACCATTAACTTTCCCATATATCTGCATAAACTGTGCCCTTTACTGTTACCGGTATCTTCAATAAATCTCTAGCTTGAGTGGCCCCTGGGCTTTGTATCAGGTGAACATTAGTAAGAAAAAAAAAAAAAAAAAGGAAAAAAGAAAAAAAAAATAGTAGTATATAAACTGATTCCAGGGTACATTTTAAGTGTTTTTGATCTCATCTCTACCAAATTCCCAATGTGAATATTATTGAGTATTATTATTGAGTATGAGATATTAGTAGCTTCTGCAATATGCTGCTAGTATCATCACATTGAAAATAAATAAATAAATACAGAATAAACAATTTTAACAAACCTGTTTTAATCATATCTTGGTAGTTTTCATCAGCAGAATCATTGCCAGAGTCATCAAAGACAATATTGGATGTTTTAGAGTTCTTTGCGGTCTTCATTTGAGAATTATAAGTTTTCTTTAGATCTTCAATGGCGTCATTACTCCAAACTTTTTTGTTACCAGATCCTGATATCTTCTGCGTTTCAAGAAACTCTAAGAACTCTGGATCTTCATATAGCTGCAGGCAAAATAACAAGCTTTTAACTAAACAGTTTTTAAAACCAAAATTTCCCTACTCGAACTAAAAGAAAAAAATAACTATGATGTTGTAACAGAAATAATAATAACTATTTGAATAAAAAAAAGTAAGCATTTTTTAAATATAGACACCAGCAACTGTAACTAGGTGGTATGTTCAACAACTAAATATCCTAAAAAATAAAGCATGAACAAGCAGCAATAAGAATTATCTAAAATATTTTTTAAATTTAAGCTCCAGTGAAATATAAAAAATCAATTTTAACTAACTCAAAATAATAGTGATTTCATTGTGAGTAAACACTAATAAATTTTAAATATTTTTTCCTTTTTTGACAAATGTATATTCCATTTTTAAATGTAAAAACCTTTTAAAATTGAAGATATTATAATTGGGTTGATGAAATTAACAAAGCTAATGAATTCACAATTCCATATTGAAAGCAATATGTTTTTAAGCAATCATACTGGAAAAACATAATTGTTCAAATTTAGTAGTGTTTTTTGTTCTTTACATAAAGGGGGGTTATTCTTTTGATTGACAGGAATCGTTGAAGAGAACAGTGAACAATAATTTACTTACGTCTCCAATAATATCCCTCATTTTTTCTTCCTTATCTTTCTTCTTTTTGTCTTTATCCTGAAAAATAAAGCAAGCCAACGGGCATCATTGAATATGGAGAAAAAAATAAAAGAAAAGAAAAGTAAAACAATTTTCAGTTACATAAAAAATCATTTGTTAACTCAAAAAATAAATAAAACTTAATAGAATTTGAGAGCATTGTGATTTTTTTTTCATGAAAATCATACATTTGACATAATTTATAAATTTTCATAAAATAGATTCCTTTTAGTTATAAAAGCAAATATCAAAATTCACTAACATAAAATCAATTGAAAACAACTTTAAAAAATATGCAGAACAGCTATTTCCTTTAAAAATCGGCTTTGAATAATAATTTTAGAATAAAAAAATATATTAGCTAATTCAAATTAAATTAAGCCATTTTCGAAAATATTTTAATAAATTATGCAATAATTGGTGGTGCATATAAAAATGACTTTACATAAAATGTTAAAAAGTATAAACCTGATGTCTGACTGATAATTATTTTCTTATATAGGTTATCTTAATAAATAACTCTACCTTTTTCTCTTTCACTGGCAGTATTTTGTCTTTCATAAATTGATTCTGATATGAAGAACTGTCTTTGGAATATTTGCTCCATGATCGAGGCTTATTTTCATCTCCAAAGTTAAAAGCTTGGCTCACCTAAAATGAAACAAATGAAATTAAAAAGAATATATATTTTAGAGGAAATCAACACCTGCATTAGGTGTTATAAAGCAACAAGCATCAATGTATTTGTAACTTTATTCGTGGATAAGATTTATTCAAATTGCCAAAGAATGAGATAAAATTGATTCCTTTTTTGCAAGGATTATAAATTAAAATTGAAATGTGCACTCTTATCAATATTTCTATATATGCATTTTAAATTTAAATAAAAACATAATGCTTAATAGAAAAATTAATATCAACACGACATAAAATAAAAAGAGGCCAATGTGATATGATTTGTTTTATTATGTAGTATCATGTAGAAATCAAATAGGCCACACTTTGATTTCCATTTCGTAAAATACATCTATTGGATGCTTTGGTACACATCATCAATGATATTCCTAGCCAAGGTTCATTAGGGGTTTTGTGTTTTTCAACATCATACACCCTCTCCACAGTGACCCAGCCGATACTGATCAGGTATCGACTTGTGTACCTTCTGTTTGCTACAATTTTTTCCATTTTCCTATCTACACACCATGCAACTTTTCTTGGCAATTTATTGTCCAATCCCAGATGACTTCCAGTTCACCAGCAATGTGCACTCTTCCATAAAAAAAAGAAGCAAACTGAGCCACAATTTCTATCTGATCAGGAATATGGCAGCAGGCTTGGCTTGAAGTGGTAAGTACTAATTTGATTCTCCTCAATGAGACACACACATACACAGAGAAATGCACTCATGCATCACATTCTGCTTACACTTATCCCATCTTCATGTTAATCATCTGCTGAAGGAAAAGAAAAAAAAAAAAATTATTGCCTTTTCCTCCTTGACCATCCACGTTTATGAGTTACACACGTATCAGTGCTGCCACTCACACATAACAACATCAGTTAAGCTATGCACCATGCGTGATACATGCTTAGGTGATTATGTATCTTTTGATAATGACTGACAAGCCAGATTTTTACCTGCAGTAGGTTGCCATTTCTTTCTGCAGTATGCCAGTTGCCATCCAAGGCTATAGAACCCGGTCTGTCATGCTTTTTTTATCCATAGCTTGGGAGGAGAAGAAGAGGATTCATAACTTTCCCTAGAGTATTAGCATGTGAATGTAATGTAATGGATTTGACTTTAACATGAACTTGGCTCTCTGATTCCTCAATCTGAGCTGCCATTACTCCACTGGGACCAACATACACATCCAACCCCCCCCCCCAAAAAAAAACAACAACAACAATACAGTAACCCTGGTAGGGGAGCAAACAGGTGCTAGGTCTTAGCCAGAGATCACCCGTAAGTAACAATAATGCTACAAAAAAAAAAAAAGTACAAGATGGAATCCATATACAATAAATCCCCACAAGATATTTTTTTTCATATCACCAATGTTCATAAAACCTATAGTTCAGGAATGTAAAATCCAAATATGTGCTAATGATTAAATGTACAATTAATCATATAATATACACTAATAAACCTAATTTTTAATACGTACTTAAACTACATTAACATTTCAAAAATAAAACAAAACTACAGGTGCCATATGATATACATGCAATGTCTACACAATCAATGAAAAAACATAGAATTTAAAAATTGATACATTCCTTGATATTATTTCACTTCCAAAAATTTCTAGTGAAGTTAAATATTAAAATATGTTGAATAATTAAAATAAATATTGATAAAGATTTTACAACAAAAAAAAATTTCAATTTTCACATATTTCATCTTACATATTTTGTATATTTCATATCAATCATTTATCCAAGGTTTTCTTACTTCTTCCTTATTTAATCATTCTGTAAGAGTTAATCAATATTTTCAAGTTGCTGTGTAAAATGTAAAACCCTCACAAACAATACAAATCAAAAATTAATATTTGCTAAATAATTCTGAAAAAAGAACTGTAATAAATTAAGCCTCAAATCCATACAGCTCCCTATTCAAAATTAGCTATCAGCATATGATGGATAAACTCATGAAAATCAGTGAGCACATTAGAATTTATAATTACATACCATTCATTCTGTAATGTATTTAGAAGTTTTTTAGGGTTAGGTAGAAGAGACAAGATGGTCTTCATTCTCCTAGCAAAAATCTTACTTATTATAAAACACAGATTGTGTGTGTGTGTCTGTACATTTATATATTGGATCGGATTTCCTACATTTTTCAACCAATTTCAACAAAACTTCACAGGACTACGTAAAATTACCTTGCGGTGATTCTAACAGCACCAAAAATTGGAAAAACAATTGTTTTTGCACAAAATCAATTTGAAAACACAATTAAGAGGCATCACGAGAATTAAAGGGGGACAACTCATATCGAGTTATATTTATTATAAAACCCAGGTTGTTTTTGTGTGTGTGTTCGTTTATATATGGGATCGGATTTCCTACATTTTTCAACCGATTTCAACAAAACTTCACTTTTTTTTTTTGGCAGGTAGTGTTTCTTATTGTCTATCACTTTTTTTTCTTTATTTTTACATTCAGAATGCTTTAAAAATTCCATTTACAAGACAATTGTTTATAATAAAATTCTATTCAATCGGTAAACTCATAACGATTGAAAACAATGTTTTTGTTTGAGTTTGGGTTTGACCAATTCGTAAAAAAAAAGAAAGAAAACTAATTAAGACATGCGTGTCCGTCAACCTTAAACAATAATCTTTGTCAATTTTATTTTTCAGTCTTTATAATGGTCGATACTTGATCTATCTCTTACTGTTACATCCCCGGGCAACGCCAGGCTCTACTGCTAGTTAAATAATAATTAGAATAATTAAATAATAAATTTTGCTACTAAAAGATGGCTGCTCTCCAGGAAAAGCAAAAATACACTGCATTTGAGGCTGAATGCAGCCTTACTATTGAAGGATTGTCCAACCATAACACAAAATTGCTAAATGAATATATTTATATGACTTTTGATTAGACACTCTTATCTATAATTATAACAGCTAATAAGCCAGTTGATATTCCTAAAAACAATATTTTTAATCAAACTTATTGCTTGTAGAACTTTCTTCCAGCCACTAGCTTTCCAATCAAATTTGATCATCAAAAATTTAAATGCAATGTCAATTGTTATCTTTTTGTCATCTTAATTTCTATTCATTTATTGTTCTCTCCTTGATATTGTTTAGCTTTTTTCAATATTCTTTTATACATACTAATCACTTGTGTCTTAGTGTCTTTATTGCCTTGCAATGATTAAAAAAATTATCCTAAAATATTATAATGCATAAATTCTCATACTACATTTAGAAAGAAATCCAATAAATTTGAAAGTGTATATAAATAATTTTCTCTAGGAGAAGAACATATACACATAAGAAATGGTAATATAGAAAATTACCAAAAATTGGGTAATACATTATTTCAAAGATATAAAATAGTTTTATTTCAAAAGCTTGAATATGCTATCTTATTAACAAGTTTTAATGAAGGAGTAATTCATGCAAAATATATTCAACTTAACAAAATCAAACATTCAATGATTGAATAATAATTTTTAGATCCATTTTTGTGGGGCTCTGTTGAATAATGTATCTTTAATGCCTTTATGGATAAATTTTGCCTTTAATTTACATAAATAGTAGAGTGTTTGAATCAAAAAAAATAAAAAATAAAAACATTGGTAAAGTTGATTTTATAGTGCAAAGATGTAAATTCAATAAAGACATACCTGGATTTTTGAGGTGTCAATATAGGTGTTGTTGAAGTAATTGATGGACGAAGAGCAATCTTCTTCATTTCGGTAACCAATAAAAGCAAACTTACGGAACACTCCCTCTTTGGTATATTTTAAGCTGCAATCTGTGATGTGACCCTTTACACTGAAAATTTGACAGAGACGCTCTTCAGTAATCTGAAATAACATTGTGTTATTATTAAAATTTGGGTAGAAAATGGAAAACAATAAGTTAAAAATAGGTATTTATCAGAAACAATGAAAAAAATGTTAAGATTCAAGAAATTTAGACAAGTATAAATTAAAAGATGAAAAGCTGCTTGATATATTTTTCATTGAAGCAAAACAGAAATATCTGTCAGTGCCAACATTAATCTTTCTTTGTACAAAAAAGCAGTTATTCATTGTATTGTGTAAGCTAAGTCCAAAAATGTATGTATCTTTCATTAAAAAATGAAAGATACATATACTTTTAATCATTATCACAGTGTTCCAAAAGTTACACAATCACCAGAAAACATGCACTTCTTGTGAAATAGCAACCAGGGAAAATTTACATGATATTCTTAAAATACATTTATAAAATGCAACGGTAACAGTCATCAGTGATGTTACCCTGGTTTCATTACGGATTTCACGTATTGCAACAGCAGATCCCTTCTGCCAGGTACCCTGACCTGTTAACAGGCCGCCTCTCCACATAATTTAATAGGTACCCCGACATATTAGTTAACAGGCTGCCTCTCTGCATAATTTAATAATCAGCAGGTAGATCTTTCTTTTATAATGGCAATGAGACTTGCATTAGCCAATCAGAATTTCCTTGTCTGCTTTCTAGAGGTATAAAAACAGTGCGACAGAGGCGTGCTTTCTAGTTTTGCCTCTATTGCACATATGCCAATGTTATGGTAAGTCTTTCTTATACATTATATCATCTTCCATAATTCGACCAATAAAATTTGTTATTATCACATACAGAAACATGATTCCATTTGGTAAATAAATATAAAATTTGCAAGGTTATCAATGGTAATGCAACTTTTTTTTTTTTTTTTGGAACATTCTGTACATAAAAAAAAAAAAAATAGAATAGATATTCTTTTTTTTAAAAAAATGTTAAGATGAATAAGTCATTTTGATTTTTTTAATGATAAAACCGATGACTTTGTTTTGTTTACAAATTTCTTAAAAGTGAGAAAATGGTCGCTTGTAAGATTTTCTGAAATCAAGCAAATATTTGAAATTCCAATTTATATGATTTTTATTTGAAATTCACTAGAATATTTTACTTAAATGTAATCATTGAACTTTCAATTAAAGCTAAAATGAAATCTAGAATGCTTTTTCATTTTTTTAAATTAATTTTATTTTTAAACCTTATGTATCGAAAATTCAGTGGAGGTACCTAAACCTAATAAAATACTTTTTTTTGACAAATTTAATTCAAGCAATTCATTTTGATGAAGGCTATTGATACAGAAACAATTAGGAAGACTTGTTATGCTATACTCAGTACTGGTAATTAATGGTATTGTTTAACAAGAAAAGGTGTGTATGATTTTATTTTTTAGAAGTGATCTGTGTTTTTACAAAACTTGTTTAGAATTAGCTACAGCAGTAGCATCGCTAAAAATGTGGATGTCAGGCTTCTTGACATCAAACACAGATATTTGTATTAAATTAAAAAAACACAGCTTATCATTTATTAGCAGATAGGAAAAATTACGTCGAAATTAGTGACAATAAAATAAAAAAAAAATTCCTATGATCTTCGAACCATAGCGACAGTAAAAAAAATAAGTAAATGAAAGACGATCTTCCTTTATCTCCTGCCCCCCCCCCCCAAAAAAAAAACTGAATATATATTTTGGAAGCACATAAACAAATATTTGGTTACTTTCATTTACGATGATAATGAAAACGTTTTTGTTATTGAGGATTTAGAGATGCAATCAATAGAGGGAACTTCGACGTGGTCTAAAAATGTTTAGAAAGAAAGCTTGTCTCGTTACAGATCAATTACGACCAGTGAGTTCGATCCTCACTAGGTACCCGGTACTTTCGGCCTTGTACCACATATAAGCTTTGCTTAGAAAATCATTTTTTTAGGCCTTGTGCCACAATTATGTAATAAATCTTGAAGCAATCAATAGGGTTTTTATAATCGGTACAAAAATACAACAACTGCTTGAAGAGTGAAGAAGACTGACTAGAACTCTAATTTTTAACACAAGAACTAAACACACAAAACAAATCTAATGAAAATATCATGAGTTAATCATGTTCTGAAAAATCAAATTCTATTATTTAATTTTCAGAATAAACTACTGCAGATTGTTTTTAAATAAAATGAGTTTGATTTTCGCTTATCGATTTGTATACTACATGAGTAAAGTTTTTATGATACTTTCGTAGAATCTGGAGAAACAAAACACCAATAAACATATATTCAAAATAAATTATTTTTTTCAAAATCTTACATTTTTAGGTAGATTCTTCACAATTAATCGAGACATTTTACCCACGTGTTGACGATTCGAAATCTGATTTCCCGGAAGTTACATTAAGTACTTCAAAAAAGTGAAAATTAACTTTATGCCGAAAAACGAAAACTGAAGCTTAAGATAAGAATAATAAAGTTTATATTTTTTAAAATTTCTATCAGTATTAGAAATTATTAATTAATTAATTCAAAAAATTGTCTTATTTTCCTGGTATGAAAACAGTTAAAACTCGAAGTTTATTTTTTTATGGCTAAAGATTTTTAATTACCTCATCCAGTTTTAGACTAGAGACTAGAGAGTCTCTAGTACTCTGTTTCTTATTTTCGCACAAGTTGGTGTTTGCACACTCGAATTAAATTTGTGGATAAATTGTCCAAAGTTTGTAAACTTTGTGCAGTTTATCCACAAAAATAATTACAAATTATTGCATGTGTGAGCATATATGTGTTCTGTGCATCTTTTTGGATGTAAAAAGACAAAGTAGAAAAAAAAATTCTACGTAACTAGATTTTTTCCTGTATGGAATTCTCCAGACACTGATGGAATTAGGAGGAGGTATAGACATAAACATCAGTTATATAATAATTATGCGCAGAGGGTAAACACAAAGTATGTAAGGACACTAAATTTTTAAATTGTTGTCGTTTAACACGTCTCGATGCACAGCTCAGCTAGTCTCATTTGGTTTCTCAACACTTTTTTGTTTTTATTTTTACCATTGTTGTATTATCCCACTTTGTGAGGACAGAATATTTGTTAAGAAGTGTTATGAATAATCAAGAGTGGTCTCCCTTTGTTTTTGTTTCTCTTCGAGTGAGCTATTTTCTGTTTACTGTGATTATAAAAGGACACTATATGCGAACCTTGTATTTTCATTTGAATAAAGCTTTCTTAAAGCCTACATCTGGGTACTTTTGTGATTACAGGGTGTAATCCTGTAAGAAGCTGAATGCAAATTTATCATGGAAGATTCAGAAATCAGTGCACTTTCTATACAGTTTCACATTAATAAATTATTTTCTCTTTATTAAAGCAGTATTTTTTTAAAAAATCTTTTGTTATCACAATGTTGGATATTTAAAAACAATAACAATAAAAACAAAAGCATTGAGGTACTAAGTCAATTTAAAAATTTAATGTGCCTATATTTTCTGCATTTCCCCTTGGTACATAATAATACTTAACATTTATGTATACACATAATACTTTGCCATGGTACCAAATATAGACCCATAATCAGTTACACTAAATATTGAGTGGGGGTAATATTTTGTGGGTGTGGGTGTTTTTCATTTGTTCAATATCTTCAACTGGTGCTAGTCTCTGGATATAGTTATCTAGTGTCTCCTCATTGTGTACTTGCTGGAATGTAGTTTTTTATGCATTCTTCAGCAAGACTGGAGACTTAATCAAGAGACAAAACGATTGTAAGTAGATAACAAAAAATAACGCCGATGTGAAAGTCACTAACAATTTAATACCATAGACTGTCAGAAGATTACAATCACTCTTGGTTGATTTTCTACTAAGATCTTGAGGTATTGTGAAAGGGTTAACTGCTAAGTTAGTCGTTTGTGTCGATATGTTGGGATTTCTTTCAGCTTGTGGAGAGAAGAATAGAAAGATATACAGACAATTATCTGGCAATTAAAAAATATACAAACTCCTGCATCAAACTAACTAAGCACCTATATACTTTTACTGATACAGATATTCATCTCGAAGAATGACTTTGATGGATATTATCTCCAAACAAAGAACTTCCAATTACCGATGCATGTGGCGATGCTTCTAAAATATTTAGGATTAGACATGGCGTATTTAAAAAGTACATTAAGTCAGATTCTGGTTCAGACATTTTAGTAGGGAACTAGCAGTGTGGCTCAGCGTTGCCCATGCTTGATTCAAAAATCGTACGACTCATACAGCAATCGCTATCACTTGACTTAAAATATTTTTGCCATTCCTTGCCTTTAAAGGAGTGCCCTTTGCCATGCTGATGTTGCTACATGCCTTACTTCTTGCCTATCTCACACTTCAAATTTTTTCTAAGCTCTGTACTAAACATTAAATCTGTTACGAAAAAAGAACTAAACAAAATGAACACAAAACTTAAAAAAAGACTCGTAACTGGAAAAACCGAATGAAAAAAGAATGTTAACAACAAATACTTTTTCACACCCAACCCAGTTCTGTGGAATCAGAATCAACGTTGAGTTTAAGCAAGCGAATGAGCCAATTGGAGTAAAGTGCCATGCAGATTTAAATTTTTCCCACTTGTGACGGATGCAGCTACCGATTTTTTTTGCATGCTAGTTAATATTTGTGTCAGTCAGCTATAGTCTCTCACTCTGGCCAGTAGAAAATGGCCACAAACTATATGAAAACTGCTGTAGAAGCATGAAAAAATTTATTATTTCCACTATCGATGGGAGTTGGGAAATGCAAAATTGGTCTTGGCCTTCCCGCTAACTTGGAGCATGTGCATGTAAATTTTGCTGCAAATCCGTCAAAAATTGCGGCCGTGCATTCGTTACACACACACACACACACACACACATCCTGCCTTTTATAGATAGAGATCAATGTGATTCTGGCTGTATAGTACATTAAAAAAAACATTTCCCAAATTCATTTGGTGAACACATTAACCTTGTCACCACAACTTTTTTGGATATGGAGAGGGGGTATATCATTCTAGGTTTATTGTGGGTTCAGTTCCTACCAATACCATTTTCATAAGCATTTTAAAGGTTAATATTTTTTAAATGAACCTATAGTGACACTAAGAGCAGAAACAGGAAGTTACCTCTTTCATAGCTTGAAACATAATGACATATTTTGGGCTCTGAGCAATAGACCACACATAACTTCCACTTGAAGTTGATTAAATACAATCCTAAATAAATATATGTTGACAAATAAGAAATAAGCATGTCTGAAATAATAACTTAATCAGAGCCTCTTTCAACTTTGCAAACAATATAAATAGACCCCTGTCTAAAAGAAAAAAAGGAAGAGATTCCAACAGCTGACATACAGAGAAGATAAAGAGTGATGGACCCTTTCAACTGTGAGCAGATACATCAAAGGCATCTCAGCTTCAACAATCACTTCCACTCCTCACAACTCTCTCCTCATTTTCACCCCACCACTTTACTTCCAAAATAAATTCTACCTCCTTTTTCTTAATCACAAGACTTATTTACCAAAGGAAACTAGCATCTTTCAAAAACACTTAAGTACTTTTACAAACTCTTGGATTCATTGAAATGTAACAAGAAAAAACATTTAATCTTACTTAACTACCAACATTGTACCATCCATGAACATTATTTTTGTACAATATGAAACTACTTATTAGTGTTTATATGAATTATTATTGTTATAGTCCAGGATGTAGATGTAGTTGATGTTTTATTTAGTCATTCATACATCCATTATAGTGAGCTAATCCTAACATGGTCCAAATTGAATCCTACAAATAACCCACTATACACCTTCTTTCATTATATTCCAATATGATTAACTAATTTATTATTTTCTATTATTATTTTTTTGTTGTTAGTTATTATTTATTTTATTATCATTTATTATTATTTTCTATCATGTTTCAACTTGGCATTTTTCACCTAAAATCTTTGGTTCTCCTAATACCTCAAGTCACTAAATGATGTTTCATGCATTATCAGGACTTCATTAGGGTCACTGCCTTGTTACATATGTCTATATCTCCCTCTGCTCCTGTATATATATATCATTCCATCAATAAGAACATTACTTTAGTCTGTCTGACCAAGTCCTTTTAGATGATGAAATGTGTTATATAGAATTTTTTCTACTTTGTCATCTAATTACCTAACATGGTTCTGATATACAGAAATTCATTTATCATATTCTGCCATGCATGTATTGTTTTTGTATATAGTGTTGTGTGATGGCTCTTTTTGCATTTTACTTTTATGTAATCTTTTAGCATTCTGTAGCAGGAAACCTGGGATTCTGTAGCACAGACACTGGAAACACTCACAATGGATTCTGGTTCAGTACACACCAATGTGACCTGCATTGAATGCAAAAGCCTTCTGCCATCTCAACAAACACTCACCTTTTTTATATGTTCTTGCCAAGCCAGAGAATTTGCATGTTGAGCACACTGCCAGCCTCACTGACTTAATGATACATGCGCCTCATCATCCCGAACCTCAGATGGTTTGCCTTGTTAGCAATTCACTCATCCTATACACATATTTAGGCTATGTTACTCTAGTCCTCTTGGAACTCTGACGTAATTCTCTACATATTGATATGGTGATGTTGATACTGGTGCAAGATTTGAATTCTGTACCTCAGATGGTCTCTTTAGCCATGAAAGTTTTAAAGCCAAAATGCTTACTAGAGGTGGTATTATTTGTGACGTACTCTTTGTTGATAAAACAGTAATTGTTGCTACTTCAATTCAAGAAGCACAGAAACTCATTAACCAGTTTTCACTTGTCAGTAAAGCATTTGGATTGACAATCAGCATTAAGAAGACAAAGTTGGTTCATCAGCCAAAGTCAAAGGTATTTGACAGCTTTAGGCTAGCTTGCAGATTTCCCACTGTACCCATCCCAGTTGACAGAAAAGAATTCATATATGTCAAATCTTTTATATGTCTTGGTCACAAAGTGAACACCTCTGCTTTGCTTGATGACAAGATTGTCAACCACATCTCTAAAGCAATTGATGTTTTGGTTAAACGCCATCACTATCTCTGGGATAGCAAAAGAATTTCCTTGAAAAAAAAAAAAAATCAGCATTTTCTGTACTGTTGTAATCACAACACTCCTCTATGGCTCAAAAGTATGGACCTCTTATCATATACATATTAAAATATTACTTGCATTATTTACATTATTCAGACTGTTATCTTCAAGTTCATTGCCATATTCACAATGTTTCGGCCATTATATGCTTCAGCCTTCGTCAGGTGATTGGAATTTTGAACCAAACCCTTTATTTCGTCCACCAAGGTATATTGTTCTAGTTCCACATGTAATGCCTCTTCTGGATGTCTCAGTTATTTTCCTTGAACTCAGCTCTCCAGGTTTTTTGGTTCACCACTGCTGTGGCCTGGTATTGAACTCACAACTCTTTGGGTCTAGTCACAAAAGCTACTGGTTCAAATAAAATTTCTGTAGTTGTTCTTAAGAACCGTAACCCAGAGCTATTCCAAATCTTGGCAAAATTCTGTCTGAAGGAGAAATGTTTCCCAGATCTATGCCCAATTTATAAGAATGTGGGTGAACTCTCCTTCCTATCACAAAACTATCCCAGCAACCACCTCAGTGTCATCAGCAAACTTTTTGAGGCTACCATCAAGGAAACTGTCAATCACCTCAACAGAAACAACTTGAAAAACAAATAATATTGATTTTGCTTAACTGTCATTGTACATATAATCAGTGAAGCACTTGGGCTCTTCGAGGTGGTGTAATGGTTAGCAAGCTTGTCTCGCTGGAACTATTACGAATGAGTAGTGAGTTCAATCCTCACTAGGTGCCTCTTATTTTCGGCCTTGTGCCACATTCAAGCTATGCTTGGAAAATCACTATAATCAGTGAAGCACTTGATAAATCCATCGCAAGAGTAATCACCTTCGATATCCCAAAGGCTTTGACAATGTGTGGCATAGAGGGCTGCTACACAAACACCCCAACTATAGCATTTCTTGAATAATCAAATCCTTCTTATCGGTTAGGTCCATGAAAATTGTTGCTAATGGCTATACAATCAATGTAGGAATCCCACAAAGTTCTATCCCCAGTCCTACCCTTTTCCTGCAATGATCAGCGCAAGAACATCCTCAGATCACAAGTAAATATATATATGCAGGTGATATCACAGTTTATGGGGGAAACACCAAAAATCTTGATGACCAGAACCTGGCAACTGATCTCTCCTGTGATCTAGCTTGGACTTTTCAAGGAAAGAACTGACATGTAATATTCAATACCACATAAAACCAGGTTAGTAATGTTTCATAATCACAGGACAAACCCTGAGTTTTCTCCAGTCATGATGAACAATTAATTGTATCTCAACAAGGCTCTCTGCCTGGTTTGCTTATTGGGACTGAAGTTCACACTGGAACTCACGTGGAATTTGTATATATGACCCATCATTAAAGACACTAAAAAATGATTGTACATTATTCGAACTGTTATCCTCATCTTCATTTCCATATTCACAACGTTTTGGCCGTTGTATGCCCTGGCCTTCGTCAGTTGATTTGAATTTTTGAACTGAGCTCTTTATTTCGTCCACCAGGGTAGATTGTTCTAGTTCCATGTGCTCTGCCTCTTTCGGATGTCTCAGTTATTTCTAGACACATGGCCTGGTGGATAAAGACGTTGGTTAGATCCATTGACTAGACCCAAAGAGTTGTGTTCAATACCAGGCCACAACAGTGGTGGACCAAAACTTGGAGAGTTGAGTTAAAGGGAAATAACTAAGAGATCCGGAAGAGGCATGGCATGTGGAACTAGAACGATCTACCTCGGTGGATGAAATAAAGGGTTCAGTTCGAAATTCCAATCACCTGAAGAAGGCTGGAGCGTACAATGGCTGAAACATTGTGAATATGGCAATGAAGATGAGGATAACAGTCTGAATAATGTAAATAATACAAGTAATCATAATACTTCATCTCGGAGATATAAAAAGATACTGAAAAAATGGTTAGCTCTTTGTAGTGCTACAGAAAGTACCTGACTCCTCTTGGCATGTTGTATCTTTACAAGAGCTAGATAAGACCAAAAATGAAGTACTGTTGTCACATCTGGGTTGACTCATCCTCATTCCCTTGTGAAGAGTAAGTTCCACACAGCTTCTACAACCAGAACTGTTGAAGTGTGCAACAAACTCCCAAGAGGATGCTTACGACATTAATGTCTTCATGGGTCATCTGTTATCTATCATAATAGTGATTTTCCAAGTGTAGCTTAGATGTAGCACAAGGCCAAAAGTAGGGGGCACCCAGTGAGGATCGAACTCACTATTCAGTCATAATTGTTCTAGTGAGACACGTTTGCTAACCATTACACTGCCCCGAGGTGCACATATATCCTCATAATATACAACTTTTGCACTCACCCTTTATGCTCTTACGACATCCCTATTTACTAACCCCACCGAGGGAGTCTTGGGCCTTGTATTGGATGAACGATAATAAAAAAAAAAGAAAAAAAAGCAAACTCCAAAGCAATGGAGTCGTCATCTTTTTCTGTTGGCCAGGCTGACATAAGATATTACTAATTATTGATTTTTAATTTTCTTTTGTCTAATTTTTATTTTTCTAAAATAGAAACAACCTACACAGAAGTGTTAATGTTTCTCCACTTCTTTAACAGTAATTTTTTTTAATCATTTCCTTCCCAAGCAAGCTATTAAGACACAAGGGGTTACTGTGTTTGAAAGAATGAAAATAAAGAGAAACATTTAGGTGTGAGAACAATAGAAGAGTAAATCAAGAAGACAGTAGTTAATGATTGACATTGTATTTAAATTTTTGAAGATCAAAGTTGGCTGGACAGCATGTAGCCAGAAAAGAGTTCCACAAGTGAGAAGTGCAAGAAAAGAAACCATTAGCATAGAATTTATAGTTATATCTAGCCAATTCAACTGTAAGTTGATGAGACTTTGTTGCTAATCTAGTACTGCGCTTAAATTTATAAAGTCCAGGTACCATAGAGGAAAGTTCATCTGAACAATTACCATGAAAGTATTTATAGAAAAAGTCCTGTTCCATGGACATTTTACACTGTATAAAATCAATGTGTAGTATTTAATGAATTGAAAACAACAGTATCTTTGTAGTGATGTGTTTTTCAGACGGTAAGAAATATAAAAATTGATTTTGTTATGTCAATACTAAGCGTTGATACTAATCAGAATTAAGAACCAAATTTTTGAAAATATTTTCCAATTAGTCAGTTTCTACTAATTGTAATCTTTTCTCTTATCTATTTTTAACCTCTTCCTCTTGCACATTGTTTAATGTTAAATCTGCTACTAACACGTGAGGCATTTATATCCTTATTAGTTAGTAACATGAGCACGAAATGGTGAACCAAAGTGAGCATATCAGTACACTATTATCGTTAAAGATAGGACACTTTCAGTTGCTATTTTAATATTAAAAAAATTTAAAATAAGAAAACAAACTTAATACAGTGGCGGTGGGGGAAGCAAATTTTCGTACAGCTACAAATACTTTTCACACATTTATTAAAATGGATAAATGGGATTTATTTCTATTAATTAGTATTATTATTTAATCAATTTGTTTTTTAGTTTTTTTATGCATATTTAGTTATTAAATATTATTATGCATCTACGTACAGTTAATCATATGAAAAGTATGTTTATTGTTTAGTCATTTAGTTGGAAATAGAGTAAATTAAAAATGTGTATCTGTACGAATATTTGTGTCCCTCCACTGTATATTTCAGTTATATTGCTGAAGAAAATTTAATGATCATAAAAATAAAATAAAATACTGAGCAATGTTAAAACAGGCATACAAGAAGATGCCATAAAACTCTGGCTGGATAATGGAACAATACTTGAATATGCTAAAATAAAAATCTCAAAAGAATTAGGGAATTTGGTAATGAAAGCAATACAAGATTGGACAGTAAAACTACTACACTACAATGAAATAATCTCTAGCCAAGATCAAAATAAAGTTATTTATCAAAGAAACTCAATGTTTTTACTATTGTTCATCATACTCAGCTGCTCGGAGCATTTGCGAAAAACTACGTATATCTTAATTACAAATATGCAATAGAGGATAATTTTTACAAAATCATGACCAAAGATGAACCATCTATGCAGGGCTGGATTTAGACTCACTAAGATTACCATGGGCCAATAGAATTTTTAGTCCATTCATTACAATACATATATTCAATCGTCTTTAAGAAAAAAATATATGATGCGTAAGGAAGTGTAAAATTGAGCAAAGTAGACAAAAAAATTATGCAAAACAAAACTAAAATTCAAACATATGTTCAATCTCTAAAAACTTTCGGTGCGCCACAGGAAAAAAAAAACTGTCATGTTTTTTTTTTTTGTATTTTTTTTTTACACTCAATATATATATATATATCCCGACAAAATTACTTCTCTAAAAATAGCAACATAGACATTTTCATTTTCTCATTCAAATGAAATTAAAATAAAGATTTTTCAAAATTAATCATTAATTTTAAAAAACGTTGATCCGAATTAATTTTGATTTTTGAGAATGGCGAGTTTTGAACTTTTGCTAATGAACTAGTAAAAAAATGAAAAAAAAAAATGCTAATACTGTAATATAAAAAAAGTAGAATTATATGCCGATTATCATATGGTTTATAAACAAACGACTCTAGAAATTTTGGTAATAATTGCATTAATGAAAAAAAAAAAGACATCGACCATTCCTTCCTCGCAAAAATGAAAATCATCCACTTTGTATTAAAAAAGCACAAAAAAGTAACGAAAGTTGCTGCACCTACGTATTAAATGGTAAACCATTTAGATTGCATTTTTTTAGTCTCTCTTTATTTAGTAAATTTATTGTAAAGTAAACTAAACACAAATCTCGAACTTCAAATTTGGAAATAAAACCAACTTCCTTTCTGTTTATGATGGCGACTTAATTCGATTCGAGTTCGACCACTTGTAAGTTAGTTGTACTTTTTTTTAGTTTTTTACATTGTGGTTTCATAAAATTAGTTTCTATTGAACGTAGAAGAAACAGGTTTAATTAATTTTATTGTCGTATCATAAGAAACGTCATTCATCTATTTTTTAAAAGTTTGGTTAAAGAAGAAATCTTTTAATTTTCTTTACCTTTTTCTCTAAAAACGAAAAAAGATTATCCAGTTTTTTTTTATATTAAAAAAAAAGTCTTTTTCAGTACTTTTTGTTTTGTAGTTTTAAAAAAACAAACTAAACCGGTGATTTATTTAAATCATTATTTTTTTTACTTAATAAAATTTAAAAATCTGCCTCAGGCTGGAAACCGAAATAGCCAGGTTTTGTTAATTAATAATTGTAAAAAAAAATTTTTTAAAAATCAAATCAAATAAGCTAATAGCCTAATAATAAGCACTATTCATTTTTTTTTTATTTAAATTTTATACTTTTTCTGATAAAACTTTTCTTTCTTCTTTTTCCTCAAAAGTCACAACTTTGGAAAACGGAAAAAGAAAATATAAATGTGGGTAAATTTTGTAACCAAACCAACCAATCCTATCTTTTTCTTCTTTTTAAGTGACAGTAAGTAGTTAAAAGGAGTGGTTTATACCATTAGCATCTCGTCAGTGTTTGTTTTAATTTTGTCGTTAGTTGGCAAGTGCTACGTATGTTTCTTTGATAATTAGCTATCTTTTTATTTTTAAGTCTTCCGTATGTCATTTATTATTAGTCGTCACAGCAATAATTCAACCAGGATTTCCTCACTCTATCATTCTTTTCATTTTTTTGTTCAACTTTTTACGTATCCTATGGGAAAATGATATAATTATAAAAAACACCTACTTCTAAATTCTTTAAAAAAAAAATAATTTCCGCATAAAAGACAAAAATGAAATTAAAACTCAGGAATCCTATCAGATAAGACTTCTTTTCAACGAATTAGGATTTGGCTTTAAAAAGCAACCTGTTTGAGATACCCCTAAAGTACCAAACGTAATCAATACAGACCATACGTACCAACATTGACAGGAAAACAAGGGTAAGCAAGAAGTATTTTTCTTTTTTGGGGCAACAGAAAATGGTGAATAACTAGCATTTTTGCTTTTAAATTGAATAATTTTGTTAAAAATTAATTTTTACATTTTTTTTTTGTTAATAATCAATATAAATTACAAAATAATAAAAAAAAACATGCCGAAAAATTTAATTAAAAAAAAGCACTGTGATTTTGTCGATAAATGCCATTAATCCTTTTTTGTTAAACTTAAATCATTTGAAGATAAAATATTTTTTTGCATACTACACTTATAAAAAATGTTTGTTTCAACTCGACTACCGTTTTTACAACTTGACACTTCGAGTTTCAAATAGTTTTAAAAAGTTTGTGACTTGGGAATTTAAACTTTAATGAACACATAACAAACTTTTTCGACTTTAAATTTCTTCAGTCACTCCATTATGTTTCATATGGTTTCTACTCGTATATTTTTTTAGAGATGAAAATACAAGTTTAAATAATTATTCCTACTTCCTCGAGACTAAAAAGTTCTCGGTTCAACCCATACCCCACAAAATCAGTTTAGTACACCGAGGAAATAATAGATTAATTTTCCGAAGTGAGGCAACTCGCTTCAAAGATTTGAAAGATTTATGCAACTGGAAAAAGTAAAAAAAAAAAAACTCAAACTACCCTCTTTTTAAAGATGAAAGCAAAGAACAATGGAAAAAAAAAAAAAAAAAAAAAAAAAAACTTTTACGACCCCCCACTGTTCTAGTTGAATATAAAGAACATAAGAAAGTTATATGCTAGGAGCTAGTTAAATATTTCCAGTATTGAGGTCTGGTTACAAAAGGAGTGTTGCTATGATGCTGTTCGGCCTTGCTTAGGATTTATGGCAAATCCGGATATTGATGCCAAAAAAAATAAAAATAAAATTCAATCATCATGTATCGTAGTAAAAATCATTAAGTGTTTAGTTTACTGTTTAATGTCGATATCTCACCACAGAACCGATTTAATTCGGTTCTTCTACTCACGTGTGACGACAAATACCCCAAAACTTTTTTTTAAGATAATTTTAAAAAATGTAGCAAACTTTGTAAAGACGGGACAAAAGTTTGACATGAAAATGATTTGCTTTCCGACTCTACAAGTAGAGATTTTTTATTTATTTATTTTTTTTTTTGATTTGAAAAGTTGAAAACAACATAATAATTTCCAGGAGACATCAGGCCGCTAAAAAGATCCAAATTTTGGAAAATTAAAACATGCTCCGTTTAACACTAGCAGCGGTGGGAGCCTTTCTGCTCTTGACTAGTATGTCATTGCCATACATACAAACAAAATCGGACAGAATGTAAACAATATGTGGTGTCAGTGTGTGAGGGACGCATGGGGAATGTCTTGTTGTATGAGAATGACTTTTTTCTTCTCAGAAATTTATTTCCTATATTTGGGTGTGTATTCCAAGCTGGAAAATACGATACTATAACTGCCATCAGTTTGTGATTGTATTGATTTTTTTTAGCTGACTAAATGCAAGCATCACCAAAAATACAATTTTTCTTCTGATGCACTTTTTGCACATCATATCATAACCAATCTCTATCGGTTCATAAACACTTATTTTTCATCAATGTTCTTCTGTCCAAATAATTCTTTTTTTGTTGGTCTAGACTCTATCATTGTTTACTTTCTTTCATCAACATTCTAAGTGTCCTTTTGACAAAGAGATATATTCATAAAGAACATGAAATTATTTTATTATTTGAATAATTTGTGTCAACAGTGAAAAAGATTTGAAAAATAGACTTTTTTTTAAAATAAATAACACCACAAGATATCTATTGGTGAATAAAAAGAATTAAATTCCTGCAGGAGGTGATCTAAGTGTCTGAGAAACATCTCCAAAGTCATTGATTTTTCAAATGCTATGTTGAATAACTCCTCTAGTAAAAAGTTTACTCAGAAAATAAAGAGAAGATACAATATTTAATTTAATGAGCAGTGAAATTATTCATACTTACAAATTGAAAATGCATTAGAGGAAAGTGATGTAAGTAGGAATTAGATTTTTACACACATCACTGATGAATGAAATAAAAAATTTACAAGGAAAATCATATTGTGATGTGTTTCTTAGAAATTGAGTGGTAACAAATCAGATTCTTATAGAAACAGTTTCTATAAAATAAGAATCTGATTTGTTACCACTCAATTGACTTATATTAATGGAAACAAATCACGATATCCCAAAACATACTTTTAAACTCTGACTTTTCATACGTGATCTGCTTTGATGAGAAAATTTATTTTACAGCTCCTTTACTGATTGTTATGTAAAGGTAATGTAACCTGAACTATACAAAACTTAATTATCTATCCAAGGGCAGATAAGTAAACTTTGTGTATAAATTATTACTGTGTCAAAGCTGGAGTATAATTTATTCACATGTCAAAAAGTGAGAAATGCATCATGTGACAGTCTAGTTAGAAGCATGAAATATGTATCCTTGCCAGTTGATGCTAATTTCTCAAAATAACAGCATATCTAGTCTAGACCTCAATTTCTCTCTTTTTTTTTTTTTTTTTTTTTTTTTTTTTTTATGGCCCAGCCACATTCTTTACAAAATGTATGTTCAAATCAACTCACAAGTAAGACCTCATTTCAGTTCTCTATATCTTCTAATATACATTTGGTTTGCTTTATGGACAAACTTTTGTCTAACTGTAATTCTAGTTTCTGTAAATGTGTTTTCTCTTAAATGTTATACACATCTGCGTGTTTTTATTTCCCCATGAACATACCTATTACGGTATCACAGGTATAATGATATATTGGGATTGTAACATACACGCATCTCCACCAGCCATTCCAGTAGTAATATGAGCACTTACACTATATTATTAGGTTGGTGCAAAAATAATGTCGTTTTTTTTGACGTTAAAAAATACGTCAAAAACGACATTATTTTTTGCACCAACCTAATACTTATTAGTTGTAATCTTACAGTAACAGATAAAAAATAAACAAATTTGTCAAAATTTGAATGGTAAAATTTCCTCAATTAGTTTTAGTGTTCATTCAAATTACTTTTAAGAAATAAATTTTTGAAAAAAAGAACAAATGAAATTTATTTAAAAAAAAAAAACACACAATAGCAATGGGCCATTTATAATAAGCACCAAAATGAATGACATATTTTTGTATCAAGAGGCAAAAAACAATTTTGTCTACTGAGCAAATTCATGGGCTCCCATCCCTACTTATGTGGATGCCATCTAAGGAAACCAGGTTGGTAGCTGTTTCCAAATCTGAAAATTTTATTAAAAAAAATCATTTTTATTTTAAATTTTTATTTTTCTATAAATATAGACAATATATCTTAAGAAAGTAAAAATGAAAATCAAAAAGAATGAAACTGTTTTTGCACCTGCAGTAAAATCTTTCTAATTCAAATGTAAAGCAACTTTTTCTATCTTTGAGAGGAAACCAAAATTGTATTAAACTAAATTATAATTTTCTGTTGGATGTTATTTTTTTGTCTACAGCAAATTTTGGTTTCAGAAATATCAATCTGAACTTAAGTACCTTAAATCTGACAATTTTGAATGACTGACTGATTTAAATTTTTATGATAGAAGTTAAAAAACAATGATGACTTTAATAAAAATTGTGAAACAAAAGTTATTGTAACTTTTTGTTTCATGCAACATTACCCTGTGGTACCTAAAATTATGAAGAAATCAAAGCTACAACTTTGACTTTTTGCATATGTTCAAAGAAAAGTCAGTGCTGGTTTCTGACTTGGAACAAAGGTCTCTGGATGAAATTTAAGTAAAATAAGTAATATTTTAATTTGTTTAGTAATGAAATAAGTAATTACAAAAAAAAAAAAGTAATGTTTTTTAACTTATTTAATATGAATTGCTTTTTTTTTTTTTTTTTATAAATAATGAAGGGTTTTTCTTTGTGTGATACTTTGTAATTAGTAGAAATAGTATTTGTTTGTTAAAGTAAAAAGTTACTAACTAAAAATGTTATAAGGAAATTTATGGAGAATATATGTAATAATCAATATTTAATCCATTTAATTCACCGTAAAAGTAATTTTAAAAGAGAAATAATATAAATTATTGAAGCAATAAATTATGATTTTAAATAGCATTTATGTTGTTAATGTTATATGGGGCATCTTTTCTTTCTTTACATTACAGGAAATAATGCTAAAGATATTACACAATTTGTTATTCACAAAAATCATCATTGATTGATTAGATAAAAGAATGAAAATGGAAAACGGCTGTAGTAAATGGTGTTTACTGTTCAAGATTTTTATTACTACACACTACACAGTCTGTTCAATTTAACAGGTTGTGTTGAATTCAATGAGCCTGAGTTGGGCTCCTGAAATTTTGTTAGTATAATAAGTTAAGATATATATATATATATATATATATATATATATATATATATATATATATACACACACACTATTATCAAAATCCCGCATACCAAACTAGAATTATTATACACACAAATGATGCTTGATTAGTCAAATAGACGTGAAGTTTGCTTAACCAACAAATATCAAACAATACAAAAATAAAAATACCAGGAAATTTTTTACAAGTTACATTCTCTGATGGAGCCTTAATAAAAAGGAAACATATTAGATTTATAAACATTTCCTATTTGTTCTTTATCCTATCATTCTGTCAGATTCCGATCTGTATTTGATACCAATCTTGCTTAATGTGAAAACTTGAACGTAAATTTCAATGTCTGAGTGAGTATTTTCAGCTTCCATGAGTCACTGCATACCAGGAAAGAAAAAGAAGTAAAAAAAAAAACTGAAAATAACTTTGTCCTTAATTAAATCATTGGATAAATAGAGCATGTTTAATGTCCTCTATGTGCATCATATTTTATAAGCAAATCAAAGACCTAAAACAAGTATTAATTAGCAATAATAGTCCACCAGGTATGTCCTGTGACGTTTTCCTTTGTCTCTCTTTCCCTCTATTCAACCCGTGAGCATCAGATTCTCCAGGCCCTCCTTCCTCATTATGTGTCCCAGAAACTTCAGCTGCCTCTTCCTGATATTAAGTATAAGCCTCCTCCTTGTTTAGGTTCTCTCTAAGACCTCATTGTTGCTGACACGCTCGGTCCATGATATCCTTAGCATCCTTCTGTAGAACCACATCTCTGTCACTTCGAGTCTTGGACAAAACCACAAAAATATGAACTTTGGCCAGTTTATCCACAATTCTGATTTGGATAAAGATCAACTTATTTGAAAAGTAGGAAAATACAATAAATAAAAATAAACAGACTTTGTTGCTTGAATGTAACAAAATGTATTTTATATATATATATATATATATATATATTCATACATGTTTCATTAGCTAATATAGACAAGTGTTGTCTATTTTATGTAAATTTTTTTTTTTTTTTTTTTTTTCGTAACTTCTGATAAGTTTAATAACATTATCGTTGAACAAAGAAAGAAATTCACAATATTGCTCCATATTTTTTTTAATACAATCTAAGCTTTCGGCATAAATACACACTATATATATATATATATATATATATATATATATATATATATATATATATAAGGAGGCACAATAGAGTAGTGAATAGCAGCTCAGATTGAGGAAGTGGAGAGCAGAATTCGAATTCTAGTCAAATCCATTACATTCATTTACATGCTAATGCCCTTGGGAAAAGTATGACTCCTCTTCTTTTCCCTCCAGCTATGGGTAAATAGCAGGACAGCCTGGGTTCTATAACCTTAGATGGCAACTTGTCTAGGAGAAGGACAACTCTGAATTCAAAACCTGGGGAGAGTTGTTTGGGGACCTTGTAGCACGTAGTGCACCAGCTCTCTGTATTTGGCCCTTCAAAAAGTGTGGTTGGTTCTGCACACAGCATTCACCACTATAATCAAATCATATGTGCTGGTGTCTTGACCCTCATACATTGAATATTATAGGAGAGTCCACCATAGATATATATCTTGTTTATACATTATTTTTATAGATAAAAATATTTAAGTAAATGTTCTGTTTATAATAAAGAGTATTAACAACATTTACCGGCCTGAATGTCAAAGAAATTTCATAGAAAAGATGTGTCCTCTGACAGGAATTGAACTTGTATCCTACACAGAACAACCATATAGCCTAACGTGCTATACCATTTAACTACAGAGGAAGTGACTGGTTAACAAGGTCAAATTACTGCTTTTAAACTACAAATTTCTCATGATTTCTCTCAAATACATTTATTAAGAACTTTTGATATAAAGAGATGAATATAACAATAATCATGAAATAAATTATAACCAAAATGGATCTTTAATCTTTTTTTCTCATATATATATATATATATATATATATATATATATCTGAATGTAATGAGAATGAAAATAATATATAAATTCTAACGTTCACAGCATTAATTCAAAAGAGGACTCAATACTGATAGTAGAGCAATAATTATCTATTATAATTTTTTCCATATAGACAAAAACAATTTACTCCCAACAAAGATGCAACTTTGTTTTGGTGCATTTAGTTTCACTTCGACTGGTGAGAACCAAAATGGTTATGAACAATTCTGTTTGTAAGCAAGCCGCATGTAGAACATCATTTCCTTTTTTCTATAGAAAAACGTCACTCCCTTGGAATGCGGAACATCACTTCCTTTTTTCTATAGAAAAAAGGAAGTGATGTTCTACATGCGGCTTGCTTACAAACAGAATTGTTCATAACCATTTTGGTTCTCACCAGTCGAAGTGAAACTAAATGCACCAAAACAAAGTTGCATCTTTGTTGGAAGTAAATTGTTTTTGTCTATATATATATATATATATATATATATATATATATATATATATATAATTTTAGTATTTTACCTTTTCTTTTTTTTTTTCTTTTGTTACTGTTTATTCGAAACTTTGTCAATCCTGTTTATTTGGCATTTTTATCAATTGCACTTAAGCATGGCCAATTACTCTGCAAATCTTTTGTCCCCT
Source organism: Acanthosepion lycidas (assembly GCA_963932145.1). Lineage (NCBI taxonomy): Eukaryota > Metazoa > Mollusca > Cephalopoda > Sepiida > Sepiidae > Acanthosepion > Acanthosepion lycidas. Next base: position 57,616,183 of record OZ010574.1, on the reverse strand, counting down.
ATATATAAGTCTATAGACATAACTTTTGATTAAATTCCTTCAGTGATAAAAAGAAAACTGATAAGTTCAAGTAGTTTGTTGTTCATACTGACTTCACTAGTCTACTCTGACACAAATAAGTATTAAGTAAATTGTTTAGGCTAGTCTTATTTGTTGTGATCATTATTAGTATTTAGTTTTTTCGATGTGCAAACAGCTTTATCATAACCTAGGTAATTTTGCTATCATGAAATTAAATACTTTGGGTGGCGAGTCGGGATTCAATTACTAATCATTTTCTTACATTTGTGTTTTCTTATCTGTTTTGAATTTCTAGAAAAGTTATACTCTTTGCCTATCAAACTTTTTTTTTTTTCTTTTTTTTTTTTTTTCTTTTTTTTTTTTCTTTTTTTTTTTTCTTTTTTTTTTTTTTTTCTTTTTTTTTTTTTTTTTTTTTTATAAGGTTGACTTATCTATTTTAACATCTGAGGTAGAATGTCTTAAACTTATTTTAATATGGTGTCATAAATTTTTAGAAAAAACAATTTTGTTGCCACTGTAAACACAGATATTTAAGTATCAAATTTATTTTATTGGTAACCTGTTCAACAGGTGAGTGAGTGACATGATTTTGTGTGGGCAGTAATCAAGCTGATTGACTCTTTGCGAAATTTCCATAAAGAGATGCATGTAGATAAGAAATATATGGTGGAGGTTAAGTAACTGAGGCAGAGTAATTAAAAGACGTGTGCATGTGGGGGGAAAAGGTAAAATAATTAAAAAAAATATTTTTTTTATTGATAACTATTAATTTATATTAACTAGACAACTGTTCAAATCTAATTTTGATCCTATTAGAGAACTCCAACAAATAGAGGTAGAACAAGAGTAATATAGCAAGTATAGGTTATTTGAAGATATGATGGTATTCCTAACCTCTATATTTTATTCCGAATTATAATAATAATAAAGAATTTTCAATGCACACATAAGTGATAAAATAAGAATATTTTTAATTGAAGATCATGATTTGTTTCAAATTTTTTCTGAAGTTCACCTCATTCTCAACACAAAATAACTCAAAAGCAGAATAAGCAAACATAAATGAAAAACTATCATTTTAAAAAGAAATTACAAATCTTATCAAATTTAATTTCTTCTACTACAGTGAATACTGTATGAGCAATGTTGATTGTGTTTAACTCGTATACGATCTCAATATCGTTCTTATGGAAATCGGCATAAAATTGCATTGATTAAAGGAATCTATTAGGAATTATTTGTGAGGAAAAGTTATATTGGGTTGGTGCAAAAATAATGACGTAATAATGTCGTTTATTGACTTATTTTTAACGTCAAAAAACAACATTAATACGTCATTATTTTTGCTCCAACCTAATAGATCTGTGTCTGTCTAATGCCAGATACTTTATCCCCCTTCCCGTTAGAAATAGTTCTTCATTTTGTTAAACTTGGAGTTTCAATGCCCAAATTCAAAGCAGTCAAACTTTCATTGAGGCATATTGGTGCTACATTTTTTCAAATTGATGTATTTATGAACAAATGTAAATTAAAAAGAAATAATTTTAATCATTCACAGCAAAAGATGAAATTGTTGGAGAAAAGATTCTCTCTTGGAATGTTGCACTTTGGAAGTCTAATGAGAAATCAGCCAATTCTTATTTGATATAACTAAAAATGTTTAATTATCTTCAAATAACAATCATTAAAGTTATTTTAAAATACTACTATTGTGTTATTACCATTTTACTTGTGTTAATAATTAGCTATTTGTATGTAGTGCTGTTATTATTAATGTTACAAATGGATTTATTTTAAATATTGCAAGACTGATTAAAAAACAATGAAGAAAATACTTATTTTCATTCATTAATTTGTTTGTATACAGATTTTATTTACAAGTCACTTGACTCAGAAGTATTTCAAATGGGAAAAAATATTTGTTGAAATGCTTATTTTAGATAACTTTGTTAGTCTATTAAGCCTCTTTTTTTTTTTTTTTTTTTTTTTTTTTTTTTTCAAATGAATAAAGAATGTTTCCTTTGTATCTACTTATTGTTTTTGCTATGTACAATTGTGTGAGAGAGTTTGAAAAGAATATGTAACTCGGTCATCAGTCATTATGTTATGGAGATGTCAAGTTTTCTGATATTCAATGGGAATTAACCACTAATAATTTTTCAAAAAATCATTGTTTAGGAAAAAATTTCTCCTTATTGTATGTGACCAAATTTCAAAAGGCCTACTCTTGCAAGTGGAACTTTTTTTTATTGTTTTTTGTCATTGTTAGCATTTTTTTCAGTAAATTTTTCTGAAATATTTTAAATATTGTCTTTTATGAAGTGAAAATTGTTATACATTATACTTGTGGTTTACTACAATAGCTCAATGAAACCTACTAGGTTTTATAATATACCAATTAATTGGTACAGGCAATTAGTCTAGTTTTGTATCTACAAAATTCTTTTAAGTTTATTTTTTTTCCTTGAATGTAATTATTAATCATGTCTGCTAATTTTAATTCATAGCTTTTGGACTATAATATGAAATCTGTATTTTAATGCTGATTATAATTTTCTGTAAAAAATATAATACATATTATTTGTTACTATTTCATTAAGTATAAATCTTTTTTAATAAAAAATTTGCTTATAGTCACATTGTTCAAATGTGTATATTTGTGGTGAAGTCATTTGTATAGGGAGGTTTTCTTTTATTTGCTTGTAAAACAAAGGTGTTGGTATGTTTTAATTTAGGTTTATTTTACTGGAAATTATAGTGATAAAAAGTATGTAGGTTTAGCCAGGAGTTAATAAGTAAAGGACTAGTGCATTTGTAGACATGCTGTTTGAATAAAATAGCTATATTTTACAGAATCATTGTTACAATAACATTTTCAAAACACAAATGTTATATTGTCAATTTTAGCAAAGTACAAAAAGAAATTCAGGTATCAGACTAGGCATCATTTGATTGTATAGATAGACTAATAAGACAAGAGAAACATTTTCTAAAGGAAAATCATTTTGTGCAGTTGATTTTTTTTTTTTTTTTTTTTGATTTTTAAATTTAAAAAATTTTTGTTTTTAAATTTTTAAAAAAATTTTTAAAATTTAAAAAAAAATTTTGTTTTTATTTTTTTATTTATTTGTTTGAACTGAAATAATTCACTTCCCCTACTAAGTGCCATTGTAAAGTGTTCCATGATAACATTCAGGGTATCGCTAAGACAACTATTTGCCATCTCACCCACAGATGGTGTGAAATGTGGTGTCCTTGGCGTTATCATCAAAGAGCTCAGTAGAGCCCTGAATGTTACTATGATGCTGTTACTTTCACTGAGCAGACATTGTTGTGCATGTGGTATATGTTCTCAAGAGACCAAGCAAAGTCCTTTATGGTTTTGGGAGGTTAAGGAACTTGAATCAACACCCAAGTGAATACATACCGCATATGATGTTACAAAATATTGCCACATTTGGTATTTTTAATTATTTAGGGAATATGCCATCAGTGAAACATATACAGAATAAGATTATTATCAAGTTATCATATAAAAATGTGAAGAAACAATATGGTAGGATTTGAATACTGAAATACATTCCAAGTAGCTAGAGTATTGATTAAAATATAATCTCCATATAGGCTAATGTAGATTTGATCAAATGTCTGTCTATATCTCTGAGATGACGTATTATGATTATTTACATTATTTGAACTCTTATCCTCATCTTCATTGCCATATTCACAATGTTTCAGTCATATGCACAGCCTTTTTCAGGTGATTGGAATTTCAAACCAAACCTTTTTTTTTTTTTGTACACCAGGGTAGATTGTTTTAGTTACACATGCCATGCCTCTTCTGGATGTTTCAGTTATTTCCTTTGAACTCAACTCTCCAAGTTTTTTGGTTCATCACTGCTGTAGACTGGTATTGAACTCACAACTCTTTGGGTCTAGTCACTGGATGTAACCAATGTCTTTATCCACCAGGCTACAGCAGTGGTGAACCAAAAAAACTTGGAGAATTGAGTTAAAGAGAAATAACTGAGACATCTGGAAGAGGCATGGCATGTGTAACTAGAACAATGCCAATCACTTGATGGGTCATTCCATGTCAATTCACCAGGGTATTACACCCACCAACTCCGAATTACTTGGAATGGTAACGTTTAACACAAAATAATTTGGCACACTTTCCTAACTCATGAAGAGGAACATTTGTGCCAAATTTCAAGTAATTCAGTGTCGGTGGGTCAGATTTCAACTTTTTGCTGGTGTTTTGACATGGAATGACCCTGAAGTCTGAAACGTTGTGCATATGGCAATGACGATAAGGATAACAGTCTGAATAATGGAAATTGATCAAAAGTTGTATTTTGGGATTTTTCCAATTATTTTGTATAATCCCATCGATATTGTATACAAAATAAATTATTGGTATAAAATTATATTATTCTATTTAGGAAATTTTACTTTTTGTACTTGTTTTATTTACTTACTTTTTTTTTTTTTTTTTACAGAATCTACTGCAGAATATCTATATTAGTTGTGTTTTAGTATTTTTTCAAGTTTGAGAAATTTTCTTTGTGAAACAATGGATCCTGAAATTGTGATTTCTTACAATGTTAGTGATATTGAATTTGTGGAGAAAATTGGAGGTAAGTCACATCTGTCTGTCTACATCTCTGAGATGAGGTATTATGATTACTTGCATTATTTCCTTTATTCAGACTGTTATCCTCATCTTCATTGCCATATTAACAATGTTTTAGCCATTGTGATTGGAATTTCAAGCTGAACCCTTTATTTTGTTGCCATTAGAACAAACTATCATGGTGGATGACATAAAGGGTTCGGTTTGAAAATTCCAATCACCTGAAGAAGGCCGGAGTGTACAACAGACAAAATGTTGTGAATATGGCAATGAAGATGAGGCTAACAGTTCAAGTAATGTAAATGATGCAAGTAAATTGCAATTATTTTTTTTTATTGTTGATCATTGATTTAAAAGCATGTTCTTTATTCTGCTAAACAAATTCATAGCCTGAGAAGTGTTTTTCAAAAAGATGCAAAAATGTTAAACTGAAAAGAATTATTTTGTCTTTAAAACAATGTTTTAAAATTTCAAATCCCTGTGCCCCTCCAGTGTGTACTGATTTTACAGTGTTTTTGCCCAGATAGTATCTTTTATTATGTAAACATTACACCTTACCTTATGTGTCTCTGACAATTACAGTCAAACCTCATATTTGTAGATCTAATTGGCAGGCACTTTCTTTGAATCTCGACCTCACCTTACCAGTCAAGGTGTCAGAATATTCAATGATATGCCAAGCAGGCATAAGTCCTTGGTTGCCATTGAAGAACCAGATTAACTCATTTTAGCCTGGTATCAAGATGTTAAAATACTGTGCACAGTTAATTGGACACGGCTGACATACATCCTCACTCATAGACTTGCTTTTGATAGGACTTGTTGCAGCTATAAACATGTTTGATAAGAAATTATGAGCTTTTGGTACATTTGACCTGCTAACAATTTTGGTGGACTCGTGTAAGTCCAAAGGAAAAATAAGACAAAGGATTTGAACAAAGAAATAATAAATCTATTGTCAGGACATTTTAAAAAAGAAAGGATGAGAAATGAAACAAAATGTGAAAAGTCCAAAGCGTCTGTAGTCGATTACTCACATTTTGCAGGAGCGAAAAGAATTGTGGTTTGGTCTTCAGACACTTCCCAATGATGCTGCTGCACACTGAAATCATTTTTCCAGACTAATAATCAAAAAATCACCTTGTAAGATTTGAGCCCGGTCTCATTAATCCTGGGTATGATGATAAACTACATCCAGCAGCACAGCCACTGATTGGAAGATTGGAGGTTTTGAGGAGTGCAGAACCACCTCTTAATTGCTGTTGTTCCCAGGGCCACCCTGACCTGGGATTGTAGAACCTGTTAGGGCCCCATACAAAAACAAAGCACTATGAAAGTATAAAAATGCAGTTTTACGTAAAATTACTGGCAATAAAGTTTTAAATAAGAAAATTACCAAAAATACCTATTTATGCCAACAATATAATTTTATCCTTAGTTGAAGGTATATAAATACATTCAAAATATATTGAGATGAAGCCATAAAATTGTGTTCCCACTTCAGATGGCAATTATTTTGGAGTTTTTGAAATTCAGTTTGTCAGTGTGCTACCAGGGATGTAAAAGAGGATACATTTATAAAGCAATTGTTATGTTTAGTGAAAATTGGTTGAAAGATCAATGAAAAATAAGGAAGAAACCAGTAGAAATGCCCATTTTTTGTTATTTATGCAAGTTTTCACTGTATGGGTGGACTCGGTTATCAAGTTAAATGAATGTTAAACAACCAATTTATTGTTGGATACAACTGAGTGAAGTTTGTATTAGATTGCTTGAAAATTGAGGTAGTTTTTATTTTAAAATTTGTGTTGAGATTGATTTTTCATTTTCACGTTTTTTTGCTAAACGTATTGGTGTAGAAATAAAAATGAGGTATCATTGAGTTAGTCATGATGTAAGTAACCTACATACAGAGTTTGAAGGAAATCGGAGGGAAAAAGTTGAATTATCAATTATCGATTTCTTTTTTTTTTTTTTTTTTTTTTTATAGATTAAGGATTTTACTTTTTTTTATCCTAAGAACCTATCTCTTACATAGTACAATGTATGTGCCAAGTTTGATCAAAATCGGTTGGATGGATCTTGACTGAAAAGTTATCACGCAGACACTCAAACACCCTGTTTTATTATATATTATATATATATTATATATATATATATATATATATATATATATATATATATATATTATATAGGTACCTCCACGAAAATGTAAACAAACAGAGATAGCATGATGAAAAAGATGCCGAACTTGATGAAAACAAGTTTTTATTGTCTAACGTTCATATTATTATTAAAGAGGAAAGATCAAAGTATTTTTGGGGTATTTTTTTTTACATTTTTTTAATCTTTCCTAGCACGTCCGAAATTTTTGTTAAAAATCTTTTTTTTTTTTTGTCAAGAAAAAAAGGGACAGATAATCAATCATTTTCAATCATTTGATAAAAAAGATGAAAATCTGACTTTGATATTCTTTTAAAAATCAATTATTTTTTCAAAACTGATTTTAATAAAATCAGAAATTATGTTTATTTAAAATATTTTGAACCAAGCTTAACTTATCTTCTGCATCGATAAAATGTAATTTGAAAATAAAACAAAGCAGGTCATAACCTTTCGCATCGCTTGACAGGTGACGAAAGACACATTCATGACGTTTAGATAACTTACGGGAGGATAATTCTTTCTACGGATGGAAGGAAGTGAAATTATTTAGATTTAAGTGAACAAATTATTTACCTCGTTACTTTTAAGGAAAACTTTCAGCGCTCTAATTTTTCATTTTTTTTTTTTTTTTTTTTTGTACTTAGCTTTCATCTTTACGTTTACGATGCTTTATGGAAAATATAATGAAATTAAAAAATAAGACTGTTAAGAGTGAGATTAAATTTCATAAGAAAAGGTATCTAATTAATTTATAGGTACCTTTCTTATGAAATTTTATCAGAAGTGTACATAAAATACTATAATTTTATGTACATTTATTACATTTTAATGTCTTATTTGTATTTCCATTCATTTTATTATTAATTTTGATATTTCATTTATGGAAAAATGTCATAACTGAGATTAATATAAAAATAAGATCATATAAATTAAAGTTTAGCAGTAGTTAAATTTCATAAGATGATACTGATACTTATAGGTACCCTTCTTAGTTGAAATTGAAAAATCAAATTAACTTCTCCATACGTGTTTCGCAAAAGTAAAGGCCTTAACAGCGGAGAACAATGCTGAACTCAAATAATGCAACTAAATTGTATTCTGATTGGTCTTCCGTACTTTATAATTTCTGCCCAATTATAAGCACAAAATTACATTTTTTAATTACCATGGCTCTTCTGATTGGCCGAAACGATACAATTTTCAAAGCGCTAGACAATGACAATCTCATATGGGCACTTTGAAAGGTTGATGTTGCTTTTAACTAATGTTATAATATTTTTAAAAACTTAATGTAAAAATCTATTATAATTAAAGAAATAACAAATAATTGTATTAAAAATTCAATTTTCATTGAAAAAATTTTTTGCTTTCAGAAAATATTGTCCATATTCATAAAACCAACTAAAAACAAATAAAAGCATTTGAAATTAAATAATATCTTTGTTTATTGAGTTTTGTATGTTACAATTCAGAGCTGATTTTCAGGTACGTTGGCTCCAATTAAAAAAAAAACAAAACATGATTTGCATTCTTCAAAGCCTTGTGCTTTTAACTATTTTATTCACTAAGGTTGATGGGCTCGAATTTTTAGAGTTTTTCATAAAATTAGTTATGGGGGGTGTTAATAAATATAAACAAATATTTCTGCCATGACTTTAATAAAAAAAAACATATTTATAATAATTTCGATATTCTGTGAATAGTATCTGAAAGTTTCATTAACATCTGACAATTATTTTTATTTTTGCAAGATTTTCCAAATTAATGTGTGTAATACAAAAGAAACGCGTTAAAAATTATCTATGTTATTTACTAACCCTTGTTGCAACAAAGAGAAACAAGGTTTTTAAATCAAAATTTAGAATATTCTAAAAAGATGGAAAAATTTGGCAAACATAAGCATTTAGACGATAAAATTTTGTTTTCATAAAGTTTGTCGTCTTTTTCATCAGACTATGGTCTATTTTTTAGCGATTTCGTGGAGGTACCTAATATTTTTTTTATATATATATATATATATATATATATATATACATATACATACACACAGAGATAGATAAACTAATGTTTTTACTTTAATAGGTTACAAATTGTAGCAACAGTTATCATGTGGAAATAATTTCATTTTGTTTATGTTGAAAAATTAACTTGTTAGCTATCATAGATGGATGAGAAATGAATATGGATTTTATCTTCTTTTTTTTTTTTTTACTTGGCTGTTAAGAGTTTAAACTCTCTATCAGTGATTTTCAAAGATAATTTTTGTATTCTCTCTTATTTGACTATTTGTTAGCATTACTATAATATTTTTTAAAACTTTAAATTTCAGGCAAGCTGAAAGCCTTTGATTGGTCAGTTTGGTATGAAACAAATTTGGACAATAATCAAGAGACTGTTGGAGAATATACAATATCCACACGTGGAAAGGCAGTGGTTAACTCTAAAGTAAGTTTACATTTGCTGCATATATACATTTTACTAAGAGCATTTCAATATTATTTCTATTTAAGTGATTCAGCATAAAATTGGCAGTTTTGTTTTACGTTTGACAATTATGGGGTTGAAAATGCATGTACTGAAAAAAAATGTTTGCAATTCTATAAAAATGTATTATTATTACATTGATATTTGGGTCTGCCTCTTTTGAAGAGGCATGTTATGCATATTGATACAATATGTACCTGTGGAAGGCTGGAGAACTCATCAGCTGAAATGTGAAAATAAATGGCAATGAGGATAGCTCATGAAAAATGCTTGAGTTAAAACAGTTAAAAAAAAAAAAAAAATAGTTGTAGTAATGACAGAACAGAAAGTGAGAAGGATAGTAAAAAGAAAAAAATTCTAAGAGCTACTTTTGTTATTACTCGTGTGTTTTGTCCATGATATTCTTTGCATTTGTTAGTAGAACCACAACTTTGTTGCTTCAAGTCTCTTCATCTCTCTTTTCTTCATATTTATTATTGATATCCAATATCAAAATGAATTGAAAAATCTTTTGCAAATTATCGTATTAATTTGAAAAAATTCATATTTGATTTCACTTAATCAAGAAAATATAAACTTTTTGAAAATATTATAATCATTTTTCTTTGTATATTTTTTGTCATTTGCTGCTTTTTATGACTGGAGTTTTAAGAGCTTTTTTTTCATGTTTTACATGATCATGGATTGAAAATTAGGAATAAATGGTAAATATATAATAAATTAGACATTATGTTTGAAAAAAAATAATAAATAAAAAATTACTTCTGATTCCTATAGGAATATAAATAGTGATATTAAGGGGGGGTTTCAGATCAACTTAGGAATTATAATGCTACATAATTAGTATTTCAAAAAGTCCTCTTATAATTTTTTTTTTTTTTTTTTTTTTTTAATGTTTTTATGTTTATAAATAGGAAATTGTGGAGAGCCATGATTCTCCTGAAGGGACATTACAAATAAAAGATGAATTATAATAAATAATTTATTATTTATTTATATAAATAATTATCTTATAAAAGTAGTAGGTGTTTTAATTCTAACTTAAAAATGTAGCAGCTAATATTTTAATTATTTAATAAAGTGTTGTATATAATACTTAAAGCAGTTAATCCTATTAGAATAAGGATGATAAATATGTAAAAATGTCATTTTAAAGTAAAGGTCATTGTAAATTTTAGTAAATTTAATTTATTTTTCTTGATACCAATACTTGTAACAGAGATCTGTTGTAAACCATTTGTTGAAAATTACATCTTAACTTTTTAAATGTTAAGAAGTGCCATAATTCCCTATGTATAATACGCCTTCATCCATAATATGAACTCCTAAAATTCTGCTGAAAGTGTGGGAAAATGCTTCTACTCGTGCATAATACACACCCCTTGTTTGGTAATCAAACCATATAAATTGTATCTCTCCAATTTCATTATATCTAGCATTTCCTACTCTTATTTAAAGAAAATGGTTTTAAACATAGAATAATATTATTCTAATTTAGTTTTATGATAATTTTTATTTTATTTTACGGCAAATTTTTAAAGATTTCTTTTGAGCTGTGCATAATACGCACCCCTAATTTTGCTTATTATTTTTTAGAAAAAAATGGGTATTATACATGGGGAATTAGGGTAATTCCCATTTCTCAAATCTAGCTAAACTTCAATAAGTTTAAATAAAACTGTTTATATTATCTCTCAAAGCTGTCATACTGATTTTTATCTTTAGTTATTATTCAAAGTTAGTTTTAAAAATAGTAATAATTTTAATTATACTAATAAAGGTCAATGAGTTAGCTGTTGGGTAGGTTTCTCTTCAAGGTATCTATGGATTAATCATATATTTGGAGAGGATAAATCAATTTTACAATATGCACAAGGTTAAGCAATTGTTTTAGAATCAGATTTATCCTGTATATTACTGAAAGTATTTTTTGATATTTATTTTATATAAAAATACTGGATTTAAAAAAAAAAAAATTATCATAAGTGTTAATTAATAGTAGCAATTACAGTGATAGAGATCTATCATTACAAACCTACAAAACATTTTGTTGCCATTACTGAAGATATTTTGTTAGTCATTCAGTTTTAGTACAAGGCCACATTTCTGAATTACTCAGTGACTATTGAGCTCACTAGTAATAGCTTGTGTGACTAACCTACTATCACCTCCACAGTAAAGCACTGTATTGCAATAAGATGTATAAAACTTGCGTTATCAAGTCTATGCTTAGTTCTAGTGATAATTGTTTGACGGTATTTTAATTGTTTGAAAGTAAGATTTTGATTTCAATCCTGACACTTGCCCCCTCTTCTTTTATAGGCAAAAAGCACACAAATGCATGCTGGGTTTTTTTTTTTCTTAACCAATAAAATAGGCCAGTTTGTATGATGTGATTCAGTCCTGATCTGCCTTGTCTAGAAATCAGAATGCTTGTCTGAACTTACTTTTATATGTTGACACCAATTCTTAGTTTGTGAACTTTTTGTCTTATTACTGTTAATTCTCTTGCATATATTGCTTGCTTGATATTATTTTATTTTGGCTTATTCCTTTTATTTCAAACTTTAATTCTATTTATTGGACAGTTCTGTTATTTATTTTGCATCTGACCATGGCTACTCGCTCTAGAAAGATACTAAATTTTTATGTATAAATTAAACTAAATAAATAGTAATATTCTTAGAGAAATTTGTACTGGGATCTGACCATATTTTGTAAAGTTCACAATTAGGACAATCCACTGGTAAACATATACTCTCCACTTAAATAAATACGTGCGGTGAATAAGGTGTGGTTTTTAGCTATATCATTTTGCCTCTCTTTTTCTTAACAACTTTTTGTTTGCTCTTACAAATGCATTTGGTTGGCAGCTTAAAATGTCAAATATATGCATTTAATTTTCTATACTAGATGTAGTAAATTATTTCCACACCCAGATTCTTACTCAGAAATTTTAATTTTAGTAAGAAAATTGATGTTTGGTTGCCTTTAGGAGGTACTTCTATACATGTTTGCGTCATCTTTTGTGTACCAAGAACTCTCAAGACATGAGATAATGGTTCACCACAACTTCCTGTTTTTGTTGCTCTAAGTAATGACACTGTACAATTCCTCTTTGATTTTCTTCTGCCATCTATTTGTATAAAGTTGTTAAGTAGGTTACTCACTTTGTCATTAATGTCTTGTGAGTGTTAAATTCTCTAGGCCTTCTTTATTCATTATGTGTCCCAGAGATTTTAACTCTCTCTTTCTAATTGTAAATACAAATTTCCTTGTTCTTGTTTTCCTCAAGACTTTGTCATAACTCATGTGTTTTGTCCATGATATTCTTTGCATTTGTTAGTAGAACCACATCTCTGTTGCTTCAAGTCTCTTCATCTCTCTTTTCTTCATATTTATTATTGATATAAAATATTGAAATGAATTGAAAAATCTTTTGCAAATTATCGTATTAATTTAACATTGAAAGAAATTCATATTTGATTTGATCTCATTTGCTCAAGAAAATATATAAACTTTTAAAAAATATGATAATTTTTCTTTGTATTTTTTGTTATTTGCTGCTTTTTATGACTGGAGCTTTAAGAGCTTTTTTTCATGTTTTACATGATAATGGATTGAAAATTAGGAATAAATGGTAAATATGTAATAAATTAGACATTACGATTTAAAAAATATTAAAGAATTACTTCTGATTCATATAGGAATACAATTAGTGATATTAAGGGGAGATTTCAGAACAACTTAGGAATTATAATCTTACATAATTAGTATTTCAAAAAGTCCTCTTATAATTTTTTTTTTTTTTTTTTTTTTTTTTTTTTTAAATATTCTTTTATGTTTTTATGTTTTTTAATTTTAGGTTTTTTTAATAATCTTGTCTCTGGATTCTGTACATGACAAAGCCTGTCAGAATGACCTTGCTTTAGCCTACATTACAAATTCCATTATCATTCCTGTGGCTTGTGTGAATAACTTCAATGAACTTGGTGGCCATCTTAATTCTGGGATGTAAGTATAATTATGCATTTTCCTTTTTGATTTCCTGTGTTTTTTTTACATTTTTCTTGGAAGGAACAAAGACATAGTTTTGATACTCTGAATTTAGAAGACTATGCCTGGTGCAAAAGAATTAGATTAGAACTTTTCAATATCATTCTGTTTTTTTGCTTTTTGTTTGTTTTTTTTGTTTTTGTTTTTCAGGAAGCTAATGTTGTCCAAATTAAATTGGTGCTTTTTTGGCCCTCAGGATGATTTTGAAAAAAAGTTCAACATTTTATCAAGTAGCATCAGACTTGACTTGAAAAGAATTGCCAGACAAAATGGCAAGAAGCAATCCTTAGTTGATGAGAAGGATGTCCAAAAATTTGGAGTAATGTTTCGCCAGAATTCTATTCTGAATTGGCAGAAGAAATCTAACCAAACTGGTAACGATGATGATTACGACGAAGACTGCCACAGTGATTCTGATATTGACTCTGATTTCTGGGATCGACATTTTCCAGATTCAAATGAAATTTCTTGGGATGTCTTTAAGCAATGTTTCCTGGTAGATTATGAGGAACAAATTTCAGCTCAGTACTCCTACAGTAAACTTGCCTTTTTTATCAACATGATTTTTCGAGACATTTTTAATGGGAAGCAAACACTACAACGAGTGGTTTATGAGCAATTCTGTAAGAATGCTGATGGTGAAACTGAGTCTTTTTATGACAAATTGCAAAAGTATGCTCTTGGATATCATGCAATGAAACAGGTATTCAACATGGACAGTGAACACCGCTTAACAGCCATTCAAAATTTGGGTAAGTTAATATTTGTATTATATCTGATCAGTATGACACAGTGACTGTTTTCATGTTAATTATTATTCATATGATTGAGTGGTTAAAGGTACTCATGATAGTAGGTCAACAGTATTCATTTTTCTTTTTTTTTTTTTCCCTATTGTAGCAGATGAAGGCAGGGTATTGTAATTATTTCTATCTGAAGTAAATGAAAACTATTTACTAGACCTTTTCATTGTTCCTACAAAGGAAAATTCCTAAGAATGATAATATTTATTTTCATGATTAGCATTGATACCTGAAATTGTTCAAGCCCATTATCTTTGTTTGGCTGTGCCATGCAGGCATGTTTTTGTTTGAGTTATGCTGCAAAATAACATTAGTGAAATTGCTATAAGTCAATCAGTTTGAAAAGTTTAACTATTTTGGTAATTGCTTATTTAAAATTTTGCATCATTTAAAAATATTACTTCCTGTATATGGAATCCAATCAAAACATAGTGTTTTATATATTAGTTCTATATATTTGAAATTGCTGTAGCCTGACTCTTAATTTCAGTCAAGATTTTTTTAGGTGTTGCCATAGAAGGATATGGCTGCACAGACAAAAAAGAAATTTCAAATTTAACATTGTGACTAACATTTTGCTTGGCAAAAATAGTCACCTACAGAGTGCTAAAGGTTAATGCATAGCATATTATAATTTATATTGTTATATTTTCAAAATTGACTATTAAAGAATGTTAACATTGCTTTCATTTATTCCGAAGCTGTGATCTGAAAGCTAATATTGTTCAATGCAGAAAATGGCTTCACTTGAATAACTAAACAATTTAATTACAAAGCCATCATCAAAATAATCACTAATTTATAAATATCACAAAAGACTAGATTGGGAATGAATAACAGAATATTTTATTTTTCAAAAGTGAATATACAAATTAGTTATTGCTGTCAGGCAAAACCTAAGTTGAGCAAGATATAATTTTGCTGACTGTTATTGTGGCAAGACATTGTCTGGTTTCAGTTGGTGTTTTGTGTGTGAGCAAGCCCCCCCTAGTTGAAATACTTGCTGATGATGACACAGTCTTCTACTGTCAACACATTCAGTGGTTCTGCCTTGCAGCCATGTAGTGTTGAAACATTGATTCCTATATGTTCAAAGTTAAGTAACATTAAGCCTGGGCAGTACCTAGGTGTGTGATAACTTGGTAATACCAGATGCTGTAAGGTTTGATTGTAGGTAGTCTAATGTCTTGGAATTGTTAATTGGAGAGCCGAGTTCCAATTTCAGTTGGGTTTGTTATATTCAGTTATGCCCGAGTACCCTTGGGAAAGATATGAATCCACCTCTTCTCCCCTAAGCTATGGGTTAATTAGTAAAACTTGTATAAAAATTTTTACAATCTAAAAATATTTTATGGCTTTAAATAACCTGCAAAGATTGATAAGTTGTAAAAAAAAAAAAAAATGAATGAATCAATTAATTTCATTGGTTCTTAGATGAATGGAGCATCAGGCTATGGCTGTAATGTGTATATGTGCCTTCAGGGGATAGAATGTTTGAGAGATGCTGCAGAACTTTGAAAAGAATCACAGCAAGAAAGCAGTATGCAATAATGGACGCAGTGTATGTGTATAATGCTGCACCAGCAAACATAGTAGACACTTATAGAATCCATCTTGACATCACATCTCTGACTGAACTTGAAGATAAGTCAGGATCATAGTGTGGGAGATTCCAATTGGAATCTGAAGGGTCGCAACGCATCAAAATTTAAGAATGACCATATAACCGGAATCAGTCATTCATGGTCCATCATTGGTGATGACATACCATTGCCATGTGAAAAATTTGTGCCCTTGTCTGGTATGAAGTGCATCAGCAAATGGTAATGATGGTATGTCATTGGAAAGTGAAAGGATGATTGACTCCAACAAGTCCGCTCATTCCTCTGCTGTTGTCTATTTGGGCACATCTGACAACTCTTTGGACAACTCCACCAGGGAAAAGTTGGCAGCTGCTTCATTGTGAAGAATCGCTAGGATAAAGTGGCTAGCTTTGTTTGTCACCTGTGTAATCATGAGATCAAAAGGGAGTATGATAAATTACCTGAAGCTAAACAAGCATAATGCTTCATGTGCTTTGCATGTAGATGGCCATTTGAAATGCAAGAAGTGTGCATGTGTGAGTATGATCCTTAATACCGTTGGCTAATGAATATGATGAATGAAGCATCAGGTTATGGCTGTAATGCGTATATGTGTCTTCAGGGAATAGAATATTTGAGATTTGAGAATATATCATGAGTTCAACATGTATTTAAGGATTCGCTTGAAGAGGAAAACTGTTTGCTGTTAGCAGCTGTTGAGAGAAATTTGTAAGCGTCTATGATCTATGGTGGACTACAATTGTATTGGAGTGAGTTATTTTTCTTCTTTCGGTGGTAAACACATTTTGAAGTCTTGGAATTTATCTACTTTCAAGTACATTTTATTTTATTTTATCTACTGTTTTCAAACTGTTTTTCTCTATTTTTGTTTAATTTAAGGGTCTTTCTCTTCTCCTGCTGTCATTCACTTTCTTGAAGATATGCTGCAAGAATCAGATCCTAATATTAGAGCTGTGGCTACAATTGCTTTGGCAAGGGCAGGTAAGTTTTGTACATGGGATCATAACATCAACTTCCATGTTTTAAAAACTTGACAATTATTGTCCTTTTGTTCATCTTCAATTTCAATCTGAAAATTTAAAAGTAGTCACTTCCTATTACTTTGAGGATGTTCTGTTATAAAAAGAATCTCTCATTAATTAGAATTTGCTGTTTTTTGTCACTGGTTATCAAATATGATGTAATATTCTTTTTATGAGAGACACTGTCATTTTTTTTTTAATTTAAACATATTTACTCCAAAACAGTGACTTATATAAACATTCTATTGTTAAAACTTTTGGTAGCAATGTTTTGTATATATAATAAGAGGACATTGAAGTCAACACTCGGAGGATACAGTCTGTTTCATTCTTAAACGCAATCATCAGGCCAGATGATTGCTTATAAGAATGAAACAGACTGCCGTCACTGGGTATTGACTTTAATGTCCACTTTTATATTTACATATGCTCTACCCCTGATATTGAGCACTTTAGCCCATAAATATAGCATACCCTAGAACTATATTTCATCATATATATGTGAAGTTTCATTAAAAATGACTGATAGGGTGCTGTGGCCAAGTTTTTTATATAATTTTTCATGTGTTAATTTTTAATTTTTTTTATTTTAATTTTTTTTTTAAAGAACACATGAAAAATTATATAAGAAAAACTTAACCATAGCACCCAAGTTTATCAAAACTTGCATAAGAGGGATTGCTGTCCAAATATATATATATATATAATATACATGCACACACACATAATATATGTATGTATGTATATACCTCTATCAATTAAAAAATATTTTACCCTTCATAGTAGTGAAATTATGATAACTTGCGAACTTACTGACTCTTTTCTAAGCCATTTGATATTATTTTTAAAAGGCTTAGTCATTTCTACTTTTTAGTGCTTAAATATTGTTTCCCGTATAATTGCTGAAGTTAAGCAACATTGAAACTGGTCAGTACTTAGATGGTGACCACTTGGGAATACCAGGTGCTGTAAGCTTAGATGAGTAGTGGATAATGTAGTGATGGTGTAGTAGATAACGGTTTGGCATTTTTAATTGGAGAGCTAAGTTCCAGTTCCATTTGGTTTCTTTATATTCACCTCTTGGCAAAGGTATGAATCTATCTCTTCTTCCCCAGCTATGGGTTAATTAGTAAGACATGAATCACTAAATCATTATTATCAAAAAAAGTTTCTGGCTTTAAATAACCTACAAATGTTTGATAAGCCATAAAAAAATGAATCGATCAATTAAAAGTACTTTTTTGTATTCTGTTTGAAAATAAAAAAATTTCTTTCATTGACAGGTTTACCCAATTAGCTTCTGAGTTGAATACAAATTATATGAAATTATGTTTAACTTGGCATGTGATTTATTATATATAAATTTATTTTTCAAGAAAATGTAAGTTTAATTGTTCTCAGGGTATTAAGTTTTTTCATGATTCAATGTGTCTGAAAATTGAGATCTTAATATTATTTTTAGTTTTCCTGAAATTTTATTTATTGCATGTCATTGTGAATAAAAAATTTGAAGTGATTTCCTTGTGTCTTTCTCTTTAGTAAAATTAAAAATTCCTATTTCTTCAATAAATGTTAACATTAATATAAAAAGTTCTCAGTCTGATATTTGCTTTGTTATTTTTATGATGTCTCCATTTTGAAAAAAAAAAAAAAAAGAATAGATTTTATGTATTAAATTTATAAATCTTATATACAGTGTAACTCGGATATAAGAGATTTTCTCTAGTCCCAAATTAGAGCCATACTTACCTAAACAAAATAGACCAAACCCGGATATAAGAGACTTCTTCTCCGGTCCCAACAACTCTCTTATATCTGGGTTACACTGTGTGTGTGTGTATATATATATATATATATATATATACACACACACACACACAGTGTAACCTGGATATAAGAGAGATTTTATCTCATCCCAAATTAGAGCCATACTTACCTAAACAAAATAGACCAAACTCGGATATAAGAGAAACCCGGATATAAGAGACTTCTTCCCAGGTCCTGGCAACTCTCTTATATCCGGGTTAAACTGTAATTGTTTAAAATTCAAGAAATCAATTCACTATTCTGATTCGTGCTCTAATTATTAAGAGTAAAAGTGTTATCGGTTCATTTCTTTGTATTCAGGTAAAGGTTCGAGAAATGAGACAATTGAGCAAATTTGGCCAATGCTGCAAGATGTTGACAGACTGGTAAGAGAAAGTGCAGTTTTGTCTCTGGGAAAACTGAAAGCTGAAAAATGTGTAAAAGACATCATAGACAGATGGTAAGAAAAACTTTTTTTTTTTTTTTTTTTTTGCAATGATCATGAACAGAGATACCAAATTTACATTATTCAGACTGTTGTCCTCATCTTTGTTGCCATATTTATCACAAAGTTTCAGCCATTGTACACTCTGGCCTTCCTCAGGTGGTTGGAATGTTGAACTGAACCCTTTATTTTGCTCGCTGGGGTAGACTGTTCTCGTTCCATGTGCCATGTTAAATGGATGTCAGTTATCTCCTGTTAATTCACCTCTCCAAGTTCTCCACTGCCTTAACCAGGTATTGAACTCTTAACTCTTTGGGTCCTGTCACTAGATCTAACCAACACCTTTATCCACTGTGCCATGTGTCCTTAAGGACACATGGCACAGTGGATAAAAGCATTACCATAGCTAGTGGAATAGAAGTGAGTTTTAGAAAGAAAACCACATTGCATGTTGGTTTCAATAAGTCTTGTCATTAAAATCTGTTGGTTTCAATCTAGTTAGGAATGACTGCAAAACATTTTTCCCCTCCCCTTTTATAGGCAGAAGCAAACCAATGCATGCTGGGATTTTTTCTAGCCAATAAAATAGGCTGGTTTGTGATCTCGTGACTCAATCCTGATTTACCGACTTAGGCGATTTGGTGCTGACTTGTTGGACTCTCTGCCTGAAGGCAGAGAGGAACCCTGACGAGGCTATGCTGAAGAACAATCACATCTCGAGAGGTAGACAAGCCCGACCGCATGTATGCGGGATCCATGAAGAATTTTTGCCTAAGCCTATGGGCTTGGCATCTCCCCCACATAGAAAAACAGCCTTGTGTCACATCCTGCTTTGTGAAGAGACTAAGGTAAATAATCTCAGTCCTGATCTGTCTTGAAGTCAGAATGCTACTCTGTTATATATATTTACTTTCTTAAAGAAAAATTGATTTTCACATGTAATATGTATACATTATTCCATATAATGGGTATCATTTTGAAAATACTTCTTTATAAATGAGTATGGGCTTACTTCTTTATAAATGAGTATGGGCTTACTTCTTTATAAATGAGTATGGGCTTACTTCTTTATAAATGAGTATGGGCTTACTTCTTTATAAATGAGTATGGGCTTACTTCTTTATAAATGAGTATGGGCTTACTTCTTTATAAATGAGTATAGGCTTTTAACTTCTTAATTACTTTTTTTTTTATTTACACTATTTAAATTGCTCACTCTGTTGTTCTCATTATTATTACCACATTAGTGACATTTCAGCCATTGTATGTTCTGGCCTTCTTCGGGTGTTATTTGAAACCAAACGGAGGCAGATTGTTCTAATTCCACATGCCATACATTTGGATATCTCCATTTTAGTTAATTCCTTTTGATAACTCAACTCTCCAAGTTATTTTATCTCTGCTGATGGCAAGAATTGAACTCACAACTCTTTGAGTTAAGTCACTTTTGGATCAATCAACCTTTGCTTTTATCCACTGGGCCATGTGTTTTTGGGACTTATAAACCTAATGTCTTGGTAGACATTTTTTCCTAGGAAAATAACAATAACAAAAAATTGTAATTTGAGCTAATTACAATATTTTGTTAATGCTTTTCTCTATCACTCTGTATTACTGGTTCCCATATTGTATTCATTTCTATGTGTGGCCAGCTTAGAACATTTTTGTAGCCTAGCATATGCAATGATTCTTTAAGTTATTGTATTTTCCAATGATATAATCAGTCTATTATTTCAACTTCATACCACAGAAGGTAGTGATCTCCCGTTTCTCTCCATATATGGTCAGCCATGCTCGATTTTTCTATTCCCTCTCATGTTACAGCCTTATAGTGTCCCTGCAGTTTTACTTTAAGAGGCAGCATGTTTCTCCTTTATATTTCTTGCTACAGCTACATGGAGTGGTGTACACACAGTTCCTAATCATGTTCTCATCTACGGGTGGCCTTACTCAGAAAAGCCTTGTGAGTGAAATTGGGTAGATGGAACCCTCAGGGGTTGTCGGTATCTATGCTAGCATGAAGTCACAATTCATTGTGGCCAAGGGCTCGAGAGTGCTGGCCTTGTTCAAATTGTTGATCACACTAGATAACATGCTCTTTTCCAGAAACTGTAATTAAAGTCTGCTCAGCATAGTTGCAGTATAAACCACAGGTGGGCTTTTGTGGATGTTGAATAAAGACAAATGCGCCTGAGCAAGCATCTGCAATAGAAATTGGCTAGCCATCCTAGTAGATGGGTATCCTCGAGTGGCCAGCTATACATACATACATACATACATACATACATACATACATACATATATATATATATATATATATATATATATATATATATATATATATATATATATATATACTCTGTGAAGTATGTGTATACTAGTACTACTACTACTGTTTTTATCTATCCTTATTTTTTCTTTCAGTTTTCTCTCTCTATGCCTCCAAATAAGATTCTGTGTTCATCACTTGTGAAATCAATCTCCCACTGTTTATCTTATCTAGTTTCACTTGATCCCAGAATGTTGATATTTAGTCTTCCCAGTTCCTGTTCAAATTTACTTTATTCTTCTATATACTGAATTTTCTAACTATTCGTATTAGTACAGTAGTAATTTAATATTATTATTAGTATTATCATAATATGCTCAGGCTATTTTAGTGGTAAAGTACTTTTGACAATGGTGATTGAATTACTGCATTCTACAAACTTTCCTGTTTTACATGTAACAACAAAGACATTTTATTCTATTTGTTCGTTATTGTACTTTATGTGAGTGACTTTATTGATTGAACCTTTTTTTATGTGTAAAAATTTAAAAAAAAAAATCTTATTGATTTTTGTGTTGTACATCATCATCCGATAATCTTATTAATAAATGAACAAAAAATTATCTCGTCGCTTACTGATGTTGTTATATATTCATTTAAGTACAAAACCTACTTTAGTTAGGCATCTGTTTATCTTGCAAGATAATATTAGGTTGGTGCAAAAATAATGACGTAATAATGTCGTTTTTTGACGTATTTTTTAACATCAAAAAACGATATTATTACGGCATTATTTTTGCACCAACCTAATAGTAATATCTTGTTTGGTTAAAATTCAATCCTTTGGTGGTGAGACTAGAGTGACCTCTGCAGGGCACAGGCCTAAGCAATGATATATAGAGGCTGTGCACAGGTGTTGCCAAAATGTTGTCAGTGTTGACAGTCAACTGTCTTTGGTGTTCCACTCCAGATTTTCTGTTTGGATGTACTTACATAGTCTTTCAATATTCTGCTTGAATATGCCTGTAATGCAGTGGAGATTTAAAATCAGGTTTTTTCTTCCTGCTTAGATTGTACAATTGAATTTATTAATATTGTATTAATGTATATTATCACACACACGTATATATTTACACACAAATGTAAAAGAATGAAGAATAAAATTGCAACGTTCAAAACATTAATTTAAAATAACGCTCAATACAAAAGTAGAGCAATAAATATTTATTATGCACTGTTACATTAGAACATGTAAGCATCCACTACAAAATCATTGTTGACCACCTGAAAAGACGTTTTATTTTAAACGTTGAAACGAAATGTACAGTTTTGTAGTGGATACTTACATGTTCTAATGTAACAGTGTATAATATATATATGTGTATATATATATATATATATATATATATATATATATATAATATAATATAATATAATATATATATAATAGGAAAGAACTGGTTAGGTAAATAATCCAAAGTTCTTTAGTATTTTTGTTATTATTTTTAAAATATAGTGCTCAATACAAAAGTAGAGCATAAATATAATTATTTATTTAAAAATATGATTCCAACACGCTACATAAGAGTTGTCATGTTTCAAAACAAGAGCCGAAAACTTCAATATAATTATTTGAATTAAAGTAAGCTCTGAACAGAGCTTACTTTAATTCAATTTAATTCAATACTTTAATTATTTGAATTAAATTGAATTAAAGTAATCTCTGAACAATGCTTACTTTAATTCAATTTAATTCATATAATTATATTGAAGTTTTCGGCTCTTGTTTTGAAACATGAGAACTCAATCATATTTTTAAATAAATATATATATATATATATATATATATATATATATATATATATATATATATATATATATATATAAAACAGATTTATGGAAGCAAAATACTCGGGGTAAGGGAGACTACTCTATATAAAAATTAGTTTATTCCTTCCCCTGTGAATCGCACGAACCCTTTGTTACTGAAAAAAAATCCATTGCTGAAATTTAAAATTGTGAATATTTTGTAGGAGGAATGATCCTGTTCTTCAAGTTCGTTCCGCAGCCCAAGAAGCCCTGGTTCAAATTGGAGGGGAAGAAGCCGAGCGATGTGTATCGGTGACGCGTCTCCTCATGAAAGAAATTGAATCTTTGAAGAAAAAGTCAGAAACAAAAAGAGTGATCATAACAAAATAAAATTCCTTTTTTTTTTTTTTTTTTTTTTTTTTTTTTTTTTCCTGAATGGACCAATTTACTTTTTATAGTAATTTTTCTATTTCATTATCTTTACTGTCTTCTACATTAAAACAACACTTTTCTTTTTATAAAATGTCTGACACTCAAATGATAGAAATAAAAGCAAAAAATCCCATTGTAAATCACTGTGCTAAAAAGTAGAGAATTTGAAATTGAATCTTAATGCTGATTTGGTGAGGCTCATTACCATATACAAAAGTAGTAATAAGACTGCTTTTCATCTGCCTCTTGTAAAATCGGAAAGTATTCACATTGTATCAAGAGTGCAGACAAAGTAAAAATATATAAAATTAATTTTTAAAAATTTTGAATTGTTAAATATGCAAATGAATTTATCAACTTAATTATTTTGTTGGCTACATTTTGTGAATGACTTTATATACAGAAAAATGTCACTTCTTGTCACAAGCTGACCAATCTTGATTAATGGTTAAATTGATCCACTGGTTAAAAACTGTGAATATAAAACTGATAAAAAAAATCTTTACAGTATATGAATCTAATCATATTGTTGTACACATTATTATTAAGTGTTAGCCAATGAACTGGCATCTAGTCTTTCATGAATCTATGATACCCAAATGGTATAAATATTAAATTTCAGCAATGGTTGCTGCAGGATTATTTTATGTATTTTAATTATAAATTTAATAAATGCATTATTATTCTCGCTAGATTTTTTATTCTTTTTTTTTTTTTTCTGTTACTTGATTTTCCTCTGCATTTTTAATTTTCCATTTATTTCAACTCATTCAAATTATAAAAATATGTCAACTGATTTTGTCTTATTTTATTTTCAATGTTTTGCAAAAAAAAAAAAGGCTAATTTTCAAAAATGTTTTGAAATTCTATTTATACTTGTGGACTTTGTCATATTTCTCTGCCTCTATTTTGATCAGAATGATTGAGGTGGAAATTTTTACTTTTTTCTTTTTAATAAGATTCACATTTAAATAAAGAAATAGAAAAAGTAATCAAGAAACTTTTTTTTTTTTATAGTGTAAAGTGTTTTCTATGATTTATTACTACTTGTCTAAAACTTTAATCCTGACTTCAAACAGTAACCAGTTGATAGTGAATAAATTTAGCAATGGCAGTAACACTTTTCAATAAGATTTCTTACTATCTTTTATACTCTTTGCCATTAAAATGAATTAACAACATAGAAGAATAAATGTGCAACTATTATTTTTATGCTTAGTGATCTTCAGACACATTTCTTCTGATTTGGTTCTTAAACATACAAGCATTAATCAAGAGTGAGTAGGTAGCATAATAGGTATTCCGTCTCATGTTTACATGATCCACTACATGTTTTCCTTATCCTTATGATCACAAATGAATTTCTATCACTTCAGACCTTTTGTTCAAGACCCAACTTCTGTTTCAGGCATAATACACATCTTTTAGATTCTGTTTTGCAGAGAAAAATACTTTCCTTCAAATTCTCCATTTCACCTTTGGTATTTCTTCACTCTTATCTTTCAATTTCTGTAAATAAAAGAAAAAAAAATTGTTGTACTATTGGCATATTGACTTTCTTGTAAAAGAAGCTTTGTTATTATAGTTTCTTTGTAACTGGCATCAATATAGAACATCTTAGGTTCACCTTTAAACCTTTACGGTTGTCTAGTAAACTATATTAGTAGTTAAACATTTGCTTTTCAGAAAGCGGCCATCTCTATTTCTGCAGTTATGGGGTAGGTGTTGAACCCGTATCATGTAAACTGTTTTGATTTTATGTTTTATTTGTTGAATTATGTTGTCTATGTGGCAAGAACTCAGTTTTATTGTTTTTTTTTTTTTTTTTTTATTAAATATTTTATAGAGCTTACTATATTGCTATCTTTTATAGTCTTTGCTTGAGAACAATGAAAACAATGTCATTAACTAATGCAATTGTTTCATATAGTAAGAGTCTTCTGATTCTTTTGCTTCAATTTTTAGTTGGATATCTTGAATATTTGAATTTTCTGACTTCAGAAAAATAACAATTAGATGCGGTACCTAATGCATTATGGGGTCATGTGGTGTATGTGGAGGTGCTGAAAAGTTCTTGGCCTAACCAAAGTAAAATCTGATCTTAGGTCATTTCATCAGATTTTAGGAAGTAAAGCCAAAGATAAGGATCACAACAAAAACTAATCAGCATGATACATCTAAATTATTTAACCAAACCTGTTTGAATGTATATTCCTGTATATATATTGTCATTAGAATAGACATTTTCATTTTTCTGAAGATATTCTTCACTTTGTTCTCAGCTAAAGAAAATATGAAGACCTGAAGTTGCATTTTTATTAATCTCTTAATACCAATTATAAAATCCAATATTAATAAAAATCAAAATCTGCTAGCAATTAGGATAGTGGGCTTAAAGTTTTTATCATTTCATAACTGAATTTAATAAAATGTTTGCACTTAAAGTTTATACTTTTAAATAATCTATTTTAATTTTTTATAAATTGTATTATTTACAAATATTTTTAATGGTAAGTAGTATAATTCACATAGGAAATAAAACTGGGATCAAAATCAGTTTTGTTTCCTATCAATTTATGAGAATTTGAATATCTAACCTCGGTTTAGTCTAAATAATGAAAGTAAAGTTTAAGTGTTTTTATAAACATGCATATCTTTTGAAGTGTGATAGTCAAAAAATGTCTTGCAGACCTATTGATTAATTTTGAGCTTGATTATCTCCCCTGTTAATACCCCGTTACTATAGCTAACTTTGTCAGAAAAAGATTATATATATATATATATATATATATATATATATATATATATATATAATGAAATAAACTAAGGAATGACATAGTTTTCAACAATAAAAAGTTACTAATATCTGTTCAGTTGAGATATATATATATATATATATATATATATACAGATATATATTCATGCATATACAAATTTTTAATTTATTGTAATTCCAACTAATGAATAAACATACTTTTCATATAATTAACTGTACACAGATGCATAATAACTAAATATGCATAGAAAACAAAAAAAAAAAAAAATTGATTTAATGGAAATAAATGACATTTTTCTATTTTAATGGGTGTAAAAAGTATTTGTACAATACAAAAAAAAGTATACATAATCTTCATTTAATACTTTTTAAAATAGCCATTATTCACTTCTACAGCAACCAACTTCTTGTAGTTTGCAATGATTAGAAAATTAAATTGGTATTTTATTGTCTTCATATCTGGGATGTTTGGAGCTCTCGATTGGATTTGAATTTTCAAATAATGCCACAGATTCTCGATTGGGTTCAAATCTGGGGACTGACTTGGCCATTTCAGGATATTTATATTATTTTCAGCAATGCCATTTCTTCATAGATTTTGCAGTGTGCTTAGGATCATTATCGTTGAAGATCCAATCAGGAAGAAGTTCAAGATTTTCATCTGAAATCATTAAATTTACTTCCAAAATATTTTGACATGCTGGAACATTCATTTGACCATATATTACTGATATGTTGCCAGTACTTTCTGCAGAAAAATATCCCCAAACCATGATGCTGCCACCATCGAATTTCACTGTCAGAATTGTGTTCTTTTGTTTGAAGACATTGCCATCTTTCATCCATACACAATTTTTAGAATTATGTCCAAACAACTCAATTTTGGTTTAATCTCTCCCTAATACCCTTTTCCAATATGATTTTTCCTTATCCTTATGATCACAAATGAATTTCAATCTAGCATCTCTGTGTCTTTTTAATAGCAATTGAGTTTTCTGAGTGGAGCATGACTTTAAATTGCTCCTATGAATTACATTGCTTATTGTCCGTTTACTGATATAAATTCCTGATGAAAGCAAATCATCCTGAAACTCTTGACAAGTAAGCCTTAGATTTTGTTTAATTTGATGCATTAATTTCCTTGAAGATCTTGCAGAAATCTTCCATGGAGCACCTGTTTTTTTCAACAGTTTTGAGTATTTTATACCTTTCAATGAATGAACTAATGGTAGTAGATAGAATATTCAGCTTGTCTGAGATTTTCCTCTAACTTTTATCTTCTTTCCAGAGCTTAATAATCAGTTCTTTTTGCGAAATTGTAAATTCTTTACCTCTTACCATGATGATAACCTTCTTGCATGAATATCAATTACAGAACGTTCTGTTTGTATTTTTCGGCTAAAAATAACTATAGATAACATTATGGGAACATTCTAGAATATTCTACTTGAATTATCTGGAGTATTAAAGCAATTTCAGTTTTAAAATCTGAAATTTGCATTGTACGAATACTTTTTTCACCCATCAAGATGGATAAATGGGATTTTTTTTTATTAAATCAAATTTTTTGTTGTTTTCTATGCATATTTATTTATTATGCATCTATGTTTATTCATTAGTTGGAAATACAATAAATTAAAAATTTGTATGTGTATGAATATTTGTTCCCCCACCCACTGTGTGTGTTATATATATATATATTTAAAATAATAATAAATCAAGAAGAAAACCTTAAAGATTCATTTTGGTTATAATTTATTTTGTGAATATTTCTACATATTCATCTCGTCCGACAAAAAGCTCTTCAAATTTTATTAAGAACTTTAACAAGATAAATATATAGAAATGTTCACAAAATAAATTATAAAAATGGATTTTTAAGGGTTTCTTGATTTTATTATTATAATGCTCTGCAGTTTACATTGAGCTCTCTCTGGATTGATATCCTACTTGGAATTATCCCTACCTGTCACAAATTGGTGTGTGTGTATATATATATATATATATATTTTATATATATATTATTTTAATATATTAAATTAATTTTGATCATTTTTATCTTTGTATATTTACTCGCTTAAGTTAGATTTCAATAGGTTGTTAACATTCATGCAATGACATTTTCTGTCTTAAATATTTATCGGTTGGGGTATCCAACTGTCTGGGTCAATGTCTGTGGATGTGTGTGCATGTATTTATATGTATCTATGTGTATGGAAAGTGCATCCACTTTTAATTATGTATGTATGTACGTGTGTGTTGGTTTCCCTTCTCCCATCCCCCCCCTTTTTTTTTTCATGACAGACGGTGGAGATGTTCTCTGTCTTGTCCCCTTTTTTGTGTGTGTATATGTCTTGGTGCTTATGTATTAGAATCTGACTGCGTTTGTTTTACGCGTGAGTTTGGGACCCCATTTACACACCATGAGGATTAAAATGTATACATTGTAAAAAGACCGGATATTAAATATAGCTAAAGTAACTTCAATGAAAAAATAAATTGAATAACATATATATTTCTTCTTTTCTCCTCAGTAATTTTATAGTTGTAAACTTGATAGCGAATAAATGTTAAATTTTGATTTTGTAATTAGCAGTTTTAAATTTTAATATTAAATTTCATCATATAATTTTAGTAATTATTCGTTGGAATAAATTATTTTTTAATACTAAACATCTGAATAGATATTATAACATGACTTCGTTATCGAGCTTTTTGAATTTTCCTGTACTTGTGTTCTGATTGGTCCATCTAGCCTTTGTAACAACGTTTTCCCCTTGCGTAGAATATTAATTAATTTGAAACTTTTAAAACCATTTATTTTACATTCAACGTCATCACTTGATAAGACACCGAGGGTGTTGAAACAAAATGGCTATTGTTGTAGTGATTTTATAACATATTTATGTTATAAATTTTTTTTTTTTCTTTAAAAATAAATATATATATATATATATATATATATATATATATATATATATATATATATATATATATATATTTTTATATATCAAGAACAATTTTGAAGAAATTGTATAATGACATGTGAAAATTTTACTTATGATGCATTTTATCCTTCAGGACTTCATCTTATTATCGCCCCCCCCCCAAAAAAAAACAATTCTGCAAATCTGTTGAATTTTTGTTGGAAAGTTTTCAAAGAAAATATTAAAATTAGAGATTTTTAAAAGAAGAAACTGAATTTAATTTCTTCTTTGTCACTGAAGCCTGTTGGTATGATGCTTGCATTGTATCAAAATGGTACAGGTTTCATTCTCGGTAGTGAATGCACACTGCTGATGAGTCCCAGATAGGACGAAATGGCTGCCCAGTGCTTTCTGTATTCTTTTGGTGATCATTCTAGACTCAATGAATTTCTGTCTCTCTCATATATATATATATATATATATATATATATACACATGTGAGAGATCTGATAAGTTCAATAGATTAATTAAAAATTGGGTCCTAATGAGTATTTTGATGCAAAGGAGTTGAACAGTCAGATATTTCATTTGAATTTCTCTTGATTCATTGAATATTCACTAGAATAAAATTAATTAATGATTCTATAGGATGTAAAATGACTTGATCTGAAGTGACTTAAATTTAGAAATGGATGAATTCTTGCAGAAAAATCTGATAAGTTTTTTTAGTTTATTATAATGTGTGAAACTGACCCAAATAATCTCTTTCCAACTGACAAAGTCTCTCTGTACAAGCACCATCGTGTTCAAGAACAAACTGTCTATTCTCTCTCGCAATGTGTTTTTATGCTCAGCTGATCTCGCAAAAACGATCTCACTTTGCCTCAAGAGGTAAATCGTCTTCTCTTCTACATATAAACTAAAAAAATGATTTGATTCTAAATACAATGCATTTTGATGTGCATATAGGTAAATACATAATCATTAAAAAATGAATGAGTGGCTGCAGTTGTCTTTTCAAACATAGTAAGTGTAAATTTTACAAGTTTTCTTGAAGAATTAGATTTTTAAAAATAATTTAACTTTATCATCATCTAAAACATCTAATTTATTATTATAATGCTCTACAGTTTACACTGAGCTCTCTCTGGATTGATACGAAAAAAAGGAAAAAATTGCTCAAAACTTTTTGGCCTCGGCCTAACAAGCAAAAGTCTCTGTATGTGACTGTATAATGGTGAGAAGTTTACTCCCAATATTAAGTTTATTTTAGTACAGCACAAGATCAAAGTAAAGAGATTGTGTTGTCCTAATCTGAGTACAGCTTTGAAAACATCATAAACAGTTTGGTTTCTTAACTAGGTATAAAAACTGACAAGTGGTTAATTAGAGTGAATGTCAACATTTGACCTACGTTACAAATGACTTTAACCTCATCTTTTATAGATGCAATTTTTCTCGTAATTAATTATATATTTATAAAATAAGGAAACAAAGAAAAATAAATTTGCAGTGAAAAAGATTTAACGGTGGAACGAATAAATGTAACTAACATAGGTTGTGTCCCTTGTCATTGGAGCAAGGGAAGTAATTGCAGATAAATCTTTCAAGAGTTATTGCACTTGAAAAAATTGCTCAAAACTTTTCGACCTCGGACTAGCAATTATTGCTCGATTATTTTTGTCATTCACAATTACTTTTCGATAATCTGTATAATTTTTTTTTTTTTTTGAGTAAGAAGGTAGCATTTTTATCTTTATTAAAATAAAAATGCTGATGTTAAAATCAGTTTTAATATCTTTTAAATCTGCACGTTCATGTGGTCACTGTCATAATAATTAGGTTGGTGCAAAAATAGTAACGTATTAATGTCGTTTTTTGACGTTAACCCAATACAATGAAAAAAGCGATCTTTTTTTTTTGTTTTTAATAGTTAA
Organism: Acanthosepion lycidas; assembly: GCA_963932145.1. NCBI lineage: Eukaryota > Metazoa > Mollusca > Cephalopoda > Sepiida > Sepiidae > Acanthosepion > Acanthosepion lycidas. The sequence continues at coordinate 57,584,990 of OZ010574.1, read as the reverse complement.
AAAAAAACACAAAAAACTAAACTTTCTCAATCCCATCTAATGACAAAGACAGAAAGAACCTTTGAATCAATCCCATATATTTTATGTTTTAACAGAAGCATTTCTCATGAACAAAAATAACAAAATGTTTTTTTTCTTCAAAGACAATTTAATACTCCTACTACTGCGTGCTTCTAAAAGATGAGCTTTACTCACCAAGCGTTCAACTCTTCTTTTGCGAGGTAATTTAAGAAAGAAAAGCATAGGGCATATAGATCATTTGGTAACTGCCAATTGTGTATACCAACTACCAAATTGCTTGTTGACAGATCAAGTGATCAATATAATTGCTACAATTAAATGTACGTACTTACATATACGAGGGGGTGCTGAAAAGTTCTCAGACAGATGCACATACGTGTGTGCGTGTATATATATATATATATATATATATATATATATATACACGATGCGATGGGTAAATTGTGACCATTTTATAACTTTTAGTTTCGCGCATGTCCGTTATTTCTTATTTTGTTGACTGAACAGTATAGATTCGTGAGAAAAAGAACAAAATAATACAATCTACTCCGCCAGAAATTTGGCTTGCTGTCCTGCTTAATTTCATTTTCATTCCCTTTCAGAGCTCTATTCATAATGAACACACAAGAACTCATCTTTGTTCTCCCCCGCCCCACCTGGATTTTTTGCATAGGGTTTTAAAAAAACAAATGTTTATTGCCAAAAGATCAATCAATCAGCTGAGCTTAAAGAACGTCTTCAGTTACTAGTGCAGGAGATGACTCCTAGTGAAATGCTTCAAAATGTATTTCACATCGCTAAGGATAGATTTGAGATTTGTAGGGATACAAACGGAGCACATGTTGAAAATTTTCAATACAATTTTGACGTAAGATATGAAATTGACAACTTTTCCCATTTCACTGAAACGGCCGATAAACTCTTATCTCCCTTTCTGCCTTTCTTTCTTTCTTTCTTTCTTTCATTTTCTCACTGAAATCAAATAGTGTGATTTCTCCTCTTTCCACGCGATCAAAACAGTTCGTTCGTTCGTTCGTTCGTTCCTTTCTTCGTTCCTTCGTTCCTTCCTTCGTTCCTTCGTTCCTTCCCTTCCCTTCCCTTCCCTTCCCTTCCTAATAGTTTTAAAAAAACAAGCAGCAGACGATGTTATTTTATACAGTTTATTGTAATTGGGTTTTTGGCGATTGTCTTACACGGTTTCCTTCGTTCGATTCTGTGCGTCTGGAAAATGACGCTTTTATCACAGTCACCAAAATTCACTGCATTTTGGCCGAGATCAAAGTGTAGTATCTGTTCTCATCAGTTTAATATGATTCTGATCCACTCTCTCCACTTCTGTCTTTCCTTCTCTCTTTCATCTTTTCACTGAAACCAAGTAGTGTCTTTTCCCCTCTTCCTACGTGACCAAAACGCAAAATAGTCCATTATTTATGACGTATTGACAGGGTGTAACAGCATACGAACTAACGAAGCAGGGAGGACGAGCAAAATTATAGTAGGATTACTGCGCGTGAATACAAATACAAACTGTATGAGAGAGAGGGAGAAAGAGAGAGAAGGGTTCTTGCTTTCCCAACCGAATTTATTTTTCAATTAAATCAATATTTCTCTTTCCTATTCAATAAAATATTTCTGTATTTCGTTTTCAGCTTCAACAAGAAAAGACACACCCAAGTCTTCCGTTAGGTGACATTGGCTATGATTCAAACTGAACCAATAACTTAATTTGACTAGTAAATAACAATATCCGTGGCCGGTAGTAAAGTCACAGGCAAAAAGTCATAGAAAAAAAGTCACAATTTTGACTAGGAAAAGTCACAGAAAAAATTCATAACTAATTTATGATTGCCAGCAAAAAAGTCTTCTATTTCTGTCAGGTACTTCACAAGTTTATGGGTCCGCTCTGTTTGCAACAGAAATTCATTGTAAATCGATCCAACCTCTAAAAAACGTTTTCTAACAATGCTCCAGTCAAATATTCGATATATTTCATAATTAGGGAGTAGTAGCATCCCATAAAACCCGACTTTATGTGAAGAAAGCCTTAAGAAGTGTGTTTTTAAAGCTTGCGCCAGAGTAAAAAAAAAGAAAAAACATAAACAACCCAATGTGATCACACGAAGATATTTACACGCCCTATCCCTGATATTTTTATCAATAAATATACCATAACTTAAAATTATATATATATATATATATATATATATATATATATATATATATACATAGGTATGTTCAATACTTCGCTAAAAAAAGAGCATACGCTGATGAAAAAGGCCCCAAACTTGATTTTTATCGCCTAAATGCTTGTTATTATTAAGAGGAAAAACAAAAGTATATTTTGAATACTTAAAAAGATATTTTTTAATCCTTTCTAGAAAGTCCGAAATTTAAGCTAAAAATCTTGTTTTTTTTTTGAGTCATCAAAATCGACATAAAATCAATTATGTCCGCTATTATTGACAGTTTTATAAACAAAAGTTAATATCCCCGTTTAAAAACCTGTTAAAATTCAGTTATACTTTTTTCAAAAGTTTTTTTTAGAAAGTTTAAGGTATACTTAATATAATTTGAAACAAACATTAATTAATTTTTTAATAGAAAAAATTTAGTTGGAAATAAGAGAAGCATGTCTCACCGTGGTGATTGGTTTTGAAGGCGTGAATTGACGTTTATATATTGGTACCTCCACAGATTCGCAATACCTAAGGTTTAACAATGATTTTTTTTAAAATAAAAAAGTATTTCTTGAAGCTTTGATTTTAGTTTAAAAGATTTTAAGCCAATAGATTAAATTCAATATTTCCAAATACTTTTCTGGATTTTAAAATGAATTTAAATTGACTGGAAGGGGCTTTCGTATTGAAATTTTATTACCATTTTTAGCTGTCTTTTATCTTTATCAAAAAGATCTTTCAAAAATAAAATGTAATTTTCTGAAACTTTATTTGAGGAACATTAGTTGATTTAAAGTTTAATTTTGAAATATTCATTTCTTTTAGTTTATAATATTACAGAAATGCATTTGTTAAGACGGCGGTAGCTGTCTATTTAAGGCGTTGACACTTGACAAATTGATTGACAGACGAAAGTTTATCTAATTTTTTCTATTGTTGACATATCTGTAACTTGATGAATATAACGTGAGCGCCTTTTTTTATTTAATGTTTAACTACACACTATTCTTAAAAAATTAGGAAAATATTATCCTTCTAATGTTTTATTGAATTTTAGGTATTTTACCTTTAAATTTACTATATGCTTTATTTTCTGATAATGTGTATTTACAAAAATATATATATATGTGTGTGTGTGTGTGTGTGTGTGTGAGTGTGTGTGTGTTCGAACGTTATTTTCAAGTGGGAACCGTTATTTCTTATGGATACACTATTTTTTAAACAGTGTGTGTTACGTCATCCACAAAAATAGCGTTTGAAATAATAAAATATAGGATTAAAAATAAATAAATTGATTCTTTACACACAGACACACGCGCGTGCGCACACACACATATATATATATATTTATATCTATCTATCTATCTATCTATCTATCTATATATATATATATATATATATATATATATATATATATATATATATATATATTAATAAATATACATACTACCTTACACCTCTAGCCCGACTGAGTGTCTATTAATATATATATATTTGCTCTGTTTCATTACATTGAGCACTGTTTCATTAACACCTGCACTATATGTGCGATATGTTGCAATTTTATTGACATATATCCATATGTATATATATATATACCGTAATTTCCCATGTATAATACGCCTTCATCCATAATACTCACTCCTACAATTGTGCTGAAAGTGTGGGAAAAGATTTCTACTCACGTATAATACGTAGCCTTTGTTTGGTAATCAAACCCTATAAATTGTGCCTCTCCAAATTCATTACGGCTAGCGTTTCCTACTCTTATTAAAAATGGTTTTAAACATAAAATAATATTATTCTAATTCAGTTTTTATGATAATTCTTATTTTATTTTATATTTGTAAGTATTTTTACGTACATATGATTGTATTTGACATCCTTATGGGGTTGCAATCGCCGAATGTTAGTGTCAAATTGTCGTATGTTTGTAGTGAGTAGTCATTTCGCAACTGAAATCGACCTATGAAACGGCAATTTTTGAAGGTTTTTTGAAGGTTTTTTGTAGATGTGCATAATCCGCACCCCTAATTTTGCTTATTATTTTTTAGAAAAAAATGCGTATTATACATGGGGAATTAAAGTATATATATATATATATATATATATATATATATATATATATATATATATATATATAATGTGTGTGTGTGTGTATGTGGTGTACAGATAGGGAAAGTGAGAGAGAGAGAGAGAGAGAGGAAGAAAGAGAAATTTCTTTGTCAAAGTTGATTAGTGGAAGGATATATGTAAATCACCAAATCTGTGCAAAATTTAAAACTATTACAACACGATGGGTTTATTATAATTAAACAGTAAACGAATATGTCAACTCGTATAAAATTAAGTCAAAACATAAACATACGTTGACCAAGACCAAACGGTTTGTACAAATAAAGAATTGAATATATCAGTGAATAAACGAAGTTTTATTCAGTTTTATAAATTAGTATTTAAAGACAACTTATTGCACTCTCTACCAATTACTGCCTGGAGTGACTATTACTATTGCAGATTAGATTAATGCATGGCAACAGACTATATTCGTTACCTTAGATGCAGGCACGAAACGAAAGAATGTCTACACAAGATTAAGAAGATATTAACTGGAGCGAAGAATTCATGCTATGAAACATCTAACAACTTGTGTTCTCGATTAGAAAGTACATCTTCCTATATGATAGTTAATGTTGGACAATTTTCTCATAGATGAAGAGGTGTGATTCTACAGAAGGGAGAATACCATGGACGGAACATGTGAACCACAAGAAAATTTTAAAGAAAATAAGAACGAAAAGGATACTTTTTGTTGTAATGGAATGTCCCACACTCCTTATCGCCTATGTGGACTGACTATATCAGTAACTATATATAGTGAGCACAGGATATACCTGGGGACTTGCTTCGGCAATTAGTTGGAGATTCGTCTCCAGCTAAGCTAGGCGAACTCTCTGCTTTCAGACGGAGAGGAACCCAAACGAGGCTATGCCGAAGGGCAGAGTCTTGTCTGGGGTGGTAGACAGCTACCCGACCCCGTTTTTGACGAGGTCTACGGGAAATTTTTGCCCGAGCCTATAGGCCCAATTTAACCCCGCATTAAAAACGGCCTTGTGCCACGTCCTGCCTCGCGGAGAGGTAAGGTAAATAACCTTGCTTCGGGAATTAGTTGGAGATCCGTCTCCAGCTAAGCTAGTCGAACTCTCTGCCTTTGGGTAGACAGCTACCCGACCTCGTTTTTTCCAGGGTCTACGGGAAATTTTTGCCCGAGCCTACGGACTCGGATAGCTCACGTTAAATTCGACCTTGTGCCACATCTGACAGCATAGGGCGGTGGGCAAATATCCTTGCTTCGGGAATTATTTGGAGATTCGTCTCCAGCTAAGCTGAAGGCAGAGAGTTACCCAGACGAGGCTTTGCCGAAGGGCAGAGTCTCATCTGGGGTTGTAGACAGCTACCCGACCCCGTTTTTACGGGGTATACGTGGAATTTTTTCCCCGAGCCTACGGGCTCGGTTTAACCCCGCATTAAAAAACGGCATTGTGCCACATCCTGCCTCGCGGGGAATTACTAACCTGCCACCCGATTCCTCGTCTTTCAGTAGTCTTTATTCTTTCCCAATAAACCCGTCTTCTTTCATCTACGTGCGTGTTGCTGTTCCTTCACTCGAGTACCACATTTGTCTGTTTGTAACCTCTTTAAGGATACAACGCTTTTGCTTAAGATAAAAAAGAAACAGTTGAAATTTCTGGGACGCAATAAGGAAAGAGGGTTTGGAGAATTTGATGCTCGCAGGAAGGCAAGAATGGCAGGGGAAAACATCAAGTAACCTATCTGTTGTAACCTAAGGAAGGTTACTGAATAGAATAATCACACGAAGGTTGGTAATAAACAATAATACTTAGGATAAGAACAACACATATAAGATTCGCCAGCGGCACGTAGGAGTAGTCAACTGTTAAAAGTAAGTCAAGTGAATTCCACAATGAATCTCCAAATGCAGGATATCTACCAACCGTCCCACGCGGTCAGTTGTGCCACAAGGCCGAATTTAATGTGGGGTGTCCGAGCCCGTAGGGTCACCCAAAAATTCCCCGTAGACCCCATATAAAACGGGGTCGCGTAGTTGTTTCCTGAGACGAGATTCTGCATTCCGATATAGCCTCGTCTGGGCATCCTCTCTGCCTAGAGGCAGAGAGTTTGACCAGCACAGCTGGAGACGAATCTCCAACTGCAGGCCGGCCGACCAACACATACAGTACTCACTACTATATTTATAGGAATGGTTGCATATCGTCCATTATCGTCCGTTGGTATGCTACAACACACTATCTAATAAGCTTTCGGAAACAGATGGCAGGACATGTTAATGTTTTGCAATTCATGAGAGGGATATAGTAAGAGGACAAATATTGATAAGAGCCACATAGGTAAAGAAGTTGTAGAGAGCTATGATCGACCAAATCCTGAAGTGACACGGTACATAAAAGAAGATGTTTATTATCCATCCCCCACTCTAAAGTTATGTACCAATCTCTCCGTTTACCTACTTATTCACTTTTCTATATCACATATTAATGCAAACTTTTCCTAAGAAACAAATACGTTGATACCTTAATCCTATGGATTAAAGAATGCCATGTGCAAAACGGTCTTATTTTAACTAAAATCAGTAAAACTTGGATTGTTTTTTGTTGATTTATCAAACATGGTAAATACAATAAGAGTGTAAGCAAGAAGACTTCGGCGTCAGTTCATATCTGCCTGTTTGATAGCTGTATTTCTACTTGAGAAGACAGTTATTTGTACTTCTCCTTCTCTCTCTTTTTACTTGCTTACCCGCCAAACTCCTCTCTTACTTACGCCACCTCTCCTGCATCCTTTCCCGCGCCCATGCCTGCTTCATTCATTTGCATTTTGCTTTTCTCAATATCTTCAAGTTTCAGCTGAGAAATTTGGGTCGTAGTGATTCGGCCGAGAGAACAGCAACATCATTCGAATGTTTCGATCCGGCTTTGATATTGTTAAAATCTTACTTTGGGGAAGCGATGGCAGGAGAGCTCTCTCATCCTTTTCTCCAAGACAGAACGATGGCGCCAGTGAAGGCCTGGTCTTTTACAAATCTCAGTGGCCCCGGAATGTCGCTTTGGCTAATGGGATGCCACAGTGGCCTAATCCTTGGCAGGTTGTGCATATTGCATCCCAAGGAAATATATAGATAAGCATTAGTGAACGTAGGAAAAAAAGAAGAGGGAAGGGCAAAGAGAGGAATAAATAAATAGAGAGAGAGAGAGAGAGAGAGAGAGAGAGAGAGTGTGTGTGTGAAGGATAATGAAATGAAAGGAGAGAAGTGCAATTTTTAGGGAGAGAGAGAATATGTATAAAGCAATTGTCGGAAATAGAGTGTAGAACAGTTGCAGTTAAGAAAATGGAGGGAGTGAAAAAGGGAGAGAAAATGAAAGTTAAAAGAACGCGAGAATGAAAGTAAAATTACAAGAGCGCGGGAAAGAAAGAAGAAATTAAAAGCGTAGGAAAAAAAGAAGAATTTAAAGAGAGCGGGAAGGAGCGGAAAATTTCAAGAGCGCGGGAAAGAAAGAAGAATTTAAAAGCGTGGGAAAAAAGAAGAATTTAAAGAGAGCGCGAAAGAAAGAAGAATTTAAAAGCGCGGGAAAAAAGAATTTAAAGAGAGCGGGAAAGAAAGAAAGAAAAAAATTAACGGGAAGGAGCGGAAAATTTCAAGAGCGCGGGAAAGAAAGAAGAATTTAAATAGAGCGGGATAGAAAGAAGAGTTTAAAGAGCACGGGAAGGAGCGGAAAATTTCAAGAGCGCGGGAAAGAAAGAAGAATTTAAAGAGAGCGGGAAAGAAAGAAGAATTTAAAAGCGCGGGAAAAAAGAAGAATTTAAAGAGAGCGGGAAAGAAAGAAGAGTTTAAAGAGCGCGGGAAAGAAAGAAAGAAAAAAATTAAAGAGCGTGTGAAAGAAAGAAAAATTTTAAAATGTTAGAAATGTCAAGAACAAAAGAAAGAAAATTCGACAGTTCTGTATTTCATCGCAGAAAAACGTACGTGCGGGTGTTGAAAAATTACTTGACCCAACCCATTTCGCAAATTTTGATGAAAAAAATGACCAAACATTATAATTTCTTTTTTTTTTTTCTTTTAAATCTCTTCCAGGTCGGAGCGAAAATATTTCATCGCCTCATGATAGATAAGAACTGTAAGAAATGAAAATAACTCCAGTAAAGCAGAGCGTATGGATATGAATTATAAAAGAAGTAGTAATCAAATAAGAGAGAAAGAGAAACATAGATGTATAAGAAAGGGTAAGTGAAGCACACCCACCCCTCCATATATATATATATATATATATATATATATATATATATATATGGAGGGGTGGGTGTGCTTCACTTACCCTTACTCCATATATATATATACATATATATATATATATATATATATATATATATATATATATATATATATATATATATATATACGTTAACCGAAAAAAATCGTCCTGTATACGAGTTCAAGGCTTTCCTGACGATCCGCTTAGGTGAAACCTTGGTAGGTTTGTCTCGCTCTCTCGGGTGAACTATATATATATATATATATATATATATATATATATATATATATATGAATGAGAGAGAGAAAGAGTGAGAGAGAAAGTGTACGTGTGTGTGTGAGATAGATAGATAGATAGATAGATAGATAGATAGATAGATAGATAGATAGATAGATAAAGAGAGAGAGAGAGAGAGAGAAGTAGTTGTTGAATCGGAAGTTCAAGGCCATCTAAGCCATTCAGACTCAGGATAGTCGTATATGCTTTCTCTTTGTGGTCAAAAGTTTCAAATATTTCATGACAGACAAGATTTATGAAAAACCTATTTAATAGATGAAACTTATTGACAAATTAATTGTTTTATCATAGACAAAAAAAAAACTGTATTTGTCAAGAATAATTTTGAAAGGTTATAATATGAAATAATTTAATGATTTATTCCGGAATACTTATCAAAACTTTCATCAAAATAATATAACAACGTCAATGACTAAAAGGACAAACATGTATAAGTTGCGATTTGGTCATTCGGATTTTCTGATGTTTAAAAATGCGAGAAAGTCTGAGTAAAAGATTTGAGTAACCGTAAATAAATAGTAGAAAATTAATACAAAAGCTTTTCATGATAGGAATAGGTTACGAGCGAGATAGATAGATAGAAAGATAGATAGATAGATAGAGAGAGAGAGAGAGAGAGAGAGAGAGTGAGAGAGCGATAGAAATATAGAGTTAGAAGTAGATAGAGAGAAAGAGATAGAGAGAGCGATAGAGATAGAGAGTTAGAAGTAGATAGAGAGAAAGAGATAGAGATATAGAGGTAGAGAGAGGGAGGGATAGAGAATGGCAGATAGAGAGAGAGAGATAGACAGACAGAAGATGGAGAGAAAGAGAGCGAAAGAGAGAGAGACACGGAAAGAGATATAGAGATAGAGATAAGAGATATAGAGAGATAGAGATAGAGAGAAATGGAGATAGAAGTAGATAAAGAGAGAGATAGACAGAAATATATATAGAGAGATAGTGAGAGAGAGAGTAAAATAACATGAGTATATAACATTAGACTCAATAAAAATCTAAATCGATTTCAGATGAGAGATTTTAAGGAAAGAATTTATAACGTGAAAAAAGAGAAATTATATATGTATATATATATATATATATATATATATATATATATATATATATATGTATGTGTGTGTGTGTGTGTGTGTGTGTGTGTGTGTGTGTGTGTATGTGTTACATAAAATAGAAATCCAAATTTAAATGGCCGTTTCAACCAACAAATCCTATGTTGGCATTTTCTATTCTATGCAATTTATACGCTCTGTTATAACAAATATATTGAGCTCTTTTTGTGGAGCAGTTTTAATATTTTATATTATTAAGATTCACTTGGATTATATACCAACGGATTATTACCTATATATATATATATATATATATATATATATATATATATATATATATATATATAAATGGACTAAGTCCGACAATTATTTGAACTTTTTTCTTTTTATAAGTTATTTTTTATAGATACAAATATTTAAGTAAATGCTCTGTTTATCATAAATTTTATGATAAACAGAGCATTTGTAAATATATGTATCTAGTGTATGTAAATATGTATATATAGTGTGAATATATGTATATATATATATATATATATATATATATATATATATATATATATATATTCACACTATATATACACACACACACATATATATATATATATATATATATATATATATATATATATATATATATATATATATATATATGTATGTATAGATAGATAGTGAATATGAATATAAAAGTGGACATTGAGGTTAACACCGAGCGACAAGTTTGTTTCATGCTTGAACGCAATCTTCAGCATGAAACAGACTGTCGCCACTCAGTGTTGACCTCAATGTCCATTTTCATATTTCCATACGCTCCCTCCTGGATATTGCACCCTGTCACCCATTAATATAACATAGGTTAAAACTCTATTTTTATTATATATAATGTGGGAAAGTGATAGGACAATAATGAAGGATATAAAGCGATGATTACTGCATGAAAGAACAGAAAAGAGAGTGATGTAAAAAAAGAAAAGGAAAGGGAAATAATGAAACAAAGAAAAAAAATAAAGGACATTGAATATAAAACAGAGGAGAGAAACACTGTTATTGATTAGCGAAAGATGTCGACAAAAAAAAAAAGAAAGAAAAAAGAAAGAAAAAAGAAAGAAAGAAAAAAGAAAGAAAAAAGAAAGAAAGAAAAAAGAAAGAAAGGGAAATAAATTAAAATGAAGAAAAGGTAAAGAAATGGTAAAAATTTTAAGAGCAGAATAAAAAAAAATAACGTTAAAAGAATGGTAAAAAAATACCTTTAAAAAAATAAGAAAACAAAAAATATAAAATCTTCAATACGATGCAGACTGAAAAAAAAAAAAGTAAAGATAAAAAAAAAGTGAAATAATGGCTGGAGAGAAGAAAGTAAAAAAAAAAAAAGAAAAAAAGAAAAAAGAATCTATTATAGAAAAAGAAAATGCAACAAAACAATAAAAACGCTAGAAAGAAGAAGGAAAAAGAAGAGAAAAAACATTTGTGCAACCAAGGTTCGCTGAAAATGGCACCAGTAGCAACTCTAATTGCATTATTCGATTTAATTCTGTTCTTTCCGTGTGAGTATTTTATCTGATTCTTTTCCCTCATTTTTTTTTTTGCCCAATTTTGAGGGTTTGTATTTCAGTATATTTGATCCTTATTCTTCAATATGGTTTCACTCTCACATTTCCCATTTAGTTTTCTCCTATTTTAAAAAAAATTTTTTTTATATATACACTCCCCCCCCCACAATATTATATATACGAGAATAAATGCAAATGTATTTCTTACAAATAATTCAAAGGATTATCATTATACACTTATGCATTACCATATTTTCATTTCATGTGTCTAGTTTCACCAGTGGCCGGTAATAAATTCACGGGAAAATCGTCAAAAAACAAAAAAACAAAAAAAAAAACAAAAAGAAAACAAAAAAAAAAAAAAAAAGTCACAATTTTGGCTGAGAAAAATAGTCACAGGAAAATATAATAATTAAATTATGGTGGCCGGTAATAAAGTCATCTATTTCTGCCGGTACTTCACGAGTTTATGGCTCCACTCTGTTTGCAACAGAAATTCATAGTAAGTCGATCCAACCTCTAAATTTCTTCTATGCTACGGTCACATATTCGATTCGGGTTTCCTAATATCTTGCAATTTTGTCCATGTTTGGTATAAGAGGTTTCGATTTTGTTCATGTTTGGGATAAGGGGTTGCAATTTTGTCCACGTTTGGGATAATATGTTGCGATGTTATACATGTTTGGGATAAGAGATTTCGATGTTGTCCAGGTTTGGGATAAGAGGTTGCAATTTTGTCAACTCTTGGGATAAGTGGTTGCGATTTTGGCCATGTTTAGGACAAGAGGTTGCAATTTTATGCACGCTTGGGATAAGAGGTTTCGATGTTGTTCACGTTTGGGATAAGTGGTTTCGATATTGTCCACGTTTGGAATAAGTGGTTGCGATTTTGTCCACGTTTGGGATAAGAGGTTGCGATTTTGTCCATGTTTGGAATAAGTCGTTGCGATTTTGTCCACGTTTGGGATAAGTCGTTGCGATTTTGTCCACGTTTGGAATAAGAGGTTGCGATTTTGTCCACGTTTGGAATAAGTCGTTGCGATTTTGTCCACGTTTGGGATAAGTCGTTGCGATTTTGTCCACGTTTGGAATAAGTCGTTGCGATTTTGTCCACGTTTGGGATAAGAGGGTGCGAATTTTTCCACGTTTGGGATAAGAGGTTACGATTTTGTCCACGTTTGGAATAAGTGGTTGCGATTTTGCTTACGTTTGGGATAAGTGATTGCGATTTTGTCCACGTTTGGGATAAGTGGTTGCGATTTTGCTTACGTTTGGGATAAGTGGTTGCGATTTTGTCCACGTTTGGGATAAGTGGTTGCGATTTTGTCTACGTTTGGGATAAGAGGTTGCGATTTTATCCACGTTTGGGATAAGAGGTTGCGATTTTGCTTACGTTTGGGATAAGTTATTGCGATTTTGTCCACGTTTGGGATAAGTGGTTGCGATCTTGCTTACGTTTGGGATAAGTGATTGCGATTTTGTTCACGTTTGGGATAAGTGGTTGCGATTTTGTCTACGTTTGGGATAAGAGGTTGCGATTTTATCCACGTTTGGGATAAGTGATTGCGATTTTGTCCACGTTTGATATAAGTGGTTGCGATTTTGTCCACGTTTGGGATAAGAGGTTGCAATTTTATCCACTTTTGGGATAAGTGGTTGCGATTTTGTCCACGTTTGGAATAAGTGGTTGCGATTTTCTTCACTAGGTTTTTGTCCAACGTGTGCTAACTTTGTTCTGTTTCTTTTTTTCCTGTGACTTTTTTTTTACCCAGTTTCCTTTCACCAGTCTCTTGTATATCTGAATATATAAATTAATGGGTCACTTGATAAATTAATATGATATTTGAAAACACTCAAAACAATATGATACTTTCCGATTTTAAATGAATGTTTGTAAAATATAAATGTAAGAAATTTAACATAGACAAGGTAAAACAAAACAAAACAAAAAATAAATAAAATCACTTGGTGCATATGTAAATTTGGGCCTGAATTTGCTCTGTACTGTTCTCATGATTTCAAAAAGACTATTAAGTTATACTTTTAGTTAGAAGCAGGAAGCCGGTCTAAGAGTTTGCAGTGCACTGACTACGGTTACTGATGTAAAACTAATAGGTGAATTAGTTTCTAACAAAAATATTTATTGAATTCTATACTGTCGCTGAATAAGTAATAATATACCTATATTTTCTTATAATTAAGTAGACAGAATTACCTCTGGATTTAATTAATAAGAAAAATAATAATGGATACGACAACTACAAGCCATTTTTTTTTTATAAGAGATAATATTTCTATGTGCTCAGAAATATTAAGTTTCTTTTGATATCTACGAATGCACATAAGTATTCACCTATATTAAGCACACACATATATAAGAGTATATATTTGTATGCTTTCAAGTATGCCCCCCCCCACCCCGAATTATCTATTTGTAGATATAGAAGAGATGATATTTATGTACAAACATAATTTGAATATGATGTCATATTGGCATCATATTGGCGTTTATGGTTGCATTTTGGCGATAATTAACACGAAAGATGATTACTAAATGTATTTTAAATAATCCTGACGAAATTATATTTGTCTTTTTTTAAAGATATTTTTTAATTAAACATTCTAATTTATTTCAATTAGTTTTCAGCAACGTTGTTCATAATTATGGGAAATAAAATTTGAAAAATATATCGTAATAAAAGCTATGGAAGAAAAGACGCGTTCGTTAGCAGAAATAGTCCGCTGTAAATATTGATTAAATTTTATTGGAATCAATATCAGCACAGTCGAATCTGCTTCCAACGCCGCCACATACCTGGGTTTACCGTTTGTCTCAGTAAATGAACAGAAGATTCGGAAGCTAGATGTTCGAGGTTCAATCCCAGAGCAAAACGAAGAGGGTGCTGAAAATTAGATTAATTGTGAAACTTGAAGTTTATATGCTAATTAAATAATGAAAACCATTTTATGAACTGTCTTATTGATTTTAATGAAATTTAAGCTAATTTTCAATGTAAGTTCAATCCATGCTTAGAATATTGCTACCGGATATGTTCTGGTGCCCCTAATATTTACCTTGAGCTCCTTGTTAAAATCAAAAGAAGAATCTGTTGAGTGTTTTTGGTATGTTGGTGCACAAACTAATTTAGTAGCTGGGATTACAAGTTATTTCGGGCGCTGCGACCTTGGGAAAAAATCCTAACAGTTATGCAATGCATTAAAATTAAACAATTGAATTTTTAAATTGTCATGTAGTGGTTTCACAGTGGAGGCTTGTATTTCGTACTGTCGGTCCTAAAATAGGTTCGACGTACAAAAAGTTAGGAACTTGATATAGTAGGTAATGACGCAGTAATCTAGTTGTGGTCGCTGATACTTTAATATCCGACTAACGGTCGTCCGACATCGACTGACTGACCAACGATATTTAGTCACCCACCACGAGGGCATCATGTGGCACAAGGCCGGTTATTTAACGTGGGATCTCCAAGCCCGTGAGCTCGGCCAAAAATATGCCCATTGAACTTGTATAAACGGTTTCAGCGTCGGTTTACCTCCCCGAAAGAGACTCCGTCCTTCGGCGTAGCCACTTTCGGGTTCCTCCCCGCCCGAAGACAGAGAGTTCAACCGATCAGCTGGTCGACCGAGATCGACTGACTGACCAACTCACTCCGACTGACTTGTTACTCTTGCTACTTCTACTTATTATAGGTGGGAGAGTCTATTAACAATAGAATAGGTGTGTTTCACTATGACAAAAATGAAACTAAAGACACAGATTTTTTTTTAATAACAAATAACCACTTATATTTTTTACACCGTGTGGTGTGTTTAATAAAAAAACCTTGAGAAGAAAGGAAACGTTCACATACGCACACAGAAGTGTATTTAATAAAACCCTTGAAAGAAAGGAAAAAGTAGGTACTTAACTTCGTTGAAGAATCTATGTCGGCAAAACGGCAAATGTCAATTCAGTTGATAAGTGATCCATGCTTGAATTCACAACATGAAATCCCCCTTCACTCTTTTCTTTTTTATCTTTAGTATTAAAGATTTTCAGTTAGCAGGTGCTGACTCAAAATAAAGCTCTTCACATATGCAAGGGAAGCGCTGTCAGTGGTCAAATAATAGTACGAATTTTATTTTCGAATATTTTAAAACGCTGCAGGAAGTGTCACTCGGAGCCTATACGTACATGTCAGATTTTGGTCATTCGACTCCTGACTCTGGGACAGCAACTTCCAGTCGACCCGACGATACCCCACCAAGTTTGTTAGTTGAGAGGAACATAGTTTTTAAAATGAAATTCTTCTCCCAGATTTGGTGGAACGCGGTACTGTGTTTTGTAAAGTGATCATTACTTCCGCCTGTTGTGTTTGTGATGTGGGTGATGTAAATAAAATGACTAAATGGCTGTGAAATTGTTATATCTTTTGTCTCAATGGTTGGTTTAATTCTGTTAATAGATACAGTTTCTCTCTTGTCATTATACAAAATTGTAAAATATATGTCAGCTCTGTCACAAATAATGTACAGACCATTATAACATGGCGCAAAATCTTGAAATCTTTGCGTACAAAATTTTGACGAAATCTTTGCGTACAAAATTTTGACGAAATCTTTGCGTACAAAATTTTTTCACAATTTTTTGTGATCAGTGTAAATCACAAAGTCTCTGCCTTCTAATCAATCTGATACTTTCTGACAGCTAAAAATATAGCTAAAAGTTCTCTGCAGAAAGCTGTCCTGGGAATGACGATAAACTGCATCCGCGTCCTGGGTAAGACGATAAACTGCATCTGCGTCCTGGGTAAGACGATAAACTACACCCGCGTCCTGGGTAAAACGATAAACTGCATCCGCGTCCTGGGTAAAACGATAAACTGCATCCGCGTCCTGGGTAAGACGATAAACTACACCCGCGTCCTGGGTAAAACGATAAACTGCATCCGCGTCCTGGGTAAAACGATAAACTGCATCCGCGTCCTGGGTAAAACGATAAACTACATCCGCGTTCTGAGCAAGACGATAAACTGCATCCAACAGCAAGGCCTCTGATCAGGAGACTTTGAGGAGCGTAGAGCCATCTCTTAATTGCTGGTGTTACCTGGTCCACCCTGACCCTG
Source organism: Acanthosepion lycidas (assembly GCA_963932145.1). Classification (NCBI taxonomy): domain Eukaryota; kingdom Metazoa; phylum Mollusca; class Cephalopoda; order Sepiida; family Sepiidae; genus Acanthosepion; species Acanthosepion lycidas. The sequence continues at coordinate 57,568,420 of OZ010574.1, read as the reverse complement.
GGTAGTAGCACCTGTTAGAGTCTTAACTATAGGCACATAGCTAACCCCCAAATTGGAGTCAAAACACTATGAAAGTGTAAAAATAGGTTTTAATACAGCAATATGTTTTTGTAAAAAAATTAACAACAATAATTTTTTGAAGAAAAAAATATTACCATCAATAAAAATCTTATCGGCATTAAATAACACATTGAGGTTGATAAGCCGTAAAACAAACAAAACCAAACCAACTCGGAGAAAGTGTTGTAATTCCTTTGAACTGGATTCATTTTAGAAGAAAAAAAATGAGATAGGCTGAGAGATATTATAATTTACTTGACGTAAAACGGCCCCAACTGCTACTCTACTAGCAGCAGTTGTTAATGTCAGTTTGATGTTGTCATCATTGCACAAATAACTTAGTTTGGCGTAATTTAATAAAGCCTTTTACACATTTTCCATTGCTTGAGTTTGTTCGTCATTTAATTTAATATTTTTATTCTTTTTATTCTTTCCTTTTAATAAAGAGGTGAATAGTGATAAAATACCTGAATAATTAAGAATATGATTTCTATAAAAATTGATGTCCGATGAAACGCCTGCGTTGTCACACAGATGTCGACGTTGGTAAATCGGAAATAACGTTAACTTTCTCTTGAACACGTGTGACTCCTTCCTGCAAGATAGTATGCCTTGAAAAATTTAACTGTCGGACTCCAATCAGACATTTTTTCTGAATTAATTCTTAATCCGTATTTTGTCAGTCTTTCAAACGCGTGCTGCAAACTAGAAAAATGTTCTGGTTTGTACTTATTAGCTATCAGTAAATCATCAAGATATCCGAAAACAAAACAAACTCGTCGACAAATCTCTGAAATGTTTGCCCCGCATTTCGAAGTCCGAAAGGCATTTTGTTAAATTCGAATAAGCTGAACGGTGTAGTGACCGCAGTCTTACATATATCATCCTCTGCGATTGGAATTTGATAATAAGCCCTGATCAAATCTATTTTAGAAAAAATTGTTGATCCATAGTATGAATTTTATTTTCAGATATTTTAAAACGCTGCCTATGTGTAAATGCTTAATTTTGGTCATTTGACTCCTGATTTTGAGACGGCAACTTCCAGTTGACCCGACAAATCAGCAATATTATTGGTCCTGATGCGGCGGCTCTGCCCCAGTCTCTTTTCCACCGCCTTAAGTTTGCCTCTCTGTGACTTTTCTATAAACGCATTCATGGTAACTTTTTGGATGAGCGCTTCGCTATGGTACCTAAACTTTTTGGTTTAAGCGCAGTACTAGACTGGCGTCAAGATCTCATCAATTTACAGTTCAGCTGGCTAGATGTAACCGTAAATTCTATGATAACAGTTTCTTTTCTCGTACTTCTCACTTATGGAACTCCCCTTCGGCTCAGTTGTTTCCTGCGAATTTTAATCTTAAAAATGCAATGTCAATCGAGATCTACAGTCCCCCTGATTACTCTTTCCTCTTCCTGCTCATTATTAATGTTTCTATTCCTAATCCTTCCACACCCTGTACCCCCCCGTGCGTTAGTGGGTTTACTGCCTTGCATAGGGCGATACCGATTAAAACACACACACACACACACACACACACACACACACACACACACACACACACACACACGTGTGTGTGTGTGTGTGTTAGAAGATACTGAAAAGTTTTCAGTTCGATCCACTGCCAAAAATTCAAAATTTGTTCAAATGAATATCATCTTCATATATATATATATATATATATATATATATATATATATATATATATATATATATATATATATATATATGTCTGAAGTTATTATGCAAACCAAATAAATCTCAATAACTCAAACAGTTCTGATCAAATATTTGTCAAATTTAAATAAACATGATCATTTTCACTCTTAGTAAAATATTTAATTAAATTTTCCTCCAATTTTAATGGTTTGTTTTTGAGATATTTGGAATTTACGAAAATGGACTTTCTGAATTTAATTTGCATATGAAACTAATATCAACTTAAGACCTCTGAAATCTAATAAAAGCTATTTTGTCTTTTTGTCCATAATATACATTGAAACATGGATAAATGGAAGGATGTAACAAGTACTGAAAAACAGAAAATAACAAAGTTATTGAGTTTTTTTTTATTCGTGATATCAAAGGAGCTTTGCAGAGATCATCGAACGATAACGAAGCCTGTTGAAAATATAAGTAAGTTGAGAACTCGAAGCAAAGGAGAAGGCTGGAATTGAGGATGTCAAAAAGGACAAAAGATGTCGAATACTTTGCGAATTGCGATCCATAAAAAATCTCCTAGGCAGCCACCTTCCACTAAAGCAAATATTTTAAAGCGTCAAAATTGGGCCAAGAAATACATGAAAATTGACATTTCTAAAGTATTTTTCACGGACGAATATCGAGTGACATTTGATGGACCTGGTGAATGGGCCAAATGATGGATTTTATGTAATTCAGATGTGGCTGTGGCTAAAAGAATGCAACAAGGAGGCGGTAGTGTTTTGATATGGGATGGAATTGTCGACCAAACCATTATTGGACCATTCAAAGTCGATGAAGGAGTTAAACTTAACAGTGTTAACTATTGCGATTTTATGGACAAGACTTTCTTTGCATGGTACACGTTCTAGTTTCGTAGTTTCAAAGCGAAGTGTGTATTTATGCCCGACAATGCTCCTTCTCATGTTTCTAAGCATACCTGTGAATTCTTTGAGTATAAAAGACTTACAGGAGGAAAGATAATAGAATGACCACCATCAAGTCCTTGTTTGAATCCGATCGAAAATCTACGGTCAATTGTGAATATAAAATTATCTGAAGGTGACAAACAATATAATATCAAAGCAGAACCATGGGAAACAATCAAAACTACCATATCTGAAATCGAACACGCTGAAGTAAAAACATTGAATCAATGGATAATAGATCACTGACTGTTATTGAGAAGAAGGGTCACTATATTAAGATATAAAGGATTCAAAGACTTATCATAAGTATTTATTATTTGTTGTTATAGTGGTTGATCAATTTTTTTTATGTTTTTATTACATTTTTTGAAATAAAATGTGATGATTTGTTTTTGCCTAATAATTTCATACGGCAATTTTTTTTTTTATATACTTCAAATAAATTCAATAAAACATTGATACTAAAATAATGACGTAATAATGTCGTCTTTTGACGTATTTTTTAACGTCGAAAAACGACATTATTACGTCATTATTTTTGCACCAACCTAATACCTAAAATTTTAACTCAGGCTATGTTTTGACTTATAAATTGTTTAAAATTTGACAATTTATTTTGAAACCAAAATTTAATTATTGAAATTAATATGATTTGCTTAATAACTTCAGACAAGGTACACACACACACACACACACACACATATATATATATATATATATACAGGTAAGACGAGACCGAATAGAGTACAATTCAAACGTTCGTAGCATTTAATTTAAAAGTAGAGCAATATTCTTTATTTTACGATATTACATGTCAAAATCGCTACACAATTACAATGGTGTTCGATGTGTATCAACATAGGCGATTATAAATTACTGGGGAGTGAACAATATATTCAGATTTAAAAGCATTTTGACATGTTTTACGATGTAATATCCTAAAATAAAGTATATATATATATATAATTATTTATTTAAAAAAAAAATTATAACATAAATATGTTATAAAATCACTACAAAAATAGGCATTTTGTTTCAACACCCTCGGTGTCTTATCAAGTGATGATGTTGAATGTAAAATAAATGGTTTTCATTAAACCATTTATTTTACATTCAACGTCATCGCTTGATAAGACACCGAGGGTGTTGAAACAAAATGGCTATTTTTGTAGTGATTTTATAACATATTTATGTTATAAATTTAAAAAAAATAAATAATTATATCTGCTCTACTTTGTATTGAGAACTCTTTTAAGAATAGTATTTGTTGGTTATTGGAATTCATTCCATATACACCAATCATATACTTGGGTATATATATATATATATATATATATATATATATATATATTGTAACATAGGGAATAGAAACATCGCACGAAGGTTGGTAATGTACGACAATACTTAGAACAAGAACAACATATATAAGATTCACCAGCGGCGCGTAGAAGTAGTCAACTGCTAGAAGTAAGTTAAATGAATTCCACAATGAATCTCCAACTACAGATCAACATAGAGTATTTACTACTGTATTTATGTGAATGGGGACATTATCGTCCATAGGTATGCTACAACAATCTCTCTCTCTCTCTCTCTCTATATATATATATATATATATATATATATAGAGAGAGAGAGAGAGAGAGAGAGAGTGAGTGGGAAGAGAGATACCGGTAGACAGACAGACAAATTTGCCGATACGTCAATATGCGCTTAAATATAAGCAAATAAGTATGCATATATGCGTCTGCTTGAAAGTCAAGAATTTGAAGCAGCCACTGATTGGTGGGCTGTACTGGTTTATATATAGAATTATAATGGCAAATTCATGAACCAAGAACTAGAGACGGATAGAAATAGAGATTAAGCTACAGAATTTCAAAGAAGAACCAGTGACAGACAAGTTAAAGAGATGAATGGGGGCTGGCAGAAAAGATGGACATCAGAGCGATGAAAAACCAGGATGAAAAACCCAACAGACAGACACAAGAGGTGAACAAACATTTATAAACAGAGTGTAAGTAGGCTGACACAATAGACAGTGGATACCAAACGATAGTAGAATGATTCGAAATAGGGACGGGGTAAGGTGATTTTTGAAGAAAATGTCCATGGAGGCGAACGGCTATGGTTGTTGAAGAGTTTGAGTGAGGGAATGGCTATTTGGTGATTATAAAAAAAGAAAAAGAGACAAAAAATTGTTCAAAAGAAAGAAAAAGTGAGATAGAAAATTGTTCAGTTATTTCTGTCCCGACATAAATAACTGAAAAATTCGTTTTTTTTTTAAGTGGGAAAAGCAAAGTTTAGTGGTTACTGACTGTGGGTGTGGATGGTGTTAGTATTTTCCTGTAAGCAAAATGAAAATCTTGAAAGAAAAAGAGAGAGAAAATTAAAGAGCAGACAATAATAATAATAATAATAATAATAATAATAATATAGAAATTGGTACACCACCCAGACCCGGTTACGGAGTTAGGACCTGTAACAATTTCATGGGACTACACAATACACACAGACAGAACAATCAAAGCTAATCGCTCAGACATTGTTGTTAGAGACCACAAACAAAAAATTACCCCTTTATTGATATGGCATTCCCTACAGACTGCAATGTATGTTTGAAGATCTTTAAAAAGCTATCAAAATACAAGGATCTTGAAATCGAAATCTCAAAAATTGTGGCACATGGGAACATCAGAAATCCCTGTTGGAACCCTCGGATTGGTTGGAAATGATTCCAGTAGACCCACTGAAAGGTCCTGGAAGCACATGCCTTTAAGAAATACAAAGAATTGTTCTTACGAATACACCCCACACATTCCGAAGGGCTTTATCTGTGTAATATATATATATATATATATATATATATATATATATATATATATATATATATATATATATATATATATGTGTGTGTGTGTGTGTGTGTGTGTGTGTATGTGTGTTTAATCGGAAAATGATGCCATTTCTGACCTTAGGTTTTTGGGCGGGACTAGGAAAGAAATGTGGACTTCCACTCAAGAAAGATAAAAGATACCGAAAAGGCTCCCGAAGAAAATTGGCCTAAAGAATAAATATGAAAGAATTTTAAAAAAAGAGATGACCCTGGAATGGAAAAATGGCAAAAACACCTACGACCCGACCTGACAACATTAAATACAAAAATACCTAACTATCCTGAAACTTATGAAAACAGGTGATTAAATTGTTAATAAATTCAATGTAAAACTGGAAAGGATGATAATTTGCAATATGACAATCTTTAGTTCAGGCGTTTTTCGAAGAGATTCTTTGTTTCTGTTACATTCTGTTGCAATAACAATAAATCAATTAATTGCATATTTTGCATTATAATTGAATATATAAAGTTACAAAGAAAACTCACCCACATGAATATTTTGATGTAGTTAATCTCTTAAGTGGGAATATCGATAATGAAGCACGGATGTATTTTCGACTAATATCTGTCTAAACTGTAAATGTGGACATGAGTATTGCTTTAATTGTTCTGAGATTGAACTATGATTGTTCAAGTGAAACGCAAGACTTCTCGTCATCATAATTGTTGTAAAACCAACATAGGCATTAACATTTTTATCAGAGACGCAATCAACCAAAGAACGTTTAAATTGATATACGATGTTGGTATTTTGTAAGGTGCTAGTTGACAGAAAAGAAATTAATTTATGGACACGAAAGGATTAAAACTAAAATAAATAGACATAATATATCTAAATTATTTAACCAAACATGCTTGAATGAAATGTGCAATGCTGGTAAGAAGATAAACGAGAAGCAGTAAAAAAAAAATCGAACGACTAAATTATGAAATCGCTAGAATGATGAAGCGAAAAGAGGACTAAAAATTGGATGGAATTCAATGGAACAAAATCTAATGAAGGAAAATAATACAGTATTAAAAGAATCTACTGGAAACTAGCATCAAAAGACAATAATCTAAGGAGAGTTGGTTCTCTGTGTCGCACCAGAAGACTTTTCTCACCTGAGTCCATCCTTCAAATCTACAAATCAACCATTCATCCTTGCATGGAAGACTATTGCTGCCATATATGGTCTGGTACCCCTTCTGTTTGTCTCAAGGTCCTTGATAAAATCCAGAGACGGATATGCAATGTAATAAGCCCTGATCTGGCATCTCGTCTGGAATGGCTAAAGATGCATTCCAAAAGCAAAGTAGAAATAAACATGAAGACATCATTAAAGACAAATAAAATATCAATTATCAGTATGGCAGTGAATGCTGGAGAATCTTCTCACAGATAAATAGAAGATATGAGAACAGAGATGTGGATCTATAAAAGGATGTTGAGAATATTATGGACGGAGCACATAGCCGAAGAAGGAGTATTAAAGAAAATGGAAACAAAAAGGACATTTAGAAACCGAAAGAGACATTTGAATTTACTAGGATACATTACGAGGAAGGAAGGTTTGGAAAATCCGACACTCTTATGATATATCAAAGAAAAGACGAACAGAGGAAGGCAAAAAGCTACTGACTACATGAAGAGCTTGTCGGAACGTTGGGTGATAGGCTTGTCAAAGGGACAAACATTGTTAAATGCTACAAGGGATAGGAGGTTGTGGAGAGCCATGATCACTCACGTCCTGCAGCGATACGGCATATAGAAGAAGCAGTCTTCCAAAATGACTGAGAATGATCCACACAGAAACAATCTTGATATTTTTCAAGACGAAATAGTCTGCACAAATATCCTTTTTATGCTGTGATCAATTCATTTTTAGATTTGCCTTTCATTGTAGTAAAGAGTTAATGAAAACGGTTAATGAAAACTCATACAGGATAGACTATCAAAAGTGTAATGTGCTAAGCTAAAATATAACCCAAAGAGCCGTAGTTAATGAGCTCTACTTACATAATCACATAAATTAATTTTATTTTTTAATATTCACTAGGCATATGCAAAATACTATAACTGTCAATAAATAGCATATTTTTAAAAAAACATCTTTCGGTCTAAACTACATTTATTTCGTCTTGGTGTTTACCTGTAAATGGAAATATTACTCCCTGAAGATGACAATTTGTAATTGTCGAAAGTACTAGGCTCAGAAGGATCATTAATTCCATTTAACAACAATTCAGCTATAAGGATCGCGTTATTCGAAGAATTGATAGTAAGTTAATTAAGTGCTGTTAGCGAAGTGATTTCGCGATTAATCACATTAACATTGTTAATTAATTCTTTGTATAGTTACTTCTTTATGATATACAAAATTGTATATGTGCAAAATTGTGACTTACATAGTAACGTTTTTATTTTGAGAACAAAAGTTTTCGTTTTTAGTAGGGAAAATATTATGCTTCAAATATCAATCGTTTTATCATTTATGACTCACCAGAATAAACTAATCGATTTCTGCCATCTGTAACATGATTATGTTGTAATGTTTCTTATCGTGTATCTGTAGAATTGTTTTACTCGATCACTTTGACGTAATAAATTATTGTCGGTCTGTTCATTTCAGACATTAACTTCCTCGTTCTTGATGTTAAATGTTTCACATCCGTTGTCAGCATCAAAAGCAAAAAAAGTCGAATAAACCCACTGTATTTCCTTTCAACATCAGTCCCCTGGAAGTCTGGTGGCTTCTTTCAATTCTACCCAAACTTCTGTTCCTTATGATTTTAAAACTGCGAAAAGTTGCAACGTGACGCGTGTGATCGATGGTTTGTGAGTGAAGTGGGTAGCTGTAGAACAGAGTTTTATTGTCCAAATAGAAAGTTGAGTGACAATTTAAATCTTGGGCTTCACTAAAGTGGTTCAAAATTTGATCAGGCAACCAGTTTTCCCCTTTGAGCTTACAACTGCTTATATGTGTCCCCTGCACACATTTCGTTCCTTTAGCCATTAGATACTGTTAGCCTCACTCTGAACAATAATAACTTTGAGATGAAAAGAGATTTACTCGTACTTGTAAAAAGGACATTTGTAGGAAATTGTATTATTTGTTTGTCCGAAAATTCAGCGTTTGGGTGTTTTTCCTCTGTTGATAACGAGAACCAGTGTGGTGATCCGAACCTTAGAGTTCTTAAATTAACATCATACTTATTATAAAACCCAGGTTGTGTGTGTGTGTGTGTGTGTGTCTGTACGTTTATATATTGGATCGGATTTCCTACATTTTTCAACCGATTTCAACAAAACTTCACAGAACTACGTAAAATTACCTTGCGGTGGTTCTGACAGCGCCAAAAATTGGAAAAACACAATTGTTTTTGCACGAAATCAATTTGAAAACAAGATCAAGAGGCATCGCGAGAATGAAAGGGGGACAACTCATATCGAGTTATACTTATTATAAAACCCAGGTTGTTTGTATGTGTGTGTGCTCGTTTATATATGGGATCGGATTTCCTGCATTTTTCAACTGATTTCAACAAAACTTCACTTTTTGGGGGCAGGTAGTATTTCTTATTGTCTTGCACACTTTTTTCTTTATTTTTACATTCAGAATGCTTCCATTTACAAGACAATTTTTTATAACAAAATTCTATTCAATCAGTAGACTCATAACGATTGAAAACAATGTTTTTGTTTGAGTTTGGGTTTGACCAATTCGTAAAGAAAACAAAAAAAAAAACAACAAAAAAAACTAATTAAGACATGCGTGTCAGTCAACCTTAAACAATAATCTTCGTCAATTTTATTTTTTAGTCTTTATGATGGTCGATACTTGATCTATCTCTTACTGTTACATCCCCGCGCAACGCCGGGCTCTACTGCTAGTCGCATATAAAGAGTTAAAACAACGACACAGAGTTAAAACTATTCTTCATCATTGGACGAATATTTTTCAAAATATTTGTTTAACGAAAGAAATAGCTAACCCATGTAATTTTTTTACAAAATGTATCACACGATTTCGTAAGATTGTTTTCTGCTAGTGGCACCCGAATCTAATGACTACAACTAAATATTATTGTAACTAATGTGTAAGTTATAAATTTCTATTACTAATAGACATAGCTATAACAATCACGCTGGTTGAAGTTAACGGGACATTTTACTGGAACGACGGCTGATGGCAAGCTTAAGATGATCGTGGCCTGGGCTGGCTGATCGGCTGCTGCGAACAGTTACTACAATATGCTCTTCCTCTTCTCTCGGACCGAGCAGGCCGTCGGTATTTACCAAAGAGTTTCGGATACGACACAAGGTCAGTTTGTGCCGATCTATTACGCACATACGTACATACAAAAATACAAATCACATACAACGCAAAGCATTCATTGGTTAATTAATCATGACTACATTATTATAGACAATTTACAAATCGCAGCAATGCGACAATTTTGTAATCGCTCTATTTTTATGTAGTCAGTTTTGTGCACTTTTGGGAGAAACGGATCACAAGCTTTCTTAAGTCTCCCCAAAGCTCGCTTGCTGATTGGTCTATGCCAACCAATCAGATCGTCTGCACGTGGAGAATATTTCTTCCCGCTCAGCGATCTGGAGCCTATATTCACTTATTTAAGCAAGAATTTTTCTTAGCTAATTAGTGAGAATTCAGCTGCCAAACGAATCCACGACAGTTGAAACTATGCGCCAACCTTCTCACTCACACACACCACTCACATCCTGAACATACCTTATACACTCACATAATCTTTTCTTACACGGCAAATCTTTTAAGAGCAGTCATTATGAACATGAACATTATTCCAGTGAACTTTGAAATACTAAAATAACAGTTAAAGAGAGACAACTCTTGTTTATTTCAACCTTCTCTTACTTAAACGCATGCTTTCTTTCACATCGTTGTTTGATATTGTACATCTTGTTAAATACATATTTTATGTGTAACAATGTCTTTTGCTTATCCTTTTTTGCATCAGCCTTGTTTTCTAAAGTTAAATTAATTTTGTGAAGTCCGCCACATTTCATTGGTGACCCCGACGTGATTAGAAAGCCCGGTGTGATCACTGTCTACTATTTTATCAAAGTTCACATAAAGATTAGTTGGCTTGTATTTGTCCGTTATTCAAAGAAGGCACCAATATTTCACTGCTGCCCCATTTTGAAACACAAAATTTCGCCAGTGAACCTGGTAAGAGAATTGTGTGAAACGTCCTGGAATCAGCATATCAACTTGGTACGAAAAATGTTTTCGCCACCACGTGCGAATATTCACGCGACTCAACATGGCAGTCCCAGACAGTGACGGAGCTGCTGATCTAAAGTTAAATTAATGTGGTGGAGTCCGCCACAAGTTATTTAACGCGGGGAGCCGGAACGCATATACACGGGCCAGTCAAAATTTACCCAGCTCCCGGTTACGCAGGATCAGGCGCATAGCTAGTCAAGGCCGCGGAACAGATACTACAATATGCTGAGAACTTCTGGATTGCGACCGGGTCGACCTGTCCCCTTCCATTCCGTCTCTGTGTGCTGATTTTATGACGAGGGAGCATTAATAGATTTACGGGTTTTGAGGCTACATTCCGGTTGCGAATGAACAGTCGTAAAGTAACTTTAAGTCACGATATATAATGTAAGTGAACATCACGTAACCAAGAGTAGGAAAGAAATAGTATTTGCATCAGGTTACAGTTGAACCATATCGCCGAAACACAATATTACTATTATACTGTTTTAGGTTACAGCGAAGAGTTCTGTTCGCTGAAACGGAATAAAAACAGATTAGCATGAACCTACGATAAAGTGCTCAATTTTCTTTACAAATTTCTCAAAAATGGTAGACATCTTCAATTTTACTGACAACACACACACACACATTAGGTAACTTCAATACTTCGCTAAAAAGCATACTCCGATGAAACTTGATAAACAATTTTTTATCGTCTAAATGTTTGTTATTATTAAGAGGAAAGACCAAAGTATTTTTTCATTATTTTTTTTTCATTTTTTTTATCTTTGCTAACACGTCCAAAATTTTTGTCAAAAATCTTGTTTTTTTTGAGTCAGCAAAATCGCCATAAAATCGATCATGTCAGCCATGTGACAACTTTGTAAACAAAAGCGAAATTCTCCGTTTAAAAATCTTGTAAAATTCAATTATACTTTTTAAAAAAATTATTTGAGGAAAATTAGAAAATTTAAAATTTACTTAATGCAATTGGAAACATACATACATACATAATTTTTAGCAGAAAAACACTTAGTTGAAAATAAGAGAAGCATGTCTAATCGTGGTGATTGGTTTTAGAGGTGTAAACTGACGTTTATGCCAGGGAAATTTATCGAACGGAAGGACAGAAGTGACAGTATTTTAGAATTTCAAGTGATCACCTTATTTTACTATAAAATAATTTTTAAACTTAAATACTTTCAAAAGTCTAATATTTTATTGATTTTTTTCAGGTACTTTTTAACGAAGATGTCCAAAGCCTGCACTGTTTCCGTCCCTAGAATTGAATCTAAAAAAAGAAAATAATTAATAATTGTAGTATGCCTCTCGCTGAGAAACACTAAATTAATTATATTTAAAAAATGAAAATAAAATATTTAGTGAAATAGCATGTAAAAAAGAAAATTAAAAATTTTAAAAATGTGACGATAATGGTCAGTCAGAGAATTTGAAACGTGCTAGCCAGAAGGAAAGCGAATCGATTTCTTAAGGCCTTTCTCTTAAAACACGTGACCTATTATTTCTGAACCGTGCATCCATAGTTTTGGAGAAAACTTGTTTAATACGTTTTTTTGCATATTAAAAAATATTTCAAAAATAGTATCGTGTCGCAGATTGTAATAAGATTTCAAATTTACGATCTTCATCTTTCAAACAGATCTTTTTATTAGGTTGGTGCAAAAATAATGACGTAATAATGTCGTTTTTTGACGTATTTTTTAACGTCAAAAAATGACATTATTACGTCATTATTTTTGCACAAACGTAATAATAACAGCATTTCCAAGAATATACGGATTCAAACTTAATTTTATCACATTTTGTATTTAAAATTGGAAAAAAGAAAACAATTCTTGTAAAAATTAATTTTTCATCGGAAAAATATTTTGGCTTCAGACAATAGTGCCCTTAATATGTATTATTCATAAAAGCCATTAAAAGCATTTTAATTAAATAATGCCTTAGTTCTATTGGGTTTTGTATTTTAAATTCAGAGCTGATTTTGGGGTAACATCGTATCGAAATTTATTAAAAAAATCGTTGATTTATATTCTTGAAAGGCTCCTGCTTTTAACTAATATAATCACAAAATTACACAGAAGTCGAGTTTTCGAGTTTTCATAAAATTAAGTAAAGGTGTGCGTGTCTGTGTGTGGGGGGGGTACCAGATGTAAAAAATTATTTTTACCATAACTTTCTAAAAACAAACATTTCTAAAATAATTTCCTTCATTTGTAAATAAGTTCCAAAATTTTCTCTAAAATCCGAGAATTATTTGATTTTTGCAAGAATTTCCAAATTAGTATGTTTTTCAATTGAAAAAAAGCGCTAGAAAACTAATAGTAAATATTACGTGACTGCTGACGTAAAAAAAAATGATTTTTAGCCAAAGTTTCAAACGTGCTAGAAAGGATTAAAAAATTTACAAAAATAATTGAAACATACTATGGACTTTCCTCTTAATAATAACAAACATTTTGACGATAAAACTTTGTTTTTTTTTTAAAGTTTGGGTCATTTTTTTTGCGAATTATTTAAAATACCTATAAAAAAAGCTGTATTTCAATCAATATAAATCTAGTTTTAAATACACCAAAGTATTTTGCTTACTGGTTATAGTAAATTTATTCCTTTACCTTTGAATTAAAGCTAAAAAGAGCCCTTCAATTACGATTTTTCATTTTTAAGATTAATTTTTAAACAGTAATTTTTAAGAAATAAAACATTAATAGTAAATAAAATTAAAAGTTGAAAAACGGAAACATTTTGTTTATATAATTGATATGAATAATCAAGAGTCGTTTCCCTTTATTTTATTACTCTCCTCTTTGAGAGAGATATTTCTCTTTACTGGGACTATAAAAGGACACTATACGCAAAGCTTGTATCCTCAGTTGAATAAAGCTTCCTTAAAACCTACACCTGCGTACTTTTGTCATTGCAATAATTATCCAATAAACATAATCCAACAATTTCGGATTAGATTACGTCACACAAAAAACGTTGTTAAGAAAGAACAGATTTTAAATAAGTTGCTACCAAAAATGAACGTTCTTTTACGTAACGTCTTTAAACCAATATATCTGTTAATATATTCAATTAAATTATCTAACCCCCGATAAGCGGATTAAATCTGCGAAACTTGAAGTCGGGAAGATAAGTTAATGAATTTTTATTTTGTTATTAGTTACTAAGATTATGCAGGGAAAAGCACCGAGGACATTTCCTTTTTTTTTTTTTCTTTTAAATGCACGATCATTATAAAACTAATACAACAGATTATTTGAATTTCATAGGTGTAAGTCATTTGTTCTAACCATAGGACAAAACTTGTCAGTCAAACAGTTTTCAAATTTGGTCCCCCCGATTTTAGTATTATGTATTTTTTACGTGTTTTCCCATCATTATCAGGCTTCAAATATCGTTGACAGTAAAGAATATTGTCAAATCGGTTGCAGCCTTTTAGAAAACTTAGCCAGAAAACAACACCATTTCCTACACTGTATTTTATCTAAAGAGGTTGATAATGATAAAATTGTCGCCAATCAGGGTATGAGTTGCGCTGAACTGAAATAGACAGCTGTATAAACATACAGAAAGCGGAAAAGCAAATTATTGTTAAAGTTTGACCTAAAATAATATAAAAACACTTTAGAAGAGCGTTGAATAAAATAACTGCAAGCGTACGATGCTTAAAAGCCTGTAGCAATATTTAACGGCCAGAAAAGTCGATCAGACATTAAAGCGTTGGGTGAAAACAAGTCTTTAAATCATTCAAAATAAGATATCTTTTTAAAGAAATGCGAAACCTGATATCACTGTATGATATATTGGGTTGGACAAAAAAAAATCTGTGTTTGTTGCTAGATAGAATTAGGGGATTCTGTGTATGTGGTGGATTGGATGAGAGTTCTCTCCTATGAGCGTATTCCGAAGAACTAAACGATTGATTCGAACAAGTATAGTTCTTTTTTGGATTAACTAAAGACAGTTGTAAAAAAACAAAACAAAAAAAACATTTGAATTTGGGTCAAAGAACATAGGATTCATCTGGATAGTTCTAGACTGCATGTTTCTTTGATAACTAAGCAAATATTTGACGATTTGAATATTTGATTTTTTCACTCATCTATTGACTTTACCAGAAATCGCACCTTTGTCACATCATTTATTCCATTGTTTACGGAATTCTCTTACTGAGAAAAATTAAATTTCCTGGAAGACGTCAAAACGCATATGGACCAGTTCTTTGCTGAGAAAAAGCAAAAATGTTATTGAAGGATGGAATTGTGAAGATTTTTGAAATATGACAGAATGCGGTAAGGATACTGTTCAATAAAGTTAATGCAAAAAAATCTCTCAGGGTATTAATAATTAAAAAAAAAATATTGTCATATTATTATTTACTTAGAGTTCTTAAAACGCGATGAAACATTAAATGCGCATTTAAATGCCCAGCAGCGGCAACGTGTCCATAATATTTTGGTCGTTAACAGGAAATATTTTGTTCTCCTCCATGACGACGCAAAGCCACGTACAAAAATATTGGAACTGTTCTGTTTTTTTTATTAGGCCATATTCAGCTGATTATTATATTTTGCGATCGTTGCTTTGATGCGGAAAACTTTCTTTAATGAAAACCAGATTCAAGTATTCGTCGAAAACCTTTCCATATCAAAACCTGTGAAATTTTACTCAGAAGTTATCGAAGTTTTCGTGTATGTGTTTTTTTTTTTGTATTTGTTGTTGTGCCTGAATGTGTGGGTGTTTGTGTGTGTTTTGGTTGGATGAATGTTTTTTATACTATTATAATCCCGCATTTTTTCGTCCAGTTAACTTGTGGAATCTTCCACAACAAACCAGCCTTACCTCTTTTTAGGAAATGCACTCTTCCTATCTGGTAAGTAACATCCTACTTTCATACAATATAAGAAGTATCCATTGTTCAATCACCTCCAATCTTGCTTGCTGATTGGTCAGTTCCGACCAATCAAACCGCCTGCACGCGACCAATCTGTTTTTTCCGCGTTCTCCGTTTGAGCCTCCCACGTGGTACACGACCATTATATAAACCTAACACGTGTAAACTTCCTTGAGTTTTTCTTTCCATCAATCTCTCTCGCACGTATCATTCCTTGTTACCAAGTGCCATGTTACCAAGTGCCAAGATGTAACCTTCAGGAACTCCCGTCTTAGTCATTGCTGACCAGACGTTAAAGACAATTACCAACATTCAGGAACTCTGAAATCACTCCTGAACTTTTACCAACTTTACAATTCACAATTCCAAACTTTCTTAATATGAACTCCGGTACAACTAATACCTAATCAAAGGGACACGACTCTCTCCTACCTTTTCAGTTCGCATGCATGTACATCAAACATTAATAAATCTAATTGTTATGTTTTGGAATCATTCAGTTCAGTTTTGTATTTTATTCTATGTGCTATTTACGTCAAGTATAAATTGCATTGCGTTCACGCATTGTCCTTAATCTCATCTTTCTTAGCCATTACATATATTGGTAACTCAATCACTACAACGATGATAATACAACTGCTACATATTTAGTAATTCCGTCGAGAATAAACAATAATGGTACCCTATCGCTACAAACTGATGATTCTGCCACATTTAGGGATTGTGGGTTTTTTATTACTAACCTTATTTTGTTTTGTTTTCTTGTATATAGTATTAATTCATATTGTAAATAATCATTGGGGCTTTTAAACTGTTGTTTTATCCCCCCCGAGTTTGAAATGTACATATGGGGACTAGTTAGTATTTCATAGAGACAGTGAGGTATTATGGTGGATGTAATAAGAAAGGTAGGAAAGAATCTGTTGTTTTGTTGGTAGGACTATTGTTGGTATGTCTGTTTGAGTGTTTGTGGCTAGCAAAGTTTAGAAATTAAAACAGAAGGAGACCGCCCTTTTCACCAATCCCCTTTTTGGCCTTGTGACACATTTTGTACAATCGTACGAATAAATATCGATACCAGCGAATATATAACTGATTAAAATGTAACTGTATTTTATTTGTGGAAGAGCAAAAACGGAAGTTATTTATGACTCACTCTATAACTGACATATAATTATGACACATATATGACATATCACATATGACTCACAATTATGACATATTTATGACTCACATATAATTATGGTAAAGCAATGCTTGTTCGTTTTATGCTGCATCGAGCATGTCTCGTTTGACGATTACAAGGAATTTTCTCATTACGCAATAGTGAGAGTAGGTTGTTAGTAATTACCCGAGGGGCGAGTCTATTGTTACGGACAGTAAAGAAACAGAAAAAGTCACACACTTTATTATATATATACTTCTTAACTGAAGTATTAATAATTATATATATATATATATATATATATATATATATATATATATATATATATATATATATATATATATATATATATATATACTGCAGGACAAAATCTCTAACCCTGATCATTTCACCAAATGTGGCATCGGTGGTATTGAATCCTTTCTGATGCAATTACAGTTCAGATGGGTCGTTCCTTGCAATTGATGGTGTAGAGAATTTTGATGTTTTCTATTAATATTTGTCTGATGTTAATAATTTTACTTTGGTCGTTCATGGTGTGCTCGTCGATATATATATATATATATATATATATATATATATATATATATATATGTATATATATATATATATATATATATAAAAATCCGTGGTTAAGTAATCCAAGTAGCTCATATTAATATAAAACATTAAAACTGATCCAGAAAAGAGAGCTCAAATATATTTATTATAGAGCATATAAGTGAATTACAAAAATGAAAAAAAAAAGAAAAAAACAAAAAAACAAATTACCCCATTCAGATGGGCATTTCGTCCCCGGCAGATTCTCCCTGGGATTTGGCAATGCAAATATATATTATATATATTATATATTTTCTTTAACAAATGTATCTTCATTGACAAGTCCCAGGGAGAATCTGCCGATGACGAAATGACCATCACACACGCACGCGCGCGCGCGCACACACACACACACACATGTATTGATACATGTTTCATTAAATAATATAGACAAGTGTTGTCTATTTATTTTGTGTATATTCTTTTCATATCGTCTGATAAGCTTAATAGCATTATTATTAAAATTAGAAAGAAAATCACAATATTGATACATATTTTTTTAATCCTATCTAAGCTTTCGGCTTACATAAGCCATTATCAAAGATGACAATTACATTACAATATATTAAGCAATACACGGACAAAATATTAATGATAGTCGGTTTTTGTTTACATGGAAGATGCAATCACAAATCAGATGGGCTAGTCATGTTATTAGAATGAGTGATGAGCGGATACCGAAAATCCTCATGTGTAGCAAACTTTTTCATGGTAAATGTAATGTAGGCCGTCCTTGGTTACGCTTCAAGGACACGCTTAAATCCCTATAGAAGAGTTCGAAGTTGCTGTTGAAAACCGAGGAAACTGGAGAAATACCTGCTACCGAGGTATAGCTAACTTTGAAATGAATAGTCTAAACGATCCGAGAGAATTAAGAACCAACACTAAAACTCGGGCTAATACATCAGCCCATATGACGGCAACCCTTCAGCATGTCCCTCGTGTGGATTTGTTTGCAAATCCCATGCAGGATTGTTGCTGTCTCATACAAAACATAAGCAGAAAAACTGAAGGACATTCTTATGTCGTAAACGATGGTAGAGTCCATCATATATATATATATATATATATATATATATATATATATATATATATATACGTGTATAAGCAGAATCCATATAAATTACACAAATTTACAACTAATTTTTTTAAAGCTACACTCTGTACTATTCAATTCTTGATCATTCCCAGATAGTCATAAGAAAAGTGACATAATCTTTGTTAAAAATACTGAAATGTAGTTTCATGCACAGCTTCGTTAATAATCTGAGACGATTTACCATAAAATGGAATGGTATAAATATGAATTATATACATTCATCCCACATGAAAGGCAATAAGAGAATTGTCAGTCTTAATTTTTCTCAGTTTAGGCATAGGTCATGTGTAATCATTAGAGAAATACGAGTTGCCTCTCGCTCTTTTGCCCGCAAATGCTCACGCTGTTTTTTTCTGCCGTTCCAGCGCTGCTGCTCTTTGTTGATTTATTTATTGCTGTTCTCTCTTTTCCTTGTATTCATAAAAGCTTTATTGTATGCACAATGTGAAAAGACAAATTATAACTTCAGACTACATTCATACGGTTTAAAAGTGGCGCAATGGTTGCAATAGAAATTCATTGTAAATTGATCCCCCCCCATTATGGTATTTACATATTTACTCACTTCAGTCTCTAACATATTCGCGAAGATAAGATTTAAAAAAAATTAACCGCCTGACAACAAACGACTAAGTATTTACATAGTCCCCGCACTGTAGATGAGATGTGAAACAAGGTCTCTATCCGAAAAAAAAAGTCCTGACTGAGTCACATATTTCCCGAAGATGAAGGTATTGTCAGTCGCAAAGCAGACAGTGAATTGTCTGACTCTAAACGACTAAGTATTTACATAATCCCCGCACTGTAGATGAGATGTGAAACAAGGTCTCTATCCGAAAAAAAAAGTCCTGACTGAGTCACATATTTCCCGAAGATGAAGGTATTGTCAGTCGCAAAGCAGACAGCGAACTGTCTGACTCTAAACGACTAAGTATTTACATAGTCCCCGCACTGTAGATGAGATGTGAAACAAGGTCTCTATCCGAAAAAAAAAGTCCTGACTGAGTCACATATTTCTCGAAGATGAAGGTATTGTCAGTCGCAAAGCAGACAGCAAACTGTCTGACTCTAAACGTCTAGGTATTTATCTAGTCCCATCATTGTGATAAGATGTGGAACAAGGTCGGGATTATTGTGAGACATCCGAGCGTGCCCACTCGGGCTAATTGTTAAAATTTACCCCTCCACCGCAAAAGCGGGTTTAGGTACATTTTGTCCGTTTTTCTCAGTCGAGTTTCTGTTCGTAGAAAGAACCCCGATAGAATCTCCCTCTGCCCGAAAACAGAGGTTTTATCAGTCGCAAACCAGACAGCGAAGGTATTTGCCTATGTATTGCCACTGAGACGGGATGAGATACAAGGTCAAGCTTAACGGGAGGAAACTGAGCGCTAACACTCGGGACACTGCTCGAAATTTTACCCATTCATCACAAATGAAAAGAAATCCTCGAAGATAAGATTAAAAAAAAAAGACAGATTTTAATTTGAAAAGGTTACTCGTAGTCCAGGTATAATAGTGCAACACGTTAGTCAGTTGTCCTAGACTTTCAACACCGAGGCTGATCGATGAAGATCTCTTCGATCACAGGCCTGCCCTATCCCATGTTGTGATTTAAGTTTGATCTTAAGGATGCCAATAGCGAATCGTCATAGGTATCCTAGTGCTGGGCTGGTCCAAGCAGGGCGAAGACGTCCAGAGAAAAAATAACACTGAAATAAATTGAACGAAAATACTCCTTTTAAATCAGTCTCCCGTACAATAATTGGTTTATATCAGAGTTCGAATGCAATTAATTATCAGCCCAGCCCACATCTAAATCGGAAGTGATACTATCGTCGACCTGGCAAAAATCTGGTTTGCTGTTGTTGGTAAAGTTTGGCACAAGGCTGAAGTCAGCGGCTTCTCTTATCTCTTCTGTCCGTCTCTGTCTTTTCTGCTCCGACTGGTTTTTCTTCTGCCGAATTCGCTTCGCCCATTCGTATTTATGGACATAATATTGAGAAATTCCCTTCTCCCACTCTCTCATATCATTACCTTTCACTAAACCTCCTCAGTGAGCGTGGATGGCTTATCTACCACCCCCGCGTCTCGAATCACTTTCGATCAGGAGAATCAACTCCAAATTCGTTGTTTACGAAAATGAAGTTTTCGCTTTACAGCTTGAATTTGCAGCTGTGTCTCAATCAACATTGCCCTCTAAGTCTGGCTCACTTTTCCATTGTTCAAACTGTTCGACATACAATTCAAGTCGTTTAGGTGTGAATTAAATTCCCAATTCTTCCCACGGGCTTTTGGTATTAACCATTTTCTTTTCAATGTCTCTCAACACACAGGGACGAATTTGTTCGCAACAGATCGTTAGGTCTCGAAGCAGGATTTAACCTCTATCTGCAAAGAACTGACTTTATCTAAGATGAGACCCCGAACAATCTCTCTCTATGCCGCGCTTTCTTTTTGTCTCTCTACGGTTCACTCTCTCTCTTTCCGTTTTACTCTCTCTATCCCTCTCTCTTTATGATTCCCTCTCGGCATCTGTGATGCCAGGCGAGACACACACCACATATAGGTACAAGCGTATAAATATATATATATTCTTGCGGGCACGCACACATATACTCACACAGATATCGCGCACAGTGAAGTGTCAAACCAAATTGTTATCGGGTCTAAGAGAATGATTTAGCTAAGTAAGAATTAAATAGAATTCATATGATTCTGTTGCCTAACATACGAATTACCGTATTTTCCGCCTTACAAGAGGCCATTTTTTCCTAAAAAATCACCTGAAAAATATGTGTGCGTCTTCCAAGACGAATGTAACATGCAGGTTGAAGTAAGCTTAGGCGGTCATCTAATTGGCTTGATTTGTAGGGACGTGGATTTGTATGTTGAGTCATTACACCATAATTTTTGCTAGCTATCTAATTTAACCTTTTATATGATATAACCTCGGTGCTTAGCTGTTACAAGTATTTCCAAGACTATAAACCTTCCTGGAGCCGAGCCACAAACTCAGACATGCTCTGTTTACTTGCAGCGGCGGGAGCCTTTCTGCTCTTGTCTAGAATGTCATTGTCATGCAAACAAAATCGGACGAGTGATTAATATAAACAATACGTGGCGCCAGTATGTGAGGGACGCATGGTGAATGTGTAGGAGAATGACTTTTTTTCTTAAAAATTTATTTCCAATATTAGGGTGCATCTTCCAAGGCGCAGCGTCTTGCAAGCCGAAAAATACGGTACTTTAGTAATTAAAGAAGTTGACACTAGTTTAAACTAAAGTTTATTTTAAACTAGTGTCAACTTCTCAATTACGTTTATTTGATATTTGGATTTGATCCTGCTTAAAGAAAATTGAAAAAATCTTCAACACATTTATCAAGACTTACTTCTCTATATAATATTTTCAATAGACAGATCATAATTAAAACTTGTATTTAACGTGGTACAATCAACTGCTTTATGTGGCTCAGTCATCTTTCTGATTTATGGTGTAATGTATACATTTTTGACCCAAACTTGAATTCAAAATATTTTGAAACTGTTTTACGGTGACAAAAGTTATTATTTATATTATTGTGGTACCGTAAGTAAAAACTGATTACGTAGAGTGTAAAGTTAGGAAAAACTGGATTCCTGGTTATGCTGACCAACATGGTGAGTGTTTATACGCCGAGATTATATGGGTGAGAAGGAAAGATAGGAAGTCGCAAGCACACTGCTGCATTGCTCACACGGAATCGACACTGCCTATTTTACAAGTCCAGCTTTAATAATTGATGATGCTGGCCGTTCAGCCTTGGATGTCGGATGCAGGTGGGAACGTTAACGTGAAGGATGTGCTCGACAGCTGGAAAAGCGGCCGCACCAACAAAAGGCGGCTTGGCCGTGTCGTTAGCCACTGGTAGATATCCTTGGTGCCTTCTACTGCTCTGCTGTGTTCCAACCTTTTCACTCTCAACCTCTGCCCTTGCCTCACACGAGTCAAGTGCCTTCTGCAGGGAACTAGATAGGAGAAAGAGAGAGAGAGAGAGAGAGAGAGTGAGAGAGAGAGAGACGAGGGGAGAGTCAAGTGCCTTCTGCAGGGAACTAGATAGGAGAGAGAGAGAGAGAGAGAGAGTGAGAGAGAGAGACGAGGGGAGAGAGAGAGGTAATGAGAGAAAGAGAGACAGACAAAGACACGCAGAGAGAATTTTTATGGGTAAAGGAGGTGTTGTGCTGAGTCTAACTGGAAATGGGTGACAGCGGCACGGTGGGAGTAATGCGGAGAGTTAAGAGCAGGTGCAGCAGAAATATTTAAAGATGGCTCGTCAGACTCTGCTAGGCACATTATAATGGTATATTCATTATTATTATCATGTTTATTTCGATCGTTACAATAATACGGAATCTATCATAATATTCAAACTATCGTAATATGAAACATTCCAAATTTAATTCGTATAATAATGAAAAAAAAATACCATCATGCTGCAGTAGCACTGAACATTATTACAGCTCTTATTATAATTATAAACCTTATATTCATTATTATTAACATTATCTTTATCAAGTGTTAAAATGTAGAGTAATTAGCCTTGGTTATATGTAATTGGAAGAAACGACCAACAAACTGGATTGACAAAGTTTTCAATAAGCAATAACATAAGAAAAAGCAGGGCAAAATAATATAAAGTGAGCAAGCAATATACTTACCAGAGGTTTTTTACCAAACAAGAATCCAGTCATGGAAGAAACCCCACATTTACTGGCTTTAGAGGAGGATAATAAACGAGTATAATGTGCTAGAGTATCTTTACACCATTGCCTGCAAATAAGAACGCACACATTGTAATTGATGTATATAATGTTATATAAAAGACAATAGATACACAGATTGCTATTAGAAAAAAAAATACTGGTATACACCATAATGCTTACTGAAGGTGCTCGGAAGATTATTAAGAAATAATCAAGATTGTAGAGTAATTGGCCTTGGTTAAATGTAATTGAAAGAAATGACCAACAAACACAAATGACAAAGTTTACAATAAACAATAACATGAGAAAGAAAAGAACAGGGCAAAAATAATATAAAGTGATCGAACAATATATGAAAGGCAAAGCAACAGTAATAATTATAATTATAATATTTATCATTATTAACATTATCTGTATCAAGATGCATCAAATGTAGAGTTAATTGGCCTTGGTTAAATGCAATTGGAAGAAATGCCTAACAGACAGAAATGACAGTTTCCAGTAAACGATAACAACAGAAAGAAAAGAACAAGGCAAAATTTAATACTAATCAAAGGGTGTGTGTGTATATATATATATATATATATATATATATATATATATATATATATATATATATATATATATATTCTTTTTTTGAACAGTAAAAAATATTAAAAAAATAAAATCTTCAGACACACTGGGTTGTAGATTAATATTCTTTCGTTTTTATTATCATTATTTCATTTAGATTCCTCGACTAGTTTCGGCCAACATGGCCATCATCGGGAGATTTGAGATTTATTAATATATATATATATATATATATATATATATATATATATATATATATGTAATTTAATTTAAAGAAAAACAGACCACTTTAAGGCTCCATTTCTAATAATTTATTTCACCAGAAAATTTTATTTTTCTCTGGATCTTCAGACTTCACTTTAAAAAGGGATATATATATATATATATATATATATATATATATATATATATATATATATATATATATATATATATATATGCTTGTGTGTGTTTTTGTGTATGTGTGTACAAGACAACGGTAGACAAAACAACGGTTTTAAGGCAAAACAATCCACAAAGAATGGTGTTAACACACAAAAGTGGTTACAGACAAATGATCGCAGTGTTCTGACTTCAAGATAAGACAGAACAAAAATATGGCGGATGTAGCCGAGAAATGGTCTATCTTATTAGCTAGGAAGAAATCCCAGCATGCATCTGTATGATTTATCTATAAACTTGGAGAAGGGGATGTTTTTGCAGTCATTCCTATCGGATTGTAACCGAAAGATATTTATAATGATTGCTGTCAGTGTGATAATAATGAAATATCATTGATAAATTTTATACGTGTTTACATTTGTTGTTTACCATTATATAAAATCGTTTTAGACGACAAACTTCATCATTTTTCTGATTACAATCCTCCTTCTACATTGTTATGATTATTACGATTATTATTATTTTCATCAACGATCTTCCGGACGCCATTGACTCCCAAGTAGGCATCTACGCGGACGACACTACAATTTACTCCTGCCTCAAAAACAAATCTAGTGTCGCTGACAAAACTAACCTGGCCGATTGTCGCGAAAAGGACCTCCAATCATGTTGAAACTTGACTAATGCATGGAATAATAATGCTACACAAAATGTACTTAGAACAAAATGTATTGAAACAAGAAAGTGTACACAATATTTACATATAGTCTTTTGTATATTCCTGGGAAGACCGTTCCTGGAGAATGTGTTGACTGAGTCGCAGTCGGGCAGAGTCTCTGGTTGAATCTCTTGATTCCTTCCCTCTCTTCCCGGTACCAACCATATCTATATGGTCGGTACTCCACTATGCAAATTAGGTGGATCCTACCACAACAAATCAGTTGTGAACTGGGGCAGGAATTGGCTGGTTAATTTTAACGTCTCAAAAGCAAAATTGCTCTCTATTTATCACCACAGAGATTCTTCCCTTCCCTACATTAGAATGTCTGACGCTCAACTTCCCGAGAGCACCTCTCTGCGGCTGCTTGGTCTCAACTTGTCTACTGACCTGAGATTGAACAAATACATTGAGTCAATTGCTTCGTCCAACGCAAGGAATGTTGGCTCCCTGAATTGCGCCATTTTTCTCCCCGGAATCGATCCTTCAAATTTACAAATCAACCATTCGTCCTTGCATGGAGTATTGCTGCCATATATGGTCTGGAGCCCCTACTGTTTGCCTCGGGGTTCTTGATAAGATCCAGAGACGGATATGCAATATAATTGGCCCCGATCTGACATCTCGTCTGCAGTCGCTCTCTCAGAGACGCGCCGTCGCCTCTCTCTTTCTTTTTTACAAATACTTTCATGGTAATTGCTCCGATGAGCTGCTTTTGCTGGTTCCCAGACTTCGCGAATTCATGCGTCCTACGAGGCTGGCATCACGCTCTCACCCTTTCACTGTTGAAACTTTTAAATGTAGCCGCGTCTTCTACTTCAATAGCTTCATGTCTCGCACCTCTCGCCTGTGGAACTCCCTTCCCTACTCCTGTATCCCTGATAGCTATAATCTCAAACTATTCAAATGTAATGTCAATCGACATCTCCATTTGCCTTGATCTATCCACTATCCTTCTCCTCATCCTTTCCTCTATCATTCCTATCTACTCTCGCTCCAAATCCTCTATAACCCCTTGCGTGCTAGTGGCTTCCCGCCTTGCTAGGGGTGAAATGCTTAAAAAATAATTGAGATGTTTCCTGTTTTTCTTTCACTCCTCGCTAGATGTTTGTGCTGAGAAAGTTATTTGAAAGTTGTTAGAAAATTATTTTGAAAGATTACTAATTGGTCACAGAAAGAGAAAAAAACTTTCTGAAAGTTTAATTGTACAACAAATAGCAACACATGTAGATAAGCGAGAGAAATACGATAATTCACCTGCTTTGAAAATTATGATAATTAACCTGTTTTGAAAATTATGATAATTCACCTGTTTTGAAAATTCATGCAAGCGTGCAAGCGTTCAGACGTGTACAGAAAACCTTATACGCAAATGCAAGCACCCATATAAACTTAATTACTCGTAATCTAGTATAATATAAAATAAAATTCCTCTCCAGTCTGTTTCAACGGCTAATTGTACACCGAGAGAATAAAAAGGTCTTGTTATGATGGAGAAAAGTTCTACTATTTGATCTGGTTTGGTTTGTTTTACGGCATATCAACTTCAATGAGTTCTGGGCATCTCGAGGTGGTGTAATGGTTAACAAGCTTATCTCGCTAGAACAGTTACGACTGAATAGTGAGTTCGATCCTAACTAGGTGCCCCATACACTTCAGCCTTGTGCCAGATCTAAGCTAAGCTTGGAAAATCACTATCAACTTCAATGGGTCATTTAATGCCAGCAAAACTTTTATTGTTGGTAATATTTTTTTTCTACTAATATTTTTTTCCAAAAATATATTGCTGGTAATAATTTTTTGTTTTACAAAAATATATTGCTGGTAATATTTTTTCTTCAAAAATTAATTGCTAGTAATAACCTTTTACAAAAATGTAGTGCTGGTATTAAAACCTATTTTTTCGTTTTCATACTGTTTTGACCTCAGTTTTGGGGCCAACTATTTGCTCATAGCTGGGACCCTAACAGGTGCTACCACCCCGGGTCAGGGTGGACCTAGGAACAACAGCAATTAAGACGTGGTTCCACGCTTCTCAAAACCTCTTGATCAGAAGCTTTGCTATTGGATGTCGTTTATTCTACTATTTGAGACAAATCAGAGGGGTTTTTTGGTTCACCACTGCTGTGGCCTGGTTTTGAACTCACAACACTTTGGGTCTAGTTGAGTTTTAAGTTCAATACCAGACCACAGCAGTGAAGATAGGTTAATTATAGGGTGCGGCAGAAATATCTCCAGCATCATGGTAAGACATTAGCTAGATGAAGACACTGTCATTAATGTCTTATCATTATGCGGAAGGTATTTCTGGGGGCTAAATGTGGTAGGTATTTCCGGCATGTAAATGTGGGAGGTATTTCTGTGATCTAAATGTGGGATGTGTTTATGGGAGCTAAATGTGTGAGGTATTTATGGGATGTAAATGTTGGAGGTATTTCTAGAAGCTAAATGTGGGGGGTATTTCTAGAAGCTTAATGTCGGTGGTATCTCTGGGTGCTAAATGTGGGGATATTTCTGGGTGCTAAAAGTGGGAAGTATTTCCGGCAGCAAAATATGGTAGGTATTTCTGGGAGCTTAATGTAGGTGGTATTTCCGGGATGTAAATGTGGGTGGTATTTATGTGAGCTAAATGTGGGAGGTATTTTTTGATCTAAATGTGATGGTGTATCTGGGAGCTAAACGTGGGGGTATTTCTGGGTGCTAAATGTAGGAAGTATTTCTGGTAGCTAAATGTGGGCGGTATTTCTAGGCGCTTTATGTAGATGGTATTTTTGGGATGTAAATATGAATGGTATTTTTGGACCTAAATGTGATGGTATTTCCTGGGAACTAAATATGGGGGCATTTTTGATTTTATGTGTGGGGGTATTTCTGGGCGCTAAATGCGGGGGATATTTCTAGGAGCTAAATGGTATTTCTGGGAGCTAGATGTGTGTTATTTCTTTGGAGCTAAATGGTATTTCTGGAAGCTAAATGTGGGATGTATTTCTGCCAGCTAAATGTGGGATGTATTTCTGCCGCACTCTGTACTTTCTGGAGCTGTACAAGAAACCGGATATTTTTCCGGCATCTTTAGCAAAAATGCAAATATATGAGTTACATTTGAGGCCTGTTATGACGCTTAAAGCAAGAATCCTAATTGAGAATACAACAGTTCGTCGGGACTGGATTAAATTTAGGGCCATTTACAATATTTTTTTTACTCCTGTTTTAATTCCCAAATGATGGAAACATTTCCTTTTTCTTTCCAAATTTAAAGATTACTCTTTAATCTTTATCAGCACTCTTCTCCTTTTAGCTCGAGTTTTGGGATACACATAAATGTTTATTTTAAATGGACGCAACTAGTGCACCTTTTTTTGACGTTTGTCTATGATACCATATCTAATTCATCCAAATGAATTGATAAACAAGAAATAAACGAAAGAATCGTTCATTTCTTGCTTACCAATTCATTCATGCTTTCCCTTGTTCTCATACATAGCGATGTTTTTTTTTTTTCGTATTTCATTCAAGTCTTTAGTAGCCTATTCCTCTTCCAGTTCATTCATTCTTTTATCCTGCGCTGTCATTTATTTCTTAATTCGTTTATTCCATTCATTCCTGTTTTTCCAATTAACTTTCACCAGTACTTTATCCCTTTCTCCTGGAGGCCATATTTGTCGTAATGACGGCTGTGGCATGCGCTTCCGTTGTGATGGCGTGTGTAGGATATCTTAACCGCTGACATTACGCAAATGGAAAAACACCTAATGCTGCCCACTAAGCAATTAGTCAACCATGGCACAAACCAAGCAAACAAGAGACCTAAAGAGTAATTAGCGAACCAGTCCATAAAAACAGTCAGACAGCGACCTAGATGAGCAAGTGCCCTGAGGCTGTAGAGGATTGACGGATTTTGAAATGTCGGAACGGTTTTGCCGGATGGCATATACACAATGGAAAGAAGAAGAGCAGCAGCAGCAGCCAAATAAAAAAAAAAAGAAAAAAAAAAAAGAAAAAAAAAAAAGAAAAAAAAAAAAGAAAAAGAAAAAATGGCTAGATATAAAGAGTAGGAAAGAAAAGAAGAATAAAAAAATGATAACTGAGTATGTGGAGTAGAAGGAAAAAGTATATGTGTAAAAAGTGTTTATATATATATATATATATATATATATGTGTGTGTATGTGTGTGCGTGTAATATATTATATATATTATTATTATATAAAGCGCGCAATATCAGAGATAGAGCTAACATATTTGGTTGGATTGATGTGAGTTTGTGACCTTGGGTCTCACACTTTTGCGATCATCAGACAAACAGTCTGACGATTGCAAAAGCGTGAAACCCAGACTCACAAACTCACATCAATCCAACCATATATATATATATATATATATATATATATATATATATATATATATATATATATATATATATATATATACCGGGAGTAACTGCAAAGTTGTTTTAAAAACACACTAAACTAATTGAGTTTCATTTTTCCAGTTTTTCAAACAAGATGTTTAATCATCTTGACACCATTTGTCGTGAGAATCACTGAAAAACTCCTTGAGTTATTCAGCTAGAAAGAGGAAAGGTTAAAATCATTTTTTGTCAGTCCCACTGTCTTCCCAAATGATCAATGGTGAGAGGAAATTGATCATTCAGGCTTTCAATAATGGTACCAACATTCATACTCAAGCTTCCGTCTTCAAGGTCCATTCAAGAACCATCAAGAGAACGGTAAATATTTTAAAAAAAGAGGGCGCAGTAGTGAGGAAAACCGGATCACGAGGTCACAACAGGAAGTGGGGTCATCATTTCAACTTAGAGCTAAAGAGATCGATTAGAAAAGATCCAGATCAATTCATAAAACGTTTGGCACGTGAGAGAGGAGTTTCAGGCCTGACAGTCTAAAAAGGAGTGTAAAAAGACTTGAAAAGGAAATCGTACGTGAAACCTGTAAGGCACCTTGTTATTTTAGGACAGAAAGTTAAAAGGTTAGACAGGGCGAGGATTTGCTTTATAATAATAAATACATTGAGCTCTTTTTGTGGGACAGTTTTAATATTTTATATAACTAGGATCCACTTGGATTATATAGCAACAGATTTATTACGTTCACTCTCTCCCTCTCTCTCCGTCTCTGTCTCTCTGTCTCTGTCTATCTCTCTCTCTCTCTCTCTCTCTCTCTCTCTATATATATATATATATATATATATATATATATATATATATATATTATAATAATATTTTTTGTTTAAAAATATGATTCCTTCGCTACATAAGAGTTCTCATGTTTCAAAAACGAGAGCCGAAATCATCCAATTTTCGGCTCTCGTTTTTGAAACATGAGAACTCTTATGTAGCGAAGGAATCATATTTTTAAACAAAAAATATTATTATAATATAAGCTCTACTTCTGTATGGAGCACTGTCTTAAAAATAAAAACAAAAATACTAAGGAACCCCGGATTATACACCCAACGTGTTCTTTTCTATTTTCTGCATACCTGCACAAGGATACATATATATATATATATATATATATATATATATACATATATATATATATATATATATATATATATATATATATATATATATATATATATATATATATGTATGTGGGGGTGGGATGAGGGTTTGATTTTTAATATCGAATCCATAGTTTCGATTGAAAGAATGCAGTTTTAATTAAAAGTGAAAGTCATTTCTTAAGGCGAAAATGTATTGAAAGTGTACTAATATCTGAGTTTTCTACCGTAAATTTACGTCCGGGATCTTACAGCATATCACCTTTCTTAATAATGCTTAATTGATTCATCGATTTTTTGTTTTTACACCGTATCAACCCTTTATTTTTTTGCGTGGGAACAATAATTTTTCGCAGTTACTATTTACTCCATAGCAAGGGGAGCAGAGATAGATTCATATTTTTCCCAGTAGAATTTGCGCGAATTCGAACTCGACTCTCTAATTTCTCATTCCGTGTCGCCATGTTTCATTAGACCACAGGTATATCCACCTTTACCAATAAAACTACCCCGCTCTATAGCAATGTTGAATATCTATCTATCTATCTATCTATCTATCTATCTATCTATCTATCTATCTATCTATCTTCTTCCGTTAAAGTCGGTCTCCACTCTTTAGCCATCTATATCTTGAGACTAGACACAATAAATTCGAACAACATCTAGCCGACACATTGGAGTTAAAAATTAAAAATAAGAATTTGAAATGATACATATGACACATTCATATCCTCTTTCCCATCTCACTTCCTCACTTCGTTAATTTTACGTATACTTGATGAGGTCCGTCAAAAATGTGTGAATTTCTTTTCATTTTTCATTTTTCATTTCAATTTTTGGAAGTAAAGTCTGATGATCCAGAGCCCTGTTAAAGGGGTTATGGTGAAATAATTTATTACATGGAACCTTAACGTGGTCTGTTTTTATTCAAACATATCTGCTCTGAATTTTACATTGAGCACTCCGGATATCATCCTCCTCGGGTCTACCCATACGGATTACCTAAGTTTGCATAAACTATATATATAGAGAGAGAGCACAGCACTTCAGTGCGGCCAGACGTCTGATTGCTTCGAGCCAGGATCGAAACTCGACCAATATGACATTAGTCAGAGATCCTGCCCCTAAGCTGTCGCCGCATGGCAGGTAGAAAGGGAAATTCTAGCGTTTTCTATACGAAATACACCAGCGGTTAAGAGAACTCAGTTCGTACTTAGAGAGTAATGCATTCATAGAAGCTGCAGCCACTGTTTTTATGAAATTTATTCTTTTCTCTAGAGAGCTATATTGAAGGTACTCCAAGAGCAATATATAGTCATCCACAGACAGACTGTTTCTCTGTATCACAGCTCTTCAGTGTGTCTAGAAGTCCGATTGCTTCAAACAATATATATATATATATATATATATATATATATATGAAAGCTGGTAGTTATGCTATTCTTAATGAGGGTGAAAATTCTCCCTATACTAAAATAGTGCTATCAGGATACGATTCAAACCAACTTACCTATATTTTATGACTTATTGAGACAAAAGAAGAAATGTTTAGTTTCTTTTTTAAATTCTTAAGTTTAATGAGTCCATGAAATGGATGTGACATGGTTCGGAAGGGGAAATCTGCGAAACGATTTCGAATTTCGTTCGAGATCATTGCATTTACTTAGCAGAAACTTTACATAAACAACAATGGTATTAATTCATCTCTTCTATCCAACAGCTATTGGCTAAATACCTGGACGGACTGGCCTCCCTAACCGTAGGTGGCAAACAGCCAAAGGTTAGTTTTGAATTTAAGACCTAACCACTTGAAGATAGTTATACATCTGTGCAGACACTATGCTGATTTTCTATGCGTAGCTTAGATGTAGCACAACGTCGTAAGTATGGGGTACCCAGTGAGGATCGAACTCACTACTCGGTCATAATCGTTCTAGCAAGACAAGCTCGCTAACCAACCCCGTCGAGGTGCCTTTAATGCTTAGATATGGTACAAGTCCAAAATTATGGGGCATTCAGTGAGGATCGAACTCACTACTCATTCGTAATTGCTCTAGCAAAACAAGCTTGCTAACCATTACGCCACGTCGAAGTTCCTTCAATATCTGGTGATTTTCTAAGCGTAGCTCAGATGTTGCACACGGCCGAAAGTATGGGGTACCCAATGAGGATCGAACTCACTACTTAGTTGTAAATGTTCTAGCGAGGTACCTTGATTTAAAGAATAATATCGGAATTTCAATATTGTTGCTAAAGAAGTTAATATTTCATTATTAAGATTGAAGTCCTCGTAACAAGATCAAAAGTGATTGAAGCAGATGTTTGAAATCATAATTAGCACTTATTTGTCATCGGTCAACAGTTTTGATCTGGTTTGTCTTTTTTAATCGTACACCCTTGCGCAAATTAATTGAAACAAAAACCAATAATTCCTTTATTATTTACTTTATTTTTTGTATTGTTCCAGTGAAACATGACCCAGTGCACATATTAGTACTTCGTATGTCCATTCCACGAAGTCGTCCCTTGAAGATTGACCACAGAGTCTCGATTAGACTTAAATCAGGAGATTTTCTAGCCAAGTTTATAGTACTTTGATTTGCTCACTGGTAAGGCTTGCCAGTGTGTTCGTGCAGCGTTACAATTTTCGTACGTTTTCATGGAATACCATCCATCGCAGACAATCGCTGTAGGACAACTAATCGATGGTGCAATCACGGATCATGCAATATTTTTCAAGGCCAAACAAATTTCATCATACACGCCGAAAATAGATTCATAATACTGCACACCACTGCAAACGACCTAATCTGAGGAAAAATAGTAATCGATTACACCCTGTCACCCCCATGGGTCTAAAACTGACTGTATCGTGAAAGAAAGGAAACTAAAGGGGTTGTTTCAATTAATTTGCACAAGGGTGTATATCAACATTTTCCAGATTATTTAATGTTGATTTCTGGAGATGGATAGATATAAGTTTGGTTTGGTTTTCATGAGAGTTAAAAAGATAGATATAGATACGGAAGACACGCTCTCCCCTTTTCGTTTGCACTCTCTGAAATTTGCGATGCAGTCAGCGTATTCTTGACTTCATCTGACAGGTCGTTCGGTCAGCAAGTAAAATAAACGATGGAGATGAAAAACTCACCATAAAATAGAAGGAAAAAAATAAGATGAAAAACAATTCCATGGTTTGTCGATAGATAAATGAGAACAACTGCAGATTTAATGATATGTGCGTGTGGGTTGCAGAGAGACCAATGGTAAATAACGATGGGCGTGGTACATAACACTTGCTTGATACACAGGTGGAGTTATTTGGGATATGATAGATCGTAGGTGGAAAACTTGTTTATGTTTTTTTTTTACATTTCCATAAAGTAGAAATCAACTTCAACTACACATTATTAAGTTTCTAAATAATAAAAATCTATTAAACAATAGACATGAGTTAACGGTTTTTTGCCGACATCATCAAATCTTTGCATTGAATAATTAGCATACAATTTTTTTTAAATCCATAGTCCTAATAATTAGCTTAAATACCCTACAAAAAAGATAACCCTTCATGAAGTCGTCAAAAAAAAAACATATGTTACGTCAGTTTTTTTTTTTTATATACACAAAACCCTTTAAAAAAAAAAAAAAAAATAAATCTCCCAGATTAGACTAAATCATCTTCCGTTTTAAATTTAGACACCCCAAACTTACCCTGATTTGACACCTAGAAATGTAACTCTTTACTGATACAAATTATTAACACCATGCGCCCCTTTCTATATGAAAAATCGCGCTGGCCGTCACCATGGAAATGTTGATTTCAATAATGAATATTAAAACACGTAAATTTCAGAAATAAGTTATTCCAAAAAAAAATCGCTTGAAGATAGAACAGAGCTTACTTTAATTCAATTTAATTCAAATAATTATATTGAAGTTTTCGGCTCTTGTTTTGAAACATGAGAACTCTTATGTATCGTGTTGGAATCATATTTTTAAATAAATAATTATATATATATATATATATATATATATATGTGTGTGTGTGTGTGTGTGTGTGTGTGTGTGTGTGTGTGTGAAGAAATATAGTTTTAGCGTATGCTATATTTATGGGACAACGTGGTCAATAACAAAGATAGAGCGTATATAAATATAAAAGTGAACATTGAAGGCAACACTCAGAGGCAACAGACTGTTTCATGGTAAACGTAATGATCAAGCCACATCTGTCACTTCTGAGTTGACTTCAATATTCACACACACACACAGACAGACAGACAGACAGACACACACACAATCGTGTTATTTCCTTTAGTTTAAATTGCTCACATTCTCTGTTGACAGTATAAGCATACGTGACAAAATCTACATTCCTTTTTTATGAAAATTTCTCCGATTTAACCAGTAGAGAAGACAATATTTATGAATAAAAATGACAATAGGAAAACTGGTAATTGCTGACGCGTTTCGTCCATTGTGGACTTTATCAAAGCAAAATACGATAATTCCTTTTTTTAGTTAAGTTAATGTATCTCCAACGGGCATGGATCAGAGAGCACTTTTCACTAAAAGTTTTCGTCAGAATGTGTGCTGTCATTTCAAACCCTATTCCATCTGGTTTTCTCGGTAAAATATAATTGCAGTACTTTTCGTACTCATTTGGAGCTATTTTTCTTAACAGCAACTTGTTTTTTATCGTCTTCCCAGTCGCTGCATTCCTGACTGAATATTTCTTCATGTCTGCGAGAATACACAGCAAAAGTCAGTCCGTCATCAGGAATGTATACGAATTCTGATACAGTGTTTTGCACCACGTCTAGCGTAAGAGACGTTTAAGAATTTTTTCGACTTTTTCCGAACTACATCCAACAGCTCCTGTTGTTGTTTTTGTAGTTCCAGCAACTGCCGATTCTGCTGTTGCTGCTGTTTCTGTTGTTGAGTTACAACTATGGAAGCCAAAATTTCTCTATATTCGCAAGAGTATTTTTTCTCTATAGACAGAAATCTTTTTGAACATGACAGTTAAAATTTTTAATATTTAACTCTCGACAATAAAAACTCTTTACAAAAATATGTCGATGAAACCTGATCTAGAAACTGATTTCTTACAAAGAATACATATCCCATTCATACGAACTTGTCCTTAAAATATTGTCTGAATTAAATAACCCATCGAGGTGTTGATATGCCGTAAAAAATAAACCAAATAAATCAGACATTAATAATAATAATCCTATTTTATCGTCATAATGATGATGATGATGATACTAATTTGTTTTAAATATGACCTAAACATGATTTTTTAAGATTATTTTTCATTTTTTCATGGTTAATAAATTTCTTTGTCATTTTCCTATTTTTTTCTTTAATATTTCCGTTATTGATAATCTTAAACCTTAACAAAAAGGACGTAATGAAAGAAATCAGTCAGCGAACCTTGACTGAGGAAGCTAACAGATACAGATATAATCCAGTAATGTCGACAAAATACGTTTTTTTAGAACAAAGGTCAGAAGTTTTACAGAAAGGTAAATAGAAAGATTACAGATTACGGTTGAGGTTGTATCCACCATTAATGGTTTGTTTTGAGCAGTCAAAAAATATTGGAAGATTAAAACTATCCCAATGACAGTCAGTCAGTCAGTTATTTGCCATGCGTAAGCAATCATGTATCTTTCGTACATGACCGGCAAGGCAGATTTTTCCCGCAGTAATTAGCCATATCTTTCTGCAGTAGACCAGTTGCCATCCAAGACTATAGAACCCGGTCTGTCCTGCTATTTACCCATTGCTGGTGGGAGAAGATGATTCATACCTTTCCCAAGAGTATTTGCGCGTAAGTGAATATCAGTCAGTTATATGCCATGTGTGATATACGCTTAGGCAATCATGTATCTTTCGATACATGACTGACAAGGCGGATTTTTTTCCCCGCAGTAGGTTGCCATTTTTTTTTGCGGTAGACCAGTTGCCATCGAAGGCTATAGAACCCAGTCTGTTCTGCTATTTACCGTAGTTGGGGATTGGGGTGGAGAGGAAGCGGATTCATACCTTTCCCAAGGGTATTAGCACGTACGTAAATGTAATGGATTCGACTGAAATTCGAACTCGGCTTTTCCGATTCCTCAATCGGAGCCGCTACCCATTAGTGGCTCGGATTGAGGAACGAGACAATTACTAAATTCAGCAATAATACTGAGGAATAATGAAATGCCATTCTGTCACTTAATTTACGGTAAAAAACAAAAAAAACGAAAAACAAAAAATAAGCAGAACAATAACCAAAAACAGACCTACCAATTCCATTTGCTGTGAAAACTCAACGAGTACAACAAATAAGATGAAATTTTTTATTTTCTTCATTATTTTCGGCGTTTTATTTTCTGTCTCATTTTCCCTTTTAAGCGTTATTCATTTTTCAAATGTTTTTTTCTTCACATATTTTAAATTTTAAATTGTCCCTTTGACAAATTTATGCTTATTTAGATACAAAGATTTTGTTTTCTTTACAATTTTGTGTCCGTTTCGCAGCGCAGAATCGGTTGACATTTCATGTTTTATGACTGCGAAGTTATAACCGATGTGGATGTTTATTGCACATGTAAGCGAGTGATGTGGTAAGGGTGATGCAAGGGGGTGAAGGTGGGGGGGGGGTCAACGGGTTGGGCAAGTGGCTACGGCGTTTGTTATCGATACACGAATACAATGGACCCTTCAACAAAATCTGACAAACACAGCCTTCATTTATTCTTACTGTCTCCTGATAATCATTTTTATAACTTTTACCCTCATTCGTTTTTCTAATCTTTTTTTTCTTTTCTTCACTATGTGTTCACACACACACACACACACACACACACACACACACACACACACACACACGCACGCACGCACGTGCACTAGCTTTCTCTCTCTTTACACTCCTTGGATCTTTTAGCATTTTAGTCAGTCTTTAAATAGAAGGACAGTCTTCTAAAGCTTTCATTCTCTATCCTCCTTTGTTCTTGTTTTTCCCCCATCAAATATTATAAACCTACTTTCTTTGTGCTCTTTTTTTTTTAAAGATATTTCTTTTTTGTTTTTATTTTTGCCATCTCTCTTCACTCATCCCGTCTCTACAATTGCGCTTCTTTTATCTTAGCTAAATTTGTATTATTAGGTTGGTGCAAAAATAATGACGTAATAATGTCGTTTTTTGACGTTAAAAATTCGTCAAAAAACGACATTATTGCGTCATTATTTTTGCACCAACCTAATATTTTTTCACCCTTTACTTTTTCTCTATTGATTTGTTTTTTTTTTTTTTTTTTTGTTATCAGCCTCGTTTTCATTTGTCTGTCTCTCCTTTCCTGCATCTTTTTTTCTATTAGATTGGTGCAAAAATAATGTCGTTTTTCTTTTGAAGTTGAACGTCAAAAAACGAAATTATTTTTGCACCAACCTAATATTTACTTCATTTTCTCCATTTTCTATTCGACTATCTAGCTATGTCTCAGCTTATTGAGATAGAAAAACTTCCCAGCGAATCAACATTTATTTACATGAAAAAAAAAAAAAGCAAAAAAAAAAAAAACGAAAACAAAACAAAACAAAAAAACAAAACAAAAAAACAAAACAAAGCAAAAACAAAACGCAGATATACGATTATTTACATTATTTTCATTATTCGGACTGTTATCCTCATCTTCATTGCCATATTCACAACTTTTCGGTCGTTGTACGCTCCGGCCTTCTTCAGGTGATTGGAATTTTGAACCTAACCCTTTATTTCGTCCACAGGGGTAGATTGTCCCAGTTCCACGTGCCATGACTCTTCCGGATGTCTCCTGAAGAAGACCGGAGTGTACAACGGCCAAAACGTTGCAATGAAGATGAGGATAACAGTCGGAATAATGTAAATAATCATAATACCTCATCTCAGAGGTATGACAGATATTGCAGATATACGTGCCCACAAAAGCTATCTAGCGTTCTCTCTCACGCTGTTCCCAACACATGTAAGCAAAGAAATGACATTAGTCAACCGATAAATACGAATCCAAATAGGAAGCGTCGACCAATGACTGACAAAACTTGTAAACTAGTGTTAGTAAATTAAATGGGTAGTATATTCTACTTGGTAGAGTTTGGTAACTCACATATATAATAGAAGCGTGGATATAAACTGCTGTCGATTTACAGCTAAGTACTAAAGAATAGTTAATACTATTACTCGAAATAAAGTCATGAATGATTTGAATCTGTAATACATAAACTAAAGCGTCATGGGTAAGAAGATAAACTACATTCATAACGATAAACTACATCCGAGTCCTGGGTAAGATGATAAACTACGTCTAACAGCAAGGTTACTGATCAGGAGGTTTTGAGGAGCGTGGAACCACGTCTTAATTACTGGTGTCCCAAGGTCCATCCAGACCCGGGGTGGTAGCGCCTGTTAGGGTCCCAAATATGGGCAAATCGTTAACTCCCAATCTGGGGTCAAAGCACTGTGAAAGTGTAAAACTGTGTTTTAATACTAACAATGAATTTTTTTAAGGAAAAATTATTACCAGCAATACATATTTGAGGGAAGAAAATATTATCATTAATATATTTTTGTAAATAATTATTACCAGCAATACATTATTACGAGGAATACATTTCGGAAGAAAAATATATTACAAGCAATGCATTTTTGAAGGAAAAGTATTACCAGCAATAAAAATCTTGTCGGCATTAAATAACCCATTGAGGTTGATAAGCCGTAAAACACAATAAATGAAACCAAACTAGACCAAAGAATATATATTCTATTCATACGAACCTATCCTAAAAATCTTGTCGGCATTAAATAACCAATTGAGGTTGATATGCCGTAAAACAAAATAAACAAATCCAAACTGAACCAAAGAATACATATTCTATTCATACGAATCTATCCTAAAAATCTTGTTGGCATTAAATAACCCATTGAGTTTCATATGCTGTAAAACAAATTAAACCAAACCAAACTAAACCAAAGAATACATGTTCTATTCATACGAACCTATCCTAAAAATCTTGTCGGCATTAAATAACCCATTGAGGTTGATATGCTGAAAAACAAATTAAACGAAACCAAACTAAACCAAAGAATACATATTCTATTCATACGAACCTATCCTAAAAATCTTGTCGGCATTAAATAACCCATTGAGGTTGATATGCTGAAAAACAAATTAAACGAAACCAAACTAAACCAAAGAATACATATTCTATTCATACGAACCTATCCTAAAAATCTTGTCGGCATTAAATAACCCATTGAGGTTGATAAGCCGTAAAACACAATAAATGAAACCAAACTAGACCAAAGAATATATATTCTATTCATACGAACCTATCCTAAAAATCTTGTCGGCATTAAATAACCAATTGAGGTTGATATGCCGTAAAACAAAATAAACAAATCCAAACTGAACCAAAGAATACATATTCTATTCATACGAATCTATCCTAAAAATCTTGTTGGCATTAAATAACCCATTGAGTTTCATATGCTGTAAAACAAATTAAACCAAACCAAACTAAACCAAAGAATACATGTTCTATTCATACGAACCTATCCTAAAAATCTTGTCGGCATTAAATAACCCATTGAGGTTGATATGCTGAAAAACAAATTAAACGAAACCAAACTAAACCAAAGAATACATATTCTATTCATACGAACCTATCCTAAAAATCTTGTCGGCATTAAATAACCCATTGAGGTTGATATGCTGAAAAACAAATTAAACGAAACCAAACTAAACCAAAGAATACATATTCTATTCATACGAACCTATCCTAAAAATCTTGTCGGCATTAAATAACCCATTGAGGTTGATATGCTGAAAAACAAATTAAACGAAACCAAACTAAACCAAAGAATACATATTCTATTCATACGAACCTATCCTAAACATCTTGTCGGCATTAAATAACCCATTGAGTTTCATATGCTGTAAAAAAAATTAAACGAAACCAAACTAAACCAACGAATACATATTCTATTCATACGAACAATTTGCACATCTAGCGCAAGAACACATCCAGCATCATTCAATTCTCCATATACCATAATACCGCATACACTCAGGAAACCTACAAAAACGCACCCCTTTACATAACAATTTAATTAGCATTAAAATTCTATATATACAAATCTGTAAAAGATACGAAATGACGGGGGAGGGTATGAACCCCAAAACTAACTAAAATATCAAACCAAATACACAAAAATAAGGTAAATGATGTTAGTTGGACCCGTCAAACTCTCAAAAGATTTAAGCGAGGTCGCTGTATTCTGTCTCTAGACAAAATCAAGAGGGAAGGAAAAGCATAAAATAAATACGTCCATGGGGAAGGAAAAAATCTGACCCAGTGGAGATGAAAAGAGGAGCTAAAAACAAAAAGGGGAGGTTGAGAATCTTAAATTGGATCCTAACCAAAGAGCAACCCGGGAACAGGCCGGGAACGACACTTACTCACATTAACTAGGTACATATAAAATGGGTCTATCCTAACCAGGGGAGGGCTTCACAGGCAACCACCCCGATATGACTTAGGTGGACCTAAAAAAAGAAAATCAAGGTTAACCCCGTTCACGCGAACCAGGTTCGCCGCAGTCACCCACTTTGTATAGTTAAGAAAGCATTTCTCGCTAGATTTCAGAAATGAGTTCGATTCTCATTGAGTGCTCGAAACTTTAGGCCTTGTGCCACATCTAAGCTACACTTAGTAAATCGCTTCTTCACTAGATGCTCCATATTTCTGTCCTTGTACCACATCTAAACTGTCCTTAGTAAATAGTTAATAGTTTGCAATCTTGTCTCGCTAGATCGTTTACGACTGAGCAGTGAGTTCGATCTTCACTGGGTGTTGCATACTTTCGACTTTGTACCACATCTAAGCTATGCTTATTCAATCACTTATCTCGCCAAGTATCTTATACTTGTGGCTTTGCAACAAACTAAACTTAGTAAACAACACTAATAGTCACTGTCTGCAAATAGTGTTCTGTTGTCGTTTTGAAATTGATCTTTGATTTTAGTTGACGATATACCGATCTGAGACTCGTTACCGAAATACTGCGTTTTTTTTTCGACAATATTGTATTTGTTTTCTTCCCAATATGAAACGCATTATTATTTCTGATAATTTCTTTCATTTGGAATTTCGTAATTTAATAAAATAAATAATTTGAAACAGGCCTAAAATGGAGTCCTGTTGCCATATTTGAACGGTAGCTGCTCAATCCTAACTTTCCAGTCTTGATAGAGTTCAAAAGCATCTCCGAGTCCTTGCTAGATAATAATTATATTCCACCTTCAAACCTATCTCTTCACAGGAGGAATGTGCCAATTCTCTCACTGCTTTATAGCTACTACCATGGAAAGTGCTCGAACAAACTACATCCCTTGGTTCGGCCATGTCTAACCGTCACGGCTAGGACCCACCCATGCCACTGACGTACTAGCAAACCAGCCACATTCCTTCCGTATTCTATTAGTGAATAGTAAGTTCCACTCAAACAGCTTCTTCCCGCGAACCACTGCTCGATGGAACCGACTCCTAAGGGGATGTTTCTCCGATCAATACAGTCTTAACTTCTCCAAATCTAGGGCTAACCATTATCTTCCCGTCCTATTCATATAAACTACCCCTTAACGTAAACCTCTACCTCGAGTGAACCTGCGAGCCTTGTACAGGGTGAACTATACCGTAAAAATAAATAAAAAATAAATAAAAAAATGGGTATTTCAAATAAAAGCAAACAATGCTTTAGGAATGGGAATGGCCTGCCAGTAATGAGGGCAAATTCACTGATCTGATGTTGCAATGTCGATTTAGATCGCATGCTTAATGTTAAGTTTACATCCGGGTGGTTTGTTACTTTAGATTTGTTAGGTTAGGTTTGATTTGTTTTACAGCATATCAACCTCAATGGCTTATTTAATGCCGACAAAATTTTTATTGCTGGCAATAATTTTTTTTCCAAAAATTTATTGCTGGTAAATAGTCGCCCTCGAAATGTTATATGACTTAGAACAATGCAAATACAATGGAAAATGCTCGGGTGAACAACATTCCTTGATTCCGGCAGGTTTAACCTTCACGACTAGGAAATGCCATGCCACTTACATAGTTGCAAACCATCCGCATTTCCTTCGTATTCCATCAGCGAGAAGTTCCACTCAAACAGCTTCTTGCCGCGAACAACTGTTCCGTGAAACGGACTTCCAAGGGAATTTTTCTCCGATCACTTCAATCTTAACCTCTTCACGTCCAGG
This sequence comes from Acanthosepion lycidas, assembly GCA_963932145.1. NCBI lineage: Eukaryota > Metazoa > Mollusca > Cephalopoda > Sepiida > Sepiidae > Acanthosepion > Acanthosepion lycidas. Next base: position 57,525,574 of record OZ010574.1, on the reverse strand, counting down.
GTTAACCGTTATCTCCCATTCCTATTCCATATAAACTACACGTTAACGTAACCCTCTGCCGTGAGTGGCTCCCGAGCCTTGTACAGGGTGAACCATAAGTTAGCCTAATATAACTCACTGAGTATGCCAAACGGTTCAGAGCCTAAATGTTAAATATATGCCAAGATCGATTGAACTTGCTGCATAGTTGAATCCTATAATGTTAGAGAAGGCTACAAAAATCTATCAAAACGATTTAGAGTGCACGTCTCCAGCGTGCAATAAATTATTTATATATGGAAAGATATGACGGCATCGTAATCAAGAATTTGCCGTCTGCGAAAAATAAGTGCAAGAGCAAGTAGACATTTAGTTCGAATCCTGCTGTGATCTCTGCGATTCTCCAAGGCCTCAAAGCCAATGACGGAGTAAATGTGCATACGTCTACTGTGCGACTAAATCTGAACGATGCCGGTCTACATGTCAGAAATCCAAGAAAAAAGCCACTGCTTACGAAAAAGTACAAACAAGCTCGGATCAACCATGCCAAAACTTATATTTATAAGTTAGAAACGTTCTGGCAAAGATTTTATAGTCGGACGAGACCAAAGTAGATATTTTGGGGAGGAACGATAGGCTTTATGTCTGGCCAGCTCCTAATACGGCTTTTGATGAGGAGAATTTGGTGCAAGCAGTTAAATACGGCGGCGGCAGAATTATGATGTGGAGGTTTTTTTTTTTTGCTGCAGCTGGAATAGGTAAAATAGTACGCATTGGCGTTACTGAATAGAATAGTCAAACGAAGGTTGGTAATGAACGATAATACTTAGGACAAGAACAATGGATATAAGATTCGCCAGGGGCGCGTAGAAGTAGTAGAAGTGAGTCGAGTGAATTCCACAATGAATCTCCAACTGCAGGATATCTATCAACCGTCATACGCGGCCATATTTGGCATAAGGTCAAATTTAATGTGGGGTATCAGATCCCGTAGGTTCGGCCAAAAATTCCCCGTAGACAGCGTATAAAACGGGGTCGGGTAGCTGTTTCCCAAGGCGAGACACTGCCCTTCAACATAGCCTCGACTGGGGATCCTCCCTGCCCGGAGGCAGAGAGTTTGACCAGCACAGTTGAAGACAAATTTCCAACTGCAGGATATTTATCAACCGCCCCACGTGGTCAAATGTGGCACAATGCGGAATTTAATGTGGGGTATTCGAACCCGTAGGATCGGCCAAAAATTCCCCGTAGACACCGTATAAAACGGGGCCAGGAAGCTGTTTCTCGAGACGAGACTCTGCCCTTCGACATAGCCTCGTCTGGGGATCCTCTCTGTCCGGAAGCAGAGAGTTTGACCAGCACAACTGGAGACGAATCTCCAATTGCAGACCAACATACTGTATTTACTATTGTATATATGTGAACGGGGATATACTCATTATCGTCGGTAGGTATGCAACAACAATTATAGAAAAAGACTGGTCAAGATCGTGACCTTAAAAGGAGGAGTCATGAAATAGAAAATGTTTTTCTTAATAAATATATAGTTTAATCAAGATTTGCTTATTATCGGCAAAAAAGAGACAATTTTTTTCTGAAAAAAATGCATCCATTTTGGTTTGGACCAAAGTTTTTGCTGGTAGGTACCTATGTTATCAACCCAAGATGTGATTGCATTAGCTAAATAATTGGAAACTTACCTGAAATTTTGATTGGGATTTTTTCCCGGTGCATTGTACAGAAAAATATACATATTGGCATTTATTTATTTTAAATAGAATCTTCCGTATGCTACACTACAGAAATAGTTATATAAGCCAAATATGGTCATCTGAGAAAGGAAAAAGCAAATATTTCTTTCTTAGAGGTTCACTTTTGCGCAATTTTGTACATAGGCATGTATCTTATATCGAACAAATATTTATCGAACGAATGCAAAATAATCTAAATGCGTTTTTTTCCCCAAAAGGATCTCTTTGAAAGAGGACCTAACTTTTCTTTACATCTGCCGCATCCATTTTTTCTGTAAAGAGTTGATATAGAATTGGAATAAATGAAATAGGCGTCCAATGAAATCGTGGTATGTCCGAAAGTATCTAAAATGACGAAGCGTTTTTTTTTATTGAGAGAATTCACACTTCATTGTGGATTTCTGTCGGGCAATTTGCCAGGGTCAAAAATAAAGATGGATTTACGATTTGAAAAGCCACAAACAACTACCAATTAATGATCGAATTATTTTGATGAAATAAAAAGTTGAAATGAAAAATTTGAAGTAATAACAACAATAATAAACAAAATGACGAGACATAACTCTTCCAATATTTTTAACACATAGGGAAGGGCACGAGTTAAGAAAAGAAACAGAAAAGACAGTGTTTGACAATGTTTAACAGTATTTCGACAGCATATCTGTCTTCAGATTATGTTTAAAAATTGATACTTTTTTATAGATTTTTTATACTTGTATACAATTTTTAAATATAATTTGAAGACAGACATACTGTTGAAATATTGTTTAAAATAGTCAAACACTAAGTCTTTTCTTTTCTTAAATCGTGCTCTTTTCTGTGTTAATAATAATAATAATAATAATAATAATAATAATAATAATAATAATAATAATCTATATATATAAAGCAGAGGATGTCTGTCTGTCTGTGTGATAGCTTTTCACTCGAGATCCATCCAACCGATTTTGACCATACTTGGCATAAACACTGTACAATAGGTTCTTAGCGTATAAAATTGATATTTTTTTAAAAATCAATAATCAATAAAGCCGATCAAAAATAGATAAATTCAACTTTTTTCCTCCGATTTCGTTCAAACTCGGTATGTACGTTACTTACATCATGACGAGCTCACCGTATCTCATTTTTATTTCTACGCCACTGCGTTTTGCGAAAAACCGCGAAAAACGAAAAATCGATTTCAACACAAATTTTAAACTAAAAATTCCCTCAATTCTCAAACAATCTAATCCAAATTTCGCTCAATAGTAACCAACAATAAGTTGATTGTTTAACAGTCATTTAACTTGATAATTGTGTCCACACATATAGTGAAAACCCCCGTAAATAGCGAAAAATGGCGATTTTTACTGGTTTCATTCTTATTTTTTGTTATCTTTCAACCAATTTTCATCAAATTTAACAATTGCTTTATAAATGAATCCTCTTTTACATCCCTGGTAGCATACTGACAAATTGAATTTCAAAAACTCCAAAATAATTGTGATCTGAAGTGGGTCTTCATGTTGCCTGTTTTACCTCTTCATATTCTCGGTAAACTTCGATTGAATAAATACGGACTACTTCCGTTAATTCAGTAACTAGACGATATAATGGAATATGCATACACCTGTGTTCCCCCTCACTGGAATATGATTGGCTGGTGTCCGTCATAAATATCGACGGACGTGTAGTAGAGTCAGAAGAGGTCAAGAGCCTTAGTCTGAGAGCTAAGTCTATAACGACGCCCATTGGCCTACGCCATTGATCGACACTTCTTACCTGCGACTACGACGCGTACCAGTTGATTACTGATACAGTATTTTACTTGGTATAGCCAAAACCACTTAGCTACTTCGTTCAAATATATCCTTTTCCGGGACATATCACTAGATTAATTCAAAATGTTTTTTAATGAAAGTACTTTAAAGTAATTGAAGAAGATAGACTCTGTAACATCTAAACATGATGTTTTTTTTTGCTCCATTCTAATTGAATGCTTTTTCTGATAGACCAGCTGGGTATGGTTGCTAGTAATAGTTAAGAGAAGAGTGTGATTTAGAAAAAGAGAACGAAAAGAACTGTTTGTAATAAAATATTCTGTAAGCTCCATTGATGTCACATTGTTGTATCTGACATCATACCTGTTTCCATTGAATCTTTTATTTAATTTTTCCGTGCAAACCACATAAATCAAGTCATATTTGGTACATTGGGCTGCATATATTCAATGGAATCAGTACAATTGCTACCTTCTGTAGAAATCATGATGTTTCTCTTTGAATTTGTATTTCGACAAACATTTTAAGGTTCACCTCTTGAAAAAAAAATTAGAATCTACCGACCTTTTTGAGTCTTAAAAAGCATGAGTATAGTTACGTATGCAAATTACTAAGTTTCCGGCTCAGGGAAATGAACAAGAGTTCCATAAGTTTTATACTAAGCTGCTTGATTGATTCCTCTTAGTAAATAAGCAACTAACGGAAAATTTTAACATTTTGACCATGCAGATTCTATCCTAGAGTATTAATTATATACAATTCCCTAGGACTAAAAAGGGACCCCCGATATAGTCCAGTAGACAGGATTCATTCGTCGTAAACAAGAAGAGAGAAACGTTTAAGAGTAGATGTAGAAGAAAGTGTAAAAGTAGATAGGTATCTCGTGGAAGTTGTGGAACATGAAAGTAGGTAAAGGCATTAACTGAGAAAGAAAACAAAACCAAAGTCCAGACGTTACAAAAAAATACAGGAATGAAATATAAGGATATGGAAGACAGCCAAACATAGCAGCAGCAGTGTGGTTGTCAAAATAAAAAAAAAGAAAAAAAGAAAAAAACGAACAGGTCCACCCTTCGTAATTGAAGGGGAAAAATATATCGAAATAAATTCATGTATTAGGTTGGTTCAAAAATAATGACGTAATAATGACGTAATAATGACGTAATAATGTCGTTTTTTGACGTATAACGTCAAAAAACGACATTATTACGTCATTATTTTTGAACCAACCTAATATTAACGAGTGAACAGGAAGGCAATCAAGATTAAATATATTCTAAAGATTATGGTTCAAGAAATTCACTACGCTACATAATATATTGGTTTGGTTTGTTTTGTTTTACGTAATATCAACCTCAATAGATTACTTAATGCCGACAAGATTTTTAGGATAGGTTCGTATGAATAGAATATATATTCTTTGGTTTCGTTTGGTTTCGCTTATTTTGTTTTTCGGCATATCAACCTCAATGGGTTATTTAATACCGACAAGATTTTTAGGATAGGTTCGTAAGAATAGAATACGTATTCTTTGGTTTAGTTTGGTTTCGTTTATTTTGTTTTACGGCATATCAACCTCAGGGGAAAATATATCGAAATAAATTCATGTATTAGGTTGGTGCATGTAATGCCGACAAGATATTTATTGATGGTAATAATTTTTCCAAAAATGCATCGCGAGTAATATTTTTTTCCTTCAAAAATTCATTGCTAGTAATAATTTTTTCCTTCAAAAATTCATTGCTAGTAATAATTTTTTCCTTCAAAAATTCATTGCTAGTAATAATTTTTACAAAACACCAGAAATTAAGAGGTGGTTCCACGCTCCTCAAAAACTCCTGATCAGAGGCCTTGCTGCTGGATGTAGTTTATCGTCTTACCCAGGACGCGGATGTAGTTTGTCGTCATACCCAGGACGCGTAATATTAGGTTGGTGCAAAAATAATATCGTTTTTTGACGTATTTTTTAACGTCAAAAAACGATATTATTTTTGCACCAACCTAATATATAGGATCAGAAATTTTAAAATATCTGAAGAATAAGCAAAGATTCTGTCGTGGATTAGTAAATCAGACGGTACCTATTTGCATATGTTAAGCAGAAGAGATATAAGATGTATAGTAAACTAAGAGACAAGGGAAGTTGTCTACTGATCACATGTCGTAACAACGCAATACAATACATCCTACAGTAGAAGTTCACTTTTCACAAAGAAAAGAAAGAAAACATTGATGAAAAGAAAGAAAAGAAAGAAAACATTGATGAAAACAATTAAGATCGTCGACGATGGCATATGAAGTTCAGTAGTGAATGAACTAATGGTAGTAAATAGAATATTCTTGTTGTCTAAGATTTTCATGTAACTTTTAATATCTTTCCAGAGCTTACCCATCAGTTTTTTTTAGCGAATTTGTCAAATTTTTACCTCGTGCCATGATGAAAACCTTCTTGCGCGAATATCAATTACAAAATTTTCTGTTTGTAATTTTTAGGCTAAAAAAATACTGATAACATTATTGGAACATTCATATTTTAAAATCTGAAATTTGCATTGTACGAATATTTTTTCATGCATTATTTCTATTGAATCAAATTTTGTTCTGTTTTCTATGCACATTTAGTTATTATGAACCTGTGTACAGTTAATTATATGAATTTCTCGGACATTCAGGCAGGTAAATGTTGTTTAATACTGTTTATTATAAACAGAGCATTTACTTAAATATTTGTATCTATAAAAAGAATGTACAAACATAAAAATGTCTTGAAATAATTGTCGGACTTTGTCCATTTCATAATGTGTGAATAGTATGTTCATTCATTAGTTAGAAATACAATAAATTAAAAATGTGTATGTGTACGAATATTTGTTTTTCTCCCACTGTATATAAACCTGAAACACCACCAATTTTGGAAAGTGATAGTGTTACTTTTCTCTGGGACCTCAACAAATCTAACCACCGTAGTATAAAACCCAATAAGCCAGATATTGTCATAAAAGACGTCAAAAGAATATAAACCTTATCTTATCAACATGATCACACCGTCTGATAAAAACATTGCAAGAACAAGAAATTTTTAAACGCACCAAATATACTGTAATTACCTATGTATAATACGCCTTCATCTATAATACGCACCCTTAAAATTATGCTGAAAGTGTGGGGAAAATGCTTCTCCTCACGCATAATACGCGCCCCTTGTTTGGTAATCAAACCTTATGAATTGTAACTATCCAATTTCATTACGGCCAGCGTTTCCTACTCTTATTAAAAAAATGGTTTTAAACATAAAATAATATCATTCTAATTTAGTTTTATGATAATTCTTATTTTATTTTACATTTGTAAGTATTTTTACGTACATATGATTGTATTTGACATCGTTATGGGGTTGCAATCGCCGAATGTTAGTGTCAAATTGTCGTATGTTTGTGGTGAGTAGTCATTTCGCAACTGAAATAGATCTATGAAACGGCAATTTTTAAAGATTTCTTGTAGCTGTGCATAATACGCGCTTCTAATTTTGCATATTATTTTTGTTTTTTTAGAAAAAATGAATATTATATACGGGGAATTACGGTAATAATCTTGAAATAAATATTAGAAGAATGTAACATTTAAACATAATCATTATTTCAGTAGGAGCGGGAACGATAAGCATGATGAAGAAGGCGCTCCGACAAAGAAAACATTTGGACAATTTCTACATAATTCTACATCCAGAAAAGAAGAAAATTATAAGAACACAACAAAAATTGAATGAAAAAACTTAAACGCAGTACCTTGTTAGTTATTTTTAATGAAACTTGTATAAAAGAGGGATTGTTGCCCAAATACATAATTATCAATTATATATATATATATATATAGAAAAACCTTACATCAAATATAAGTGTATAAAAAATAAAAAATATAAGAGTGAAAAGACAAGTCCGCCTACGAAACTCTGGAGTCGGGATGCTGAATGTAATATCAATCAGCTAATTGACAAAATTTTAATCATATTAATTATATATATATATATATATATATATATATATATATATACTGACGAATATATATATATACGTAGTCATTTAATTTTTCTAAATATGAGCTACACTCAGATCTTTTATATTTAACCTATCTTAGAAGAATAAAGATTAATATCAAAATTTTTCGTTTCAAATTTATTAAACTTTACAAAATTGGATTTTTTTAATATATAAAACCAAGTTACGAACACAGAACATCTTTATAGATTATGCCTTTAAATTCCTTGAAGAACACAGTATCGCAAGATATCATTACGGTTTCTATATAGTAAGCCAATTTTTTAAAGTGAGTAGTTTGTTAGCCTACTGCACGACCCCCAGCCTGGAGGATCAGTTTTTGAATTCAGAGTAAATCCTTCTCCTAGACCAGTCGCCACGCAAGGCTATAGAACCCGGTCTATCCTGCTATTTACCCATAGCTGGAGTGAGATAAGAAGAGTATTCATACATTTCCCAAGAGTATTAGCATTTAAGTGAAGGTAATAGATTCGACTGTAATTCGAACTCGGCACTCCAATTCATCAATCCGAGCCGCTACTCTACAATTTTTGAGTATGAAACGGAGATAGGGTTAATTTGTGCCTATGATATTCAGTAGTAACTCATATGCTTATATAATATATATTTACATATAATATATATTTACATATAATATATGAGTTACTCATATATTATATGTAAATATATATTTACATATAATATATGAGTTACTCATATATTACATGTAAATATATATTATATGTGCAAAACATATAAATATTATAAATAAATATAAAGATAGATATAAATAAATTTATATTTATTTATATATAATATATATAAATATTATAAATATTATATGTGCAAAACAGCCCAGAGTTTTTAGATAAACGGATTTGAGTGCAAATGTATATATTATAGCTTGGAATTCTTTGATATCATTGCGGTTTCTATAACAAGCCAGTAGGTTTTTAGCCTACTGCACAGCCCCCATCTTGGAGGAGCAGGTTTTGAATTCAGAGTTTTCCTTCACCTAGACCAGTAGCCACACAAGGCTAAAGAACCCGGTCTGTCCTGCTGTTTACCCATAGCTGGAGGCAGAAGAAGTGGATTCATACATTTCCCAAGAGTATTAGCATTTAAATGAAGGTCATAGATTCGACTTTAATTCGAACCCGGCACTCCAATTCATCAATCCGAGCCGCTACCCTATAATTTTTGAGTATGAAACGGAGATAGGGTTAATTTGTGCTTATGAAATTCAGTAGTAACTCATATGCTTAATCGAAATTAATTTTTAAGAAGGATGGAAATTCTCTCTAATCTGTAGCAGTCTTTTATGTAAAATAGATTGATGCTAACTGAACATTTATGTAAATATCATTAATTACCATATTATTTGTTAGATAAAAAATGGGAAAAATGAATTCTTATAGAATTAAGTAAGTAAATACAAATGCAATTTGACAAAGTTCCTTTGCTCTAACAGATAGGTAATGGTAATATCCACAATGCTCAACTAAGACAATTATTTCGCTTCTGCAAGTGTAGGAACAAGTTTTCCATTGGCTGATATTTTATTGCCGTTTTCAGCGAATAAACAGCAGCGATCATATGAAGATGACGAAGTTGACTGCATGCAAACGGCTGTAAGAAGAGTTGAAAATGATGAAAGCAAAGTCGTACGAACTTGGAGAGTGCAAATAAAGCGTGTGTAAGTATGTGTAGGTGAAAGAAGAAGGAGGAGAAGAAGCGCGAAAGGATAAAATAATGATATTAAAATATTGAGGCAGAGAGAAAAGGAAACAGAGAAAAATAAAGAGAGAGAGAGAGAGAGAGAGAGAGAGATAAAAGAGAAAAGCAGGAAATAATGAGAGAAGAGAAAAGTCTGAAAAATATAAAAGGCAAAGAAAGAACGAAAAACAAACAAAGAATCAAGAGCATTAAAAAACAATAAAAGAATGAAGAGATGGGCGAATATTAGAGAAGAATGGCGCAGCAGTAGAGGAAGTGAAGGCAGATTTGAAGGAAGAGTGGGGGGAGCAATGATGTTCGCAGTCGTTCACTACTGCAAACCTTTTTATGACCTTCAGGACTCCTTTGTGTCTCGAATGTGTCTGCATGTAATGTCGGCCTGTCATGGCCGTGTGAATTTACGGCAGGCGATGCCACAAACTTTCAACTGCCCTTATCCTGAGACGGAGATGGCGTCATAAAACAGAGAGGCAGTAATAATGATGATGATGAAGATGAAGTTGATGATGGTGGGAGGTGGCGAGTGGGGCGCTGGAGCAAAAGAATAGCAATAATGATTCAATATGAGCCCAAAGACCTGACATTGTTAGAAATTAAGAGAGAGAGAGAGAGTGAGAGAGAGAGAGGAAGGGAAGAAGGAGGGATAGATTGAGAAAGGGAGAGAGGGGCTGGAAGAGGGTGAGAGAGAGTGTGAGTCAGAGAGTAACATCAGAAAAATAATGGCAGAAACTGAGAGTGTAGTAATTCCATTAATTGCTGGAGTACCGGGCACAATCCCCAAATTACATTCGAGGGATGTCTTATGCAAAATGATACCATATCGTTGCTCACAGCAGCAGTAGATTAAATAATTTTAACATACATTTTTTTTTAAACGTTTCACCCCAAGCAAGGCGGGAAGCCCCTAGGACGCAAGGGGTTACAGAAAATTTGGAGCAAGATCAGATAGGAGTGATAGAAGAAAGGATGAGGAGAAGGGTAGTGGATAGATCAAGGCAACTGGAGATGTCGATTGACATTACATTTGAATAGCTGGAGATTATAGCTCTCAGGGATATTAATGACACTTCATTTCAAATCTTCTAATGACATTTAATCGCCCAAAGGTCTTTAAGAAGAATGGTAATGATGCAATACCAAAAGAGATAATAACAAAAATGGAGATGGTAATATTAAGTTGAATCTTAATATTAAACATTATTGAAAACATATTAAGCATAGTATAAAGGTAGGGGTTCTTTTACACGATTTAAAATATCAGTTGGGGCGCATACAAGATTTGTGAGTATTAGAGGGAAAGAGTGTTTGAAAAAAAGAGAGATAAAGAAAGAAAGAAAGAAAGAGAAGGAGAGAGAAAGAAAAAAAAAGTTGAGAGTGAGACCGAGAAAGAGACCGAGAAAAAGATTGAGAAAGAGAGAAAGACCACGAGCAGATTTGTGCGTTTATAAGAGAGAGAATGAAAGAAAAAGTGGGAGAGAGAAGGTAGAGAGTGAATGAACAAGAGAATAAGGAGAGGAGGAGAAAGAGAGATAAAATAGCATAGAGAGGTACAGACAAACAGAGAGAGAACAAGAGAGAGAAGGTAGAGAAAAAGTGAATGAACGAGAGAAGCTGGAGAGGAGGAGAAAGAGAGCTAAAATAGCATAGAGAGGTACAGACAGACAGACAGAGAGAGAACAAGAGAGAGAAGGCAGAGAAAGAGTAAATGAACGAGAGAAGAGGAGAAAGAGAGCTAAAATAGGATAGAGAATTACAGACAGACAGAGAGAGGACAAGAGAGAGAAGGTAGAGAAAGAGTGAATGAACGACAGAAGGAGAGGAGGAGAAAGAGAGCTAAAATAGCATAGAGAGGTACAGACAGACAGACAGACAGACAAACAGACAGACAGACAAAAAAACAGACAGACAGAGAACAAGAGAGAGAAGGTAGAGAAAGAGTGAATGAACGAGAGAAGAAGGAAGGGAGGAGAAAGAGAGCTAAAATAGCATAGAGAGTTACAGACAGACAGAGAGAGGACAAGAGAGAGAAGGCAGAGAAAGAGTAAATGAACGAGAGACGGAGGAGAAGAGGAGAAAGAGAGCTAAAATAGCATAGAGAGTTACAGACAGACAGAGAGAGGACAAGAGAGAGAAAGTAGAGAAAGAGTGAATGAACGAGAGAAGAAGGAGAGGAGGAGAAAGAGAGCTAAAATAGCATAGAGAGGTACAGAGAGAGAGACAGAGAGAGAAAACAAGAGAGAGAAGGTAGAGAAAGAGTGAATGAACGAGAGAAGAAGGAGAGGAGGAGAAAGAGAGCTAAAATAGAATAGAGAGATACAGACAGACAGAGAGAGAACAAGAGAGAGAAGGTAGAGAAAGAGTGAATGAACGAGAGAAGAAGGAGAGGAGGAGAAAGAGAGCTAAAATAGCATAGAGAGGTACAGACAGACAGAGAGTTAACAAGAGAGAGAAAGAGAGTGTGAGATAGAACAGGAGTGTTAGAGAAAGAGAGAAAAAAAAGGAGAAACTAGTGAGGGAAACTGAAAATAACGAAAAAGGGAATAATTATGCGCGGTTGTGTTATGGCAAGTGTAATTCCGATAAAAGAAGGCTGTAATATTTTCACCTGATGTCTGCAGCTATAAATAAGAATTGGCATCTGCGATAAAGCGATTTGGTTGAAGGCAGAAACAGATCCAAGATTTCAGTGGAATGACTCATAACGAAATCGAAAGTGTCACATTTCACAAGAATAGATCTAGTTAAGCAACAGTCGCTTCCAAAAGAGAGAAGGGTAATTAGAAGTGAACGAATCAATTTAATTCATTTTGAAAGTGTTGAAAAACGTCTCTATGGAACTACAATTTAACAATCCGATCAAATGTTGCATTATTGTTTAAAATGAATGTATTAAAAATTATTTCACCTACACAACAATTGGGCACATCTTTCGAAGACTATGCCTTCTAGGATCGATTAATGTTTTTAAACTGTCTTCCGTAATTCCCCATGTATAGTACGCAATTTTTCTAAAAATTGATAAACAAAATCAGGGATGCGTATTATGCACAGCTATAAAAAATTATTTAAAAATTGCCGTAAAATAAAATAAGAATTATCATAAAACTAAATTAGAATAATATTCTATGTTTAAAACCATTTTAAAATAAGAGTAGGAAACGCAGGTCATAATGAAATTAGAGAGGTACAATTTATAGGGTTTGATTGCCAAACAAGTGGTGCGTATTATGCGTGAATAGAAGCATTTCCCCACACTTTCAGTACAATTTTAGGGGTGCATTTTATAGATGAAGGTGTATTATACATAGGGAATTACGGTATATAGCCTTGTTAGAAGTGAATGCATTAATTTTAGAAAGAAAAAAATAACATACTTATATTGGACACACAAACACGCGTGTGCGCAATTTATTTGAAATGAACAGATTAAAGAATGCCCATTGTAAAATCCAGTTTTAATTGCAAAATTTAAAAATATAAAATTAAAAACATACTTCTTCATATAATGTGCCCCCTCAGGACGTAGGTGATCACGGCTCTCCACAATTGCCCTTTGTAGGTCTTAATAAATTTTGTCTTTTTGTTATTTCTCCTAAAACCTGTTTCGCCATCCATTTACACAAGCTTACTGAGTATGTTATGCGTTGCTTTTCTCTGTCCTCTTGCCTTCAATCTCTCCTGTGAGTATAAGATTTTCCAAGCCCTCTTTCCTCATTATGTGCCCTAGAGATTTCGATTGTCTCTTCCTGATGTTAAGTATAAGTTTCTTTTTTGATTCCATTTTGTTTAAAACTAGTCGTTGTTCACATAATCGGTCCATAGTAGCCTCAGCATCCTTCTGGAGAACACACATTTTTGTTGCTTCAAGTCTTTTCTTTGGGGAGATTGTCCTGCACTCACTACCATATAGGAGGACAGATATCATGTAACATTTTGTACTCTTTTCATTGTTTCTGACGAAGTTTTTCTGTCTCTTAATACTTTGCTTAGCTTTTGGTACGCTTCTTTGTCTATCTCAATACGCTTTCAGGTTTCAGTGTCGTAGTTTCCGTAATCTGTTGAAACACTTCCCAGATATTTAAATTTTTGCATTTGCTTTCTTTTGGTATCTCCGATTTGTAATTTGGATTTTGGGCTCATCCTTTTGTTAACAACCATGTATACTGTCTTTTATTAGTTGATATTTAATCCTTTCTTTTCACTTTCTTTCATTAAGTTCTATAGGAGTTTTTGTAGTTTTCTTTCCGTGTCTGTTATCAAAACTATAAAAAACGCTGTTTAATTAAAAGTTTATATATATATATATATATATATATATATATATATATATATATATATATATTATTTTATTTTTTTAAGCAAGGCGGGAAACCACTAGGACGCAAGAGGTTACAGAAGATTTGGAGCAAGATCAGATAGTGGATAGATCAAGGCAACTGGAGATGTCGATTGACATTACATTTGAATAGTTGGATATTATAGCTCTCAGGGAAACTGGAATAGGGAAGGGAGTTCCACAGGCGAGAGGTGAGAGACATGAAGCTATTGGAGTAGAAGAGACGGCTACATTTAGTAGTTTCGACAGTGAAAGTGTGAGAGCGGGACGCCAGCCTCGTAGGGCGCTTGAATTCATGAAGTCTGGGAACCAGCGAATGCAGCTCCTCGGAGCAATTTCCATGAAAGTATTTGTAAAAAAAAAGACAGAGAGAGGAGACGGCGCGTCTGTGAGAGAGCGACTGTAGACGAGACGCCAGAACAGGGCCAATATATATATATATATATATATATATATATATATATATATATATATATATATATATATTGCGGGAGGCAATAATGTGTTAAGGTAAGCTGCAAATATTAGAAAAAACGAATCTAATTTCTTTCCTGCCTTGATTTCTTGTTTTTAAAATCAGAGCAGTAATTTAAGTCTTTCAGCCTGAACGCATGTTTGAGATGTTTTCCTTTTATGGATCGTAGTAAATTAAAGTTAAAGAGTTTAACATTGATAATTAAAAAAAACAAACAAACCCGGGGGGCTCTTTGTTAATTTACTTCGAATATTTTCAATTCGAGTTGAAACTTGCAGTTGGTTAAATCAGTCATTATTTTTTTTTTACTATTCACAAATTTAAGTACGTTTTGTCCACAAACTCCATTTTGAATTACATTTAAAATGACCGCCATTTTGATTGAAATATGAATATTTCTCAATTTTCTGTATTAAAAACGTCAGAATATTTCTTAAATATTTCTCAAATCGTGAAGATGAAGTCAGCACCAGAATTAGGGAGTCGATACAAGAGTACAAATCATAATTAAAAGGTCACTATCAGTTTAAATCTAGTATGAGCGCAATATTTACAGCCAGAACGGTTTTTAGACTTAAAAGAATCACATAGCAACTTACGTAGATATTCTTCTTCTCTTTTATTGCGTCTTTATACGTGATGATGGCCGTAGAAAGAATCTGCCAAAATATAGTGTTAGAAGTATAAAAACACCATGATTAAAAATGAAAAAAACTTTTGGAACCTATGTTATTGGGAGAGTTAAGAAGGCAGCAAAAACCTCCGAATGAGACCCATCAAAATTTCGTGCAATTCAAGTATACACAAACATGCGCACAGATGTACACACACGCAAACATGCAAATATGTATATAATATTGTTTGTCTCATGACACGTGGTCTTTAATAATAAAACTGGATATCACATTGGAACACTGATTCTCATAGAGAAATACCAGGCGCTGTAAGCTTGGATGTGCGACTAGTGTAATGGATAACATCTTGGAATTGGTGATCGGAGAGCCGAGTTCTAATTCCAGTCAGGTTCTTTACGCGCTTTCTCTTGGGAAAGGTATGCATTCCCCTCTTCTCTCCCTGCTATGGGTTAAATAGTAGGACTTGTATCAGTAACTTATTATCATCTTCAAAAAAGTCTTACAGTCTAAAAATATTTCTTCCTTAAAATAACCCTCAAAAGGTTCATAGGCCGTAAAATAGCAAACAATTCAATCAATAAATCAATCAACTTAATAATTACTAAAACTAACACTGAAATATGTTTTGTCAAGTTTTCATATCCATCTGCTTCAAGGAAATTTATCTGATAAAATTACTGTACTGCTTTGCTATATTCACGTTGTAGAATTTTATTCGAATTTTTTTTAACACAGTTACCAATATATGCAGACTGATTGTGTCCGGATGGACTTGAGGATGAGGACCCGGCCCACTTACCAAAATCTGATTAAAATATCAGAATTTATTTTGAAATCCCTTCTTTCTCGGGTCAAAAACATTTTAACACCGCCATCATCGTATTATATCGCTGAAGTTTATTCAGTCGTTTGTCGTAAGTAGTAAATCTATTTTAGTGTTGGCTGCTGACTTTCGTTAGGTGTTATATTTTACTATCTACTAAACGGTGATAATTTGTTGCTCGACAATTCTTGGCATGTCTGTGAGGGTTCAAAAGCGTAAAATATTCATGAAATCATCAAAGACCGGATATTCACTCTTTTATTACACAATAAAAACGGAACTGGATGGAATGGCAAGGTGGAGTAAAATAGACTTACAACAGACTGTAAGCATGATATAAAAAATAATTGCATAATCCGTAGGTCAGTCAGTTTGTTCAGAGCTCAATGCCAATTAATAGTCGATTCAAGTATACAACAGACTGTAACAAAGTGCATTATTATTATTATGATTCTTTTTCCTCACTTGTTTTAAGGTTTAAAACAGGGAAAAGTTTGTTTTTTTTTATATTAAAAAAGAAGTTTTCTATCGAGTTTATTTTACTCTGTTAATCAAGTACCCTCTGCAAACTTATTCATCGGATCGATGATCATTAACACGAAGAAAAATGTAAAAATATTGGCTAATCATGTAGACATATAGATATATATTTTATTTTATCGAGCAGTTTCATAAAAAAGAAATGAGGATTTTATATTATAGTTACACTATATTGTCCGTCATATTGACAGTAATTTTTTCTTTTTTTCTTTCTTTCTTTCTTTCTCAGTCTAGTCGAATATTTTTTTTTTAAAACAGGATTCAAAAACTTTCGGCTGTCACATTGTTGCTTAGCTTGAAGTATTAATCAATCAAAACAGTGAGACAAACAGTAGAATGTAGATAAATTGCAAGCTGCTAATATCAATAATAATAATTTATTCAGCTTAGCCGTGTTCATAACAACACCAAATTGATGGGACACCCAGTGAGGATCAATCGCACTACAGTGGGAAGAGATTGGCTTCCGGTTATTTGTGACGATGGTATATGGGTCTGTGCATTATCCAGACTACAAGCACCACATCTCGACCGTAACGACAAGACCCAAAGGAATAAAGGACGTTACATTGGGGGCTCCACTCCGGGTTTTCTGTCTGGATTCACTTCCATAACCTTTTCCCTCTTTGGATATAGACGAAAGGCAGCGGAGGTTTAAAATCTGGGTTTTCCTTCCCCTATAGACGAACTGCTGGGCCGCCGAGTTCCATCTACCTGCAGTAGCTGGTTATGAAGTACTAGTAGACCGTCTTCGGCCATTTCCCGTCTTGGAGCTGGACTTGCAAAAGGCTATTTGAGATGCATGTCATGTAAAAATTTTATAGACAGTGTGAGCTTGTTCCCACTGCTACACTCGTCTATGGCAAACTTTGGAACATATATAATGTATATATATAAATATTACATGAATTACATGTTTTAGAAGCCACCTACAAAATTAATTTATATATATATATATACATATATATATATATATATATATATATATATATATATATATATATATATATATATATATATACATATACATATATATATATATATATATATATATAATTAAAAAACTACTAGACAAACTGCAGAAGAATCGTGCATAAATAGACACAAATGTAGAAATTATGTTATATATATATTTATATATATATATTATATATATATAAGATAATTTCGACATTTGTGTTTATATATATATATATATATATATATATATATATATAAAACATAATTTCGACATTTGTGTTTATTTATGCACAATTCTTCTGCGTGCAACAATCGTGCATAAATAAACACAAATGTCGAAATTATGTTTTATATATATATATATATATATATATATATATATATATATATATATATATAACATAATTTCGAAATTATGTTATATATATATATATATATATATATAACATAATTTCAACATTTGTGTTTATATATGTATATATATATATATATATATATATATATATATATATATATATATATATATATATATACCATAATTTCGATATTTGTGTTTATGCACGATTCTGCTGCAATTTGTCTAGCAGTCTTTTGATTATATACATATATATATATATATATATATATATATATATATATATATATATATAAACAAAAGACTGCTAGAAAAATTGCAGAAGAATCGTGCATAAATAAACACAAATGTCAAAATTATGTTATACATATATATATATATATATATATATATATATATATATATATATATATATATATATATAAGCAAAATTAAAAGACTGCTAGATAAATTGCAGAAGAGCCGTACATAAATAAACAAACACAAATATCGAAAAGTTTGGCAATTCTTGGAAAAGATTTCAGAAGAGAAAAATTGGGATTTAATTATAAAATACTCGTAGGTTATAATGTCATTATTTTTAACATACAACAAAAACAACCTATAGAATCTTTTTGACGGTACTAATACCTAAACTAGCAATTGATAGAAAACAAATGACAGTAGAAAAGGTAATGTTACGAAACATATCTTTGGGTACAACAAATCCTGAATTATGATTATTGAATCACATATTTCTATCTTAAAAAAAGAATGAGCCTGTCGTTGAAAAGTCTTTGCGACAGAAGATGACAGAAAACATTGAAAAATACTTTACTTAACGTTAGTACATACATTAGGTGTTGAAAAGCAGGGATTACCCCAAGTTCCAAAACCACCACATTTGATGTTCGTTTAATTTTAAATTTATATTTAATTTTTAAATTTTGACAACTTTTCAACACACCTTATCATATGCGTATATCTATCTATCTATCTATCTATCTATCTATCTATCTATCTATCTATCTATCAGGCACGTGCCGTCATTAATTACCCGGGGTAGGCAACTTGTGCAACTCAGGCACTAAACAACAGGGTCTCCTTACACAAAAGCAACATGAAATATACATAGTGGTAAAGCACACTAGTCGGACCCCCCCCCACACACACAGACACACACAAACACACTATACGAAAACCTTGTATACAGTGTAACCCGGATATAAGAGAGTTGGCGGCATCGGAGAAGGAGTCTCTTATATCATGGTTTCTCTTATATCCGGGTTTGGTCTATTTTGTTTAGGTAAGTATGGCTCTAATTTGGGACCAGAGAAAATCTCTCTTATATCCGGGTTTCCCTTATATCAGGGTCTCTTATATCCAGGTTACACTGTATAATATATATGTATGAAGAACGAACATATGCATACATACCGGCAAAATCAAACACACTAGACGGACCACACACACACAAACACACTATACGAAGACCTTGTGTTTACTATATAGATTTCTTTATAATAATATAGTATATAATTATGCATGAAGAACGAATATAGGCATACATACCGGCAAAAACAAACACACTAGTCGGACCACACACACACACACATACACACACACACATACACACACACACATACACACGAGCCCTACACACCATACAAAGTGTGTATATACTGGCAAAAGCACACACACAATACACAAAAATAGAGAAAGGAATGAAAAGATAGGCAGGAGACATAAAAAGAAAAGAACAAAAACATCCAAGTTTCTTTCCCTTTCTCTGGGTAAAGTTAATTATTTTATTACACCTCAAGTAAAGGAACATTTTTCGGTCAGTCCAAGATGGATTCAGATGATTACTACTAAGCACAAATAACAATGGTTAAAAAATTTAACATATAAAGGAAAAAAAAAATTAATTCCTTTAAATAATATGTGGAAATAACCATTCTTCGCCTGATGAAGGTCACAAGACCCGAAACCCGTGTACCAAAATATATAGAATAAAGTATTTAAAAAAAATTCCCATAATAATAAAAAACGTTTTCCGTTTTTCTCTCTTTAATATATATATATATGTGTGTGTGTGTGTGTATTAACGTGACAGAAACCTTTGTTGTGACGCGTTTCCTTTAGAAAAGAATGTATTCAGAGAGATAATAGTTTTATTGATGAAATAATGATCTATGTACAAAAAGAAAAAATACAATATTAAATAAAAAAAATTAACGTCCGATGTACCTAACCTTTAAATATTCAACTTTTTACCACTATTGTTTTTATTGTTATAGTTTTATTTTTTTCTAGATTGTATTAATATATCCCTGAAAGACTGTATTATTTGGTTTTGTGAATAAATTAAACAATGTTAAACATACACTTGACTTAAGAAAGAGAATCAAACATTACCGTTTTTGAAATTTATGTTAAACCACATTGAATGAACTAAAATTAAACATCAATCGGAAATTCCCTAACAAAATGATCTCATAAACTTCTACTCACATCATAGCGTTAAAATAAAATCCGAAGTAATTATAGGCTTCTACTTAAGGGCGTTTACAATATATGGCCTTCTGTGTCTACATAATAAAGAAAGATATGTTAAAAGTACTTTTAAACTCCTCCAGTATTCTAATTGTTATATATATATATATATATATATATATATATATATATATATATATATATATATATATATATAACGCGATGAGGATAGCTTACAAAATCCATAAAAACGAAAAAGAAAATAATATCAATAACCCTGATAAGACTGGGTACAAAATATGCCTAGCAACTTCACAACGAGTATAACTGCAAAGAATTCATCCAACCTTAATATGAAATTTATTAGAATTATTTAAAAAATAATAGGGGAGTTAAATCTGTTGTAGCCTAACTACGATCGATAATGGATATGTCCCCATTCACATAAATACAGTAGTAAATACTGTATGTTGGTCTACAGTTGGGGATTAGTCTCCAGCTGTGCTGGCGAAACTCTCTGTCTTCGGGCTGAGAGGATCTCCAGACAAGGCTATGTCGAACGGCAGTCTCGTTTCGGGAAAAACCTACCTGACCCCGTTTTATACGGGGTCTACGGGAAATTTTTAGCCGAGCCCACGGGCTCGGATAACGTACCTTAAACTCGGTCTTGTACCACATTTGACCGCGTGGGGGTGAATGGTAGATATCCTGCAGCTGGAGAATCATTTTAGAATTCATTTGACTCACTTCTAGCAGTTGACTTCTTCTTCTAGGCGCCGCTGACGAATCTTATATGTGTTGTTCTTGTCCTAAGTATTATCAACCTTCGTGTGATTATTCTATTCAGTAACCTTCCCTAGATTACAGCATAATCAATACGAAAGGCAATATTGCAACATAAAACCGACTAAAATGAGTGAAAAAATGTCCTTTGATTTATCTTAGTGAAATATCTAGGAATTTAAAAATGATTTAACAGCGAAGGTTTTTATTTACAAAACAATCCGTTCATTGCACTCAATAGGTCTGATAACAAATTCGAATTAATCCTATTATGATTAAAAAAAAAAGAAAGAAATTTATTAAATCATTGAAATTAATTTCCAAATCTTCAATGGTAAAATTTATGTGCCGAATCATATAAAATTATATATCCACATTAAAGAACTATTAAAACAAAATGTATCATTAAAAACAATAAAAATAAAATAAAAGGCCTAAAAAGATTAAAGAGATTAAAGGTAAACATTTAAATCCATCGGACGTTAAATGCCAAAATTTACAATGCTGGTCATCGCTGTATCTTTAAGGTTTTTATGGAGACTGCGGCCAGCATTAATTGTATTTTTCTCTTTTTCTAAGTATTATTTTATCCATAAAATGTCTGAAGAGGTCCTTTCTCGGCGAAACGCATCATAGCGCAGTTTTCCATTTTTGTTTTATATTTACACACGCACACACATATATATATATATGCACATTTCATTGAATACGACAGATAAGTTACTTTTATTTAGTTTTTTTACAATTTCTCATGTGATCTATTTTTTTTTCCATTTCGGTAGATAAATTATATAAAAACTGTCCAATTGTTTTTTTTCTGAGCGCTTTCGGCTATACATTTAGCCAATTTCAAGGTTGAAATATCTTAACTGCTAACAAGAAAAAGATTGTTATATAAAGTCAGCCTCTACAATCCACTATCTGACCATGAGAATGGAAGTCGGCAATAGTGAAGGCTAGCTGCCATTTGTAAGTAGAATACACTTACCCAAATTTGCCCATGGCTTTGTCTCTCTCTCTCTCTGTATTTGCTATTCTGCCACTTTATTTTTATTAATTTAGTTTACTTTACTTACATTTTTCCTGTGTTATAATATTCTAAACTAATTTATTACCCTGCAGCTGCTTTGTTCGTTGAAAATCAGCCCTCCAAAAAAAAAAAAAAAAAAAAAAAAAGTCTGCATTCTTCTGTAGTAGTGGGACGTTAATTCTTGCTAGATAAAATAGATACTAGCGCGGAAATGTCTTGCCGTATCTGTCTTCCCGTTGTCTATGTTTTTGAAAGCGAAGACCCCCAAGCACTGTGTTGGCGGTGGGGACCCCCCCCCTCAATTCTCAGTTCGTTGAAACTGAAAATCTTGGTGACATATAAAATCAGCTTCTACAATCCGCTTTCTGACCATGAGAATGGAAGTCGGCAATTTGTGAATGCTAGCTACCATGTGTATTAGAATTATATGCAGCATCCTCTATACTGGAAAACCAAATTTGTTCTTTAGGATAGGACAATGGGACTTTACTAATTTAAAACTTAATGTAATGGAAGGCATAAACTTAAAATCCCATTCCCATCCATTGGTAAGTATGTCTACAGCTGTCAACTCGGACTTGTCAACTGCAGCCTTTGTGTGTGTGTGTGTAATAGGAGTAGGTAGGCTTCCCTGCCGTCCTGTCTATACTCCTCCCCCTTCTCTTGAACAAGAGTAGAGACTCACACCTTGTTTCTTGTTCAGGAAGGGGTTCCCGGATCTCTACCTTCCTATCTCTCTGGCTTCTGTACTGGAGACTGTCGTGTTTCTCCCGTGATGTGTGCAGTCTGTGGCAATGCCTCTTCGTTCTGAGGGTACACAGTTAACAGTTTTCTGGTTGCTGTTTCCGACTGGTAGTTAGGAGCCCTAACTCTTGAGTAGCGTCTTGAGCGGCCGCTTTGATCAACAGTTGTATAATACCGGGGTGTCTGTAGTGCCATGTTGCGCATGGATAGGTGTCCCTGCAGTCACCTCCGGTGGGCAACACTGAGGCGACATTATGTTGCAGGTTGCGTCAATTTTCGTCTGCCCACGTCGTGGTCGATAACCGTCTGCTTCTTTTACTTCACTTTTTTGTTTTTGATGTTTCTGCTTTTTTTTGCTGCCGCAATTACACATCGTGAAAACTAACAACGATCCTAAAAGAAATGCTAAACCCGCCCTTAAAAAAATCACCTAAACCCTTTAACATTTCATTTTCTAACATCCGTGGCATTAGAACCATCTTCTGCAGTGTTGGATCTTTCCTTGTTGCGAACTGCCCGGATATACTGGCTCTCTGTGAGACCAGCCTTGACTCTTCTATCCCCTCCTCTGATCTCTCGATCCCCGGTTACTTTCCACTCCTTAGAAAAGACTCTCAAACCCATATGCATGGCCTTGGTGTTTACATCAAGGACCATCTCTTGAATCTCCAGACCGTTCGTATATGTGTCTGCGGCTATCCCTTCTCAATACTGTATGCTACCTCTTCTTCCTTTATCGCTTTCCATCCTCCTAAGACTGTGGTGTATTCGAATGCATTTCTGACAGCATTGACAAGGCTATCTCTCTCTCTCTCTCTCTCTCCATCTGTTTGCTCGCATATTCGTGTTTGGCGATTTTAACGCCCCTCATACCAAGTGGCTTAATAACGCTACTACTGACCTTGCAGGCATGCAAACCCTTAATTTTTCAATTTCTCAATCCCTCACGCAAATAGTTGACTTCCCGACACATTTTCCCCTACAATCTGGATGGTAAGGCTTCTCTTCTTTATCTATGTTTTACCTCCATCCCCGAGTCCTGTAGCGCCACGCAGCTCTGCTCTCTTAGCAACTGCGATCACGCTGTAGTGTCTGTCAACATTTCCTTCAACTCCACCCCCTGCAAAGAATCTCCTACACTAGAACATCGTTCTGCTATCAACGCGCAGACTCGGGCTCTTTCCGGCATTTCATTCGCGAACTCCCCTTGTGATGTTGTCTTCACGCTTCCCGTTCAAGAATGTGCTTCCGAGGTCTCCTCCTGGGTTAAAGCTGGAATCGAGGCTTTCATCCCCCTCAAGGAAATATAAGGTCTCCCCCTGGTTCTTCGCTGCTTGCTCAGCTACCATTGCTCATAAGAATCACTTTTTCCACCTTTATCGTAGCTACATGTTTGATTGCAATAGACGTCTCTTTGTCTCTGCCCGTAACGAGTGTAAATGTGTCCTCAATGAAGCAAAGTCACTATTTTCTGCTCGAATGAAAGAACGTATTGCATCTCACAGATTCGGCTCAAAGGATTATTGGCGTCTCTGCAAGAGCGTACTTAACAATAGCAAACCCTGTATACCTCCTTTGTTCAACCAGTTTGAGGTTCTGACGTCTTCTGTCGACAAGGCTGAATGCCTTGCTCGGAAATTCTCATTCTATTCAACGCTCGACTCTTCCGGTGTATCCACACCCGATTTCCCCCTTCGAACTGAAGCTCAATTGAGCGACTTGCACATAACCCCGTCATCGGTTCTGGGCATCATCTCTAAATTAGACCCCCACAGGCTAGTGGTAGAGATGGGATACCAGCCTTTGTCCTGAAGAAATGTGCGCCTGAACTGGTCCCTGGCCTCTACAAATTATATAACTACTGCCTCTTGTTTTCCACCCTGTTGGAAGTCCTCATCCATTGTTCCTGTCTTTACGAACTCTGGAGACCATTCTGACCCTTCTAATTACCATCCTATCAGTCTCCTACCCGTCTTCGGTAAAGTCTTTGAAGCTTTAATCAACGCCGAAGTGGTTATGCACCTTACATCCCATAATCTACTCTCCGACAAGCAATATGGTTTCCGCTTTACCCGTTCTACAGCTGATGCGTTTACGGTCTTAACTAAAATTGTTTACTAAGCATTTCATAATAACGGAGAAGCTCGTGTCGTGGCTCTTGATATCTCCAAAGCGTTTGATATGGTTTGACATGCCGACCTTCTTCATAAGCTTCAGGGTTATGGAATTACAGGTCGATTGTTCATTCCTGTCGAACTGTACATTGAAGGTCGTTCTCAACGGATTCTCCTCCAGCTCCTATCCCACGAAAACAGGTGTCCCCCAAGGCTCTATCCTAGGCCCTACTATGTTCTTTATCTTCATTAACGATCTTCCTGATGTCATAGGTTCCCAAGTAGGCATCTATGCGGACGACACTACTATTTACTCCTGCCTCAAAAACAAATCTAGTGTCGCCGACAAAACTAACCTGGCCGTTTGTCTTGAAAAGGACCTCCAATCGGTTGTGAACTGGGTCAGGAATTGGCTGGTTAACTTTAATGCCTCAAAAGCAAAACTGCTCTCTATTACTCACCACAGAGAACCATTCCTGCCCCCCCCCCATTAGAATGTCTGATGCTCAACTCCAGGAGAGCACCTCTTTGCGACTGCTCGGTCTCAAATTGTCCGCTGACTTGAGATGGAACGAATACATTGAGTCAATAGCTTCGTCCACCGCTAGGAAAGTTGGCACCCTGTGCCGTGCCAGGAAATTTTTCTCTCCGGAGTCGATCCTTCAAATCTACAAATCAACCATTCGCCCTTGTATAGATTATTGCTGTTATAATGATCTGGAGTCCCTTCTGTTTGTCTCAAGGTCCTTGATAAAATCCAAAGACGGATATGCAATGTAAATTGGCCCTGATCTGGCATCTCGTCTGCAGCCACTCTCTCACAGACGTGCCGTTGTCTCCATCTGTCTTATTTACAAATACTTTCACAGTAACTGCTTCGATGTGCTGCTTTCGCTGGTTCCCAGACTTCATGAATTTAAGCGTTCAACTAGGCTGGCATCTCGCTCTCACCCTTTCACTGTTGAAACTGTTAAATGTAGCCGTCTCTTCTACTCCAATAGCTTCATGTCTCGCACTTCTCGCCTGTGAAACTCCCCACTCCATTTCTTGGTTTCCTGATAGCTATAATCTCCAACTCTTCAAATGTAACGTCAATCGACGTCTCCAGATGCCCTGATCTATCTGCTAACCTTCTCTTCATCCTTTCATCTATCACTCCTCTTTGTTCTCGCTCCAACTCTGTAGCCCCTTGCGTGCTAGTGGCTTACTGCCTTGCTTGGGGTTGAATGCTTAAAAAAATGTATTTATATAATGTTTCCATTTTCAAAACACGGTCAAGATATTGTGTCCATGTTCATAGTTGATATTATTGAGTTGTTTTTTTTGTTTTGTGTTTTAAAATGAAAACATTATATAAATACATCCATACAACAATCTATTTCTTGTTAACAGTTAATATATTTCAACCTTGAAAATGGCTAAATGTATAGCCGAAAGCGCGCGAATAAAAAGAACAATTGGACATTTTTTTATATAATTTATCATCTGAAAAGAAAAAAAAAATATTAGATCACATGAGAAATTGTATTAAGTTGGGCAAAAATAATGACGTAATAATGTCGTTTTTTGACGTTAAAAAATACGTCAAAAACGACATTATTACGTCATTATTTTTGCACCAACCTAATATAAAAAAAAAACTAAATCAAATCACCTTGTTTGTCGTATTCAATGAAATGTGCATGAAAGGAGGATTGCTACCTAAATACATACATACATATATATATATATATATATATATATATATATATATATATATATATATATATATATATATATATATGACTGTGTTTTTTTTGCCTGCGTGTGTCATCTTCGCTGATAATTGAAATAACCGGGTAAAAGTTTACTGGGTATGTTTACAGATGTCTAAGTTTTCTTTTTTTTCTATGAATAAATGTTTAAAAGGGTTTTTTTTTTTTTTTTTTTTTACCTATAAGCACTCTTGGCTTGACTCGCCGTAATCTGTTTATTAATTTTAATGGCTATTTTTCTTATTTCTGTATATAGTAATTATTGCTGGTGAAATGAAACGTGAGGGGAAGTGGGTAAGGAAAAAAAAATTACCTTCTAATTATCCGATGGGGGGGGTGTCCACCAAGGAGGGAAGTAAAGAGAGGAAAAAAAAAAAAAAAAGAAATTACCCGTGAACAGCTTATAAAGAATTTGCTTCGCTGTGATTGGCTGTTGGTCAATCTCCAATCAAATGTGTGACTACGGGGTATTTATAAAAGTCAGTGTTAACAAGCATTTTTTTAGAGGGCGCTTTAGAGCCTGATCAGCTCTGAAGGGGTCGATTTGGTGAGGTCAGTATGATGTTTGAAAGACCCGAAACTGCCCAATGATCCTTTTCTAGAACATCACTGACGACGCCCTCTAGCGCTAAAAGACCGTATATTCAAAGCAGTGTTGTATCAGTATTATCATTAATTAGTTTTCAAAATACTAAAATTAGGAAGTGTAATAACTTCAAAGTAATTTTGTTAAACCATTGAAAATGACAGTTTTACCAAATTTTTAAAAATACGACTGTTTATAAAATGTTATATTAATCATGATATTTTTTAAAACTTTTTACTTACATATAATTATTGAGAGTTTATTCTTCCGGGGTTGAATAAACAAGTAATTTTTGTCTATATCTCTGAGATGAGGTATTATGACTGCTTACATTATTTACATCATTCGGACTGTTATCCTCATCTTCATTGTCATATTCACAACGTTTCGGCCGTTGTACGCACCGGACTTCATGTGTGTGTCTCTTTATATATCTGTCTATATATCTGACATGAGGTATTATGATTACTTACATTATTTACATTATTCGGACTGTTATCCTCATCTTCATTGCCATATTCACAACGTTTCGGCCTTTAGGTCTGTGTCTCTCTATATATCTGCCTATATATCTAACATTATTTACATCATTCTGACTGTTATCCTCATCTTCATTGTCATATTCACAACGTTTCGGCCGTTGTACGCACCGGACTTTATGTGTGTCTCTCTTTATATATCTGTCTATATCTCTGAGATGAGGTATTATGATTACTTACATTATTTACATTATTCGGGGTGTTATCCTCATCTATCCCGGTGAACGAAATAAAGGGTTCGTTTCGAAATTCCAATCACGTGAAGAAGGCCGGAGTGTACAACGGCCGAAACGTTGTGAATATGGGAAAGAATATGAGGATAACGGTTCGAATAATGTAAATAATGCAAGTATTCATAATACCTCATCTCATAGATATAGACAGATTTAAAGAAAAACATAGACATAAAGGCCGGTGCATACAACGGCCGAAATGTTGTGAATATGGCAATGAAGATGAGGATAACAGTCCCAGTAATGTAAATTAATGCAATTAATCATAATACCTCATCTCAGAGATATAGACAGATATATAGAGAGACATAGACATAAAGGCCGGAGCATACAACGGCCGAAACGTTATGAATATGGCAATGAATATGAGGATAACAGTCCGAATAGTGTGAATAATGCAAGTAATCATAATACCTCATCTCAGAGACATAGACAGATATAGAGGATTACATAGATATAAAGTCCGGTGCATACAACGGCCGAAATGTTGTGAATATTTCAATGAAGATGAGAGTAACAGTCCGAATAATGTAAATAATGTAAGTAATTTTATATATATATATATATTTACACTAAATATATTTATACTTGTTAATCCCAGTGTAAGAATCCCGGGATATATTTGAAAAGTTGGATAACCTACGGTTTTTATTGAACGAATTTTTTATGTTCATGTTTTAAATCTGCTCAAAGCAAACTCAGCTTTTATATTCTCCATTTGTAAGTTGTCAATATTATGTGCTATAACTCGAGTTGATAATTTTGATTAGTTTTGCATTACAGGAAGGTAATAAATATTAACACCTGGTTTTAAAATAAAGTGACTTGTGGACATTACGACTATTCAGTTTATTAGCGAAGATATACTGTCTGTCCTGCGTGTAGATAGATATAAGCGGACATATGAAGATAAAAAGATTGATATAATAGACCAGAATAGATATATTTTATCAAATAAGAAGAAAGAAAAAAAAAACGGTTGAATAGTTATCGCTGAAGACTAAATCTTCTAATTCTGGCAACCTTATTTTCCGAGCTGGCTATATTTATTACAATCAGATAGAATTGTTTCTATAAGAAGAGAATCTTCAATTGGGTAATAACATTGTGCGAAACAGTTAAAATGTCATCACGAATCAAAGGACATTTCTTTCTTTCTGTTTTACCTTTATGTTTAATCTTGTAAGTCCCATTTCCTTTTTTAAAACGATGTAGCCAAAGAGGTTTAAACGAAAAATATAAAAAGCTCTGCCATTTTTCAGTAGTCTATTACTGGTTATTATATTACAGTTCATCTTTGGAAGAAGAAAGATTGTCAAGAAGAATAAGTTGGGAAATCGTCTAGAGACAAAGAAAACTATTTATCTCTTATTTTCGATCGAAAATCTTGTAATATAATTAAGCAAGCAGTATGTTCCGTAAAAGAATTTGGGAAAATTGGTGGGCTAATTATAGATTGGGCAAACATTGGCTTCGATTAAATCTGGCCACACAAATGTGGTTGGGAAGAGGCTAACGGGTTTTATTGTCTAGAGTTGTAGATGACTGGGACAGTTAATTACATTGTGGAAACAAAAGAAGGCAGTATGAAAGAACGTAAAAGAAGTGCCCGTACTGCTTATTGCAGCTATCTATAAGTGGTTCTCAAAAGTAATGGTATTCGGGAAAGGGGGATTGAGGGAATAAAATGTAAAGTGCATGCAAGGTATTGTCCCTTTGGTGGCGTGCTTTACAAAAGGAAAGTGAAAGTAGAAACATTCGCGAAAGTGAAAGTAGAAACATTCGCGTACACTGTTGTCTGAAGTTTATGTATAAGTAAGCAAAAGTGGGAAAAAGGTGAGACCGCGTTAATTTTTCATAAGGATGGCGACTCTCTTTCACTGTCCATCCAAGTAACTATTGTATTAAGGCTTACAAAAGACGTTCGTGGAGATGATTAAACAAAAACGGAAGCCAACATAAAGATGAAAGCTGTATATGTCAAACGCTGCTCAAGTGAATATTGATACAATTGATTGATAATAAAGTTATTTAGAAAGATTGCGAAGGTGAATATTCTAAAAATAAAGTATGCGGATCAAGCTTATAAGCAATGTTTATAATTCTTATTTTATAAACTAGTTTGTACAATTTAAGATTTTCGTGAAAGAATTATGTTTCTATTGCTCATAAACCTAAGTCATTTTTTATTACAGCA
>OZ010574.1:57480731-57493231 GCA_963932145.1 Acanthosepion lycidas | reverse complement strand
CCATCGTCCTTTGATTGAGGAAAGTTAAACAAAATTCTCCAGCCCAATGCACTAACCGATAAACTATCGATGAAAAAAGAAATGTACTTGAAAAAAAATCTACTGGTAAGATTCTCAACGACGATAAAAAAAAGATAATGAGAAAAATCTGTCAACTTTGCGAGGATCGTAATGACAATAACTTATCCTTCATTGACCATTGGTTCGTTTAATCGAAAATCTGAGCCAAAATTTGCATAGAAGGATCGGGATCAAGTGTGAACTTAGTAAACAGAAGGTGAAGCGGCAAACATAGATCAAGAGAAGTGTCTTTAGGAGATAAGGAAGCAAAAAGGGAAGTAAAAAAAATGTTATTAGTTCTACGCATTCACTCCTAAGTGACTTAATGTGTCCTCAGGCATGCTTATAGGCCTTTCTTATAGGGTCTGAGGGATATCTTTGAAAGAATCAATTTTAAAAAAGAGAACAATGCCACACAATAAATAAGTGGGTTAAATACAGGTGGAAAATAATTAAAACATATAAAAAGGACAGAAGCAAGTGTACAAAATACATTACAAGTAGAATACGAAAAAACATGGGGAAAAATTAATATTATTAGGATAAACGTAAAAGAGAATCTGAGAAGAAGGGGAAGAAGAATCAAAGAAGAAGAAGAAGAATCAAAGAAGAAGAAGAATCAAAGAAGAAGAATCAAAGAAGAAGAAGAAGAATCAAAGAAGAAGAATCAAAGAAGAAGAAGAAGAATCAAAGAAGAAGAATCAAAGAAGAAGAATCAAAGAAGAAGAAGAAGAATCAAAGAAGAAGAATCAAAGAAGAAGAAGAAGAAGAATCAAAGAAGAAGAACCAAAGAAGAAGAATCAAAGAAGAAGAAGAAGAATCAAAGAAGAAGAATCAAAGAAGAAGAAGAAAAATCAAAGAAGAATCAAAGAAAAAGAATCAAAGAAGAACAACCAAAGAAGAAGAAGAAGAATCAAAGAAGAAGAATCAAAGAAGAAGAATCAAAGAAGAAGAGGAAGAATCAAAGAAGAAGAATCAAAGAAGAAGAAGAAGAATCAAAGAAGAAGAATCAAAGAAGAAGAAGAAGAATCAAAGAAGAAGAAGAAGAATCAAAGAAGAAGAATCAAAGAAGAAGAAGAAGAATCAAAGAAGAAGAAGAAGAATCAAAGAAGAAGAATCAAAGAAGAAGAAGAAGAATCAAAGAAGAAGAATCAAAGAAGAAGAAGAAGAATCAAAGAAGAAGAAGAAGAATCAAAGAAGAAGAATCAAAGAAGAAGAAGAATCAAAGAAGAAGAAGAAGAATCAAAGAAGAAGAATCAAAGAAGAAGAAGAAGAATCAAAGAAAAAGAATCAAAGAAGAAGAATCAAAGAAGAAGAAGAAGAAATTCATGCAAGGGAAAAGAATGCAGAGAAGAAAAGAAAGAGGAGGAGACAAAAGAGAAGACAAAGTACAGAGAGGAGGCTAATGTGATGAAGGCATATAAAATGAGAAAATAGAAAATCTAAACGATTCGTTCGTTTCAAATGTTTGTATTGAAATTTTCTTAAAATTTAGTATTTAGTGAGTATTTCCTTAAACTTTGTATTTAGTGAGTACTTTCTTAAAACTTTGTATTAAGTGAATATTTTCTCAAATTTTGTATTTAGTATTTTTTAAAACTTAATATTTACCGAGAATTTTCTTAAAATTTGTATATAGTGAATATTTTCTTAAAACATATTACTTAGTGAGTATTTTCTTAAACGATGTATTTAATGAATATTTTATTAAAAATCTTTTTTTGAGTATTTTCTTCAATTTTGTATTTAGTGAGTATTTTGATAAAACTTTATTTAGTGAGTACTTTCTTAAAATTTGTATTTAGAGAGTATTTTCTTAAAAAGTTTTATTTAGTGAGTAGTTTCTTAAAAGTTTGTATTTAGTGAGTATTTTAAAAAAAAATATTTAATGATTATTTTGCTAAAACTTTGTATTTAGTGAGTATTTTCTTAAATTTTTCATTTAGTCGGTATTTTCTTAAACTTTATATTTAGTGGGTACAAGTGTTGAGTAAACACTCCTGTTTTTTTTAAACAGTGTAATTAATCTAATCGTCTAAAGTTCAAGACTACAACTGAAGAAAGTTGTGCCGCCCGACAAGAATCGTTCCTGGATTCCCTTTTTCAATTTGACAAGCCACTTTCATGCTAGGATTGAAGCCATTACGCGAAAACATGGCTCAGTTACCCTCTTTAAGTAATGTTCATATCTCTTTGGGACTTTTCAACGTCTACTATTCGCACTTGAAATTTAAGCGAAGTAATTATTAAGCAATTCCGACATTAATTCTTATTACTATAAATTTATATTTACCTTTATATTTTGGGTACGAAAATAAAGTTAGCAGATATAGAGGTGAAATGAAAGATGCGTATTTATTAAAAAGTGCAATCCTGGCATGCTTCACTGGGATAACTTTCCGTGGCCTAATGGTAAGCAGAGCCGGACAATAAAAAATGGAATTGTAAGTGGATAGAATTAAGAAGTTTCTATAAAGATGGCAGTGGAATAAAATGGTAAATATGTTGTTGAAAAAAAAGGAGAGATTATATTCAATGCTAGGCCTGCCGCTAAGAAAGTTAGTTTACTGTCTTGTTAAACAATTTGTCTCTCCTGAATGTATCTTACATATCTATAAGTCTACCATTCATCCATTCTTTGAATAGTTATGTCAGATATGAACCGGTGCTCCTGCTGTATATTTTGAGATT
This sequence comes from Acanthosepion lycidas, assembly GCA_963932145.1. Lineage (NCBI taxonomy): Eukaryota > Metazoa > Mollusca > Cephalopoda > Sepiida > Sepiidae > Acanthosepion > Acanthosepion lycidas. The sequence goes on along the minus strand of OZ010574.1, from coordinate 57,490,480 downwards.
CTTGACAAAATCCAAAGAAGAATCAGCAATATTATTGGTCTTGATCTGGTGTCTCGGCTTCAGTCACTTTTCCACCGCCGTAATGTAGCTTCCAAATGCCTTTCCTTTCATTGTAATTATTCAGATAAGCTCTTCACTATCGTACCTAGACTTTATGACCTTTAAGCGCATAACTAGATTGGTGTAAGGTGCCATCAATTAAATGAGCTAAAGGTAACCGTAAGTTCTATGCTAACAGTTTCTTCTCTCGTATTTCTCGCTTCTCTTTCAGCTCAATATGTTACAGTTTTTTGTGTGTATATATATATAACCAGTGAGTTAGTCCAAATGCCTGGACTCACTTTATAGTTCACCAATAGAAGGTTAACCAATCAGAAGACGTACAACATTCAATCTGTCGTGTATAAAGGCGGCCATTTTGGTCACTCTACCCGAATATCCAGTCTAGCTTGTCAGGCGAAGAGAAACAGAAGGACGAACTATGCTCTGCTACTTTTATCAAAATAGCCACTGCTAACCTGAACAACGCTTTCCTACTGTCTTCAAGATATTCACTGCTAACCTTTGGTTTCTATACTCGAAGACGACCGTCATGATGTATAACACAATAAACCAAACGAGCCTTTTAAATTATTTACAAACATTCTACATGTTTGAAGTTATGCAAAACAAATAAACTTCAATAACTCAAAAAGTTCTGAACTAATATTATCAAATTTAAACTCGTACATTCCCACTCTTAGTAAAATATTTAAGTAAATTTTCTACCATTTTTAATAGTTAGTTTTTGAGATATTTGGAATTTACGAAAATCGAGTGACTGAAGTTAATATGCAGATTAAACCAATATTATCTTAAGACCTCTGAAGTTTAATAAAAGCTATTTTTTCTTTTTGTCAATAATATATATTGAAAAGGGAAGTATGTAATAAGTATTGAAAAACAGAAAATAACAATGTTATTGAGTGAGTGAATGTTCACATTGAATATATCAAAGGAGTTTTGCAGAGATTATCAAACAATAAAGAAAGCTGTTGAAAATATAAGTTGAGAACTCAAGGCAAAGGAAAAGACTTTAAGAACTTGCTTCCTCAAGATGAACGTAAACCAAAGTGTGTTATAGCGAAACAACCACTTTTGACCAGCGCTCAGATCTTTGAAATGGCTAGAATTGAGAGTCAAGAAGGACAAAAGATGTAGAATACTTTGTAAATTTGGATCTGTGAAAACAAATCTCCCAGGAAACTTCCTCTCAAACAAATATTTTAAAGGCTAAGAAATACATGAAAATTGACTTTTCTTAAGTAATTTTCACGGACGAATATCGAGTGACATTTGATGGACCTGACGGATGGGCCAAACGATGGATTTTATTCAATTCAGATGTGGCTGTGGCTAAAAGAATGCAACAAGGAGGCGGTAGTGCTTCGATATGGGCTGGAATTGTCGCCCAAACCATTATTGGACCATTCAAAGTCGATGAAGGGGTTAAAATTAACAGTGTTAACTATTGCGATTTTATGAACAAGATTTTCTTTGCATGGTACAAGTCCCAATCTCGCAGATTCAAAGGGAAATGTGTATTTATGCACGACAGTGATCCTTCTCATGTATCTAATCTTACCCTTGAATTCTTTTAGCATAAAAGATTTACACGAGAGAAAATAATGGAATGTCTATAATCTTGATCTGAATCCGATCGAAAATCTATGGTCATTTTTGAAGATGCAATTATATGAAGGTAGCAAGCAGTATAACATCAAAGCAGACACATGGAAAGCAATTAAAACTACTATGTCGGAAATTGATCCCATTGAAGTAAAAAAAAGAAAAAGAAATAACAAAATCAATGGATAGTAGATTTCTGGCTGTTATTAAGAAGCAAATTCACTACATTAAAATGTAAAGGATTCAAAGACTTATTTTATGTGGTTGTTTTTCTTTTATTATAGGTATTGATCAATGTTTGATGAATTTATTACCTTTTTATTGAAGTAAAATATGATTATTTGGTTTTGCCTTATAACTTCAGACAGTAGACTTTTAGAATACATCAAATAACTTCAATAACGTCAATAAAACATATTGAGACTACATAAAATTTTAGCTCATGCTTTGTTTTAACATCTAAATTGATTGTTTAAAATATGACAAGTTTTTTCAAACCAAATTGAAGTTTTAAGATTGGTTTAATATCTTCTGGTGGGGTGTAGATGGGCAATGACGAAGTGGCACACATGGAAGTAGTTAGGCAGAAAAAACTTGATATTCTAAAAAATTAATTTTTAATTAATTAATAATCATTTCAAGTTACTTAGGTGTATATTCTCGCAAACAAATAGCCACATATGTATACTATACATATATATATACACACAGAGACAATAGAGAGAGGGTGGGATGGGTAAATTGTCGCTATTTTATAGTTTTAATTTCGTGGATGCACGTTGTTTTTGATCTTGTCGATTTCACAATATATTAAAGTCAATTGGACACCGTCTATGAGAAAAAGAACACCATGACGCAATTCACTTCGCCAGAAATTTGGAAACGGCATGTTAGTGTCTTTAAATGCAAATCTTTCTCAGACTCTCGAAAACTTCATATTTGCTCAGTTTTGTATCCTTATGTAAACAAAGCAATTTCTAGAGAAAGGGATGGATGATAATTTTAGTCCGACAGACTTTTTGTTGTGGAGTTGTTTTGCAGTGGAGGCTTGTATTTGTACTAAATCGGTCCTAAAATAGGTTCGACGTACAAAACGTTAGGAACTTGATATAATAGGTAGTACGCAAAGTAATCTTGTTGTGGTCGCTGATTACTTTCGTATTCGACTAACTGTCGACTATTGTCGTCTGACATCGACTAGTATTTAGTCACCCCCACCCACGAGGGTATCATGTGGCACAAGGCCGGTTTAATGTGGAATCTCCGAGCCCGTGGGTTCGGCCAAAAATATACCCTTTGAACCCGTATTAACGGGTTCAGGGTTGGTTTTACCTCCCCGAAATAGAATATGCCCTTCGGCATAGCTTCGTTCGGGTCCCTCCCCGCCCGAAGGCAGAGAGTTCAACCGTTCAGCCGGTCGTCCGACATCGACTGACCCTCGTTTCTCTTACTACTCCTACTTATATTAGGTGGGAGAGTCTATTAACTATAGAATAATCATCTGAATATTCGAGAAAGATATGCGCTCTCCACTAAAAAAATAAGAGAGATATTGTCGTCGTTGATGGAATTCGTTGCATTTGGGTGCTCATCTACATTTCCTTCTGAGTGAAATGAGTCCTATGTTGGATCTGAAGAGACGTCCGCAGCCAACGTATCGTTGGGCAAAAGGATTCAGGGGATGGAGAGCTCTGTCTTCTCTTTGGGCTCTCTTTTATTTGTCTTCTTGTTGTCTTCGAAGGATGTTGTTTTTTTTCGAGAACTGCTCTTCCACAGTTGTTGTTTTAGGCGTGAGAAGAAGAAGAAAAGCCTTTGAGCATGAAAGCCTTGGCTGCGAGTTATTTGAAGTGGTCCATGAGTCGCCACTCCGTGGCACACACATACTTCAGCTGACACTATCCGCTGCGGCAAACCAGGGCTTGACAGGCAGGTTCGTGATGACAGCTTGCACCGGGTCTACTCAAATATGGGTATCTATTAAAATAACGTTTAAGTAATAAAATCTATCGGATTAATAAATAAAAGTCAATCACTTCTTTATATCTATCTATCTGTCTATGTAATATATATATATATATATATATATATATATATATATATATATATATATATATATATATATATGATGGCGTCTCCCGTTGTTTTCAACGTATGAGTGTATTTCAGTTCAGTTTTTATGTTTATGTCTCATATGTGGCAACAATCCTGCACGGGATTTGCAAACAAATCCACACAAAGGGCATACTGAAGGGTTGACCGTCACATGGGCTGATATGTTAACCCGAGATTTAGTGTTAATACTTAATTCTCTCAGATGGTTGAGACGATTCTTTTCAAAGTTAGTTATACCTCGGTGGCAGGTGTTTCTCCAGTTTGTACGGTTATCAACAGCAACTTCGAACTCCTCTAGAGGGATATTTGCAGCATATAAATTGTATTTAAGCTTGTCCTTGAAGCGTAACCAAGGGCGGCCTACATTACATTTACTATGAAAAAGTTGGCTATACATGAGGATTTTCGGTATCCGATCATCACACATTCCGATGACATGACCAGCCTATCTGAACTGAAAGGATTCGATACCACCGACACCACATTTGATGAAAAAATCAGGATTAGAGATTTTGTCCTGGCATGTATAACCTCATATTGAATGAAGACAGCGTTTATGAAAAGCATCAACTTGATTGATGTGCCTTCTGTATTGCGTCCATGATTCTGACCTATAAAGAAGTGTGGTGAGAATGACTGCTCGATAGACACTGATTTTCGTTTTCAGTGAAATCCCACGAAAATCCCATAAGTGATGCTTAAGCTTCCCAAAGGCATTGGTTGCTTTTGATTTTCGGTTCACTATCTCGTATACACACACACATACACACACACACACATATATATATATATATATAGTCCCCATCCAAAAGTATTAGAACGCCAAGGCTAATTCATTTGTTTTCGTTGTTCACGGAAGATATTTGGGTTTAAGATTAAAAGAGGGATATGAGACAAGAGTTTAAAATTTCAGCGTTTAAATTCATGTATTTACATTTAGATGTGTTAAACAGCTTAGGAATAGCATCTTCTGTATCAGATCCCCCCATTTTTAGGTGAGGAAAAGTAAAGAAACAAATAATCTTAAAGTAAATACCATTTAATATTTGGTTGCAGGTTGCATAACCCTTGCTTGCAATAACTGCATCCAGCCTGCGACCCATTGTCATCACTAAACTGTTGCATTCTTCATTTGTTTTGCTTTTCTACACTTTTAACAGAGACTAGTTCAGTTCTTGTTCTTTTTTTGGGGAGGGAACTTCCATCAGTCTCCTTTTTAAGAGATGAAATGCATGCATAATTGTGTTATGGCCCGATGATTGACTTGGCCAGTCTAAAACTGTTCACTTTTTCCCTAATAAAGTCCTTCGTTGTGTTGGCAATAATTTTTTTGTCATTGTCCTGCTGCATGATAAACTTCTACCCGATTAGTTTGAACCCAATTTTCTCTATAAATTAGCAGAGAAAATGCTGTTACCATCATGAATTATATAATCAATAAATATGAATTACCCTGTTCTAGAAGCAGCCATGCAAGTCCAACCCAAGACACTGCATTAATCTTGGTCACAACAGCCCATAAAACAAACTTCCAGAAATTTTGTCGCTCATCTCTGTACTTCCTTGCAAATTAAAATCTGGCCTTCCGATTCTTACTGCTGATGGGTATTTGCATATTGTCTTATGGTCTCTTTATTTATGCTTTCAAAACTCTTCTTTGGAACCTTTGTGGATTGTGAAACCTTCTGCACTGTGGAGGTTGTTGATGATATCACTGATTGTTGATCTTGGGTGTTTCCTTACAGCTCTCACAATGTTTCTGCCATTAACTGCTGTTGTTTTTCTTAGCCGACCTGTTCTATGTGTGTTGCTCAGTACACCAGTAGTTTCTTTTTTGTTTTTTTTTAGAACATTCCAAATTGTTGTGTTGGTTATGCCAACTGTTTGTCCGATGGCTCTGATCGATTTTCCTTCTTTTGCCTCCTTGAAAATGGCTTGCTTTTCTTCCATAGACATTTCTCTCGACTTCATGTTGGAATATCCTTTTTAACAAAGAAATGCAGTCTTTACAAGTGAAACCCAAGGCTAAAACTAAGAGTGGTCATTTAACGCTATGTTATGTTTAAATGATTAATCTAAAAGGCAAGAAAACACCTGTCCGTCACGTATTTTAGTAGTTTTGCTTACTTGAAAAATGGGTGGGTTCAAACAAAAGGTGGTATGTCTTAAGATTTTTAACAAAGAAATTGGCCTTGGCGTTCCAATGCCTTTTTAAAGGACTATATATATATATATATATATATATCTTTCATGAATAATAGTTCTGTTTTACCAGACTTTGAATTATGGCATTTTGTGTCCTTCACATGTTTTGACTGACTTTTCAATCACCTGATGAACATTCCTGAATGTTCTAAATTTAAAAGCCTTGGTAAACCAACAATATCCTTGCTCTTTTGTATAAACACATACAACAAAATAAATACCTTACTTTTACCATGATAAAGTACATCATAGTACAAAATGCGTCGGCCAAGAATAGTTTTTCCTCTTGTCTTTTTTCATTCATTCATTCATATATATATATATATAAAACACATTGAATAACCCATGTCCTTTGTGCATAAATGAAAAATTATACATTAATAAGTTTCTGAAAAATAAAAATTGACCTAATCAAAGAAATAGAATAGCTATTTTTGCAGACACTGTCAAATATTTTCCTTAATGTTTAATTTTGAAAAAGAGATGAACAATGAAACACATATATATACTAGATTAATATTTTTTTAAAATACGAATGTAATTCTAATATATTTATTTGTATAAAATAACGTATTGTCTATTACTTATTAGAAGCAGAAAAATACATTAAATTTGTAGGAATAGATGTTAAATATTAAAATTACGACTTACTCATATCCTGACGACCGTTTTAAGAAATCTTTGTGTATAAAATTATAAATTAAGCGGCCGAATAAAAATGCCAAAAACCTTTTTATTATTGAAAAACCCAGACGACACGCGAAAAACGGATGTCACTGTTTGTAACCTTAACTTTACCTGATTTTGAAAGTAACTTATATTTGATACATAAGTTGTCTAGCCACCACACCTTATCAAAATGACTGAATTTTTCGTAACCATAACAATTTAAATATCAAGATTGTCTGTGCTTATAAATGAAGAAAATTTCTTAATAGATTATCCCAAAAATCGCTTGAGAATGGAACGGAACTATGGATTTCAAATTTAATTTTATATTTAAAATTTTAGTTTCTGTTTTTAAACATGTTAAATCCCGTGAAACGATGGAACCATATTTTTAAAATAGAATATATATATATTGATATGGGATCTCAGGAGTTCAAGTCGAGTCAGTCGTTCACTTCTGAACCGACTGTTCTGTTGAACTCTCTGCCTTCGGGCGGAGAGGAACCCGAACGAGGCTCCGCCGAAGGGCTGAGTCTCCTTTGGGGAGGTAAACCGGCCATGAGCCCGTTTATACGGGTTCAATGGGCATATTTTTTTAGGGCCGAGCCCACGGGCTCGGAGATCCCACGTTAAAAAACCGGCCTTGTGCCACATGAAGCCCCAGTGGTCGGGGTGACTGAATATCGTCAGTCGTTCACCTCTCGACCGGCTGAGCGGTTGAACTCTGTGCCTTCAGGCGGGGAGGAACCCGAAGGAGACTACGCCGAAGGGCGGAGTCTCTTTCGCGGAGGTAAACTGGCCCTGAACCCGTTTATACGGGTTCAATGGGCATAGTTTTGGGCCGAGCCCACGGGCTCGGAGACCCCACATTAAATAACCGGCCTTGTGCTACATGATGCCCTCGTGGGAGGGGGTGACTGAATATCGCCAGTCGTTCGCGTCTCGATCGTCTGTTCGGTTGAACTCTCTACCTTCGGGCGGGGAGGAACCCGAACGAGGCTACGCCGAAGGGCGGAATCTCTTTCGGGTAGGTAAACCGACCCTGAATCCGTTTATACGGGTTCAATGGCCATATGAGATCCTACGTTAAACCGGCCTTGTGCAACATGATGCTCACGTGGGGGGGGTGACTAAATATAGTCAGTCGTTCAAGTCGATCGGCTGATCGGTTGAACTCTCTGGTTTCGGGCAGGGAGGAACCCGAACGAGGCTACGCTGAAGGGCGGAGTCTCTTTCGGTGAGGTAAACCGACCCTGGACCCGTTTATACAGGTTCAATGAGATCCCACGGTAAACCGGCCTTGTGCCACATGATGCCCACGTGGGGTTGGGGAGTGACTAAATATAGTCAGTAGTTCAAGTCGAGTCAAGAGTCGAGTCAGAGGCAGTCCGAAACGGAGTCACGTTCAGACAATTACTGCAAGACATTGGAACAGTGATACTGGTCGAGACTACATTGTTCTTTCTTCTAAACCTGATTGTTCATACTAACACTTCTACTTCTCTGTATATATTCCTGTTTGTAATATATCTGTGTTATTCCATACCTGTGTTCGAGTTCTTCTTTATTGGTTCTACCTTGGACTATCACCGTAGTACAAGGAACCGGACCATAACATATATATATATATATATATATATATATATATATATATATATATATATATATATATAATAAAATATAGCTTTAAAGTAAAAGCGCTCAATATTCGAGATAGAACATATGTAAATATAAATGTGGATGTAGAGTTCAAATTTGAATGGCAGCAGTCTGTTTCATGCTTGAACTCAATCTTCAGATATTTCTCTGTCTGTCTGTCTGCCTCTCTCTCTCTCTCTATATATATATATATATATATACACCCACACACATATATAGGTTTGTTAATCAAATCCATTTTCTATCCATTACACAGACACTTACTGAAAGACACATTATTTACTTCTCTATACATACATAAACATTCTCGTACGCTGGATCGTATAATGAAAATAAATATACACTTGTATATATAGAATGAACACATGCATATGTGTACACATACCATATTTGCTCACGTTTGGGAGAATCTGCTAATATAATTATTCTAACACACGCTTAGGTGAATATTGGAATGCATAGGCGAGGTAGAAAGTAAAATATATATATATAAAATAGAAACATATATATATATATATGTGTCTGCGCATGTATATATGTATATAGTTTGGAAGCTTAAAGATAGGAAAAAGGTTGATGCATAAAAAACTAAAGAAAAGTGGTAATGTGTATATTCTCAAGCTAATCCTATCTACACACATGGGGAGAGGATTAACTTCAAACTCTGTCTATCTATGCAAAAAAAAGATAAAAGCGAATTTAAATAAATGCGATATAAAAACACCAAATCCATCGCCATGAAAAGCCTTCTCTATTTTTCCTTGAATTCTGTTCTCAACTTTCGCCTCATAACACATTTACTTCACTTCGTTCTCTTATAATTTTACGTTTAAGTTCAGAAACATCTGCACATCGCATAAATTTATAAACTTTTTGAAGTCTATACAACTATTACAGAAATTATAATTTATGCTATTCTGTATAATATACCTGACGAAAGTTGTAAATTTTATTTACCAACTCATTTTTCAACAAAATAACACCTTGTAAGGTCAAATAACTTTATTTACCAACTTTTGGTAACGACTCTATTTTACTAAAAACCCCGTCAAGATTTTCTGGCGTTCTAAAATTAATAACATTGGAATAATTTTAGCAGTCTTATTACCAATTGAAAATATCTTCATCTGCACGAAACTCATTTCTAATATCTATGCCTAATATTTGAACCGCGTTTATTGCAATGAAAAAGTGCATCGAACAAAATTATTTTCTTTTTATTAGGTTGGTGCAAAAATAATGACGTTTTTTGACGTTAAAAATACGTCAAAAAACGTCATTATTTTTGCACCAACCTAATATTTACAAGTTTGATACTAGCTCTCCTTGCGGGCTTTTAAGTTAGCTCTTCACAGGGTTAATTGAATCTCCGAAATTAAACTAAAAGAACCTCTGGTCCAGTTTAGAAAACAGCAATCATAATTTTGAAGTAATAA
>OZ010574.1:57445731-57475731 GCA_963932145.1 Acanthosepion lycidas | reverse complement strand
TTTCCAAAATCAAATAGTTATTTCACAAAAGGGTCAGAATTTTATTCAGTGAACGGCCCGATGCATTTTCTGTCTGAATGACAAAATGTAGAATGGTGTAGAAAGTTAGACAGAAATAAACAGAAATAAAGAAAAAGAGGAGGTACATGGAAAGATAAATGAAAATTAAGAGAGATGTAGTGATTCATAGTTAAAACAAGAAAAAAGAAAGATAAAAAGAACATGCTGATGATAAAAAAAAGTGAACGAAGGAAGAACTAATCAAGAGAAGAGATGGAAAGACACAGATATTATTCGAGGGAAGAGATGGAAAGACACAGAAACTCCGAGAGGGAAGAATGAGAAAGATACAGAAATTAATCAATCGAAGTGTGGGAAAGATACGGCGACTAGTCGAGGGAAGAGTGGGAAAAGGGAAAGATACAGAAACCAATCGAGGGACAAGTGGGAAAGATAGAGAAAATAAAAACCCAACTATGGAACAGTGGGTAAGATACTCTAAGAGAGAGAAGATACAGAAACTAAACGAGGGAAGAGTGGGAAAGTTTCAGCAATAAATCTAAGAAAGAGTGGGTAAGATATAGACACTCACCGAGGAAAAGGTGGGAAAGTTATAGAAAATAAGAGAGAGAAGATACAGAAACTAAGGGAGGGAAGGGTGGGAAAGTTACAGAAAATAAGAGAGAGAAGATACAGAAACTAAGGGAGGGAAGGGTGGGAAAGTTACAGACAATAAGAGAGAGAAGATACAGAAACTAAGGGAGGGAAGGGAGGGAAGGGTGGGAAAGTTATAGAAAATAAGAGAGAGAAGATACAGAAACTAAGGGAGAGAAGGGTGGGAAAGTTACAGAAAATAAGAGAGAGAAGATACAGAAACTAAGGGAGGGAAGGGTGGGAAAGTTATAGAAAATAAGAGAGAGAAGATACAGAAACTAAGGGAGAGAAGGGTGGGAAAGTTACAGAAAATAAGAGAGAGAAGATACAGAAACTAAGGGAGGGAAGGGTGGGAAAGTTATAGAAAATAAGAGAGAGAAGATACAGAAACTAAGGGAGAGAAGGGTGGGAAAGTTACAGAAAATAAGAGAGAGAAGATACAGAAACTAAGGGAGGGAAGGGTGGGAAAGTTATAGAAAATAAGAGAGAGAAGATACAGAAACTAAGGGAGGGAAGGGTGGGAAAGTTACAGAAAATAAGAGAGAGAAGATACAGAAACTAAGGGAGGGAAGGGTGGGAAAGTTATAGACAATAAGAGAGAGAAGATACAGAAACTAAGGGAGGGAAGGGTGGGAAAGTTACAGACAATAAGAGAGAGAAGATACAGAAACTAAGGGAGGGAAGGGTGGGAAAGTTACAGAAAATAAGAGAGAGAAGATACAGAAACTAAGGGAGGGAAGGGTGGGAAAGTTACAGAAATAAATCTTTGGAAGAGTGGGAAAGATCCAGTGACTAACTGAGAGAAGAGTGAGAAAGATACAGAATCTAATCAAGGGCGATGCTAGAAACGTACAGAAACAAATCGAGGGAAATATGGGAAAGATAGATAAACTAACCAAGGGATGAATGGGAAGGATACAGACTAATCTAGAGAAATGTGGGAAAGAGACAGAATAATCGATGGAAAAGTGGGAGAGACACAGAAACTGAGGGAAGAGTTGAAAAGATACAGAAATTACTCAAAGGGAAGAGTGGGAAAGTTTTAGAAATAAATCTACTGAAGAGTGAGAGATACAGAAATCAGTGGAGGGAAGAGTGGGAAAGACACCGAAACTAATGGAGGTTAGTGTGAGAATGATACATAAATTAATGGAGGTTAGTGTGAGAATGATACATAAATTAATGGAGGGTAGTGTGAGAATGATACATAAATTAATGGAGGGTAGTGTGAGAATGATACATAAATTAATGGAGGGTAGTGTGAGAATGATACATAAATTAATGGAGGGTAGTGTGAGAATGATACATAAATTAATGGAGGGTAGTGTGAGAATGATACATAAATTAATGGAGGTTAGTGTGAGAATGATACATAAATTAATGGAGGTTAGTGTGAGAATGATACATAAATTAATGGAGGGTAGTGTGAGAATGATACATAAATTAATGGAGGGTAGTGTGAGAATGATACATAAATTAATGGAGGGTAGTGTGAGAATGATACATAAATTAATGGAGGGTAGTGTGAGAATGATACATAAATTAATGGAGGGTAGTGTGGGAAAGATACAGACACTAACCGAGGGAAGTGTGGGAAAGTTACAGAAACTAAACAAGCGAAGAGTGGTAAAGTTTTAGGTTGGTTGGTTGCTTTGTTTTATGGCATATCAACCTCAGTGGCTCATTTAATGCCAACAAAATTTTTAAATAGATTCATAGCGATAGTTTGGTTAAAAAGGTGTATATGCATACATATATATTTGAACCATTTTTTAATTACTAATATTTTTGAGTACAATCCAACTTTTTTTTAGGAAATTTACAATCTTGGATGGTTTTATTTTCGTAAATTTTTTTTTTAAATTACTTACTTGGTAATATTTTGTTTGCACTAGATCAAAATCTACACACTCTAACAGTATATGTTTCACTGTAAATTTCTCTTGGCATAAAGTGCATATTAGGTTTGGTTTGGTTTGTTTTACGGCATATCAACCGCAATAGGCTATTTAATGCTGACAATATTTTTTCCTGGTAATATTTTGTTTTGTCAAAAATCTATTTCTGGTAATATTGTTTAAAAAAATATAATAATATTTAATAATATTTAATGGTAATATTTTTTTTTTTCAAAAATATATTGCTGGTAATAGTTTTTTTTTTTTTCTTCAAAAATTTATTTCTGGTAATAATTTTTTACAAAGTATTTCTAGTATTAAAACAACCTATTTTTACATTTTTATAATGCTTTTTACTTCAGTTTCGGGGTTAAATATTTGCCCATAGCTGAGACACTAAAAGGTGCTTCCACCCCGGATCAGGGTGGACCTGGGAACACCAGCAATTCAGAGGTGCTTCGACGCTCTCAAAACCTGATCAGAAGCCTTGCTGTTGGACGTAGTTTATCGTCTTACGCATGACGTGGATGTAGTTTATCGTCAGATCCAGGACGGAGGGAAAGTTTTAGAAATAAATCTACTGAACAATGGGAAAGATACAGAAACTAATCGATGGTAGAGTGTGAAAGTTTCAGAAATAAATCTAGGGAATTGTGGGAAAGACACAGAAAATATTCGAAGGAAGAGTGGAAAAGATACAAAAACCAACGGAGTGAAGAGTTGGCAAAATACAGAAACTAGTCGAAGGAAGTGTGGGAAAGATATATATAGTAACCGAGGGATGATGGGAAAAGATACAGAGACTAATTTAGGGAAGATTGGGAAAGATACAGGGACTAATTGAGATTAGGGTGGGAAGGATGCAGGAACAAATTAAAAATGGATGTATCACTAGGGATAATAATAAAATACGAAAGCGAAGAAAAAGAAAACAAAATACTAATCGTAATTTGAATATAGCGATATAAGCATAAGAAACCATAGATATTGTAAAAGAAGATAGAATTATGTAGATTTATACTTGTATGTATTTAGGACAGGTATTAGATGTTCATTCAGGGTGACGTCATCTGAACTGCAGATGGATGCTCTTTATCAGTGTGTGTTATAGATAGGCAATCGAATCTCTTCTCCGTCTGCTTTAGCCTTCTCTAATGCTTGTGAATCCCTGTTTTATTTTTATAAGTCTAGGTTTCGTCTTGTTATTGTTCATTCACTTTCTTTCAGCTTTGGATTCACGTCTCGATTTTAATTCATATTATCTCTAGAAAAATATACAGAAATTTGCGTGAAAAAGAGCAAAGAATTGTCACTCCATTCGCAAACGTTTTTATACATTCATATACTTATAAACATTTGCACTTGTTTTTCTTTTACTTGATGTGTTCCTTCAGAACCTGGCCAATCATAGGCTCCATACCTGCTTATAATTTGTAGACTAGGGATATTATTATTATTATTATTATTATTATTATTATTATTATTATTATTATTATTATTATTATAAATAAATAAAAATAAAATATTAAATATTAATAATAATAATTCAAATTATAAATAAAATAAAATAAAATAAAACAATAACATAAAAACGTTATAGAAAAGAAATTAGGAAAAGAATTAGAAATAATAAGATTACTCCCAGTATTCAGCAACAAAATGTTACTGTCGGAAATACGGACATCACGTCAAAAGACGTTAAATTCTCTCTGTGGTAGGGCTTGTAATACTACGGAGTGAATTCTCCTTTTTATCTCATGTACTATAAAACAATTTTAACCAAAAAATACACATCACTACACGCAAAAATATTTAATAAATTGTATGAACATAACATAAAATTTACCATATTTTCCTGTTATATCTGCGCGTTTTATTTCCTGTTAAGTATGCTTTTATCTCCGTGAACACAAGGTTAACTTCATCTGCTATATGAGTGAATCCACCACAACACTATGGTGACCACCGACGTACAAAAGAAAAACAACCTATTCACCCACATCATTTGTTTATCAACGACGTGTACAAATAAAATACGACTTTCGATAAGAACTTGTTTCTTACTATCCTTCTCAATATATGTTTTGTCATCCATTTATATAAGATTTTTAGGTGAGTTAGTTTCCATCTGCCCTTCCATGGCCCGCAAGCGTGAAATTCTCTAAATCTTCTTTCCTTATTATGTGTTCTCATTATGTTTTATGTGATAGGTGCTGACACCAAAAATTAGATTCATAGCTTTTACCAATTTCTGAGCATTTAGTTTTAAAGATTGTCTGAAAAGTGTACAGGAATACCTAATTTCTGCAGGCTTTTGCTTACAAACTGACTTGAAAATTTTACTATTTCAAGAATAAATCCAAGTTGATATTCCTTGTATTGGATACATTGAATAGAAAATATATTCAAACCAGAATTCTATTTAAGTATCACCACAAGCAAAATATGCATTTTTTTTTTACTGTATTCGATAAATAAAAACCATGTAAAAAAATTATAAAAGATTACAAAAAAGGCTACATAATGAATAAGATTTGCTAGATCATTTGTTACATTATTTGATTGGTCAGAATAAATAAAATTAAAAATAGGTAAAAGTGTCTAATACTACAAGACAAAAAGTTTTAAATTTGCATTGTTTATTGAAAATCACCCAAAAAATACTACGCTTTATAATATCATATAATACCTAAATTGTTCAATACAATTTCCCTTTGAAGTAAATGAAGGTCTTATCTGATGGCATAATGATTTAATAACAATGTGCTTGTACCATGCATCTTGTCCATCTACAATTTGTAAAGCTTCAGTAAATTATAAATTTTGTCAAGCTGTGCTATAAGGCTTTCACTGATCACCGGAATAAAATTCCAACGCAATGATTTTATAAAATAAACTTAATTTAAACATTTTTTCCCCAAAAAATGGTTACAATTTGGAAAACATTATTTTTTAATATTATTTTGCATGTCAAACTCCAACTTTCAAACTTAGTGCGATACCACGGTTCCAAAATTGACCTGTCCTAGTCTGGATTCGTCTTATCCTTTTATCAGATTTATTTTTTCAAAAAAAAAAAAAAAAAAAAAGCCAAAAAAGAAAGTGTGATTTTTGTTACTTTGATTTTTATAGTTCATTATTTTGTTCTATTTTTATTAACTTTTAACTTCAGTTTTAATATTTTGTTTCATTCATTTATTTTTTTATTTCACGCTTTGAAATTTTCATTTTTACTTAATTGTTAACTTTCCAGTGTTTTTACTTTTTCATTGTCTTAATTTCTGTCCCTTAGCGATCATTTCACCTGGAATATTTCAAAGTAATTTCGAAAAACAAAAACAAAAACAAAAAAACAACAAAAAACCAACAAAAATAAAAAAAAAACAACAAAACAAACAAAAACAAACACCTATTATGTTATGCTATCGTCGGACACATGAATAAAAACACGAAATTAAATCTCGCACACGTAACATTATTGTTTATTAAACTCCGGCTTCGTCAATTATTGTCGGCGAGTAAGTGTGTGGCCTTGGGTTTTTTCCGAACGTGTATTCTAAATTCTCTTGTAAATATAAGGAACTGTTTTTTTTTTCACTTTCCTCTCGTGTATGTGCTTATTTATTTGATCCACCTGTGCCTATCCTAGGTGCAGCTGCATTGACTACCTGTTTACATGTCGTGTGCAGTCACTGACATCTAATGAAGGCGTGGATCTGCACCTGGTGACCTTTCAGGTCAACTCGCTGATGCACGCAATTTCTCTGATGAGCTTTGAAAGTAAAGTTTATTTTGGCATCATCTGAGGAGATTTGGGTAACAGCAATTTAAATGTTGGTTTATATATTTATTACATTGTTTAATTTTAACATAGAATTATATATTCGATTGGCCAGAAGTCCTGACTCGCTTAGGAATCGGAAAGAAAACAACAAAATTTTATGGAGCAACACCAACATTTATTGTTTAAAATAAAGTTCATCATTTTCGACGATCTGCTGCAAGCGATCAGCCAGCATCCGAATCTGTCTCAGATATCAGTCCGCTGACTTTGAATGAAAAAACTGTAAACGAGCTTCCTTCATCAAAATTGTTGAATCCCTGATCGCGAAGGAAGTATGACATTGAGCGGAATAGGCCATAGTCACTCGGAGTAGCATCGGGATTGAATGGTGGATGTGGAAGAATCTTCATCCATCTGTTTGAACTTCTTATTCAACCTGGTGGTATGTAGCCTTGCATTGTATTGCTGAAACAAAACTCGAGCTTGATGGACCAAAGCAGGATACTCTTTTAGTGACGTACGCGCAGTCTTGCTGCTGGTGCTACAGTTTAGCGTTGATGAAGCTAGCGTGTGGAACAAACTCGAAATGCAGTACTCCATGGAAATTCCATCAGACGGAGATCAAGATTTGCCGTTCTCTTTTCGCTTCCTAGTCAGGATTTTCTGGCTAACCTAATATTTTGAAGAAAATTGTGCCAGCTCGACTTGTATTCAATTTCTTATTGCTCTATTGTAATTACTGAAGATAAAATTCCCCAAACAATATATTTTCCAAGGTAGATTGTAAAGAAATAATTAATACCTTGCTCTTTCGAATAGTGTAAAATAAAATTTGCGATATCATCAAATTAAAAATACATTCTTCTAGTAAGTAGCGCCTAAATTGGATTTTTAGAACTCTTTGTAGGGTGAAAATTAAATTATATTTATGGTTCAGTCTGGTAACATTTATCCAGATTAATCATTGTGATTGAAGAATATATTTTTCTTCACCTAGTTAGGTTTGGTATACCAGACAAACAAAAGAGTAGACAATTACTAAAAAAAGTTTCTTTCTATATGACGATGTAACTTTAATATCGCATTTCATTTTTGTTTTACACTTGGTTACTACTTGACTGTTTTAATGGCTGTATTCGCGTAGTTCTAATCCTTGCACCGCATTCGTTTACAGCCCTCCAAACCCTCCATCTCCTAAACGCACCCATATCTCATTTTGTTCATTGTTTATTACTATCCTCATTCGTGCAATTGAATATTAATGCTGTATTTTCATTTCAATGAAGTAGCCATGTATTTTAAAGTGAAGATAAACAAGTATTAATAAATGAAGAACGGAAACAGGGAGAGTCGAACCACGTAGTCTGTGGCCAATGTATTTTTTTTTTCTATTCTAACTTCTACAAGGACAAAGTTTTCAACTCCGGCAGCACTTTCTTTGTCATGATCATATATCCGATGAACAAGATTTTTGATGATAGTAACTTTGACAATGTTATAATCTCTAGTAAACTTTCTTTTATATGTCTACTGGTATCTGTAAATTAATCTTGAGACTTTTCTGCGTTTTACTTTCTTTGATTAAGGTTCTTTCTTCATCTCTCTGTTTCTTCGTCCCACTGTTACTTTTCTCCATTGCTATTTTTTTGATTTTGTTATGATCTCTACTTGTATTATCCTCATTTCTTTCTTTCTTTTTTTGCGTTCTTTCATTCTTTCCTTCCTTCTCTATTTTTTCCTTGCCCTTTTCTTCACCATACATTTTGTGCTTTTTTTTTTTTTTTTACTTTTATTATTCCTTTATTATATTCATTTTTTCTTTTATACTTTTGTTTACATGAGATTTAGTCTGTTTTTTTTGGGAAGAAAACTGACTGAGCTTTGTTGACATTTATTTTCTGAATGCAATATAGAAACACCGAATAAGAAAAACATTGACTATGTCGTTTAAAAGACAATAGCATAGAATATATTGCGTATATTATCACTCTTTGAACGGCAAAACAAAACAATCATTAAAATGAACCCAAACCAATCGCTATATATGCAAGCCGTGTGAGAAAAAACAAATAAATTTGAAGTATGTTCATTGAGTATCGCAATGAAAATATTTGATTTGGTTTGGTTTGTTTTACGGCATATCAACTTCAATGGGTTATTTAATGCCGACAAGATTTTTATTGATAGTAATATTTTTTTTCAAAAATGTACTGTTGGTAATATTTTTTCAAAAATGTATTGCTGGTAATATTGTTTCCCCAAAAATGTATTGCTGATAATAATTTTTTTTCCAAAAAGTATTACTAGTATTTTTTTTTTCAAAAAAGCATCGCTGGTAATATTTTTTTTAAAAAATGTATTACTGGTAATATTTTTCTTTTTAAAAAATATACTGCAGGTAATAATGTATTGTAGGGAATAATGTTTTCTTCAAAAATGTAATAATTTTTCTAAAAAAGTATTGCTGGTATTAAAATCTATTTTTATACTTTCCTAGTGTTTTGACCCCATTTGAGGAGTTAAGTATTTGCCCATAGCTGGGACCCTGACAGGTGCTACCACCCCGTGTCAGGATGGACCTGGGAACACCAGCAATTAATAGGTGGTTCCACGCTACTCAAAAGTTCTTGATCAAAGACCTTGCTGTCTGATCTAGTTTGTCGTCTTACCCAGGACGCGAAAATATTTGAAAGAGCCCATTTTTCATTATACGTTAGAAAAGCAAGCCTCTATATCACTGGTTCCACTTGAGCATACAATTTTCAATGAAACATCCCCTACTAGTAAAGAGTGTTCAAAGGGAATCAAAGGTAGAATTGATTGAATTGATAGAAGACTTCCTGATATGAAGGTGAAAACACTTACTATGTCTGTTTCTTATTTTTATTAGCATCAAGTAATTTCATATGAGCCTGGATAAGCTTAGCAATTTTTCAATGTTGAGCCTTTTTTATGCTTGAAATATTATCGTAAAAATTGATAGACATTTCAGTTATTAATGCTTAATAAAGTTGCGTTAAAAATGAGCCTCGCTACAGAAATAAAATATGCTCCATTTTTAGACTAATCTGTTCCTTGTCAAGCTTCATACTAATAAAAACAAACAAAACATATATATCGAAACGAGTATAAACTGAATATATAAGCACGAAAAGAATTGACAAGAGAAAGAAAAACCAAAAGCCTATTTTCCATAAATTTAAGAAAGGATTCCTAAAAGTTAAAACTAAGTGTTCGGCAGCCATGTTTATCAAACCTAAAAGTCACTAGGTTGGAGTAAAAAGCTTTCAAGGGTTTTCAACTAATTAATTAAATTATTCTTCCTACATCTTTTATACAATCTTCTAATGTTTTTTTGGCATTTGAATTCATGACAATGTTTTGCAGTTAATGTAATAATTTATATCTACGTTGATGTAAATATAATATAACAATATCAGTATGATGAAGCATAAAGCACACTCTTATATACACAGAGTATTAGACATGAATGCAAGTGTACATATTTCTTTATCGTTGATAAGGAAATAAATAGCACTTCAACCAATATGGGTTGAGACCCAACAACAAACGAACTTGTGTCATTATTTTGTACTATAAAAAAAGAATATTATTGCAAAAAAGTCACCTTCTGTCCGGAAAGTTCTTTTTGCGGATTATAAAAAAAGAGGCGTGTAATTAAGTCAGTTTGGCTGTCGCCCTGTTTAAAGAAAAAAAAAAAAAAAGGAAAAAAAAAAAATGGTTGGTATTGCGTGCAAAAGCTGGCGATTCCAGCGCCGAACACCATTAGGAATCTCCTGCAAGGACGAGACCTTTCTTTTGGTCAGCAGATTATTTTCATAAAAAAATGTTCTGAAAAACGTTTGACACGAAGTATTATTATATATTTTAGAAACATTTATATTCCAAAGAAAACACGAACACACACACACACAGAAGTAGAGACACACACACACACATATATATATTCATATTTAGGAATATAAAGATGTGATTGGCCTTTTATTGGTCAGTTCTAAAAAATAAAAAAGAAAGAGAAAAAGAAAGAAAAAAGAAAGAGAAAAAGAAAGAAAAAAGAAAGAGAAAAAGTATAACGAAAAATATCAGAGAATCAAATAAAAATGAAAGGAAAAAAAATCTCACCTTTTTTTTTGTGATGCCTGAAGTCGTACACAATATTTATCAACTTTTTAAAAAATCCATGCACACGTTTGCAGGATATTCTTTTTCCCTTCGATGATAGTTGATCCTTGACTATTCTGAGGTTGGCGCAAAGCATTATTCAGGGCTGCTGTCTCAGATGCAGCCATATTTTTTTTTCGATATGATCGGAATGCTAAAGTTGAAGATGAAATATCTTCAAAGGAGAGAGAAAAGCGACTGCAAATTGATTAGCAGTTTTTACTAACCACACACACACACACACACACACACACACACACACACACACACACACACACACACACACACACAAAATAGATCAGAAAGAAAGTTGTTTAATCGAGTCATCTAGTTTCTTTCATAAACACATTTTACTCATCTATGTATACAGTAGTAAATACGTAGCTATTTACCTATATTAATATACGTGGGGCGCTGTTTTATGACTCGCGAAGAACTGATTCCCACATCAAACCCAACAAAAAGAATTCTGGTATTTGGTCAAATCTTTGAAAGTCATTCATGCTGAGAGCTTTTCAGCGGGCCTTCGTTTTGTTATACATTTATAAGTATTTTTACACACATATGTATGAATACATAAGCACATGCGCTGGCACTTTCGCGTAGGGTAATGGTTAGCAAGCTTGTCTCGCTAGATCCGACTAAGTAGTGAGTTCGATCCTCACTGTGTGCTCCATACTTTCAACTCTGTGTCACATCTAAGGCGCGCTTAGAAAACAGCCATGAGCGCACATACACTCATGTATGTATGTATGTATGTATGTATGTATGTAAATAAAATGGGTGCGTGGCCGAGTGTTTAGAGCTTTCGGCTTCTGACCATGAGACCGTGGTACGAATCTCACCACGATTAGTTTGTCAGGAGACTTCCTGTGCTATCGGTCTAGAGGGCACCGATAGACCCCACCTGTGATTTAAACTTTAATTTTAAGCAGACCTTAGTTATAGTTTCTGGTATAGAGCACGCGATCAAGTCTGAACAAGGCCAACACACCCAAAACCTCGGTCACGATGACTTGTGTCTTCGTGCTAGAGTAGCTATCGATGGCCCTACACCCAAGTGTTCCGTCTACACAATTTCACTCACAAGGCGTGGGTCAGTCCGTGGTATGTTTTTAGGCACTTTTCAAAAAGTGCCGCACGCTGGGATCACCTCCTCTAGGACGATAACATCTGGAAGTCTCCCTATATGTGTGTGTGTGTGTGTGTGTATTTGAGAGATTGTATGCGTGCATATATATATATATATATATATATATATATATATGCATGCATACACGCATACAAACTCAGGCGCACACACACACATATATATATATATCATAAAGTAATTATGCAAATAATTAATTAGTAATGTTAATGTGATTATTGGCGAAATCACTTTGCTAACAAGACTTAATGAGATATTTACTTACTATCAATTCCTTGGATAATGCGATCCTTAGAGTTGAATTGTTGTTAGATGGAATTGATGATTGTCCTAGGCTTAGTACTTTCGACAATTTCAAATTGTCATCTTCAGGACGTAATATTTCTATCTACATCATATATATATATATATGTGTGTGTGTGTGTCTGTGTGAAATTGAAAAGTTTATTTATTGGTATGTTCATTTGCTAGCAATATGAAGTAAAAGCAATTCCCAAATAGCTTGAACTGTAAAAGGCTTAAGATGTTCAACATTGCAGAATAAGAAATGACTTATTTGCAAAGAAATTTAGTTTTAAAATTTCTGTATTAAATAATCTGTATTAAATCGTTTTCTCCTACTGGAGCCCAGTGTATAATTGTGCATCTGTAAAATTGCTGATGTTCAAAGACAAACGTCTATTTATGGCATTTATAAACAATTTATTAAAAAAAAAAACTCGTTTTTTGAGAAAGCACTTCCTTTAACAATCAAATAAATACCTGGAAGCATCGACTTAATTTCCCACACAAGTAAAACAGAACCCCTCCCCACCAGAAAAAACCCCTCAATATTACCAGTAATAATACTCAAGTAAAATAATGTTTTCATTCTTAAAGTTCATTGTATGCGCAGTTGTTGAGCTCAGCGGATTTCATCTATATATAAAATTCTGTGATTTCCGTTATTCTGTCCGTCTGTACGTCACACTCATTAAAATAGTCATACATTAACCAACTGAAACCAAATTTTGGGGACAATAGTAAATAGTAAATCTGGCATTGCTGACAAAGTTAACCTGGCCGTTGGCCTCGAAAAGAACCCCCAATCTGTGGGTCAGGAAATGGCTTGTAAACTTTAATGCCTCCAAAACGAAACTGCTCTCATTTACCCATTATAGAGAAATCTCCCCGCCTCCTATCAGCATGTCTGCGGCTCAAATTACGAGAGCGTTTTTCTATGCCTTCTTGGTCTCACGTTTTCCACTGATCTGAGGTGAAACAACTTCATTGAACCAATAGCTACATCTACCGTAAGGAAAGTTGGTTCTCTGTGTCGCGTCAGAAGGTTTTTCTGGTCTGAGTCCATTCTTTAAGTCTCAAAATCTACCATTCGTCCTTGCATTGAATACTGTTACCATATATGGTCTGGTGACCCCGCTGTTCATCTCGAGGTTCTCGACAAAATCCAAAGACGGATATGCAATATGATAGGTCCTGAGCTAGCATCTCGACTCCAGTCACTTTCTCACAGATGTGATGTGGCTTCCCTCTGTCTTTTCTACAAATATTTTCATGGCAACTGCTCTGACGGGCTATTTTCAGTGGTGCCGCAATGCATGCATTTAAGCGTGCTACTAGGTTGGCATATCGGTCCCACCCTTTTATTGTCGAAACAGTTAAATGTAACCGACTCTTCTACTCCAACAGCTACTTTTCTGGCACTTCCCGACAGTGGAACTCCCTTCCCCTTATTTACTTCTCTGATAACTACAATCTTTAAAAGTTTAACTGTAATGACAATCGACATCTTCTGATACCTTGATCTTGATCCCCGCCCTTCTCTTTATGCTTTCCTCAAACACCTCCCTTGACTTTTTCTTTCAATCTCTGTAAGCCCTTGAGTGTTAGTGGCACTCCTGCCCTTCTTCGGGTGCAATGCATAAAAAAGTGCAAACAGGTAAGTGGGTACAAAGTACAGTTGCTTTAACTATGGTGCGTAGCTTTGTACAATAAATTCTGAGAAAAATTGAAAGTTTTATTATTTAATATACAAAGTACTCCTACTATTAAATATATATATATATATATATATATATATATATATATATATATATATATTATATAATTATTACAAATTATTATATTATTTGTTATAAAATAACAAATACTTATTTAATAAAAATGTAATATTGTTGTTTGCATATGTTTTCTTTAAGCTTTTATGTATAGAAGTATCCAATTTCCAGTTCACCCTGCGTTTGCGAGAACTATAAGCAAATCACAAAGCCAAACGCTTCAAAATGTTGGAATTTGGCTGCAGAAAGAAATATTTATTTATGACCAGTTTTATGCTGCATGCTCAAGAGTAAGAACTTCTAAGATTTTTTTCTTCGCTGTGAAAAAGGAAAAGGAAAAAAAAGAAATTTTCTTAAAAGATATTGTTTGCCATGAAGTCCTATAAAATTAAATCAAATTATAAGAAATTCTTAAACCGCGAAATAGGGTTTTTGTCGAAGTATTTTTTCCAAACGAATCAGCTTTATTCAGATTTCATCGATTGATTTGTGAAATTGAAGGAAATATAGCGTTTGTAAATCTCGACAAAAATGTTAGCGATAAGTTCGACAATGCTAAATACTGTGATGATTTCAACACGTGTTAGCGTGTTACAAAAAAAAAAAATTCTAATTAATAAAAACACTTTAACGCCCAAACTTGGATGATTTATAACTAATATTTCATTTTTCTCGCTCTATATGTTTATTAGAAGATGAGAGAGAGTGAAATTTTGAGAATATGCTATAACGAGAGTGGCTTTGTAAGTTATGCTTTCTATTTTATTGGCGAACAACGTCAGAAGTAGGCATTGATAGAATGGTAATAGGGGCTGGATTTTCTTACAAATAATCTGTCATTTATGCTTTGTAACTAAGCAGTAGTCTGGCAAAATGACATCTGACATGAAAATACATACGAAACAGAGATGCATCATTCCGGAAAAATGAATTCACCGAAACGCATCAAATCTCGCTGAACGTTTATGGAGATCAGACAGTGTATGTGAGCACAGTTAGGGAGTGGTCCTGCACAGTGAATAACATACCAAATGAAGAGCGCCTTGTAAATGCATATACAATGGCGTTGACTTTATATTTGGTACTTGAAAACATGCCCTATCTCACGGTGTCATTGAAAAACTCCGTATCTATTGTGTGCATAAAGTGAGATGTTTCTTAGGTGTTGTAACGCGGAGCGATCATTTAGCAGGGTAGCAAAACGGTTATTAGCGCGAAAAGAGAATTCGACGAGCCGAATTCAAATTCCGGACGATTCTGTTTCATACATTTGGCGATGATGCTTTTGGGAAAGAAATGCATCCATTTTTTTTTTCCAACTATGTCTAAAATAGAAGCGTCGAGTGAGCTGGCTTGCCTTGGGGTGACCAATTTAGGAGAAGGAAATCTGAATTAGAAATCAGCTAGAAGACGGACGGTTTCCATCAGACTATCCTGCTCCAGAGTCCCCCGCCAACACTACTGCTACGGTTGCAGAACATATAAGGTCCCTAATGAGTTAAGGAACTCTTGAATGTTTAATAATCTAGCCATTACTTCTGTAGTGAATTCGGCCTACATTCGGTACCTCATCACTATTTGTGGCTTTGTGCACGTTAAACTATTTTTTAGTAAATATCTATAAAGCAAGCCAACGACAAAACGTCGATTGTATGTTATTTATTTTCAGTTGATGTTTGGGTCAATGTTGAATATAAATTCAGAAAATCAGTTGTTGCGATTTATATCCCCTACATTCTTGGAAAGTGATTCATTTGAAAGAAACGGTGTGGGGGTTATATAGCTTTCAGGTAAATGTTATTGAAAATATACCGCTTTCCTCTGTCTTTTCTACATATATTTTCATGGCAACTGCTCTGGCGAACTTCTTTCCCTGGAGCCAACAGTAAAAGTACTGTTGAAATATTTAAACGTAACAGCCACTTCTATTCAAACAGTTTTTTTCTCGCACTTCCCACCCGTGGAACTCCCTTCCGTTTACATTCTTCCCTGAAAATTACAATTTCAAAAATTTAAATGCAACTTCAATGACCATCTTTTTTGAATCCCGTTCACCTTTCATCCTTTCCTCCAGTCTTTTCTCTCACTTTCACTCCATGTAGCCCTCTGCGTACTGGTGGCATTCCTGCCTTGCTTGTGGTGAAATGATTAAAAAAAAATAATAATGAAAATACCAACGGTTAGAATGTAAGTACGACGTGTGATGAAAATTTCTCGGTTCTATCCATTAACCAAAATGAGTACTGGTTTTGGAAGTGGACCGAGCTAATAACCTTTTGGTACTTACCTTGTATGTACTCATGCAAATAGGCAAACAAACATATACGAAAAGACGAACAGTTCGTGATATCCAAAGAGGATTGCGAATATGACCGTGTGACCGAGTGGTGAGGACGTTAGCTTTTTGAGACTCGTGTTTCCCGTACGATCATCAAAGTTAAGCAACGTCGAACCTGGTCAGTACCTAGATGGGTAACCACTTGGGAATACCAGGTGCTGTAAGCTTGGATGTACAGGTGATCTAATGGATAATGGCTCGGAATTGTTAATCGGAGAGCCGAGTTTCAATTCCAGTTGGGTTCGTTATATTCATTTGAGACTCACTCATCAATTAGTCGGGGGTTGACCTCCAGATGATATCCATACCACAAGTTGATCAAAACTTTGTGAGTGAAATTTGGTAGACGAAACTGTTCGGAAGCAGTTGATAGCACGAAGTCATTAGTCGTCGTGACTGAGCAAACTAGACTTGTATAACTACTGATCATGCAAAGTTGTGAGGGCTCTCTCAGGAAATGTAATTAGCACCCACACATCAAACTTGCAGTATAAATCAGAGAGGGTCTCTCTGGGCGTCGTAGAAACGAAAATCTGCAGCATGGATAAGATAGCCAACATAAATGGGCGTAAACAGAAAGCGAGTTGCTTATTATTATTATTATTATAATTATTATTATCATTAATTTGAAAAGCGAAGGGTGATTATTTTTGTGCTTAGTAATCATAATTTTTTCATTGGGTAATTATTTTTGTCGCGAATATTATGCTACCCGGGTAGGACCTCAAGTTACTCATCCTCCAGTCTACTCCTCTCTTCATCCAGCAAGATTTCAGTCATAAAAATATATGTAATATACATAAATGCATAGATATAGAGATAAATAGATGGAAAGCCGACAATACGAAAGATTAGGATGTGGATAGATAGATTATATCTTCCTGTTTATTTAGATGCATGTGCAGATAGAAAATGGTAGATGTTATCGATTTTGGAACGTTCATACGAATTGGTACATACAAAAAAAAAAAAAAAAGGATAAAGAAGTAATTGGAAAAATATGGTCAACATTTTTTTTTGTAGAATATAGCGTATGAATATTTCCAATTACACGAAACGGAAAATGTTGAATCTATACGTCTCTTCATACGAAAAAAAAAATCATTTTGAAAAAGTAAAACCGAATAAAACGTTTAACTTATTGATATCAGAAGGAATCTAAGTCAAATATACGAGAATGTAGCGGTGAATGACAGATTATGAAGAAAGAAAATAAGGATTCTTAAAATATTTCATTCTTTTCCAGATCATCTAACCTAAGCTATATATATATATATATATATATATATATATATATATATATATATATAGAGAGAGAGAGAGAGAGAGAGAGAGAGAGAGAGACAGATAATATTAGTGGTAAATATACACATACATGTGCAATCATATATTTAAAATATATAAATATATATATATACGTACATACACACACACGCATTATATATATATATATATATAAAATGATTCCAAGAGGATAGAATCCTGGTAGAACTCAATGTCCAGGACAGAGTAAGGATATAAGAAAAAGGCATAAACACTAATATTCCATGGTCATAATTTATTCAATTGGAATCGTAAATACGATCCAATTCATCAGATCTAAAAATTCAAAAAGACAACAGAAAAAACAACTCCGGGAATATATATATATATATATATATATATATATATATATATATATATATATATATATATATATATATATATATATATATATGTATATATTCTCAAAATATTTCATTCTTTTCCACATAATCTAACCTAAGCTATATATATATATATATATATAGCTTCGGTTAGATGATCTGAAAAGAATGAAATATTTTAAGAATCATTATTTTCTTTATATTATAAATATATATATATATATATTGAATTGTGCAGTACATACATATATCATAAAGAAGTAATTATACTAAGAATTAATTATCAATGTTAATGTGATTAATGGCGAAATCACTTCGTTAACAAGAGTTAATGAGACATTAACTTGTTATCATTTAAACAAGAACGTGCGATGCCGCAACGCTAGCGTTCTTGTTTAAATGATTCAAGTGAGAATCTTGTTTAAATTTAGTGATGTGATAAATCCCCGAATTTTTGTTGTTGTTTGTGTTTTCCAGTTAAAGTGACATAGTCTGAAGTAAAGTTCAATTAATAGAGCAAATTGTCTTAGCAGATTTTTCACGGAATTTAAGATTTTATACATACTGCGGATCTGATTTTCGTAAAAATATTAGATATTGCAGTATATATATTATATCAAAAAGAAGTAATTATACAAATAATTAATTATCAATGTTAATGTTATTAATGGCGAAATCACTTCGCTAATAAGAGTTAATGAGACATTAACTTACCATTTAAACAAGAACTCTAGCGTTGCAGCATCGCACATTCAAAAATAATATAACTGTCAACAAATAGCATATTTTTAAAAACATCTTTCGGTGTACACTACATTTATTTTCTCTTTGTGTTTACCTGTAGACAGAAATATTACGCCCTGAAGATGACAATTTGAAATTGTCGAAAGTACTAAGCCCAGGGCAATCATCAATTCCATCTAACAACAATTCAACTCTAAGGATCGCATTATCCAAATAATTGATAGTAAGTAAATATCTCATTAAGTCTTGTTAGCGAAGTGATTTCGCCATTAATCACATTAATATTACTAATTAATTATTTGTATAATTACTTTATGAAATATATATATACATATTTTATATATATATATATATATATATATATATATATATATATATATATGTATGTATATTAGGGTATTACACCGAGAACATGTCGAAATCGCTACACGATTGCAGTCGTGTCTCGTGATTTGTTAGCCAAACAAATGTTTAGTTAAATCTTTTGTTTATCTTTGTACTATCCTTACAGTAGAGAATGTGACGGTTGAAAAGTTCTATATTGGTAGTATTAAGAATTATTTCAAGACTAGGTGGCATCAATATGTGTTGTCCTTTACTAGTAATACTTATAGAAATAATACATCACTTTCTAAATATTTTTGGAGTTTAAAAGATGATAATAAAACTCTTAAGGTGAAATGGAAAATTTAAAAAATGGCAAAGATATGAAGATCCTTGTATGAATCCCGTTTTCTGTGTTTACATGAAAAATTGGAAAGTATCAGCTTCTTTGATAAGAATGCTTTATTAAACCAAAGATCCCAGTTAACGGTAAATTATAAACACAGTCTACCTTTTACCTTACAATTCAGTTAGACTTGGAATTTGACAATGTTTATTCTTAGATTTTAGTTGAACTGTGTTGCACAGAATATGGCTTAACTTTGTAAGCTTAATTTGGATTTAATATAATTTTGTATTAATCTCCTGATAGTATTAGTAACGTCTTGTACGGGTGTATTGGTATTTGGTTGGTATTTTTGACATTTTGCATTGATTGGCTATTGTTATTGTATTTGCATTTCAAACGTAGAGCAAACGTCTTTTGAGGATCAATCACGATCAGGTCGAGTCTCAAGAAAGTTAAAATGATGAAAATTGTGAAAAAGTTCGCCACACAATGAAGACAGGCTACAGGTAATATATCTGTGGTGACCGGCTCTCATGGAGTTTGCACTAGTAAACATCAATAAAAGATTTTAAAATGAGATTTTCCGTGAAATTCTTGCCTCATTTACTCACAGAGAATAAAGAAAATCATTTGCTTGAATGAGAGGAGCGAATGTGGCATTTTTTGTTTTTGAAGTTTGAATCGGGGATCATTGATTGATTAATACGTTTTTTATAGGTTATCAACCCACTGCAGGTTATTTAAAGCCAGAAAAATTTAGATTGTAAGAATTTTTTTTATAGATAGTAATGGTTTAGTGATACAACTATTACTAATTAATCCATAGCGGGGGCAGAAAATGTCGATTCATACCATTCTCAAGGGTATTTTTCGCTTAAGTGAACATAACGAACCCAACTGGAATTGAAACTCGGCTCTCCGATTAACAATCCCAAGCCATTATCCATTAAATCACCTGCACATCCAAACTTACAGCACCTGGTATTCCCAAGCGATTACCCATCTAGGTACTGACCAGGTTCGACGTTGCTTAACTTTGGTGATCGTACGGGAAACGGTGTTTCAACGTGATGTGGCTGTAAGCCGAATCGGGGGATCAGCATTGGTTCTATGACTGCGACCCAATGGGAAAAGTTACCCAAAGGTGCCCCGGGTAAGATCCAATGTCTCACTATCAGAGGTATTGAGAAGATTGCGTGAAAATATGCAAAGTAAACGACTAAAGGTATGGTGATTTTCTCAGCGTAGCTTAGATGTGGCACAAGTGATTGCGCCCTTTCCCACGATAAGCTTTCCCGACGTCATAACAGCTTTAAATGTCTAGCAGCTTTTGGGTAAAAACTTCACGATGATTGTCTCATTCCATTCCTTTAGCCATATGTCATTTTGACTTTTTTCTCCCCCGGATTTGAAAGAGAAATGCTAACGTCTACAAAGTTAGAGAAAAAGCAAAAAAAAAAAAGCAAAAATAAAACATCGGAGGTTTTAGACATGAAAGAGTTCCAGTAAAGCTTACAGCAATAGAGAAAGCAAAAAAAAAAAAAGACAGACATTGGAAGAAGTGCATTAAATCTAGAATGGTGAAATTTGAATATAACTACACATACACAAAACGGAAAGACAGATGATCAGATGTTGAATGTCAATATTTTTGATGACAAAACTTCAACCAAATAATTTTTATAAAAATTCATAATTCCATAAAAGGGATGTGTGGCTTATAGTGTAACGGATAAAATTGCGTTAAATGGAATCGGTGGGCCATGTTCAAATCCCGGTCTAGTCTGTTTATGTTTGTATAAATGCCTTTGAGAAAAGTTGAATCCATTTCTTCTTCCTCTAGCAATGGGTTAAGTAGGAGGGTAAACTTGGCTTTTAAGCCTTCGATGGTAACTCGTCTAAGAGAAAGAAAAATCTGAATTTCAAACTGCGGAGAAAGCAACGTGAAATCACTCCACTATTCTTTTCCGAGAATTCATAGAAATTCGCAGATAACAAAAAAAAAAAAAAAAAAGAAATTTGTGGAGAGTTATGATCGACAAGGTTTTTAATGAAACATGGAGAGTTATGATCGACAAATGTGTGCCTTTTTAAGACACCTCCAATTCCCTGTTCTTACCCTATGAGTCCTGCGTTCTTGCACAATTTTAACTATTCTCCCTGAGCTACTGAGTCAAGGTTTTTAATGAATCAAAAATAATGGCTTAGAGTAAGAACGAAATTGACTGAGTAAAAACGATAGACGGATGGGGACAGAGAAATAAGGATTTTTGACACAAGTTTCAAGAAAAAATGGAAAAATGAAAGAAAATGAGAATAATAAAAATTTGACTGAAGTAAAACAAAAAGAAGGAAACAGAAAATTGAGAAAGGACAAATAAAAGCAGCAATAAATAACGGAGAAGAAGAAGAAAAAGTGAATGAATAGAGAAAGAAAATGAAAAATCAAGGGAAAAAAGCGAAAATGAAAAAATAGACATCAGGAGAATAAAAGAAGAAAATTAAAAACGAATAATCGAAAGAAGAAAAAAGCAAAATGGAGATAGCAAATGGTAAAATGAAAAAAAAAAAAAGAAAAAGGGAAGAAAATTAAAAAACAAAGAAGAAAATAAACCGAATCAAACAAGGAAAGAAAGAATGAAAGAAAAAGAAATAAAGAGAAAGAGAGAAAAAAAGAATCAACCTAAAGAATAAATATAACTCATTCTTTGACGGCTGCCACCACTGACCGCAGTGAATACCCCCACTTTTTTTGACAAGTGCTGAATCTAGGAAATTAACGGCTCTTCAAGTGTACACCAGAGGAACTCAACTGGCAGATATACAGATCAAGATATCGTATGTAGATAAATTATATTAGGCTAGGAACAGCGATGAAGAGAACAGGGAGGCAGAGGTCGAGTAGATAGATGTGAAAACTGGAGAGAAGGTTGATGGGGTACAAATATACGAGGATTTTTAACCGGAGCAAAAAAATAAAATGAATAAATAAATAAAATAAAAAATAAAATAGAAATATGTAAGTATTAAAAAAAAATTTATAAAACAGAGTAAATTGAAGAAGAATATGTCAATAGTGGCAGATATTATTGTAGCCAACCATTTTTTTCTTTTCCTCTTTTAAAGAAATAAGCATGGTGAGAGGTTGAAAAAATGGTGGAAAAACGATAAAAAGAAAACAGAGGAGGAGAAATAGGAAACGAACAACAACGATAATAATAATATTAATAATAATAATAACGATAATAAGAGCGACAGTAACAACAACAACAACTACAATAATAATAATAATAATAATATGAAGAATGATGAGAAAATAGTAAAAATGATGAGAGAAAAAAATAGACAGATGTACGTTCACGAAAACGTAAAAACAGAAAGAAGAAAAGAAAAAGGAGAGAGAGAATGCAAAGAATAGAATTAGGAGCAGAAAGAGAAAGAGTTTCAGAATTAGTTGCAGGGAAAAGGAGAAGGGTGTTAAAGAGGAAGAAAAGGAAGACTATGTTTTGAAAAAGACGGAAAGGAAAAAAAAAAGAAAGAAAACCAAGTTGTATGGAGAAAGAGAATTCACTGAAAGCTAAAGAAAAAAAAAAGAAGAAAGATGGCGGTGGTATAGTTAAAACTTGATTAGGTGAGAAAAAAAAGAAGATAAATAAGAATGAAATATAGAGAATGAAGGGTTTATAAGGAAGTAAAAAAAAAAAATTACAGAGAGGAAGAAAATGAAAACGGAAAAGGGAAAGAAGAGAAAGTGCTGTTGATTTGGAGATATAAAAAAAAAACGAAAATTATTAAGATTAAAAATACGAGAGAAATATCGGTTTGGATGAAGAAGGATGAAGAACTGAGATGAGGTAAATATCAAAACGAAAGAACAAAGTATAAAAAAGCATGTAAAAGCCTGTGAGTAAATTTGCGAAGAAAGTAACATTGTTACAAACAAAACAGAGCACAAAAAAGAGATAGATAGATAAGAAGAGCAATAGGTAGAGGAGGGAGAGGTAGGAAAAGAGAAAATCAATAAGAAAGAGAGTGAGAAAGTGAGAGGTAGGGAGAGAGAGAGAGAGAGAGAGAGAGAGAGAGACAGAGTAGAAACTAAAAATATATCAAATATCAAAACCAAAGAACAAAGGATAAAAAGGCAAGTAAATGCCTGGGAATAGATTTGAGAAGAAAATAACATTGTTAGAAACGAAGCAGAAAAGAGAGAGAGAGAGAGAGAGAGATAGAGAGAGAGATAGAGAGAGAGATAGAGATAGAGATAGAGAGAGTGAGAGAGAGAAGAAAAGAAAAGAAATAGGGAGAGGAGAGAGAGGTAGCAAAAGAGAAAATCAATGAGAAAGAGATTGACAAAGTGAGAGGTATATATATATATATATATATATAGAGAGAGAGAGAGAGAGAGTACAGGAGATGAATGAGGGAGAGAGCTTTTTTTCTCTCTCTTCATTTCTTTTTGAGAGAAGAATGAGAGGGACGAGAGAGAGAGAGACAGACAGACAGAGTGAAGGAAAGAGAGAAGAAAAGAGAAAGAGAGAGAGAGAAAGGCAGAGAGAAAAGGGAAGAATGAGAGAGAAAGTAAAACGATAAGAGTGTAGGAAAGAGATCTTAAACGAGAAGTTAGATAGAAAAAGAGAAAATCAAAATGATACGAAGACAGTTAATAAAACAAAAAGTAAAAAGCGAGATAGACGTCTTGATAGGCTTCTGCGTTGAGGGAAATAAAAAGCGGAGAAAGAGAAAAGGAAGTTAGTCAGAAGTGAGGAGAACGTAATAAACCCTTGGTAGCTTACCAGCTAAACTCTCCTTCTCCTTCCTGTTATAAGGCCCATAACTCTTTAATTTTCTCAACCCTTCAGGCTCAAAATGACATTTTGATGAGGTTATCCGACACCTGGCTCTTCCTCTCTTCTTCTCCAGCTACTCTCTTCCACCCACGATGCGTTCTGTCCCGTGGAACATAGATCTGTTATCGTCCTATCATGTGGAGAGGTCCGTTCGTCTTTTTAGCTTACTTTTGGAAAGCACATGTATATTACCACTGGAAGACACAGACAAACTCATATCCAAATATCTTATAAACACTTACACGACGATAAGTACAACGCACTGGAAACACGCAAACGTATTCGTACATAAACCTAATACAGACACACGCCTGCATAAACAAATGCAAGGACCTGTGCATCGTTAAGGTATTTGCATATTTGAAAATGCTTACTTATATATCAACAGATATCGATGCAAACACGCTGATGCACATCAGTTTTCTTTTATGTGCCGTGTCCTTCCAGAACGTGGGTAATCACGACTCTCCACAACTTCCTATCCTTTGTAGATCTTTGCAATGTGTGCCTTTTTAAGACACCTCCAATTCCCTGTTCTTACCCTATGAGTCCTGCGTTCTTGCACAATTTTAACTATTCTCCCTGAGCTACTGAGTCAAAATTCGCAAATTATATAAAAATAGTTACAAATGTTTACCCACCGTTCAACCGGTAGCTGGGCATTACGTCATTTTTATCTATCACCGGTAAAGCGGTGATCAGGGCTCAAAGGGTTTAATCTCTCTTGCTTTCTATATATTTTCTGTGAGTGTTAAATTCTCCAAGCCTTCCTTCCTTCCTCGTTACATATCCCCAACGTTTTTGATTCTCTCTCTTCTTGATTCTAGCTATAAGTGTCCTTTTTGTTTCCATTCTCCTGAAAATGTCCACGTTCTTCATATATTCTTTACATGGTATTCTCAGAACTATTAGGTTGGTGCAAAAATAATGACGCAATAATGTCGTTTTTTGACGTTAAAAAATACGTCAAAAACGACATTATTACGTTATTATTTCTGCACTTAATACATCTATGTTTCCCGAAAACTTCTCTTCATTTTCCAGCATTCACTGATATAGACGGATTTATATTACATAACAATTTAGCAACCTTTTCTTTGTTTCCAACGAACTTTTCTGTTTATTAATACTTTGCTTGGTTTTTGGAAAGCGTCTTTCGCCATTCCAATTTGCTTTCGAAAATATCAGTGTCAGATTTCCTCTTGTATTTTAAAAGACTTCCCATTTAGTTACATTTCTACATTTGCTTGATTTTGACATTTCTAATTCATAGCGCTCACATACTGGGGCGTTTCTCTTGCTGACGACCATACAATCTGTCTTCTTACAATTAATAGTAATTCCTTCCCTTTTGCTCTCTTTTAGTATCTTGTCTAAGAGTTCCTGCTGTTTTATTTCTGTGTCTGCCATACTTACATGCATATGCAAACATACGAGCGTGCAATCACAAGTATACACGCAGTTTCATACAAGATTCATTTAATAGAAATAAATTTCAACATATTGAAATAGATACGTATACAGGGACACACAGATTCATATAGGCGTAACAATGTTCGGCTCAATTTGGGGAAGATAAGCAAGAATCAGAAACGTGTGAATATCTGAAACAGAAAAGAGAAAGTAGAGGTGGAGTCTGTTCAGATAGAGTTCCACTGATACTAGCTCAGCATGTTCTTTCCTTACTCAATTTTACACGTACAATTTCTTAAGTTTTAGTAATGAGGCAAAGATTTCTTGTCAGATTGATAGCAATCCACATTGGATAGGAATCACAGTTGCAAGGCTGTTGGAGAAATAGTCATTTTATAAAACTGCTTTGCTTCTTTAAGGTGAGTAATAAAAAGCATCATCATTTAGGCAACGGAGAACACACTTTTTTTTTAATGGTATTTAACACTTCTACTTTTTCTTTTAAGCGTTTCACCCCAAGCAAGGCGGGAAGCCACTAGGACGCAAGGGGTTACAGAAAATTTGGAGCAAGATCAGATAGGAGTGATAGAAGAAAGGATGAGGAGAAGGGTAGTGGATAGATCAAGGCAACTGGAGATGTCGATTGACATAGAGATCCTTCCCTGCCCTCCATTAGAATGTCTGACGCTCAACTTCTCGAGAGCAACTCTCTGCGGCTGCTTGGTCTCACGTTGACGGCTGACCTGAGATGGAACAAATACATTGAGTCAATTGCTTCGTCCACTGCAAGGAAAGTTGGCTCCCTGTGCCGCGCCAGGAAATTTTTCTCCCCGGAATCGATCCTCCAGATCTACAAATCAACAATTCGCCCTCGCATGGAGTATTGCTGCCATATATGGTCTGGAGTCCCTTCTATTTTGCCTCGGGGTTCTTGATAGGCTCCAGAGGCGGATATGCAATATAATTGGCCCTGATCTGGCATCTTGTTTACAGTTGCTCTCTCACAGACGCGCCGTCGCCTCTCTCTGTCTGTTTTACAAATACTTGGATAAAACATCTCTTTAAACAGAAAGCTGACTTTTATCTTAACGTATGATTATGCGTCACCGAATCGATGAATAGATTTCAGTCCATGTTTTATTTAAGCCGGGGGAAGCACGGTAAAGTAATGGATAGGGCTCGGATTGAGGAATCGGAGAGGCGAATTGGAATTCCAGTCGATACACTTGGGAAAGGTATGAACTCTCTTGTAAGCTAAGGCTAAATAGCAGGACAGACCTTAGGGGTGGCGACTGGTCTAGAAGAAGGATAGCTCTGAATTCAAAACTTGATCCTCCAGATTGAGGGCTGTGCAGTAAGCTAACAACCTACTCTCTTAAAAAAAAAACTGGCTATATATATATTATATTTAAGTGCCATTTCCGTAATGTTGGTTGTTAGATTCACACCTCGTGACTGATTACAATAGTTTTTTGTTGAAATAAAGAGAAAAGGCTTACAACGCAAAATTCTGCTAGACTTGTCTTTTATGCGAAACTCGTTCTATCCGGGTTTTAAATAATACATTTCTTGTCTATATCTCTGAGATGAGGTATTATGATTACTTGCATTATTTACATTATTTGGACCGTTAACCTGATCTACCTTGCCATATTTACAACATTTCGGCCGTTGTATGCTCTGAACTTCTTCCGGTGACTGGATCTCTGAGATGAGATATTATGATTACTTGCATCATTTACATTTTTCATTGTTGTCCTCATATTCATTGTCATATTCACAATGTTTCAGCCATTGTACGCTTCGGCCTTCTTCAGGAGTTTGGAATTTTCAACCGAACTCTTTATTTCGTCTACCGGGGTAGATTGTTCTAGTTCCACATGCCATGCTTCTTCCGTATGTCTCTCAAGTTATTTCTCTCTAACGCAACTCACGAAGTTTTTTGGTTCACCACTGCTGTGGTCTGATACTGAGCTCACAACTCTTTATGTCTAGTCAACGGATCTAACCAACGAATTTTATCCACGGGGCCATGTGTTCTGTTCAATTATTTTTTTTAATGTGTTTCACCAGAAACATCGATAAAGAGATTCTAATTATTCAGGTTCCATTTCAACATTCCTACACTGGTCTGAAGTCAGCCATTGTTATTTTTTAAAATTATTATTAAAACATATTTGTTGATATTCTTTAAAGTGAGTTTGAAAGACCGAGTTGACGGATAAAGATAAATATTTAATAACTTCAGAGTTTTCAAAAGATACAACAGCGTTAAAAACTAAAAATAATCGACAGCTACATGGAACTGTGGGAGGCACAGTGCAGTAATGGATAGCAGTAGCGTCTCAGGATGAGAATCGGAGAGCCGAGTTCAAATTCCAGTTGAATCCTTTATGTTCACTTACGTTGGAAAAGGTATGAATCCTCTTCTTCTACCCAAAGCTATGGGTAAATAACAAGACAGACCAGGTTTTATAGCCTTGGATGGCAACTGGTCTAGAAGAAGGAGAAAACCTGATCCTCTAGGTTGGTGGTTGTGCAGTAGGCTAACAACCTACTCACGTAAAAAACTTGCTTGTTATGGAAACCGATTTCTTCCTCAAGGAATTTAAAGGCATTATATATATATATATATATATATATATATATATATATATATATATATATATATATATATATGTATATATTAAAGAAAAACAGACCACTTTAAGGTTCCATTATAATAATTTATTTCACCAGAGCCCTTTTAAAGGACGCCGAATCATCAGATAGCACTTTCAAAAAATGAAACGAAAAATGAAATGAAAATTGATGGGTAGTGTAAGTTTTTGTAATTTAACAGAGAGTATAATAAGGAGTGGTTAGAGAGACATGGTAGAGTTTAGGGAGGGTTTAATCTAATATTTCTCTCAATCATACTTAGTATCGGGGAGGAGGAGTGACCAGACCTTGACCTATTTAAACGGTTAACTTAACGGAAGTGGTATACTGAAATGGGAGGGGAGAAGAGAGAGAAAAAAAGGAAAATGGAAATATATATATATATATATATATATATATATATATATATATATATATATATATATATATATATATATATATGGACTGTGAATAAGTGTGTTGAAGATTCTAAAAGGGCAAATCTATAAACTATATATCTAAAAAGATACGTTTACCATGAAAATATAAAATACTTGTAGCTAAAGCCATTAAAATGCCTTACAACGTATTTAGATTTGAGCATTAAATAACATATAGAGGTTGATATGCCGCTAAACAAGATCAACAAAATATTTGTCTTTCTAATCATTACGTAACTTCTGTAGTTATCATTATAAATTACAAAATTATATTTCTTTTGAAGGCCGTCCTGGACTACAGATCTTTTGTATTTTTTCCGACAGTGTAAATAATTACAATGCCTCATCTCAGAAATTTAGAGAGATAATGACCAATTTTATTACTAAAGTTTTGATCTGAGGAGAGGTTATTGACTTAAAGAAACTTAATGCCTCAATAAAATGATTTCATCAGAATAATCGGAGATTTCAACAAAATTTTAACGCTGTGAGGACTAAAATTCACTCGCGAGGTTCGCCATATCTCTGTCCCTGGTTCTCCTCTTATTTATATAAATGCATGTGTCAGTCCTACATGCGTGTGTGTGTGTATGTGTACGTGTTTGAGAGAGAGAGAGAGAAATAGAGAGAGAGAGAAAGAGAGAGAAAAGGAATGCGTGAGAGAAATTAAATGTGATATTTATTATTTTACGTACATAATGAAACTAAGCATGATAGGATTTCTTAATTAAAAAAAAAAGATTTTCTTTTAACTTTATTTTATTTTTTTTGAACGCGTGAATGAGTATACATGCATATCTCTTTATATTATCATCAGTTATACATACATAGTTGTAAATTATATATATATATATATATATATATATATATATATATATATATATATATATATATATATATATATTTAAGATAATAAAGATGATAACCTGACTGGAAGGACTATTAATTTATTTGTATTTTTCTTTCACTAAATCATGCAAAGCATGGCGTTTGATGATTGGATTTAAAAGAAAATGTCGCTCTCTTTAATTACACACAAAGGTAAATATGTAAAACCATAACCACCTCAACTAAGACACACCCATCGATATTCATACAGGCGAACATACACACGTGACACATATATCAATAAGGACTTAACTTCAATTATGTTCATACACACACACACATTATATATATATATATATATATATATATATATATACACACAAATATATATATACATACATACAAGTATATATATATATATATACAAGTATATATATATATATACATATATTTATATATATATATAGAAGTATATATATATATATACATATATTTATATATATATATAGAAGTATATATATATATACATATATTTATATATATATATAGAAGTATATATATATATATACATATATTTATATATATATATACAAGTATATATATATATACATATATTTATATATATATATACAAGTATATATATATATACATATATTTATATATATATATACAAGTATATATATATATACATATATTTATATATATA
>OZ010574.1:57332856-57440531 GCA_963932145.1 Acanthosepion lycidas | reverse complement strand
ACATATGTGAGAAAACGACATTATTTCTGCACCAACCTAATAATACAGAATTTATCTATTTCAATGTGTCAGTCAGCCGAAAGGCAGTTTTTATTATTTTTAATTTTTAATTAATATTTAATTTTTCGTATAACCTCAATTTAATGTCATTAAAGTTAATATTCGGGTTTAATTTTATAAAACTTCTTTCCTTTAAGGAAGATGAACCTGTATCAAAGCCTCAAAGCCTTCCACCTTCCCCTGACCCCTGTCTTGTGCCTTTCGTCTGACTGAAACATTGAAATGGATAAATTCTGTATTAGTTTTTCGACTGTTTTATGTATTTATTTTTTTAGCCTTCACAGTTAAATTTCTATGTCTTTCTTTCGAGCACGCTTCACCCCGGCGGGAAGCTTGTTTGTCGTTTCCTCACTCCAGCCCTCGGTGTAAATCGTGTCTCCATCGTGAGTGATCGTTGGCGACGTCTTCTCACCGCTTGATGCCCATCGCCCTCATATTACTTTTGCAGACGTCCTTGAAGCGAAGATGAGATCGCCCTTGTGCCATCTTGCCGGTGGCCTGTTTCCCGCACAGAAGCCAATTCGGCTCTTCCACCAGTAGACTGTTGCTTCCCATGTTTTACCGTCGCGGTGAGGTGACGCAGGTGTGTCCTTCTCAAGGCGCAGGTCCGGGACAGGGAGAGATCGGCGGTTGTCCATGCAGTCCGTCTCCTCTCTCCACGCGACTGATGATGGGCAAGGGTAAGATAGAATCCAACATAGTTTGTCGTCGATGTTGTCGCAGGTGTTGATAGAACGAAGTTGAACATAACAAAGAACTGTCTTAGGGACTTAGAAAAAATTCGCAGTGTGAGATAGGCAAGAAGTAGGGCATGTAGCAACATCAGCACGGCAAAGGGCACTCCTTTAAAGGAAAGGAAGGGCAAAAATATTTTAAGTCAAGTGATAGCGATTGCTGTATGAGTCGTACGATTTTTGAATCAAGCACGGGCAACGCCGGGCCATGCTGCTAGTATATTATAAAAATATTTAAAACAATTGACCTCATAGTCTCTAATAACCCTACAACCACAACTAAATCCTTTAGAAAAAAAAACCTACAAAAAAACAAAACAAAAACAACAATGTAGTGTATCAATTTACATGCCCGTTCAGAGATTGTATCTCTGATACTAACAATAAACCCACTATATATATTGGTTTTACTACAACCACGCTCTTCTGTAGACTTACCTGTCACCTTTCTGATCTTAGTTCTATTAAACAACATTTCTTAGAAAAAACATAGACATGTACAAAATATTAGACAGAAATTAGTTGATAACACAATAATACTCACACATACCCAGTAAAAAGAACCTTCAGATGCCATCTACATTAAAACAAAGCAACCCACACACAACAAAATTACATCTTAAACTAGTCACAACACATTACGTTACATCTAACCGTTATAAATACTTTTGATCGGTAATGAAAAGACTGCTTAAAAGAACATGAGTTAAAATCTATATACGGTTTACCAACTGATTGGTCGCTCAACAGTTAGGTGTTCAAGCTGATTGTTTATCGTATGAGTAATGAAATAAATCTGAACTGTTGAATGATTATATCGCATTTATCTGTCAAGGTAGTTATTGTCTTATTTAATTTAGAAATTAAAATCTGTACGTTACTTTAACTCGAACACTGACTGACGGTTCCACTTCAGCAAGTAAGCATCAATGAATAGATAAAACATCTGTTTCCCGGTAATAAAATTGTAAATATGCATGTTATTATATGTAGACAAACAAGCGTTTATAAAAGATTCTAGCAGAACTAAGCTAGTAAGCAAAGTAAATGAATATTTGATTTGATATTTGAGAAACCTGGTTGTTTTTTTATCAATAAAAAACATTAATACGTTACTCAAAAATCGAAAACCAAACAGAGTAAATAAAAGTATACAAAATAAAAAATAAGTAAATAAATAAAAAAAACAAATAAATTAATCCAAATAAGTAAATAAATGAACAAATTGACAAATCGCCCCTGCTAAAATAACCGTTGGAACTAATAAAAATAAGCGTAAATAAGCAAAAACAAATAAAAATAATAAATCCAAATAAATAAATAAATTAAAAACTGCCCCCGCCAAAATAACAGAAAGACTACGGCAATCAATCTAAACATTGAACGAATAAATAGCTTTAATTATCTTCCCGGACCAAGACTAACTATTAAATAAGTGACCTAAGCAAATCCACTCCACCAATTTTTTTTACTACGCTAATAAAACCAAAAAGAATAAATAATACAAAATGAAAATGAAAAACAAATAAATTAACCCAAAAGAAATAAACATAAACAAACAAGCCACTCCCGCAAAAATAACCGCCAGAATAGATTACCCACAATGCACCATTGACCCATATATATAAATAGTCGAGGAAAAATCCAGCATTCGTTGCCTGACGATTGCGCCTAGGATGAAACAGCCTGACGCCTCTGAGTGTTGACTTCAATGTTCACTTTATATATATATATATATATATATATATATATATATATATATATATATATTTCCAAGAGGATAAAATCCAGGTAGAGCTCTATGTACAAAACAGTGCAAGAATATGATATAAAAGGCTCAAACACTAATATTCCATGGTTATAATTTATTACATTGGAATGATAAGCACAACCTAATTTATCAGACCTACAAATTCAAAAGCTTTTGACTTTGTAGGTCTAATGAATTGGATCGTGATTTCGATTCCAATGTAATAAATTATAAATATGGAATATTAATGTTTGAGCCTTATACATATATATATATATATGTGTGTGTGTGTGTGTGTGTGCATAT
The DNA here is from genome assembly GCA_963932145.1 of Acanthosepion lycidas. Taxonomy (NCBI): domain Eukaryota; kingdom Metazoa; phylum Mollusca; class Cephalopoda; order Sepiida; family Sepiidae; genus Acanthosepion; species Acanthosepion lycidas. Next base: position 57,437,681 of record OZ010574.1, on the reverse strand, counting down.
ATATATTAATAATTTCACCCGCAAGAAAGGTGGGAATACCACTAGTACGCAGGGGTTGGTTACAGAGAGACAAAGTGAGAGAAAAGACTGGGTATAGGGGGATTGAGGAAAGGATAAAGTTAGAGGGAATTCAAGAAGATGAAAGATGGTGATTGACGTTGTATTTAAATTTTTGAAGATTGTAGTTATCAGGGAAGCACGTAATCGGAAGGGAGTTCCACAGGCTGGAAGCGATGGAAAAGAAATTGTTGGAGTGGAAATGGCAGATGCATTTAGATTCTCAATTAACGTTATTTCTTAATAATAATCATTATATTTAAGCGGGTTTTAACATTAAACTATGGAACGCCATCAAAGCAAATTTGGGATCAATTTCTATATTTAAGAAAGTTTGGTTTGAATGTGGATTTCAAGATTAAAAGAAATACAAATTCGATTCCTACCGGGACTTGTATTTCCTTTATTAAGAATTTCTGTCTCACAGCTGGTAGACATTAATTTCAATGAAACAAAGACAAACCAAACAGTGATACCTACCGAAACACCAGTACTTGCTGAATATAATGTTAATAGTGATAATAATAATAATAATAATGATAATAATAATAGTAGTAGTTGTTGTAGTAATAATAATAATAATTATATTATATATATATATATATATATTTCAATAAAGGTGCAATTAATTTACAAATTCATTAAAACATTATAAAACAGGATGTATATTATTTGAATTGTTCGCGAAGATGGATTTCTCGCCATTTAAATCATTAACCTTTGTATTTGTTTTTTGCATGAATAATTCATGAATTTGTAAATTAATTGCACCTTTAATGAAATTAAAATAACTGATCCAAGTGCAACTTTCGGATAATAAGTGCGACATTACTGTAATTATTGAACAATATAATTCATGCCACTTTGGCGGAAAATCTACCAGTAAAAAAGAATTCTCTTATCACTATATTTGTACATAAACACAGAACCTTAAAATTTAAATTCAAACTCAGCGTTGCGACTGCACGTTCCAAAACAATAACACATTTCTCATAGCATTTTTCGGATTACAACTCTATTTTCGTTGTCCACTTATTACTGAGAGTAAAAACAAGAACAAAATCTATTTCATACCTGAGGATGTCTGTAGGAACAGACGAAAACTTGTAAAAATATTAGGTTGGTGCAAAAATAATGACGTAACAATGTCGTTTTTTTTGACGTTAAAAATACGTCGAAAAACGACATTATTAAGTCTTTATTTTTGCACCAACCTAATAATAAGACCTTATGCAACTGAAATTTATAAAACAGGATCTTTTCATTCATAAACAGGTTCGGGGTTTTTGTATATTATTTGAATTGTTCGCGAAGATGGATTTCTTGCCATTTAAATCATATACATTTGTATTTGTTTTTTGCATGAATAATTCATAAATATATATATATATATATGTGTGAAAAGTGTGTGTATATAAATATATATATATATATATATATATATATATATATATATATATATATATATATATATATATATATATTATTTATATATTATATGCGCGGTACTTATTAGAAAGCGCTGAACATCAGAGATAGAGCTAACATATTTGGTTGCATTGATGTGAGTTTGTGACCCTGGGTTTCACGCTATATGCGATAATCAAAGTGTTTTTTTTTTTAAATGGATCTATTTATGCTTGTTTGTGTTTGATTATATTTGGTGGTGGGAGGGACGATCCATTTTGCCTGATGATCGCAAACGCGTGAGAACCCGGGTCATAAACTCATATCTATACAACTGAATATGTTAGCTCTATCACTAATATTGAGCAATTTCCAATAAGTGCTACGCATACACTAATAATAATAATAATAATAATTATTATAATAATATATATATATATATATATATATATATATATATATATATATATATATATATATAATTTTTATTATTAGAGGTATTATTTTATTATAGTCTCATAGTAAAAATACATGCATATATATATATATATATATATATATATATATATATATATATACATAGATAGATAGATATAAATGTAAAAGGTAGACTCGAAACAGACGCGCCTAAAAGGTATAGACAACAAAAAAGAGCTCAATACAAAATTCAAAATCGAATATATAGAGTTAAGATATTTAAGAAAAGGCAAAAATACCAATATACAGAATATAATACACACACATATATATATATATATATATATATTATTATTATTATTATTATTATTATTATTAATAGTAGTAGTAGTAGTAGTAGTATTAATTAAAGAATATCAAACACTTAAAATTCCATAAGTAATAATTTTTATTTCATGAAAGGTTTAAAAAACAGCTCTAAAACTTCAAGATGTTGTAGGTTTTAAAAATTGAGAGCAGTTGATATAGAACTCTTCATGGATCTATATCCTTCTGGAAATTCTGTACGGATTACCATATTTTATTATATATATATATATATATATATATATATATATATATATATATATATATATATATATATGTATATAATGTCTTTTCGGTTGTTTGTGCATTTGAACGTATATATACAAATATGCACAGAATTGTAAAAGTTTATATATAGATGATAATAAAGAGAGATATGCACAAATACATTTGTGCACATAGACAGATGCTGTATGTATATATGGCTGACGATTGCATCTAGCATGAAACAGACTGTCACCTCGAAGTGTTGACTTCTATGTTCACTTATATATATATATATATATATGCTTTACTCTGTATTGAGCACTCTTTTACAAATAGCATTTTTGGTTATTGGAATTTATTCCGTATACACCAATCCTATACTTGCATATATATATATATATATATATATATATATATATATATATATATATATATATATATATATATATATAATAAAGAGAAGATATATAATCCGCTGTTCTTATTAATATTTTTCCAAAACTGTGCTGAATGCAAAACTACAGATCATAAAACTATACATTTACTAATTTTTAAATTAGTAAATTTATAATATATATATATATAACACATTAAATAATAAGTAAAATAGAGAACGACATTCACTGACGATATATTAATAGCATTGTGAATAAAATCCAATAGTGGTTAACTCACAGACTTTGAATCTGAAATGTCAAGCAAGTTTTGATCTTATTGTAGACGTAAAACGTAAATCAGGGTCCGCTTTGAATATTTTCGAATATTTACTTTAGTCAACGTAGTTTGATGTAGAGAAACGATAACAGAAATCATTTTATTTATTGGATCATGTTTCTCTCCACTTTCAGTACTGTATATTTTAGATCGAAATAATTTCTGTCTATCTATTCCAGTCTTTTTACATCTATCTATTCCAGTCTTTTTACATCTATCTATCTATCTATGTATCTATTCCAGTCTTTTTACATCTATCTATCTATTCCAGTCTTTTTACATCTATCTATTCCAGTCTTTTTACATCTATCTATCTATCTATCTATCTATTCCAGTCTTTTTACATCTATCTATTCCCGTCTTCTTACATCTATCTATCTATGTATCTATTCCAGTCTTTTTACATCTATCTATCTATCTATCTATCTATTCCAGTCTTTTTACATCTATCTATCTATTCCAGTCTTTTTACATCTATCTATTCCCGTCTTCTTACATCTATCTATCTATGTATCTATTCCAGTCTTTTTACATCTATCTATCTATTCCAGTCTTTTTACATCTATCTATCTATCTATTCCAGTCTTTTTACATCTATCTATCTATCTATTCAAATGCTTATTTAATTATTTGTACATGAACACACATCTTCTTTCAGCCTTTCATTAGATATTTAATTTATATTTGCTCATTTTTCTCAATTCTACGTCGTTCACTATGTATGCGTCTATTTATTCCCAGATATTTCCCGCCCAACACTATGATTACATGCACAGAAATTAATATACGGACACATCAAGCTTTACTTTCCTAAATCTTCCGCATCCAGCTGCCATCTTTCTGAAATCAGACATCTGCGACATCAGCCTTCGCCGTAGATATATTCATCAAATCTGCGCTGGGGTGATGTAGTCGCGAAGTGTCACCCATCGTCCTATAGACTGATTGACTGCCACACTATCCTCATCCATCAGGCGGCCTTCCGCAGGTGCCTGACAAATGTCACAATCCATTAGGATGGCTATAGATCACTTTGTAGTTTGTCCAGTGAACTACTTTGTCAGGAAGTCATTGTAGAATGTGAACTGGGTTGTATAGTTATGATGGCCGCTGTTATTCCTTATGATTTTAGTGATGGTCTGATAAAGTTAGTATGGATTAGGATCTGAAACATAGTTGAGGTTGGCCTATCTATAAAGAATATTATAATGCAAATAATAACACAACCGTTAAAAGAGTTTACGAATTTTCCAATGGTGTTCTTTGTCTATGATCTCAACCTGATCCCACATAGGACAGTGATCTCCCTTCTTTCTCCATACGTGTTCAGCCACGCCTGATTTTTCCACTTCCTCTCGTGTTACTGCTTTCTGGTGTTCTGGAAGCCTTACCTTAAGGGGGGGAGGCCTGTGTCCCCTTTATATTTCTTTCCGAAGCTGCACGGGATAGCGTACACACAGTCTTTAGTCATATTCTCCTCTATGAGGGGGTCTTACTCGAGAGAGATATCTGCGATGTGTCGTCAAGCTTTTGAAGGTTGTTCTGGTGTTATATGGACCGCAGATCCTTTGTATTTTCTCCGATAACCCCTTCACATAAGGTAGGCAGATTGTTTTCCGAGTGTTGTTGTACTCCTCTTGTACCCGCCTACCCCAGTTTTTGGGGCTTCTGCCATGTACCCAGGGTTGTTGTTACGTTGTGCGTGAGTTCAATACTTCGCTGAGGCATTGGAGAACTTTCAGAGGGAAATTAACAGGAGATAACTGATAACTGACATCCATTAAACATGGCACGTGGAACTAGAACAGTCTACCCTAGTGAGCGAAATAAAGGGTTCACTTTGACATTCCACCCACCTGAGGAAAGTCGGAGCGTACAACGGCTGAAACGTTGTAATAAATATGGCGACAAAGATGAGGACAATAGTCCAAATAATATATATATATATATATATTATGAAATGGATTACGTCCGACAATTATTTAATATATTTTCTGTTTAAATGTTATTTTTATAAATACAATTTCTTTAAGAAAACGCTCTGTTTTTTTTAATTAAACAGTATTAATTACATTTACGTTCCTGAATGTTCGAGAAATTTCGTAGAAAATATGCGTTCTCTGACAGGAATCGAACCTGTATTCTTGTACTAAAACCGTCATTTGATCTGACGTGCTATACCATTTAGCTACAGAGAAGTGTCTGGTTAGCAAAGTCGAAATTACTGTTTATAAACACACAAACTTCCACGATTTTTCTCCGCCGATCATATCTGTTCACGAAACGTATCTTAACGTAAACAACGATAACGTATAATGAACGACAATTATCTAATATATTTTCTGTTGATATGTTATTTTTATAGACACAATTTATTTAAGTAAATTCCGGTCGGAAAATGCGCATTCTCTACGAAGTTTCTTGAACATTCAGGCCGGTAAATGCAATTAATACTGTTTAATTAAAAACAGTTTTCGCTTAAATAAATTGTATATATAAAAATAACATATAAACAGTATATATATATATATATATATATATATATATATATATATATATATATATATATATATATATATATGTATAGTATAGAAAATTAGGAGATCAGCCGATTCCGCTACCTTGGCATCAACCGTTCGAGGGTGAAACCAACGTAGCGGAATCAACTGATCTCCTAATTTTCTATACTATATATATATATATATATATATATATATATATATATATATATATATATATATATATATATATATATATATACACACGTTTGTCTATTCGTGTGGATAGTTATAAAACATTGAAATCAAGTAAATACGGTTTTATCACGTACACATAGCAGTATGTGTCTCATCGATTCTTGCTTAACGGAGATAACCGATTTGCATATTCAGATATTAAAAATCAGTTTTTGAAAAATAATTGTGATATGTTATTTAAGAAATGTGATATACTATTTAATGATTCTAATATGTTATTTAATAAATGTAATAGTTACTTTTACAAATAAGCAATTGTTCTGTTGATGACGTTTATTACTAAATTACTTATCAATTAAAATATAGCAATTTGGGCCCTGAAGGTGGCAAACACCTTAGAATTTATATCCCACTTTGGGAGAAAAAGAAACTAAGTCATGTATAATAGTAATAAATGTTGAAATACATTGAAAATGTAATTATATCTTTATAATACATAATATTTTAATATTATATCTTTATAATACATGATATTTTTCAATATTATGAATTATAAGTTTATAGCATGCCGTATATAAAATAAACAACTACAAAAAAACCTTTTGAACTGATTTAATTATAAGTTCACTAATAATCATTTTATGACAAATCTGTCTCCATCTAAAAAATGTTTAAAAAATGGCAAACGGAACTTCTTGCAGAGCAGAGGAAAGGAAAGCAATTTGGCCCGTACAATGTTTGGTATCATTGTTAGCCTGAAATAGATATAAAATAATAATATATAATAGAAGCGATCAAAAGAATGAACTGAATTTGTCGTGAGAACCTTAGCAAAAATTCAAAATATATATTCAAATAAACTAGTTTAAGATAAAACGTAGTAGATTTTGAATAATAATGAAAACATTCTGTATCTGTCTTCATGTTAAAAAAGAGTAAAAAGAAAAATGTTAAAACGTAGCGGGTCTTGAATTTCAGTATTACAAATTCTTTTAAATTGAATAGCAACATTGCTATTTCTAAAGAAACATAACTTTCGTTTCTAATTTTTTTCTAGTCCATCTGCATCTTTTTTATTTATTTTTTAGGCTTCCAAATCGTCCGCATAAAACGATAAAAATTCATGTTTGTCGGTAGCCACGGTACAAGAATACAATACTAAACTGGTATCTGCCAGAAATGTTACAAATTGAAAATATGAAGGTTTTAGCAAAAGACGATGCTTGATTCAGACATTTCCAAAGTAAACATTAATTTTTCCTTTTGAATCAAATGCTTGAATCAAATATCTTACAATCATTTGCGGCATTTTATTTGAACAAGCGTAGAAATATGTATTTCTATAAAAGCAAAATAAAGGAAGAATGGAAGGAGATTTCTCTTTAATACTCATGTTCTTAAGACCAAATCTAAAAAAATGTAAACTTGTGGCATTATGGTCCTACATCGGTACCTGTCCGGAACCTTTAAGATTTATATAACTATATATGAAAATGGCCTGTAATGTATTTTTCTTAATGGAAAATTCGATACTTTAAAACTAATCTTGAAGTTATGTTATACAGTTTCATTGAACTGATAAAATCAATATCACATTGAATTTTAGGGGAATAAAATTTTATGCATCACAATTAAGGTTTCCAAGACAAGAATAATGGGTGATTTTCCACGCAATAGTTTTATAATTTTGTTGTATCTCATTTAAGCATTAGCAAATTATTAACAATCTCAACACCCTAATAAATTTCTCGCGAATAGTAATATATGATATTGTTTTAAAAGGACGTCTTACTATATATATATATATATATATATATATATATATATATATATATATATATATATATATATATATATATATATATATATAGATAAGTCAACACTTAGAAGCGACAGTGTTTCATGATAGATGCAATCGGTAGCCTGACGATTGCATCTAGCATGAAACAGACTGTCCCCTCTAAGTGTTGACTTCTATGTACACTTTTATATTTACACACGCTCTATCTCTGATATTGAGCACTTTATCCCATAAATATAGCACATCTTAAGACTATATTTCATTATATATATATATATATATATATATATATATATATATATATATAATATTTTCATGTGGTGGAGATTTTTTCTTGGTACGTTGAATACATAGGTTATTTGTTTTTACAATAAGTTTTAGTTCAGAATTGAAGATATTAGTAGAAAGGTATATAAAAGTATGGAACGTTAATATAACTTTATAAGCGAATTTTGATCATTTGTCAAACTGTATAACTTGTAGAATAAGTATGGATGTAAATCAGTTTATCTGATACTATTACTAGTATGATACACGTGTAAAACATTTTAAGAATCATAATCTAAGAGATTGTTAGGAAGGTATATAAGAGGGTAGAAAGTATATTAAAGGAGGTGAGTTATAATTTTAAACGTTTAGAGTTATATTTTTGAAAGTTTAGTAAGATTTTAATGTTAGATATTTGATATACCAACAAAAAACGGTTGTTTCAAATCTTTGATTTAATAACTGACTGTTGTTCAAAAGCTTAATAATACACATTTTTTTCCTGCAAACATATAAAACAAGGTTCGTTCAGAGATTTGAAAGTTCTGACTTGCTTTAGGATTTTCCATTTAACTTTAGATGTTTTGTTTTCCTCCTTCAGTTTCCAAAAATATTTAGAAAGTGATGTCATATTGCGTTTGCTTATATTAGTAAAAAAGGATATGTGATTGTGTTGTGGGTTATCCGCGTGAGTTTCGAATCCTCGTTCGTCAAGTTGTTGTGGATTCCGCGTGAAAAATCGGTCTCCAATAAATGACAAACGCAAGTATTTTAGTTAAGAAATTAAATGTATTTACACAAAATACAAAAGGTAATGCTGTTAGTAAAATCCAGGAACGCCGGTTAGTATTAATCAAAGATCGTTATATACAGTCTCGAAGTCTTGTAACTGACTTCTAACGTCAACTCAATCACAGTGTCTCTGTTCCTCCATCCTGTTCCTCTACCCTCAGACATCATGACTGACTGACTCTGGCTATTTTATGGCAGCAGGAGGAGTCCATTTATATCAGAAAAGGGTGGACCCCATAATAAATTGTAATATCGATCCTTAAAAGATCTTCTAGTGGATCCAACATACAATTTAATATCCTTGGGGTTCTCATTTGATGAGACGGAACACATATATACAATGGATTTCGTTAGGCACTTGTTTGATAATGGACATTGATCAGGGATTCTGCAGTTACATAGTTCGGTTAGATGGGGTATATTAGAATTTAAAATATTTTACTTTTTTTTTTTCAAACAAATAGTAAAAAGGAAGTGACATTCCACGTGCGGCCTGCTTACAAACAGAATTGTTCATAACCATTTTTGGTTCTCACCAGACGAGATGTAACTAAATGCACCCAAACAAGGTTGCATCTTTGTAGTGAGTAAGTTGTTTTTGCCTATATGAACAATTATAATATATATATATTACATGAATCATTGATACAAAAAACAAATATAGAGGTTAATGATTTAAATGCATTCTATATTTGTTTTTTGTATGAATGATTCATGTAATTATAAGTTGAACAGCACCTATAATCGAAATATATATATTATATATATATATATATATATATATATATATATATATATATATATATATAGACAGAAACATATGTATATATTTCACATAATAATTCATCAAATCCTCAAAAGAATGCAGAAAGCACTGGACGGCATTTCATCCTTTTTGGGACTCATCAGCGGTACGCATCCACTACAGAGGTTGTGTCCCCCCCACGCCCGCCTCCGGACCCTCTTTGAAATATTCTTATCTAAGTACACTTAGTGATGTAGTTTCAGAATATATATGGTTATTGTGGTATATCTCCAAAACCTTAGGAGTTCGATAACAGACAGGCTACAACTTTATATAAATATTATACAGATTTGTACCACGCACAAATGTCACCTGTGGCCGCTCAGTTAATTACTCTCGTCATCGGGTGAAATTCAAATGCGTGCTCATAATTTTGTCCAGATTAAAAGAAGTAACGAACGATCAGGTGCAAAAAATCACTCCTCACTTCCACCACCCAAAACACTGGTATTTTAGTCTTATTAAAACTAATGTGCTGATTATACTGCGTGCAAACTCTTTATTCAAACTACTAATTATGCGTCGTACTTGTAACCTCTACGATCGCATTATACACACTTGTGAAAATTAATTGAAACAAAACGAATAATTCTGTTTTTATTTGCTTTCTCTTCGTATTTTTTCCAATGAAACAAAACATAACACTGTACACATATTAGTACTTCGTATGTTTATTCCATGACGTTTTTTCTTGCAGATTGACCACTCATTCTCGATTGGATTTAATCAGGAAACTTTCGGGGCTAGTCTGTAGTATTTTGATTTAAGATAAGGCTTGCCAGCGTGTTCGTGCAGCGTTACAATTTTCGTACGCTTTCTTGGAGTAACGTCCATCGCAGACAATAGCCGTAGGACAACTAATCGACAGTCGAGACAATAGTGTCAGGGCATGAAAAAATCTGATGCTATCACGGATGACGCAATATTTTTCAAGGCCAAACAAATTTCATCATACACCCGAAAATAGATTCATATTACTGCACACCACTGCAAATGACCTAATGTGAGGAAAAAATAGAAATCGATTACACCCTGTCACTCCATTGGGCCTAATACTGACCGAATGTTGAAAGAAAGGAAATTAAAGCAGTTGTTTCAATTAATTTGCACAAAGGTGTACACTGATGTTAAGGCAACTGTGAATGACTTCGTCATGTTAAAAAAATAGATTATTTCTCAAAGTATTTAAATGATCCTGTTAATGCAAAAATTGATGCATCGGTAGCCTAACGGTCATCGGCACAGAAAGTGGAACTAGAGTTCAAATTTCGTGCTCGTCTGTTGCGCTTACACCCACTCAATTGTCCTTAGAATCTTTGGATGCCAGCCTGTTTAATGATGGAACACTCTGAATGCAAAATTATGGAGAAGGTAACGAGAAGGAAGACATTCTCATCCAAACCAAGGCTTGATCACTGTGAAAATCACATAGATGAGGGCGGTGGCATTCAATCTGAAACCCTTCGAAAAGAAGTGGGGCGGTATAATGTGGCCTTTGCATCACCGTAGGTATCTCCAAAGAAATCCAGATGTTTGAGAATTTGGAAGTAGGTTGGGTTGTGAACTTTTCAGCACTCACGGGTCATCTGGTAAGACTTTGTGATGTTCACGTACCCAAGAAAACCGTCTAGATCGGTTTATTTTGTTTTACTTTATATCAACCTCAATGGGTTATTTAATGCCGACAAGATTTTTAGGGTAGGTTCGTATGAATAGAATATGTATTCTTTGGTTTAGTTTGGTTTCGTTTATTTTGTTTTACGGCATATCAACCTCAATGCCGACAAGATTTTCAGGATGGGTTCGTATGAATAGAATATATATTAATATTTAAAAAAAAAAATGTATAGCTGGTAATATTTTTTTTCAAAAATATATTGCTGGCAATATTTTTCTTTTTTCAAAAATGTATTTCCCGTAATATTTTTTTTAAAAATGTATTGCTGATAATATTTTTTAAATGCATTTTTGGTAATATCTTTTTACCAAAAATATATTGTCGGTATTTTTACTACAATCTATCTTTATATTTTCATAATGTTTTGACTACAGTTTTGCGGTTAACTATTTGCCAATAGCTGGGACCCTAACAGATACTCCCACTTCGGGTTAGATTGAACCTGGGAATTATAGCAATTAAAAGGTGGTTCCAAGCTCCTCAAAACCTCCCAATCAGAAGCCTTGCTACCAGATGTAGTTTATGTCATAACCAGGACGGAAAACCAGTCTATGTAGAACTTGAAAGTTGTGGACGACTGCAAAACAAGTCCGGGAAGTTATTGAACTTTTGTCTTTCTGTTTGTTTTATGTATGGAAACATGTGAGGGAAATGCGAAAAAAAAAAAAAAATACAGAGTTGAAACACTTTCGATATTGAGTTTTTCTTCATATCGAAGAATAAATCAAAGGAGCCAAAGTACAAAGCGCGGCCTGACTATTGCGTCTAGCATGAAACAGCCTCTCTGAGTGTTGACTTCAATGTTCACACACACACACACACACACACACATATATATATATGGTGGACTCTCCCGTCGTACTCGACGTATGAGAGTCAGGCAGTGGTATAGTGGTGTGCAGACTTTGCGCAGAACCAATCACACTTTTTGAAGGGCCGAATATAGAGACCTGGTGCACTACGTGCTACAAAGTCCCCAAATGACCCTCCGCAAGTTTTTAATTCAGACAAGTTGCCATCCAAGGCTATAGAACCCGGCCTGTCCTCCTACTTAGCCATACCTGTAGGCAGAAGAGGAGAATTAGTGCCTTTCCCAAGGGTATTAACACGTAAATAAATACAATGGATTCGACTGGAATGCAATATATGTATGTATGGGTGTGTGTGTGTGTGTGTATATATATATATATATATATATATATATATATATATATATATATATATATATATATATATATATATATATATATATATATTATTAGGAGGATTTGATAATTATATTTAATTAATTCATTGAGTCTGAAAGAAACCTCAACAGAATGCAGAAAGCACTGGACGGCCGTTTCGTCCTATATTTAAGACTCATCAGCAGTGCGCATCCACTACCGAGAATTGAAACCCTTACAATTAGGTTGTCAAGCAAACATCATACCAACTGTTCCAATGAGCCTCGGTATGATGTTTGCTTGACAACCTAACTGTCAGGGTTTCAATTCTCGGTAGTGGATGCGCACTGCTAATGAGTCCTAAATATAGGACGAAACGGCCGTCCAGTGCTTTCTGCATTCTGTTGAGGTTTCTTTCAGACTCGCTGAATTAATTAAATATATATAACATCAAAACAGTACAAAAATAAAATACATCTTGAAAAGTAAAAAATGAGGAAAAGCAAATAACACCAAAAATAAAACCCTCTTGAATATGGCTAATGAAGTGGCCGAAACCGCTTGCTACAATGAAAATTATGGAAAATTTCTATACTCCCTTACTCTTATAAAACGGAAAAACGTAATCCATACAATGCATACAAGAACAACAAATCTAGAAACATCTGGAACACCCCTTATAATAAAAACAGACCTATATAGTGACATCGAGAAACAATAACCCTAATCTCACCAAGAAATACACCCACTGGCTAGAAACCCGAAATGTAAAGAGAGAAGTTATCTCTTAGAAAACCCGAAATATGTGGAAAGAAACACTCATTATTTTTTAGAAGCCCAGTCTGTACAAGAAGACCAGTTTAGATGACACAAAACCCCAAATAATAAACCTAATATAAAATAAATTTAAAATATTTAATAATAACGATAATATTACAGATGAGGCATTAGTAAAAAAAAATCCAATTTATTCCCAAACAAAAATAATAATACCAATGAGCTAAATATATTTTTTGAAAAATTCTGGAACCTCGACCTACAAGAAAAATCCAAACCATTCAACAACTTTACATACAGACAAAGACTAGCCTTAGAGAGCATCCGAAGAAATAATAACATAATTATAAAAGAAGCAGATAAAGAGAGCACTATAGTGATCATGATCATACTATAAAACAAAAAATCTAGAAACACTAGAGGATAGGAACAACTACAAATTAATCCACACCAACATAGACAAAAACATTATATCAAAAATTAAAAAAACTCTGCGCAACACATAATAAAATATTAACAAAAAACGAAAAGGATTTCCTAATAAACTTTGTACCAAAAACAAGCAATTTCTATGGATTACCAATAATTCACAAATCGAGTGAAATAAAAGCAGTTATCCAGACACAAAATCTGAATACATTAACATCCCAAACTCCAGTGACCTAACATTGATCCATAGTAGCATGACCAGTCTGTCCAACTAGCAAACTCAGTAACCTAATAGACAAAATTACAACCATTTACTAAGCAGATTAAAAGCTACATCATAGACGATATTCACTTCTTTAGTTCCATACCATAAAAAGTAGATCCAGGAACACTTATGGCAACTTTTGACATCAGTAGCCTATATAGCAACATACCCCATGAATTAGGTGAAAAGGCGATCTCATTCTGGAATGAAAAACATCCAGAAACACTACATCCCAGATTCACTAAGGAATTAATTATCGATAGTATAGGCCTAATTCTAAATAATAACACCTTTGAATTTGACATCAAAACTATATCCAAACCCTAGGTACCGCAATGGGAACAAAAATGGCACCAACATATGCCACCCTAACATTAGCTTAACTAGAGGAAAACCTCTATGAAAAGATAGAACAAATATATGGGGAAAATATAAAAACCCACTTCACTAAATCCTGGAAACGATACTTAGATGATTATTTCATTTTCTGGAAGTCCTCATGGGGCGATATTAACCAATTCCAAACTTTACTTCAAAACTTACACTCGAAAATCAAATTCACCCAAGAATATAATTTCAACAAATTACCATTTTTAGATAAACTCATTAGAAAAAAAAAAAAAACACATAATCACAGATATCTACAACAAACCTACAGATCCAACAATATCTTCATTTCAAGAGCCATCAACTAGGAAGCCGCCTGTAATCCATACCCTCTTCTCTAGCACGCAGGTTTTGTACTATAGTGACTGACAAACACCACCGAAAAACAAGGGAGTCACAAAATGCAACAAAAAAGATGTGGGGTTTGTGACGTCATTATAGAAGGAAACTCCTACACTTTTGAAAACACCAAAACAACATTCATAATAAATAAAAATTTAAACTGCAACTCCAAAATGTGATCTATGCACTCAAATGCACAAAATGCAAGAAGTCATAGAAAGTTATCAGCTAACAACTAAACAACAGTGTCTCCCTACACAAAAGCAACATAAAATTACCAGACAGTAGAAAACTCTTTGTATTACAACACATCTATAAATGTAACCAGGGTGAATTTAAAATTATGCCAATATACCAAACAGACAATTATTCTTACCTACATATACAAGAAAATAAATTCATAAACAAATTTAAACCAGAACTAGATATATCATAACCGCACACACAAAAGCACACAACATGCACACATAATGACCAAATACAGTGGTAAAACCAATCGCACACGCTCACACGCGGTTATCTCTAGAGCATAAATATATATACACATAGTGGCAAAAACAATCGACTGTTCACAGGCATACGCGCAAATCCTACACAACATAGGAAGTGTGTGTATGTATGTATGTATGTGTGTGTATTTATGTGTGTATACTAATTCCTTATAATAAGAGAGTATGTATGTATAGAGAGGGAGTGCGCATATACATGCGCGTACTGGTGTATATATATATATATATATATATATATATATATATATACACACACACACACACATATATTGACAAAAACAAAACTGCTCACGGGCACACACGCGAACCCTACACAACATAGGAAGTGCATGTATATGTGTTTGTGCGTATGCGTATGTATGTATATATATGTGTGTGTATGTGTGTACATATGTGTATACTAATTCCTTATAATAAGACTATGTTTGTATGTATGGAGAGGGAATATACGTATGCGTACGCATGCTGACGAAAACACACACACACAAAATGGAAATAGATCTAAGAACACACAGGAGTCATTAAAAGATAAGAATATCGATATCTTCCTCACCCTTTCCGGACCAGTCTTAATTGTTTTATTAACCTTCACGCAGAACTTTTTCCCTGCCAGTTCAAGGAAGATATTTGGGTCACTAACACACAAAAAAGAGAATGTCTAATATCGAGAATATTTAACATCAAAAAACATAAATCATAATATAAAAAAAAAAATCCACATTACAACCGAAAACGTTTGCGGTTTCTCTCTTTTTAAAATACGCACTTTTATTTTCGTTATATGTGTATTGAGCACTTTTTAATACATCTGTTTCCTGGTCTAATCCAACTCAGACCAATAACACACACACACACATATATATAAGTTTAATGCTGAGTTGAATCAGACCAGGAAACAGTATTATTTTTTAAAAGTGCTCAATACACGTGGGGAAAAATAAAATAAAAGTAAAAATAACATGTAAAGCTTTTAATTTTAAAAATCATGAGATCAGTTGAATCCGCTACCTGGGTTTAAACCTTACGGTATCGTCTGAGGATACGGTAACATTGAAACCAAGGTAGCGGATTCAACTGATCTCCTAATTATTAAAGTGTATACATACATATATATATATATATATATATATATATATATATATATATATATATATATATTGTGTATATTTTGACTGCATGTTTTCATTGAGACATGTTTCATTGCATAATTTAGGCAAGTGTTGTCTATTTATTTTCAATTGGATTCTTTCATATTCACGGAGAAGCTTTTTTGGTGTCATTATTAAAAGAAGAGAGAAATTTACATTGTTGCTACATAGTATTTATTCAGAGCATTTTCGACGTTAGCACAATGTCATCATCAGGGTGTTGCTTATTTCAAGACAAATATAGTATTTTAATAAAGATATTAAAAAGATTGTCCGTGAATATGAAAAGATCCAATTGAAAGTGAATAGACAAAACTTTTCTAAATTATTCAATGAAACATGTCTCATATATATATATATATATATATATATATATATATATATATATATATATATATATATATGTATGTATGATAAGGAATCAGTAAACCTTCAGTTTGATTAAGAAATAGAAATCGTTTTCTTCTAAAATACGTTCAAATTCAGTGAAGTTTGAAAATATCAAACCAATCTTGGATATGACTAGAGATTTGATGAGAGCAGACAGTATGGATGAATCAAATTCTCCATCAATATTTATCTCAGAGTAATGTATATACACAAGAACACAGATATAATACCTAATATGCAAATATATATTAAAAATATAAAATGTACAAAAAATATATATTCAACATAATATACAAATACATGTCTTATTAAGTTATAAATACAAAATAATGCTAGGTTTTAAATTGTTTCTTATAATGTCTTAGATAATACATAACAGATCATCTAGATCATGTGTGCTAATGATAGATAGATAGACAGAAAGACACATAGATATAGATTGACTAATAGATAGACAAACACATAGACAGAAAGATAGACAGATAGACAGAAAGATAAAAAGATAGATATAAAGACAGACAGATAGATAGATAGATAGATAGATAGAAAGACAGAAAGAGAGATAGATAGGAAGACAGAAAGAGAGATAGATAGGAAGACAGAAAGAGAGAAAGACAGATTGACTGATAGATAAGCAGGCAGATAAACACACACACACACACACACACACACACATATATATATATATATAGATAGATAGATAGATAGATAGATAGGCAGTGACGCATGAGCTTGCTATATACTTAGACTGATACTGTAGCGTCCCTTTATTGGTGCATTGCTCTATCAGTCAATCAATTAATAAAAATAGAGACCGTGGTCAATATAAAAATAATTGTTCAGGAAGTCTCTCTGTCTCCATAATGTTGCATAATAACGATGTTACAACGCTGTCATAGAAAATCAAAATAATACAATACATTGAAAAATGAAACATCTTGATCGATCACACCATCCAAGAAAAGAGAAGATTTGATCTGATAGTAGTAAATGAAGCAAAAGGAATTTGTAGGTATTAGATGTAGTTGAACTAGCGGATCGCAAGATGGAGACGAAAACAATTAAACATGGGAAACACATCACTATCACGCGTGGGGGAAGGAGAAAACTGTAGATGTTTTCTTATTGGTGTTTAATAGAAAAAAAGTCACACAGTTAAAAAAACTTAAATTTCTTCTCTTGCCAAAACTAATTGATGAAATCAAGGCGTTCTTTTAAAACGTCTTAAAACATTATTTGATATATTCAAAAGGTATAGAGTTGAGTAATAAATAGCTAACATAAACTCTGTAAACATGTTTTTCTCTTGCTTATATTTAGTGTCTAGTTATTAATATTTTTTGCTTTTTATTTTCTCTTTCGCTTTCTTATGCTTTTAAATGCTTTTCTTTCATATTTTCCACGGCGTCTCTTTTCTCCTAATATATGTTTTTTTTAACCCCACCCCCCTTGCGTTACCCCCCTTTCTTTCTTTCTTTCTTTCTTTCTTTCTTTCTTTCTTTCTTTCTTTGTATGACGATAAACTACATCCGCATCATGGGAAAGACGATAAACTACGTCCAGCAGCAAGGCCTCTGATCAGGAGGTTTTAAGGAGCGTGGAACCACCTCTTAATTGCTGGTCCACCCTAACCCGGGGTGGTAACACCTGTTGGGGTCCCAGCTACGGGCAAATAGTTAACCACCAAACTGGTGTCAAAACACTATGAAAGTGTAAAAATAGGTTTTAATACAAAAATACTTTGTAAAAAATTATTAGCAGCAATACATTTTTGGAAAAAAATATTATCAGAAATAGATATTTTGAAAAAAAAAAAAAAAAAAAAAAATATTATCAGAAATAGATATTTTGAAAAAAAAAAAAAAAAAAAAAAAAATATTATCAGAAATAGATATTTTGAAAAAAAAAAAAAAAAAAAAATATTATCAGAAATAGATATTTTGAAAAAAAAAAAAAAAAAAAAAATATCAGAAATAGATATTTTGAAAAAAAAAAAAAAAAAAAAAAAATATTATCAGAAATAGATATTTTGAAAAAAAAAAAAAAAAAAAAAAAATATTATCAGAAATAGATATTTTGAAAAAAAAAAAAAAAAAAAAAAATATTATCAGAAATAGATATTTTGAAAAAAAAAAAAAAAAAAAAAAATATTATCAGAAATAGATATTTTGAAAAAAAAAAAAAAAAAAAAAAAAATATTATCAGAAATAGATATTTTGAAAAAAAAAAAAAAAAAAAAAAAAAATTACCAGAAATACATTTTTGAAAAAAAAAAAAAAGAAAAGAAAATTACCAGGAATAAAAATTTTGTCGGCATTGTTGAATAACCCAAAACCAAACTTTCTTTCTTTCTTTCTTTCTTTCTTGCCTGATGTCAAAATTGTCTGGTGGACTTTTGGCCACTTACCGCCACTGTGAGCGGTAGGTAAAGAAAGCGTGTACGAAGAAGTGCGCTTTGATTTTTACAATACAATGAACCAAGAAGTCAAAGATGTAAAATGACGTAGGATTAGGACGATAGAAATCATGAAAGAGGCTTCAGTTAAATCTGATAAAGATAAAATCTCAGAGAAAAGGAGAAAAAGTGGGGGGGGAGTTAAAAAAAAAGAAGCAATAGTAACAGAAAGAAAATAATAATCGTAAACATAGTAAGAAAATAAGAATGAGAAAATAGTTGAGATAAAATGTTGAACGAAGAGATGAAAAGCAAAAAGTTGAGTTAAAGAATGCACCCTAAAAAGTCAGAGAAAATATAAAAAAAGACGAGACTATTTTGTTCCTTTCAAGAACAGCTGGAACCCTAAGATAGCATTCAGAACAGCACAGAGAACAACAACGATAAAGTGATCGAGAAAGGATCAAAGTACAAAATTATTTAAAAAGAGACAGAGAAATTAGTTGTCTTGGTTTCATAATATATAGTATCTAAAATCGATGGCAATAAACTAAGTAGAAACTGAATTTATTAACTAATATAAAAAGAAACAGACGTTGAAGAAAATTACTTACGTTGTTGTTGTTGTTGATGGTGGTGGTGGCGAAAAACGTTCGAAAAAAGAACTTTGATAAAAAAACGAACATTGTAAAAACAACTTGAATAGATTTATTGATGTATCACATATTTAACTTCAACTCATAATTTCATAGCAAAAATATGAAGGAAAATGCTGAACATCGCGATGTTAGTTAATATAAAATTATATATAAATGTATTTAGCACACTTTTTACGTAATAAACTAGATATCAAGTAAAATACTTCAAGACAAACTCAATAATTATTATGTATCAATAATTTTGTTTTTACTAGTTATTTCTATATTTGAGCTCATTCTACTTTTGTATTAGGTTGGTGCAAAATTAATGTCGTTTTTTGACGTTCAACTTTATGTGAGAAAACGACATTATTTTTGCACCAACCAGTTTATTGCCATCAATTTCATTAAAATCTGTAAAAGTTTACACTTGTGCAGCCGTCCGTTTACAGAGACATACAGCTATTTTTTTTATGGTAAATAAAAAGATCATTATAAAATGTTTGGCAAATTACACCATATAAAGTGATTTTTGAAACCTAATATGCATAATTTTCCATAAGATTCATAATGTGTAAGTAAATGTATATAGTGATGACATGAAAAATGTAAGCGAAATATATTTAAGATCTGTGCATGTCCTATCAAGAAACAATCATATATTAACTTGTGTTATGAATTAACGAATTGAATTGTATAATAAAATCTGACGCCCACAGGGTAAATGTACATACGCATATAAATAAGTAAATAAATAAGATTGAAATTACTTTGATAAGTCACATGACAACATCAGCAGCAATTTGTTACAATAATGTCTATTTGGTCAGAAGAATAATGGCAGTAGCAACAACATCCGTTTACAAACGCGATGACGCCGATTCGGAATGAGGATGTCACGCAATCTAAAATTCATTTGCAATGATTTCGTTATGACACATCGTGTTTTGTATTGATTAAGTTTTACTATTGTGTTATGACATATGGTGTTTTGTATTAAGATTTGCGTCCTGGTTAAGACGATAAACTACGTCCAGCAGCAAGGCTTCTGATCAAGAGGTTTTGAGGAGCGTGGAACCACCTCTTAATTGCTGGTTTTCCCAGGTTCACCGAGATCTGGGGTGGTAGCACCTGTTAGGGTCCCAGCTATGGGAAAATAATTAGCCCCCAAACTGGGTAAAATGGGTTTTAATACCAGGAATACTTTGTAAAAGAAAATATATATATATATATATATATATATATATATATATATATATATATATATATATATTATCAGCAATAAATTTTTGAAGAAAAAAACTATTACCAGTAATAGATTTTTGAAAAGAAAGATATTACCAACAATATGTTTTTGAAAAGATATTGCTAGAAATGCATTTTTGAGGAAGACAAATATTACCAGCAGTACATTTTAAGGAAAAAATTATTACCAGAAATAGATTTTTGAAAAACAAAATATTACCAGCAATAAAAACTTTGTTGGCATTAAATAACCCATTGTGGTTGATATGCCGTACACAACAAACCAAACCTATTAAGATTTACTATTGTCTTATGACATAACGTGTTTGATTAAGTTTTACTATTGTCTTATGACAGAACGGGTTTTGTTTTTAAATATTACAAATGTTATGCAAACAAGAAAATTAGTATCCTTAAACGATACTGGATTTCGATTTCGACCTTGAAACGTCTTTGTCTGAATGATGATGAAATCCCGTTTGAGTAAAATGGCTGTTTTGCACAAGAGCATTTGTTGCAACGTGACACATTGTTTTCTCTATTTTTGTTTATGCGTCATATAGAAAGAAAATGTGTAACTGCCGACATCGAAGTTCAAGTGTGACACTCTGATCTTATGAATATATGTTTTCCGTCAGGTGCATCAATAGCGGTGTCAGGCTACTGACTGGGGTGATTATTGAGTGGAACTATCCAGTCGAATTAGTGTGAATTATTGTGTGTGATTTGGGTTTTGATCTATGATTTACCGGACGTTAAACCAAGCCGCGCAATTAACAAGGTAGTCACTGAATTGGTTAATTATCTTTGGTTGACTTTTACTTTGTTCTTGTTAAGTATTTATTAATTCATATTTTTCAACGGTGTCTATTTTCGCCTTAAATCTATCTTTTTAAAAAATCCCCCTTAGGGAGGCACGGTGGAGTAATGGATAGCGACTCGGATTGAGGTAATCGGAGAGCCGAGTTCGAATTCTAGTCGGATCCATTACATTCACTTACATGCTAATACCATTGGGAAAGGTATGAATCCTCTTCTTCTCCGCCCAGCTATGACAGGACAGATTAAGTTCTGTAGTCTTGGATGACAATTGGTCTACCGCAGAAAGAAATGGCAATCTACTGCGGGGAAAAAATCAGCCTCGTCAGTCATGTATCGAAAGGTACATGATCGCCTACGCGTGTATCACGCATGGCACATAACTGACTGATGTTACCCCACTTTCTTATTTGCGGTTGTAATTAAATAATGTTTTATCTTAACATTGAATTCTTCAGTTATTCTCAATTTTAATGGCCATCGTGCGTCGCAAAATTATATAAATTTTCGTATTTTGCTTTGATAAAGTCCACATTGGACGAAACGCGTCAGCAATTACCAGTTTTCCTATTGTCATTTTTATTCATAAATATTGTTTCTCTACTGGTTAATTCGGAGAAATTTTCATATGTAAATCTCCTAGACATAACTCATTTTGCAAATGCCTCGTTGCACTGGATTGATTATAAAGCATTCTGAAAATAATAGTGATCAGAAAAGCTACTTTGATAAAATTATGGCATGCTCAGCGATTATTTTCTTACTTCCAAAAGATTTGGAATAATTTGGTTCATTTCAAACTCTTTTTTTATGGTTTTATTTTAGCTGTGATAGGTAATGCTTAGATAGCGTCAGACACAATCTTTCAGATTGTTAATTTGAGTTCAATAGATTAAAAAATATATTTATAGATTGGGATAAATACAACAGGATCTGTGACAAGCCAACAAAATGGTCCATATTAGCATTTTAATTTGAATCATTCTCTGTTTACAGCTCTTGCGTAAGTAGCAAAAATCATCACTGAGATACATGATCCGCTTTATACATTGTTATCTTGTGTAGAATAAAGATAAGTATTCCGTTTGTTCTATTTTCCCCTTTATCTCTTACATTCTCAGTAACCCCTTTGCATCATACTGGCTTTTATCGTCTTGCTTCGGGTGAAATGAGAAAAACAAAACAAAACACTAAACGATAGTAAACAGGAAAATAGCGGAGAATATACTGATTGGATTTTCTTCCAATAACCAACGCGATTCCATATGTTCATACGCAAGGTTGCTCCCAACATATTTTAAACAATTTAAGCGATGTGCAGTTTATATGTGCAAGCTGCTTCATAATACACTGTAGAAAAATGATTAAAACATGTAGAAAAAAAAACTATTAGTAAACTGCTTAGAAACAAACTGCCTGCCTCCATTTGGTTTTCGTTTGTTTATGCTTCTCTGAAGAAATGTTGAAATGGCCAGGTGGCTTGTATCTGCGTGTTCAGGTTTAAAGAAGAGATGAATTTGCTGAGTTAAAACATGCATCTATAGACAGAAAGGTGGGTGCGGTGTTTCTCACACAATACATACATAACGAGGATGGGCCGAAGAGCTTACTACGAGGGAGTGATGCTAGAACTGTGAAATCTTTCATGCATTCATTTCGACTCTTATTAATAACTGCATTGTTTATTCCCACGTACAAGAGTTGGTTAAAAAGTAAATAGGCTGACTATGAAAGAGTGTTGCTAGAACTGTGAAATCTTTCATGCATTCATTTCAACTCTTCTTATTAATAACCGCAATGCTGCTTTCCAGCCAAAAGAACATCTTACTGTTCAAAGAAGACTCTTCATCCTGTTAGTCAAAATTTATCAATAGGACTATCATTACTCGATACAGCCAAGTGTTTTTTCTCATGTTAATGAACAGATGATAGTAAAAGCCTATCAACTTTTCAGATGCAAGATGGTGTTGTGACCTGTTTAGGGGTCAGAATGAAAGACACGAAAGACGAAGGTAGGTTGAACAAGTATATTGAAGATATATACAAAGCAATAGTGTTAGTAATAAGTAGTTAGCGGTGTACGTCCGAACGGCAGGTTAGCACTGCGCCTACCTCCTCCCCAACCGACTCTCGCAGTTAGTATTTATGAGAGGAGGAAGAGTTCATTCTACTGTAGGAGGGTTTACCACAACACCCCTCTCCTAAGATCCTACCTCCGCAGGAGTCTGAAGAAATTTATTTTTTCACATGTACCTGTAAAAAAGTCTAACACTACGTTTTTCTGATCAGAGTTTGCTGAAACTGGTGCAAATTTCTTGCTCTGTTTAGGGATAGAGGCCTGAGTTCCTTGAGTCAGTTTCTTTGCTTTGGCTACTTTGCTTCTAACAAGAACTTTCCTCTTTTTCGTCTTGTCAACATGAAGCATTTTCGTCTTTACCTTTGCTAATTTCTTCAGTTTCGCTTTCTTAGCAGCTAATTTTTTTAACCTTTTTAGATAAACTGTTTCTTGTTTCTACCGTCGATAGATCTTCAGTTCTTACTACTGTTGCAAGTTCCTCGTTAATTTGTTCCAACGAGGCAAAAGCCACATTTCACTTCTTTTTGAACGCTGGCTGGACGTTGTCTTGTAGTTTAATATTTTGGCAAATAGGAATTTATAGGTAAGTCCCAAAGCTGGAATTGTGTCATCCAATCAGTGCCAAATAGGTTGTTAGTATTTTTCAGGACGAACATTTTTGATTTAAGAGTTTTCCGGTTGAATGTTATACTTGTAATCAATTCTCCCTCGAATTTATTTTTTTCTCCTGTTACTGATCTTGCAATCTTGCTAGATTTTTATAATAGTTGGCTTACCCAATCTTTTCCATGTTAGCAAGTTTATTATAGTTAAATCAGAACCCGAATCTAGTTGAAAGGCCACACTTTGTTTAACATTTTTACGTGCACGAATTTCCTGATATTAGCACCGTCTACTTTGTCCGACCTTGTATTTTTTTTATATAGCTATTAGTTTTATTTTTAGATCGGCAGTGCGAACTTTTGTATCCGACTCGGTTACAAATGTAACATTTTTTATTCGGGAACATGCAATCTTTGTACCAATGTAGGGCCCCACATCTGTAGCATGGGTTAGGGGGCAACTTATTTGTTTTTTCTTTGTTTCAGTTTTAGGAGACTTTGTTTCTGTTTGTAGCGTACTTTTTTGACGTGAGCAATACCCGATTCTTTGATATTTTTAGAATCCTGCTTTATATTGACGTACCTCTGACATTCTTCAGCAATCTGCTGTACAGTTATATTCGGCTCATTCTCCAATTTGTTTAATATTCTTCGCCTAATTTCTGCATCTTTTGTTGAAACTATTCCTTGCACGAATATCAAACATTTGAAGTTATTCGTACACTTAGCTCCGCCAGTCTAAAATCATCGCAGTGCTTGTTTACAATTGACGCAAAAGGGGTATAGTCTCCCCATTCTTTCCTAGTGAGATCAAGACATTTCCATCTCTTATGGAAAAAAAGATGTCTCTGGACTGAAAAGCTCCATGAGTAATTCCACTGCTTCAGTGAATGTCAACTTGCTAGTCTTCCGAGGCAGAATGTAGTTTACAAATTTTATGCGCTCAGTTGTGCTAAGTTTCCTCAGAAGACATACTTTTTTTGAGTCACTCCAATTCGCACAATCTGAAGTATACAAGTCCTCATACCTCCTAAAGTATGACGCGAAGTATGTCTTCCTCGAGATTGTATGAAAAATTCTTTATCGCGCTCCGAATGGTGTTTTGCGAAAAAGAAAATTCGTTTTCGATGGGATTACTACGGCTTGTCAGTTCTAACACTTACTTTTAAAATTCAAGCTGTCGCTCTTGATTTTTCCATTTTTTCCTGTTTGAGAGGGCAATTGTTTTTGCTACTT
Organism: Acanthosepion lycidas; assembly: GCA_963932145.1. Taxonomy (NCBI): domain Eukaryota; kingdom Metazoa; phylum Mollusca; class Cephalopoda; order Sepiida; family Sepiidae; genus Acanthosepion; species Acanthosepion lycidas. The sequence continues at coordinate 57,412,049 of OZ010574.1, read as the reverse complement.
CTCTTTCATTCTTTCTTGAAGCTGTAATTGCAGTGCATTCTGGTATTTTACAAGTACTAATAAAATACTTTTGAAATTTTCCATAATAAGTTTGTCTTTTACGAAAAAAACTCGATTTCCCGTATTTTGAGAGAGTTCCTTTTAATCCACCTTCGTATCAAGAGTCCGCTTTACCAACAAAGAAACTCCCCTGACCTGTCGTTCCCCACATGCTGAATAAACGACATCCAGCACACACGCATCGACGTTTCAAACAAAGTGAGTCTCTTGGATCGCGGCGACATACACGTCGAAAGACAGGAGATCCCGGAGCAGACGGGCAGCCTTAATTCGATCCCTCAAGACATTCGCATTCAGACTGGCTAACTTGATTGACATCGATTAGGCCTTCAGAAAATAAGAGTAAGCAAAGCAAAAACCTATTCACATATGGGACGGAAATCTGAGTTAGACAGGATCCCGACGGATTGTCCTAGTCTCCCTACACCTAGCTCTGACATCATTCGTCCTTCCAGGACAATTCCGCCTACATCTGTGGGATACGTTAGTTTTAGACAACTATATAGGGAGGGGTGGAGAAGAACAGGGACCTTCCCAGCACAATATTATCTCAGTTTCCTTAAGTAGGGTGAGTCCATTTCGACTAATCCAACGAAATCCGGGTTTTCTTCGTAACTGTAGAGCCTTTCCGAGCACTGCGTCTACCTCCTTCCCAACCGACTCTCGCAGTTAGTGTTTACGAGATGAGGAAGAGTTCATTCTACTGTAGGAGGGTTTACCACAACAGATGAGTAACTAGATATGGTAAATTGTAACATAGTGCAAAGCATTTAAAGTAAATTAGTAAAGTACAGTTGAAAGTACTTGCGTATTAAAGAAAGAGCTAATAAAGCTTATAATTTTAAAAAACAAGGATCATAACATTCATCGAGTGATTGGTAGATTAATGCACCTTTAAAATTTTGTTAGCGAAGGGATTTCACCATTTTATGTCATTAACTTTACTAATTTACATTTTGTATGAATGATTCATTGTAATATAAATTGAACTGAACAACATATTTGATTTAAAAGAACTGATCCGACGTGCAAATTTTCGGGATAACAACTGAGACATTACTCTATTTATTGAACTATTTAGTTCATGCTACATTGACTGATAAACTCCTACAAAAAAGAAAAAGGATTCTCAAATTGCCATATAATTAAAAAAGGCACTCTTTTAAATTTTCAAAAACTCAACCTTAGCGTTGCGACTGCACGCTCCAAAAGTTTGTATCCGTTATCAATAACACATTTCAAAAAACATATTTCGATTCGCATTATATCTTTTCGTCTCGGATGCTACCTGAATTTTACCAAAAACAAAATAATTTCCATGCCTGAAGATAATTGAATGTACTGTCAAAAGTACTTGCGTATTAAAGAAAGAACTTATACAGCTTATAATTTAAAAAAATAAACGAACAAGGATCATAACATTCATCGAGTGATTGGTAGGTTAATGCACCCTTAAAATTTTGTTAGCGAAGGGATTTCACCATTTTATATCATTAACTTTACTAATTTACTTTTTGTATGAATGAATCATTGTAATCTAAATTGAACTACACCACATATTTGATATTTGGTATATATATATATATATATATATATATATATATATATATATATATATATATATATTTATTCGAAAATTATAACATAAATATGTTATAAAATCACTACAAAAATAGCCATTTTGTTTCAACACTTCTGGTGTCTTATCAAGTGATAGTGCTGAATGTAGAATAAAGAGTTTTAAAAGCTTCAAATCGAACCCCTTGATAGGGGTAACACTGTTACGTAAGCTGCAATAACCAATCAAAATACAAGTATATGAGAATTCAAAAAACTTGACAACGAACCTTGGTTATAACTTTGCCTTAATTTTACGATTAGACTAAAATAGATATCTGCGAAGTGTCGTTCAGCTTCTTTATCTAATGTCTATCCTTTGCTTTATGCTGTATGGATCAGAGTTCAGCTCTGGTAAAAATATGCAATGATAACAGCAAAAATTGCAATATGAGCACTGGTAAAAAATGTTTGCTGAAGACATTAGGTTTATAATACCCAGAAATTCACACATAGGTGTCCTAAAGGCGTTAGTTAGATCCAGTGACAGGACCCAAAGGGTGTGAGTTCAATACCTGGTTAAGGCGGTAGAGAACTTGGAGAGGGGAATTAACAGGAGATAACTGATAACTGACATCCATTAGACATGGCACGTGGAACTAGAACAGTCTACCCCAGCGAGCGAAATAATGGGTTCAGTTCGACATTCCAACCACCTGAAGAAGACTGGAGCGTACAACGTCCGAAACGTTGTGATGAATATGGCAACAAAGATGAGGACAATAGTCCAAATAATGTAAATATTGTGATTAAAACAATCTATTTTACTTATATTTCTGACCGGCTGACTCGCCTAAATGAACAGAAGAACCAAGAACTTGTCGTAAGTTAAAACTTATGATCCTTTACTCATGTGCAAGTGTGTTATGCAAATTTCGATAAAGATAAATACACAGTTTTTCTCAAACCCATTTTCACTTGTATGATTGATACAGAATACTTTTGATGGTGTGGAACGACAAATCTCTGCAGGTTATCACTGATTATACGTAATCAAGTACATTCGACCTGTTAAAACGTGTTGGGTGCAACCTTACACAGACATTTCTCATGTAAAATACAATTAATCTCTCTATATAAAACAGAGTATGTCTGTGTTTGCCCGCGTGATACCTTTTCACTCGAGAACCATCCAACCGATTTTGACCAAACTTGGTACATACACTGTGCAATGTAAGAGATAGGTTCTTACCGTAAAAAATCGATAATTTAAAAAATCAATAATTGATAAAGCCGATCAAAAAATCGATAAATTCAACTTTTTCCTCCGATTGCGTTCAATCTCAGTATGTAGGTTACTTACATCATGACGAGCTCAACTACACCTCATTTTTATTCCTACGCCACTGCGGTTAGCGAAAAACCACGAAAAACGAAAAATCGATTTCAACACAAATTTTAAACTAAAAATTCCCTCAATTTTCAAGCAATCTAATGCAAACTGCACTCTATTGTAGCCAACAATAAGTTGATTGTTTAACAGTCATTTAACTTGATAAGTGAGTCCACCCATATAGTGAAAACCCGCGTAAATAGCGAAAAATGGCGATATTTACTGGTTTCTTTTTTATTTTTCATTGATCTTTCAACCAATTCTCATAAAATTTAACAATTGCTTTATAAATGAATCCTCTTTTATATCCCTGGTAGCACACCGTCAAATTGAATTTCAAAAATTTCAAAATAATTGTGGTCTGAAGTGGGTCTTCATGTTGCCTGTTTTTCCCCTTCATGTCCTCGGTTAACTTGGACTGAATAAATACAGACTACTTCTGTTATATCAATAACTGTTTCAATTCAAAGTGTCTTTTAATGAAATTAATTGAAGATAGACTCTGTTACATGTAAACATGATGCTATTTTTGCTTTATTCTAATTGAACGCCTTTTCTGATCGACCAGCTGGGTATGGCTGCTTGTGTGATAATAAACATATAATGCAGGCTATTCCTTGTTGGCTACCAAGAAAGACCTGGTCGTTTCTTGGAAGTGTTTGCCGAATTTTTGATTTGTACACGTTTGATGGGTTGCATGGGAGACAATGTTGATATTTAATGATTGTATCTCAGAGAAAAATTAAATGGAAGAAAGTCGATAATAATTTTGTAATATATTAAATATATTTAGATAACGTAGATTAGATACTGACAAAAATTAGAATAGCGAGCCAGAGACTTACCAACTAAGCTTCTATGTCCTATAAAGGTTTGGTTTGTTTTACGGCATATCAACCTCAATGGGTTATTTAATGCCGACAAGATTTTTATTGCTGGTAATATTCTTTTCCAAAAATGTATTGCTGGTAATAATTTTTTCTTCAAAAATGTATTGCCGGTAATATTTTTCGTTTTCAAAAATGCACTGCTGGTAATAATTTTTCCAAAAAAATATTGCTGGTATTAAAACCTATTTTTATACTTTCATAGTGTTTTAACACCCCCTTTTTTGGTGGGGGGTTACTATTTGCCTATAGCTGGGACCCTGACAGGTGCTACCACCCCAGGTTAGGGTGGACCTGGGAACACCAGCAATTAAGAAGTGGTTCCATGCTCATCAAAACCTCCTGATCAAAGGTCTGACTCTCGAATGTAGTTTATAGTCTTACCCAGGACGCTGATGTAGTTTATCATCAGACCCAGGACGGGGTGTATAAAGGTCTGAAATATGGAGCTCACTTAAACATTTGCCATGGAAGAAGTGAGAGAGTAGCGATAAGCTTGCGACTTTCCGTCTGTGGGGAAAAGGGATTCAAGGAGGAAAATAAATCATTCGATACAAGGAATCAGTAGTGATCACCCCAAACACCTTCCTAGACTAATGCAATTCTTTTCGAATCCTCTTTATTGTCCACAAATTTTCACCCAACTACTCTGAAAAGGTTCGTATTGGAGCTTCCAGCGCGAATGACAAGTAGTGCCAAATTTCGGGCGGAGTGAATTGCGTGATAGTGCTCTTTTTCTCACAGACGGTGCCCAACTGACCCTACCATGCAGTCGACAAAATAAAAAATAAACAACAAGCATGTGCGAAATTAAAAATATATAATGGCAACATATGCAATTTCTATATAAAATGGCGACAATTTACTCATCGCAACCTGTGTATATATATATATATATATATATATATATATATATATATATATATATATATATAATATAGTGAGCCCATTCAAGTCTCTTGGCTTTGTTGTCTTTGCTTATTAGCGGCTTAAACCTTCGTGTACAAAATTTGTAGTCTTGTTCTAACAGCCACCGACGGACTGTTGAAGAGGCAAGACTAACACCTTGCTCTTCGCTTAGACTGGCTGCATTTTCTTGGCTAGTTATCGTCCTATTCTTCACAAATTCTTGATTACCATGCCAGTTCTATCATCAATCTTTTTCTTTTGTCTCCTTGTTTCCTTCCTTGGAGCAGGAGTGGCATCATTATGTGCCCTAAGCACTCGAGCGACAGTTGATTGAGAGGTTATAGCAATTTCTGCAATTTCTCTCGTAGACTTGCCTGCTTTTGAGAGGCCAATAATAGTTGCCATAAGTGGTTCTGATGCTTGTTTGTAACCCTTCGTCTAGTTAGTGACTTGAGTGGCTATTTCAAACTGTTTTTATACTGTATGAGGGTTTCTGGAATATTCTGGAATAATCTAGATTTAAAATAATCTGTTCTAGAATTCTCTAGAATATTGTTCTGAGTGTATGGTAAAATAGTTTTCAATATTTTGCCAAAAGCTCTTTAAATTTATCAGTTTAATCATTAGAATACGATATCTGAGTCACTTTTTTGCACAGAGTTTTTTTCCTGAATCTCATTTATATCCAAAATTATAATTATCAATAGAATATCTTAGGGTGAAAAACTTTTTTCCTAGGTAGTCGGGAAGGAGTCTTTATATTAGTAAGATTAAAAATTATTTTAATCCCAAAAACAATAGACAAAAAATATTTTTAGTAAAAAAAAAAAAAAATCAGGTGAGTATATATATATAGCACTGTATATATATATATATATATACACAGTGTAACCCGGATATAAGAGACCCGGATATAAGAGAAACCCGGATATAAGAGAGATTTTATCTGGTTCCCAATTAGAGCCTGTGTTAATGTATATAAATTAGACAAAACCCGGATATAAGATATTTCTTCTCCGGTCCCGACAACTCTCTTATATCCGGGCTACACTGTATAAAATTTAAAATATAAAATGGCGACAATTTACTCATTGTACCTTCTATGCACGAACGACATGCAAATTTCACAAAACAATTCATAGTTTCAAATAATCCTGACGCTCCGAAACTTCTTTGTTACCGTGTTGGAATGAAAAGTCCTACCTGTATGCTTCTGATACAAAATCTGTTGAACAAAATAATCTCACACGAACATAAAAGAAACTGTAGTACAGTGTAACCCGGATATAAGAGAGTTGCCGAGGTCTCTTATATCCGAGTTTCTCTTATATCCGGGTTCCTCTTATATCCGTGTTTCTCTTATATCCGGGTTTGGTTTATTTTGTTTAGGTAAGTATGGCTCTAATTTGGGACCAGAGAAAATATCTCTTATATCCGGTTTCTCTTATATCCGGGCCTCTTATATCCGGCTTACACTGTATCTATATATGAATTATAATATATTTAATCATTGAGATTTTAGTATTTAAAGTCCCTCACTATCTCTCTGCCATCATACAGATGAAGGCAATTGAAGGAAGAACAGAATTACAGTTGAGTGAGCCCTTAATAAGACATTGGGAGCAAATGTGGTATAATGTGCTCTCCGTTACATCACCCTCCGTAAGATATAAATTAGATTACCTTTTCCGAACTCCTTGGGTAAGGTAATTACGACCTCTAGGACGAAAAGCGACTTACTTTTATACTTTTATATTTACATATTTCCAAATTGACAGTACCATGTCGCTGCCGTTTTTTTTTTTTAAATCTTTCTAACCAATCTTTCGCGATGTTTCTTTATATTAGGTTGGTGCAAAAATAATGTCGTTTTCTCACATATGTTACTATGTGAGAAAACGACATTATTTTCTTTATATTTTCTGACGTGTTCACCAAGAAAATCACTCATATTTACTCTGATTTATATTTCAACGCGACATTTTTAAAGTCCTAGCATTAGTTCTTTAGTTCGCTTAGATAAATATTTTCTTAAGGATAAGAAATACATTATTCATCTATTTTTTTCGTCTACTGCTCGTGGCTAACATGTTTTCATGAATTGTTTTCTTTACTTACTTTCAAGTTTGGTATTTCTTTTTTTTTTTGCTTTTTCATTCTCTCTTTAGCTTCAGAATTGAATTAATACGACCAAATCAGTGGATTTCCGAATGCATTGCATGTTTTAATGCACTTACATATAATCAAAAGGACATTAATAACCGTCTATTTTGTCATTTTAAAAAGACAGGATTGCATTTATCTCTCTATCGCTTTCTCTTTGTGCAAATATCCGTCTGTCTTCAGACACACAAGCGTAGATAGATAGACAGATAGAAAGAAAGAAAGAGAGAGAGAGAGAGAGAGAGAGGGACAGAAACAGTAAAAAATAAGGAAAGAGAATCTTTTCTCTCTAGATTGATATAAAGCCCTTGCTCTTTTCCAGTTCATCTTCAGTTCGCCCCTTTCTTTCCCAAATCTAGCACCACTTCCTTTGTTTCATACCCCCACTCTGCAGTCTGAACCACCTCCGACTCAAGTTTGTAACTATTCGCTATTGTAGGTTCGATAATTCATGGCATCTAAGTAATAGATACATTGACAGGAATCTCCATTATTCGGATCTTCTTTCCCCGTTTCGGTGGAATAATATTAGCACAGCTGATCCTGTCGACATTTGTGCCCCGGCCGGCATTATCTGCGGGACCGTTGGACCATTCACTTTTATCGAGAAAGTAAAATGCTTTCTGGGAAAGAAAGAGGACAAGAGAGAGAGAGAGAGAGAGAGAGGGAGAGAGAGAGAGAGAGATGGAGAGGGAAAAGAAAGAGCGAATGAGAAAAGAAAGAGAGGATATTTATCATTTAGAAGAAACGAAAGAAAAACAAAAAAAGAAAAACATTTACAAAAACAAGAGACAGTAGAACAGGAGTCTTGTCAGTAAGGCCAAGGAAAATTTATTAACCTGATAATTAAAAAAAAAAAGAATTAAGTGCTTATGCCGATTTGAGGATGCTCGTGAACACTTTCTACACACGGTGAAAGAAAACTAATTTTCAAAAATATATTTTTTCTGCAATAAATCAGTTATGTTCTTAGAGAACCTATCAGAAATCTTTAAAAAATATTTTAGGCAAAAGTTTAACGCCACTGATCAACAAAACTTGAGTAAAAATACGAAGCATAAAAGCTAGAATTTACATTTGACTAAAGAAACTTCAAGCAAATCATTTTCCCCTCGAGAGTCAGTTTTGTATATTTGTCATCTAACAGGATAATTAGAAACAACAGTATGTGTTGGTGTAATTTTAAAGCTATAACTAATGACATTTTAAAGCTATAACTACTGGCACTGAGGATAATGTCACAAAGTATTTGGAGAAATTTGCTATTACATATGTAAGGAAAACTGTCGATTACGTATTTTAAAATACTTGAAATATTTTATCGTATATTCTCATTATATCCCGAGGACATAACTTAGCCAGTAGACATCCATTAAAAAACAAATATTATATGTTAATCGTGTCGAGTTTGTAAGTTTTTATAAGCATCCTTAAAAACAATGTTCATTTTGTAAAAAGAAACCGAAAACATCGTCCTTCATGGCAGTCCTTATTGAATTATTGGAAAAAAATCTTGAAAATGATGTCATTTTTACATTGAAAGTGAAGTCAAACAATATTCAATCCGACCGTTAACGAATTAAGCGGGGCCGAAAATAAGGAAAAATATACACCCTTGTGCAAATTACTGGAAACGACCACTTTATTTTCCTTTTTTTTTTCACCATACGGTCAGTTATGAAGAAATTTGTTTGGCCTTGAAAAATATTGCGTCAGCCGTGATTGCATCAGATTTTCATCACGCCCAGAAACTATTGTCTAGACTGTCGATTAGTTGTACTACAGCCATTGTCTGCGATGGACGTTACTCCAAGGAAGCGTACGGAAATTGTAACGGCGCACGAACACACTGGCAAGCCTTTCCAGTGAGCAAATCAAAGTACTATAAATAAAACTCTCCTGATTTAAACCCAATCGACAATCTGTGTTCAATCTGTAAGGAATGACTTCGTGGAATAGAGATACGAAATACTAACATCTGCACTGTGTCATGTTTCATTAGAAAAATACGAAAAAAAGTAAATAATAACAAAATTATTCGTTTTGTTTCAATTAATTTGCACAAGGGTGTAAATCTTTCAAGGAAAAATGACACATATATAAAATACGTCATGCATAAAATATACGAATGCATTCATGATAACGATGTCCAAATTTACATGGCAGCTGGATTAAAATACATTTTAAAATAAAAATATAGTTATATTTTCATGCTACTTAGCAGTTTTTAGATGCTCCCATCTTGCAATATAACGTGCTCTCTCTCATATATGTGTGTGTGTGCGTGTATGTGTGCGTGTATATGTTTGTGCGTGTGTGTAAAACCTTTAGATAGAGTATATCTGTAAAAGGACAATATAAATAAAGACAAGAAGAGAAGAAAACTTATCTTGGCCGACGCATTTCGTCCTTTGAGGGATTTTATCAATGTGCCTTAATAAAATCCCTCAGAGGACAAAACGCGTCGGTTAAGATAAATTTGTCTTTTTTCTTTATTAATATGTGTGTGTGTGTGTGTAAAATTACGTTTTACAATCGCTTCATATATATATATATATATATATATATATATATATATATATATATATATATGATCACACATGTGAGTGTGCTGAAAAAGTTTTTGGTCCGATCAAAAAGCCCGGAATATTTCCCGTAAAACTGAGATGTTTGCTCAGCTTTCGGAGAGGCTTAGACCAAAAAGTTTTCAGCACCGACTCGAACACACACACACACACACATATATATATATATATATATATAAACATAAAGCATTAGGCAGCATATAATTTACATACAAAGAAATAATCACACATAGAATCAATCAGAAATATTAATTCCATTAATGGTGACATCCGTCACTAGAGACATAATATATGCATTAAAATACTGTTAATCCATAGAGTGAAGTGATCCTCGTCGAAACCATAGATGTCGGTCGACAAACAAGTATTTCGTCTTCAAGTTTTTGATTTTATAAGGAAAAAACAACACATGCCTGATGATGAATAGAGGACTATTCGTAAGTACTAGCATTTTAACATCAAATAAACTGAAAACTACAGACATCAATGGTTTCGACGAGGATCACTTCACTCTATGAATTAACAGTATTTTAATGCATATATTATGTCTCTAGTGACGGATGTCACCATTAATGGCATTAATATTTCTGATTGATTCTATGTGTGATTATTTCTTTGTATATATATATATATATATATATATATATATATATATATATATATATATATATATGTATGTGTGTGTGTGTGTATTTAAATATAATTGTGTATTTAAGCAGCAATCCCTCTTTTATAGTTTTGATTAAAAACGACTGACAAGGTACTGTGGTTCATTTTTTTTTTTTCATTTTTCTTGTGTTCTTATACTTTTATTCGTTTCTGAACATAAACTGTGAAGAAATTATCCAAATGTTTTGCATGTCCGAGCGTTTTCGGCCATAGCCATTATTATGGGTGATTTTATTTTTAATTTTAACTCAATATATGGATTGCTTTATGTAGGTATCTAGAAATATAGGAATGTTTTATTTTACAGACACAGTCAGCACATTGTTCATAGTTGTGTCTTGGTTTTATTAATAAAAAAAGAAAAATCTAACCACTCAATAATATCAACTATGAACACGACGACAATTTATATTGGTGAGACCTCGTCGCAAATCTTGTACTACACTTAAATTGATAAAGTCTATGTATGATGACGAAGAGCTTATCTGAATAGTTGTCATGTTTAGAGAAAACAGACAGGGAGACAACTACACATCAGTGGGAAAGAGACTGAAGCCGAGTCACCAGATCAAGGCCGATAATATCGCTGATTCTTCCTTGGATTTTGACTAATATAGCGTATATATATATATATATATATATATATATATATATATATATATATATATATATATATATATATATATGTTTGTCAGTAGTTTGACATCGCCCGAGGAGACACATTGGACATGTTTTCGTTTTAATGTCGCAAAATAAATAATATTTACTTCTACTTTGTATTGAGCCTGCTATTAAATTAAATGTTATGTACAGTGGAATTATACTTCATTTGTTCTCGTTTTACCTGTATATATATATATATATATATATATATATATATATATATATATATATATATATATATATATATATTAAAATGAATCATTCATACACAAAGTAAATTACTAAAGTTAATGATATAAAATCACGAAATCCCTTCGCTAACAAAATTTTTAAAATGCATTAACCTACTAATCACTCGATGAATGTTATGATCCTTGTTTTTAAAAATTATAAGCTGTATAAGCTCTTTCTTTAATACGTTTGTACTTTCGACTGTACATTCAGTCATCTTCTGGCATGGAAATTATTTCGTTTTTGGTAAAATTCAAGTAGCATCCGAGACGAAAAAATATAATGTTTGCAGGTCTTTAGACGTTTTGAGTTGACACTGAGTACAAATATTGATTTGGTATGTTATCGACCGAATCCAGGACATGAATGTATACTGGATTCGGCCGGCGGTCACCACAGATCAACTCTTCTCATTACAAATATCTGAACGAAAGGCTAAATTCGATTTAAACCTTTGTTGTTTTCCTGGTGTGAATCACATACTAGACAAAGCATTCGTTCAAAAAGGAAGCTTTTTTTCTTTGTCTTTCGATCGTTCAGCGGTTCGAGGTGTATACAAAGCTGTCGCCTACTCTTTTGGGAGGGATCATTGCTTGAAACAAGAAACTGTATCTGTTTGAAAGAATGGAATTGAAGTAAATAGACTGTTTCTTATTCGACCTATCTTCCTTCATCTATTCTATGTCTGAATAAAGCTACAGTATTTAATCCTAGAAAAGCGAGTGTTGTAAATTATAATTACTACAACTATAGAAGATGATCGCTGGCAGTTGAAGTTGCTGAAACAATCTTGAATCGAACGGATGCATTAAATCCAGGCAAATGTCTGAAAAGAAAATGAAAAATTCAGAGAAAAATACCTGAAAGAAAGACAAGTTTCTCTCATTGTTGAATAAAGCAAGTTATATATGAGGATGAACACAGGAAACAAATCACAAGTTAAAATTGTAGTTAATAGCAAATATTAACGCTAATTTTCGTTCATTTACCTTTTTGATATTTGTGTTAAGGTATTGTATATACTTTCTGAATGCTATGTTACACATGATATCTAAATTTCCAAAGTAAATAGAAACAAAAATTACTTTTGGTTTTGATTTAATACTTTCATTATTTCGATTAATTTTCACTAAACTTCAGCGTTTGCATCTGTGATTTATTTCTGATAATATACGTTAGCTAATTGCTATATATCTGTTTTATGGTTAGGGCACCGCGATGTGTTGTAATGGTTAGCAAGCTTGTCTTTCTAGATCAATTACGACTGAGTAGTGAGTTTGATCCTCACTGGGTACCCCATACTTTCGGCCTTGTGCCACATCTAAGCCGGACTTAGAAAATCGCTATCTCTTTTATTGTTATATATCAATTATCTGGAAGTACAAGGGAAAATATATTTTTCTATCACGACCACTCTGACCGATGTCCACTGACTGAAGCATGTCCTGTTAATATATATATATATATATATATATATATATATATATATATTTCATAATAGATCTAAGCTTTCTCCAGACTCGAAAAAGAGCAGTTGAAAAAAAGTACCTCTTCTTATTTGCTATCTTATTCATAGACGTGTTTTGCGAAATTTTCAATATGTTATTGCTTACAAAACCTTTGACGTCATTGCGGCAAAAGGAAGATGAAAATTACACATGTTATTCATTCATATTTTCTGTTTTGTGCTTATATATATATATTTTCAACTGTTTGGCATGCCTTGAAATGTAATCATTTTTTAAATTCAAAAGTTCATTGGAGGCCAAAATGAATAGCTCTTCAGAAAGTGTTAGCTTTCTTACTGTAAAGATTTTTATTTCATTTTTCAGCTGAAATTGCTTGTTAGAACCAAGAAAAATATTTGGATAGTTTGGAATGGTCCATTTTTTTATGTTAAGGCTAATGCCTCGAAATCATTCAGTAGTCCCGCAAAATGGATACGAAATGTACCAATCATGGCTATTTGGTATCGGTTTCAACAAAACACAGAGAACAATGAACAAAGGTTGAATACACAGTCCGTTAAAAAAATGATACATATATAATTTTTTCAGTCTTTTCCTTGCTACGAGTAAATTCCCAACGAGACAGAACTTGCTATACGTTAGCTAATTGCTATATATCTATTGTATTGTTATATATCAATTATTTAGAAGTACAAGGGAAAATATATTTTTCTATCACGACCACTCTGACAGACCCCCACTGACTGAAGCATGTCCTGTTAATATATTTTTTTTTATAATAGATCTAAGCGTTCTCTAGATTCGAACTCTGACCCATTGGACGTAGGTCGAAGGCATATCCTAAAATGATCGATTGATTTGTTTGATTAACGGCACATCAACTCCTTACCCTGCACGCAAACCACTAGTGGCTCGCTGGTGGGCCGCTGATGGCAACACCAGTGATCGTCTGGTGGCAGCCACCGGTAGGCCTGCTAGCGGTCCGCCAGTGGTAACATTGCCGAAACGAACACGCCGGCGGTCAGACATTGGGCCATTAGCGATAAACGCTAACTGCATGCTATCCAGTGGCAGATTGGTGGCTATTGTGTAAGGTATGGGTCATTTAATAGCGAAATTTAATTTTCTTGGGAGCTTTGAAGCAACAAAATAGGATGTATGTTATTCTGCTTTCGCAATTGAATACATGGTAGATGATGCTCAGCATTTATGCATTTACATGTTTGTGTGGACATAATTACTAATGGCGGTGATATGTTTGTTTTATGTTGTAGTTTTTTGAAGTTATATTTTGATTTCCTTATGAAATTGTAGAATGTTATATAGATTAATGTCATGAAAGAGTTCTTTCATGTTGGTTGTTTGGTTCGTTGATTTTGTTTGGTGGTATATCAACACCTCTATGGGTTATTTAATGTCGAAATCTAAATATTTTGAACGTAATTGCATGACTTCATCTACAGAGAAAATGTATTGTTGACAATTCTACTATAAAATGTATTGCTAGTCAGTTTATTTTAAAATTGTATTCTTGGTCATTCTAATATAAATATATATTGTTCGTAGTTTTGCTATAAAAATATATAATATACTTTCATAGTGTTTGGAGGTTCACTATTTACCCATAGGTGGGATCCTAACAGGTGCTATCGGTCCTGGTCAGGGTGCACCTGGGAACAACAGGAATTAAGAGGTGATTCCACGCTCCTCAAAACCTGCAATCTCCTGATCAGAGACCTTAATGCCGGATGCAGTTTATCGTCAAACCCAGGACTAATATACTAAAATGCTATCGAAGCATACATAATGGAACTGAGCTCGGATGTGTTTTGGATTGAAATCAGATGTTTTCTTTGTAACAAGTTTGTGGTAAAGATTCTGTTTAATCTGGAGTTTTAAATTTTGAAAAAAGAATGATTCTGAATGTTTTGGAAATTTGGGAGGCACTCTGTATTGGTAAACAAAGAGCGGAAAATGAAGATTAGTAAGAAAGAGTTTTGAGAGCGAGAGAAAAATGAAGATTAGTAAGAAAGAGTTTTGAAAGCGAGAGAAAAATGAAGATTAGTAAGAAAGAGTTTTGAGAGCGAGAGAAAAATGAAGATTAGTAAGAAAGAGTTTTGAGAGCGAGAGAAAAATGAAAATTAGTAAGAAAGAGTTTTGAGAGCGAGAGAAAAATGAAGATTAGTAAGAAAGAGTTTTGAGAGCGAGAGAAAAATGAAGATTAGTAAGAAAGAGTTTTGAGAGCGAGAGAAAAATGAAGATTAGTAAGAAAGAGTTTTGAGAGCGAGAGAAAAATGAAGATTAGTAAGAAAGAGTTTTGAGAGCGAGAGAAAAATGAAGATTAGTAAGAAAGAGTTTTGAGAGCGAGAGAAAATACAAAACTGTGAGAAATACTTTCATTGGTATAAATCTGTAGATGTTCGAAGCACTATCAGAGCTATTATATGAGTCACTTTGTCGTAGACACGGGATTAGAACCTTTGCAACAATCTTCGATTTCATTGTACACACGATATGATTTATTTTGTTGAATACAAGATTGATTCATTTATTAAGTTTAAAATTTCTCCCAAGTATTTTACATCATTGTGAAACGTAGATTTTTTTTGTTTTTTGATGCATTTACAAGCTGTCTGGAATTTTGTTAATGTGCTGTGTGTACCATTCGTATTTATCTATTTATGGCACTTGTCCGTATCTGTAACCAACTGCTTTGTCATATGCTTAAGGTACGAGCTAACATTATCGCCTCATTATAATAATATTGTGAGCGCAAGATTGAATTTAGAGACCAAGTTGCCAACAATGCAAATTAAATTAAATCATCTTTTGATGCTGCTGCAATTGTATATCGCTGTTTGAATGCACCAGTTCTTGAAGACACACATCACAAAGTTTGTCTCGAGGAAAATTCCGACTTCCATCAAAGCACCACAAGTAGTCCAGCCATCCCCAACTTTTACAAAGCCCAATAGTTCTTGCAGTGAAATATTGTACGTGGGCATTATAAGTAACTTTCGACCACAGCTAATTTGAACGACTGTTATTTAGAATGTGGTAGCGATTTCGTTGATCAACTTGTACTACCGGTATCAAATTATACAAAAAATATCCCTTATTTA
Source organism: Acanthosepion lycidas (assembly GCA_963932145.1). Classification (NCBI taxonomy): domain Eukaryota; kingdom Metazoa; phylum Mollusca; class Cephalopoda; order Sepiida; family Sepiidae; genus Acanthosepion; species Acanthosepion lycidas. The sequence goes on along the minus strand of OZ010574.1, from coordinate 57,396,341 downwards.
AATACCAACAAACCGGATTAACACACACAGATGACATTTGCAGATTAGAAGGCAAACTCTGCATATACGTAAGTTTTCCTCATAAAAAAGATGAAGTAATTGGACAAAAAATAATGAATAATAATAATTTTAAACTTAAAAATGTTTTCTTATGCATGTTTCAGAGACTGACCCATAACTTACAGAAAAAAACGTCTTTGTTCAAAATAAGCTTTTAATTACATAGTTTTTCACTATTATACATAATGATATTATATTTCTAAAATCATTGATGTAATGGAATAAACTGTCACCCCCATGAGTGACTACACTATAGATAGTAACTACCTATAAGTATCCGTAAGGCAACGGGAACCGGGACGAGGCTCTGCCCTTCAGCAGAGCCTCGTCCGGGGAGATAGACAGACCTGATCCCGTTTATGCGGGTTCTACGGGGATATTTTGGCCGAGCCTACGGGCTCGGTAACCCCACATTAAATTCGGCCTTGTGCTACATGTGACTGCGTGGGGCAGTTTTTAAATAGCGTCCAGTTGGGATCTGATGAATACGACTCAGACTTACGCGAGAACTACCGACTTTCCAATAGTAGCACTCACTACTGGATTGACTTGCGACGACCGTGTGCATAACTGTTATCTTATTTCTTATTGTACTGGTTTTACAATAAACCTTTACTTATTTATTTGTTTTTCAAGTATTTATTCCTATTAGCACGGAATATAACAATCATAAAACAAAAGTATCGATATCTAACATCATACTTTCATTAAAGCTTCCACGTTTTATTAGATTGAAACAAAAGCATTTTCATTTTCATCCGAGAACTTTTACATAAGCCTCGCATTACTTCCAATGTAAATTATCCAAGCTCTGAGTATAAAGGTTAACATTTAACAATTGAAAATTTAAATGTCACCTTCTCTTAAAATAATGTTATGATACAGGCTGAACATAGTGATCTAAAACAGAGGGAAATAGTGGGAGCAAAAAGTTATTTATGCGAAAAATATGACTGCGACAAAATAACGGCTAGGCTGAAAGAGTTTTGTAACAAAAAAAAAAAAAAAAAGTTATCAAAAGAAGTAAGGCATAAACATAGGACTATATATCTGCTTATATATATATAAGATAGATTGATAAAAAGAGAAAGGGAGAAAAAAAAGGAATAGGAAGACAAGACATGTCTGTTGATATGTTCGGCCCGTAAGGCATTCCCAGAATGCTATTTTTCCGCTCTCCGTTGGTACTAATTACCTCCAAGGAGGCAGAATACGTTCATATATTAACATTCGCCTTTTTTTCAACACATTCAGACGATCTGATTGAAGGCCGCCGGTGCCTGCTTTATCTTGATAGCCTTGAAGCATGGATAAGTATAAAAAGACACAAAAATATAAAAATGTCTGATTTGGTGAAAGGACTTATTTAACTTTTTAAGTTAACGTTATTTACAATTATTTATTGCTTTCGCGTGCAAAAAAACAAAAAAACGAAAAAAAAGAAAACAGCGTGGAAATTAAGGAAAACAGTAGACTGTTTACATATATAAACAGAACCTTTGACAAAAGAGAAATACTTTCACAAAAAATAATGTACAAAAGATACGTACATAAGAGCCTATACACGACACACACAAACAGATCCGCTCTTATTTTGGTCAAACGATTTACACAAAACACATTCTGAACGCAGAATAGGCTAACTTAACGTAATTAGTTGTTTGAAGTTATGCGGCTGTTGCTTGGAAGATTATTCGTAGCAAAGCATCGAGTTCTAGCAACAAACTTCTTTTTCTTTTTTCTTCTAGAATTTTGCTTGCTGTAGCTATTATTTTGTCCACTCATAGTGCTTTAAAGGACAGCATAAAGACGGGACAGAATAATAGTTAAAACAAGCAAAATTCTTTTTTATATTCTCTTAAATAATAATGTTTTAATTTTAGTGACTCTAAAGAGGAATTTGTTTAATAGTCTCGTAGCAATTTCGTAAGGCCCACTAATCACAGCAGTAAAACTAAAACATTAGTGTTTTTATATAATTTGAATATGAATAATTTTACATCTTTTAAAGTTAAAACTGTTACAATCAGCCAGGCAAGCAGATAAAACAAAATGTTAACAAATTCTTCTTTTATATATTCACTCCTTTATAGTACTCCTTTGTTTTCTTTCATTTTTTGCTCCAAATAATATTTGCGCCACTACAGTCTTCCTTCGTCCCTGTTCTGCTAACCCCTTCACCCAAACTCGTTAATTAGGTTACTCGCTATTTCTTCCTTCTTCTCTTGTGAGGAATCACAGTGCTCTGTTTTCCTCCGTCTCTTTTAACATCAGTGTCTCTTGTGAGTGTTAAATTCCCTAAGCCTTTTTCTTTATTATATAACCTAGAAATTTCGGCTGTCTCTTTCTGATTGTAATTATACAGTTCCTTGTTATTCCCATCTTACTTAACCCTTTGAGCCCTGCGTTCCTGAACAATTTTAACCCTTTTGACTGAGCTCCTGGGTCAAAATTCGCAAATAATTGGTATCTAATATTTCACTGATAATAAATTCTAATTCTGGTTTTTCCAGATAATTAACAAATCTTCATTAAGATGTATACCCATTATGAAAAACCTTTATTAAACAAATTATAAGCATTTTCAAAAAAAATCATCAAGTTGAAATAAAAATATTAATTAAAAAATATTTATTATTTTACTGTAAAAATGTCCAAGAGACAAAATATATAGATATATACATCTATGTATATATAAGTGCGTATTTATTAAACACACACACACACACACACACACACACACACACACACACACACACACACACACACACACGTATCTGTCTATATTTCTGAGATGAGGGATTATGTACACTACATTATTCGGACTATTGTTCTCATCTTAGTCGCCAATTAACAGGAGATAACTGATGACTGACATCCATTAAAGATGCCACGTTGAACTAGAACAGTCTACCCCAGTGAGCGAAATGAAGGATCCAGTTCGACATTCCAACCACCTGAAGAAGGCCGGAGCGTACAACGGCCGAAACGTTGTAATAAATATGGCGAGAAAGATGAGGACAATAGTCCGAATAATGTAAATAGTACACACACACACACACACACACATATATATATATATATAGGGTTGAGCAAAAGAAATCGAACCCCTGAGATAATATTTAAAAAAAAAATGTGGGGAATCATAGCTCTCCACAGTTTCCTAACGTTTCTAGATCTAAGAAAGTTTTTCCAGTTTTGTCATAAATTTTCACAAACTCGTTAGGTAGGATATTGGTTGTTTTCCTCTGTCTCTTTTAAAATCAATATCGCCCATAATTGTTACATTCTCTAAGTCCTTTTCTTTATTATATGACCTAGAAATTTCGGTTGTCTCTTTCTGATTGTAATTATACGTTTCCTTATTATTCCCATTTTCATCAAGATTTCCTCATTATTCACATGTTCTATCCATCCGTGTATCTAACATTATGTTCACTGATAATAAAATTCTACTAGTTTTTCTAGCGATTGTTTCGTTGTATAGATTGAATAAATCCATTGGGTAAATGTCTCCTACTATTTCTCTTTTCATTTTTGTGCATTCACTGAACGTTCTTCATTCGCGTACAGTTTACAGATTACGCGTTAAGCTTTCTCATCAAGCTTTTCTGGTATTTCAAGAAGTTCTTTGTGTTGTACTTTATCAAGGGCTTCTGTACAAACTACGATACTACATAGGTATAAGTCTTTTTGCAAATATTTTGCTCGCTCGGATCAAGTCGATTCATGACTGACAAGGCGGAAGATTTCCCGTAGCAGGATTCTTTCTGCTCTAGATTGTTTGCCAACTAAGGCTATATAGCTATGTCTGCCTGCTATTCAACCAATAGCTTAGGAGAGAAAAATGGATTCATACCTTTCACAAGGGTATTTGCGCCTAAATTTCATCCACTTGCGCGCAAATAGACTTTGAAAATTAATATTGCTCACTCTGATAGCATTCTGATAATAAAAATAGCATTTCTTGTTCTAGTGTCTTGAACATTGAACCAATGTTAATATTAAATATTTAGTTTCATCTGCTTGCTTACCTGATTGTGAAAAACAGATTAGTTATAGTATTTGTGACGGGGAGCTAAGACTTCAATCACTATCGCAATGCAGAATCGTAATAAAAAGGTTATAAAAAGTGTATTGTTTAAAATAACTCAGAGATCAAAGCTATAAGACAAACATCAAATCATTTTACTGCGTAAGAAATTTAATGCAAAAAATAATGTTTAAAATAAAAAAATAAAGCGTATTAAAATAAAGAGAGAAAAAGCGATAAAGTTGCTGCTGCTATATTTTTCGACCAATTATTTCTGTTTCCACCTCTTTTTGCTATAACGTTATCAGCCACTAAAGTTAACATCACGAAATTGGAATATGATGTATATACAGATGGCGATGCAACTTTCCTTCAGTATCTCGAGGGTTCATCTTATATGGACAACAGCAATCTTCCAATGTTTACGTATCTGAGATAAAAAAAATGTAATACATACATGAGGTGGGGGAAACTTCGGCATGCTGTAACGGTTAGCAAACTTGTCTCGTCAGATCAATTACGACAGAATAGTGAGTTCGGTCCTCACTTTTTCCTCCATACTTTTGGCCTTGTGCCACATCTAAGCAATGCTTAAGAAAATCATTTTTGAGTTTCATCCACACTGGGTGCTCCTTAATCGCGACCTTGTGTCATAACTAATTTATGCTTAGTAAATCCCCATAACTGACAGGGTGTAGAGAAGCGAAAGCCCAGCCAACCCCTGAAGAGTAGTGATCAGTAGTCACAGAGGAGTGTTGGTGGTGCAAACGTTTGGGCGTGTCGGACTCTCCTGACAGCACGTCGCAGATCTCATTCATGTTGACGGTTAGGCGCAAAGGTCTCGCCCCATACCGGATTGCCCCTACGCCAGTAGCAACGGTTTCTCAGGTCTCATGGTTGATGCTGGTCTGTTGAAGACCTTTCAACTGAACCTTGAAGCGTCGTTTTGAGCCTTCGCGTAACCTCTTGCAGCTGGCGAGCTCTCCAAACAGTGATACGTGGTAGTCGAGTGGGACGTATTCTGGCCACGCGACCCACCAAAAAGAGGCGACGTTGAAGTATGGCAGCCGCGGTGCTGGAGTGAGACGTCCAAGGGAGGATCTCGTTGTTGCTGATGCGAATAATTCTTTGGAGTTCCGTTTGCTGCAATCGCTCTAGGCGTTTGATGTTTAAACGATACAAGCGTATAGAAGGGCGGGGAGAACCACGGCCCGGAAGACCAAGATTTTGGTGTTTATGGTGAGTTCCTTATTGCTGAAGACCCGGTGCGAGATCGTTCCATACGAAGTATGAGTTGCTTTGATCCTGTTGTCAAGGTATCTTTCTCAGGTGACATTACTCGAAATGATGCAGACAAGGTAGGGAAATTCGTTTGGATCTTCGTCTTTTTGACATTGGTATACATCCTGAAGCGTTTGCAAGCTTCGTTATATAAGTTTTCCGTTCTCTGGAGGTTAATGGCAGTCTGGTCTGCAGTTGCATTGTCGTTAGCATACTAAAATTCCCGAACGCGAGTGGTGGTACTCTTTGTACGAGAACGAAGTCGGACGAGGTTGAAGAGTCTGCCGTCGAGTCTGTATCGACTGTCAAAGTCAGTGCTACCGGTGGGGGGTATCGTTGATCTTGGCGAAGAGTGTCAGAGCTAAGACACGGCCTGTTTAAGGCCACCGGTGATTAGAAACGGGCCCGAGAGGACACGACGATTATTCACCCGGCCTTCTATTCATTCGTTTGCATAGTGATCAGAGACACGAAGCGATCTGGACAGTCAAAGAGGTCATGAGTGGCTAACATTGCCGGTCTTGGGACAATGTTAAAGGCCTTCTGCAGATTCCAAAAGATGAACATCAGTGACTTTTCTCCTGGACCATGTCGACAGAACCACTTGAAGGCTGGAAACCACACTGAAATTCTGGAAGGATCTCTCCTTCCATTGAGCAATAGTATTCACGCAAAGATCTTGCTAGCGATGTTTAGGAAGGAGATGTCACGATAGTTTCCACAGAGTGAGTGGTCTCCTTTTTTGAAGATCGCCACAATGATGGTATTTTTAAAGTCCTCAGGGACTGTTTTATCTTCCTAGATTTTCTGTATCAGAAGTATTCGTCGGATGTTCAGTTCGAGGCCATCATGGGATAAAAACCCCAGGATCACATTGTCGGGTCTGACAGCTTTTCTGGGTTTCATGAAGGGGAGTGATTCTTTCAATTTACAGAAGGTTGGGGAGAGTGACAACTAAAGTCGGGTAGGGTATGTGTTGATGTTTCGCAGGCGGTCTCCCGACATGGTGGCGATGTCGTTGAGAAGGCTCTGGAAGTAGTTTTACCAGCGGCCTACGATGGACTCAGGAAGATTAAGGATGCTGGTATCACCTGAAACCTTAAGTCCTGTGACCGTTGATGTGATGGGGGCAAAGATTTCCTTCGTGGACGCTTATAAACGACCCATATCCCGTTGCTCCGCATTTTGTTGGATATTCAACGCCTTTGCGCGCAAACACGTATTCTGGATCACGTGAAGTAGCATTTGGCAGTTTTTCGTTGCCTCCTGATTTTTTTCTTTTCAATTGAGGGGAGGTTAGCGAAAACCAGGCGTCCTTCTCGTTCTTTGATTAAACAACTGGTCAATTTATTCCTGATTCTCATCGAACTAGTCCTGATTTTTCCTTTTCTGAAACCTAAGCCCTCCTTCAGCTGCTGATGTAATTGTATCGAATAGGGTCCTGCATTTTTCGCTGATGGTCACCGAGTAGTTGAAGATGCCAAAAAACCATGACTTTAATCGGCACTGATTTCTTTTCTTTTTTATTGTAATACTTTTATTAAAGTAATTAGTCATTAAAGTCAATGTTGTACATTTGATAACGATCTGTTCACTCCGACATTCTATATAAAATATATATGATCGTTTCTAGTCATAGTAGAGGGTTTACGTGCCTCAGGGATTCTAACTCCTGTAGGGCCACCCATGGCGGTAAGGTCGAGGAGGAGAGGCCAGACTGAACGTGATGACCCTACGCATAAAGCGAAAGAAAAAGGAAGAGAGATATTCTTTTTGAGGTTTTGGTTTTTAAAGGCTACTAGACTGCTGCTATTACATATCTTCTCTACAGCCAATCATCTGTGTCGAGCCCTAAACTAATTATATCCTCATTTCTTTATATGAGACAGACCTACTACTGAATTTCTTACTTCAAGAATTTCTTGCTGCTCGCTCAGTTTCCACACAGAAACTATCATATAGCTTTAATTCAACATTATGAGAAAACACTTTGAAGTGAATTGAAATATTTGTCAAGATTTCTCAACTATTTCAACATTCATGCGAATTTATTTGAACTGTTATCAGTTTTTTATTATTTTATCCTTTGTTCATAAGAGATTTCACCTCCCAATAGTGTTATTTATTTTATTTAATCTTAATCTCTAGAAATACAATTAAAACAAGATTCTTTAATTCAGCACAACATATTGTATAACAGAACTGTCAAACTTGCCAACAGGTAATCATACATTAATTTGCATAATCACCTAATCTTATCTTACCTTGCCTACCGCAGTCAACGTGACTTTTGACGCCTGCTAAGTGGAACGCGAGGAGTAGAAGAAAGAGAACAAACACTTTTAACGCGCTTACACTAATTTCAACAGACATATTTAGAAGACCATTGGAGCGTAGTCTTTATTCTGACAGCTTTTTTCCCAACTCAAGAAAAACGAAAACTTTCTTGCAACTTAAAATACTTATCATTAGTTGTATAGATGCTACACAGGCTACAAAAATATAAAGTCAGTGACTGTAGAAAAAAAGCGAAAAGAAGAAAAAAACAAAACAAAAACAACAAAACCAAAAAAAGAAAAAAAGCTATATCCTTCATTCTTTTTATGTGTTGTGTCCCTTCAGGACGTTGGCGATCATGGCTCTCTACTATCACCTATCCCTTGTAGCTCCCAGTAAGTTTTTTTTCCCTTTTGCTACTTCCCTCAGGCCCGTTTCTGTCATCCACTTGCTTAAGCCCGCTAGGTATGTGATGCGTTGTTTTCCCTTGTCTCTCTTGTGAGTATTAGATTCTCCAAGCCCTCCGTTCTCATTACGTGTCCCGGAAATTTCAGCTACCTTTTCCTGATTTTCACAGGCTCGGTCCATGATATCCTTAGCATACTTCTGTAGAACCATATCTCAGTTGTCTCGAATCTCTTCATCTTTGAGGAGACCGTACAACATTCGTTGTCGTAAAGGAGGACAGATGTCACATAAGAGCTCAGTACTCTTTTTTTGTTACCAAAGAAATCCTTCTGCCTCTCACTACTCTGCCCAGCTTCTAGAATACTCTGCATAGCTTTTGGAATGCGTCTTTGGCCATCCTAATACATCTTCGAATCTCAGCGTCACACTCAGTCAAAACATTTCCCAGCAGGAAATAAAAGACTGCAGGGTAACTGCTCAAATTTGTTTTAGAGTTACATATGCACAGGGTGCTCCAAAATCTTGTCAACCTAACCCTCTCTTCCAAACCGTTGGAGGTCGTGTCAGCCATCTGAAATAGAAAATTATATTATGTAGTGGTGACAAGACTTTCGGGTCACTCTGTAGGTTTGAATAAGAGTTAAAGTTTTGAATGTAAATCATTGAATCAACATACTGGGGAAAATAGATTATCTTTCCTTCTAATCCACCGTAAGAATTAATATAGATTTAAATTCTGAAATTGTATTTTCTATTTATTTATTTTCCATCAGTAGGAATAGATAGGCTCACCCATCGTACGGTTCACACTCCTCCCTGTTCTTTTGAATACTGGGGACAATATATTATCTTTTCTTCTAATCCATTGTAAGAATTAATGTAGATCTAAGCTCTGAAATTTTATTTGCTATTTATTTATTTTTCCTCAATAAGAATACATAGACTCGCCTATCGCCCGGTTCACTATCCTCCTTGTTCTTTTGAACAGAGGTATAGGTTTATACCGTGTTTCCTGTTTAGGAATAAGAATTACGTATTTTGTAATAATATTCTTTATGTTTTATGCACCTTCTCCCTTCAGGGTGTAGACAATCAAGGCTCTTCCCAACTTCCTATCTTTTGTAGTTTTAATCAATATTGATCTCATTCCTGTCCCTCACAGTCCCATGTTCTGACACACATTTACACAAGCCCATTAGGTAGGTTACTCTCTGTTCCCCCCTGTACCAATTTGTGCTTTCATGATATTCTATAGTCTTATTCTTAATATATTTATAATCGACTCTTTCTGATCAGAGGTACAAATGTCCATTTTATTCCTGTCTCCCTTAAAATTTCCTCATTACTTACAGGTTCCGTCTATTGTATTCTCAGCACCCTTCTGTAGAACCACATATCTGTTGCTTCAAGTTTCCGCTTAGTCTACGAGGAAAATTCCAGTATTCATTGCCATATAGGAGGACTAATTATGCATTGGGCAATCTTATCTTTGTTTCTATAGAACTTTTTTTCCATTTTCTTAATATTTTGTTTAGTTTTTGGAAAGTATCTTTCATTATAGAATTACGTCTTCGAATTTCTTTCATATTTTTCGTTGTTTGTTATAACATCAGATAATTAAATTTCTGTATTTGTTTTATATTGATGTCTATAATTTATAGCTCGTATTTTGGACTGTCCTGGCTAATGAGCATTCATTCTGTCTTCGTCGTAATTAAAGAAATAAGTAGGGAAGTTGTGAGGAGTGTCCCTAAAGAGTTTTAAGAGATTACCAAATAATAAGTTAAATTTAAAAGTTAATTAAAAAAAAAAATTAATTCTTTATGAAATGCTGATATAAGTTAAAATATATTAGCGATTATTGCTGTATATACTCATGCACGTAAACACACGCATAAATGCAATTCAGTAAACTTATTTTTCCACTATCTATTAATATAAATTTATTCCACGGATATTAACGATACTTATATTTGCTAACATACATGATCAGCTATACCTGATTTTATAGTCTCTCTACGGATTATGACTTTTCAATGCCCTTCAAGCCTTGCTTTCAATGTGCAAATTATGTATTCCTTGTCGTAGACACATGAACAATTCTTATTCAAATTCTATTCTGATGGATGTTTGAAACTATAGAGGAGTTTCCGAAGACTAGAACTGCTTTCGGTATTGTCCTGATATTGTATGGATTACATATCCCCTGAATTCTTTCTAACACGGTCTTGATGGAAAAACAGGGCATTGCTAGTTCGATCTTTATTGCGGATCAATATGACCTTACACGAGTCTATGTATACTGGTCACCGTCATTGTTGAGAAAAGATGTAACAATCGTCTACAGTCATTAGGTATGGGAGACTAGATCGAGACGATACTAAGTTAAGCTTGCTTACATGCATATAAGCATACATACGTTGCTATACATGTTTGATTAATTGAGGAAGTTGAAATATAGAATATAAATTGCAAATGTCGTATTTACGTAAATTTTATAATTTAGACTCGTGAACCGTTTCCACACACATATTATGGATAGTATAGATATTAGTAAGTCTGATAAATATATAGTACAACTTAACTGTGCAGTAGTTTACTAAATTTGACTTTCATTAATCGATAAAGAAGTAAAAATAAAGAGAGAGTGAATGATGTGAAAGAATAAGTATGAAGAAAAATGATAACTTTACACGTGGAAGATTGTTAGCGATAGAAGATGATGGAGAAGTATAATTAATTAAAATGAAGGAAACAGAAAAAGAAGAAAATAAAAATAAAAGAAAGATAATCCAAAAATGAAAGAAAATTGAAAAAGAGAAAAGAAATATTGAAAAAAGATTGAAATTTATGGAAGAAGAAATTAATGGGAAAAGCAGAAAAAATAGGAGAGATAATTGAAACAAAGTCAGGAGGAAATAAGAAGAAGAAGAAGAAGAAGAAGAAGAAGAAGAAGAAGAAGAAGAAAAAATGTAAAAGTAGAAGGAAAAGAAAAAGAAGTAGAAGAAAAAGAATGAAAAGAAAAAGCAGAAGAAAAAGAAGGAAAAGAAAAAGTAGAAGACGAAAAAGAAAAAGAAGAAAAGTAATAATAATAATAATAAGAAGAAGAAGATGATGAAGACAAAGATGAAGAAGAAGAAGAAGAAAAGGAAAAAGTAAAAGTAGAAGAAAAAAAAAAGAAGAAGAAGAAGAAGAAGAAGAAAAAGAATGAAAAGAAAAAGCAGAAGAAAAAGAAGGAAAAGAAAAAGTAGAAGACGAAAAAGAAAAGTAATAATAATAATAATAATAATAATAATAAGATGATGAAGACGAAGATGAAGAAGAAGAAGAAAAGGAAAAAGTAAAAGTAGAAGAAAAAGAAAAAGAAGAAGAAGAAAAAGAATGAAAAGAAAAAGCAGAAGAAAAAGAAGGAAAAGAAAAAGTAGAAGACGAAAAAGAAAAAGAAAAGTAATAATAATAATAATAATAATAATAATAATAATAATAATAATAAGAAGAAGATGATGAAGACGAAGATGAAGAAGAAGAAGAAGAAAAGGAAAAAGTAAAAGTAGAAGAAAAAGAAAAAGAAGTAGAAGAAAAAGAATGAAAAGAAAAAGCAGAAGAAAAAGAAGGAAAAGAAAAAGAAGAAAATAATAAGAAGAAGAAGAAGAAAAAAGAAGAAGAAGAAAAAGAAAAAAGAAGAAGAAAAAGAAAAAGAAGAAAAGAAGAAAAAGAAGAAAACGTAAAGAAGAAAAAGAAGAAAAGGAAGAAAAGGAAAAAGAAAAAGTAGTAGAAGAAGAAGTGAAAGAAAAAGCAGAAGAAAAAGAAGTAGAAGAAGAAAAAGAAAAAGTAGAAGACGAACAAGAAAAAAGAAAAAGAAAAAGGAGGAAAAAAAGAAGAAAGGTAATACTACTACTACTACTAGTAATAATAATAATAATAAGAAGAAGATATCGAAGAAAAAGAAGAAGCAAAAGAAGATATCGAAGAAAAAAAAAGAAAGAAGAAGAAATAATAATAGAATTATTGACTGCATATGTAGTAATGACTAATGTTTTTCTATAACCGGGATCTCGTCCACTTTTAGATTTTACTTGACTAAAACCATGTTCTGTAAAGAAAGAAAAAAGAAAGAAAAAACAAAACAGTAATAACAGCAATCATATCAACAATAATAAACAAATTGAAAGAGAAACGAGAAAAGAAAAAAGAACTATGCGATTTGTTTATTTTTCATCACTGAAAGACATTATTCAGAGAAAAAAAAAAGTATTTCTTTTCTTCCCCACATTTCCATCCTCTCATTCACTTTTTTTTTTTTCATCACTGTTTCACTTGGATCTTTTAGGGTTTCTCCCTTTGTAGTTAAACCAGTAAAGAAAAGAAATCTTCAGGATGTAACACTTCGTTCTTCGATGCTGAAGGATTAAAAAGATTCCAAACATGAAGACAAATATAAGCAGGCAATAATGAAACAAACAAAAATAAAGGGCAGAAAGAAAGAGAAGAGGGAGAAGAGGAAAAAATTGGTAAGTAAGACTTTTAATGAAAAAAGACAACTCGAAAATAAAGACAGCTAATACCAAACAATTGAATAAAAAAAAAAAGATATACGTATGCCAAGTGGAATACAAAATCAAGTCGGTAAGTAAAGAACAACGTCTCGACAAAAATTTATAAATAAAACTTGTGAAGTTAAAAAAAAAAAAAAGAAAACTTCGCAAATAGAAAATTAAAACTGCTCTTTCAATAGCTATCAACAATGTCGTTTCTATTAGGTTGGTGCAAAAATAATGTCGGTTTTTGACGTTAAAAAAATACGTCAAAAACCGACATTGTTTTTGCACCAACCTAATACGACTACGTCAGCGTTAATTCCTAGTGTGGGTTACTGAGTCAATCAGTGCTAGTGAGTTCGATTCTTACTGAATGTTCGTACTTGCGGCTTTGCGCCAAAACTAAGCCACACCACGTAGATGACAAAAATACTGTTTCGTAGTTGTGTCTGCTTTTCTTTCAACAATAACTGACTACGTTATTTAAATTGAAGGATAGAGTCATATAAAAATCTCAACCCTGAGTTTTTTCTGGATTCATGTAAAGTTGATTAAATCGGCAACATATCCAAGTTCCCAAATACTTTTGATAGTACTTGTAGAAACGCTTCATTAGCCCAAACTTTTGCGATAGTTGTGTTGGAGTTAACTCTTCGTTGTCCAAATATTTCACTAGGGTACGCTCTCTCTACACTATAAATACTGGACGACTTCTTGCCTCGTTCTCTTTTTTTACTTTGCATTTCAGCGGACACATTTAAAAATGTAATCTTTCGCAAAGATCCTCGTTTTCGTCCACTTATGGGAAAACGTCATGAAACATATATACACGTACGTACGAACATTCACCAAAATACAAACACTTTACGTTCACACACAAACACAAATGTTGATGTCTTTGTCACTTGTGAATTTGTTGTTTAATACATATATTTGTTGATATATATATCGGTCTTGTTTGTTTTTTTACATTTTCGGTTGGACTCAACTTGAGTCCAGCATGTTTTTGTAGTTGGACCTTCTAGCTGGAATAAACAGCATTCAATTCAACAACACTCAAACGCAAACGGTCCTCTACATTTGTTTCAGTAATTTGAAACGGTATTCAAAGCTCAGAAAAGTCATGTTAATTATTTAATTTCGCATTAGTCTCTTTCTAATTTTGGAATGTGTAAGGACAAAAAACGTCACGTCAGAAGATAGAGTTTTGTCGACAATAGTTTCATTTTCATCGAGTGTTGCTATTTGGTACAAGGTTTATCTACGAACTCGTTCACGTGAAGACATCTATAAAGAAAATGCTAAATGGTCGACAAAGGCTTGTCTTCGTAGACAAAGATTTGTGATGGGATTTCACGTCTACTGAAAGTCCTAGGGTGCGGTTGATTTTGCCTCTTGACTGCCGTCAATGAACATGGATTCCCATTAACAAGCGCACAGAGATTTATGCTTTAAAAGCTTGGCTATGGATTACTTGAATGGGCGATGTCCGCTTGTCGCAGGTTTTCTAAAGTAGTTTCCTTCACTTATGCATCTGGGCAATCAGGTGTAAGAGGTCTCCTGCTTAATAAAGAAGAACCGATAAGAAGGCTATTTAGAGTTGAATTGGCTAGATACAACCGTAACTTCTATGCTAACAATTTCTTCTCGTTTGTGAAAATCTCTTACGACTTCAGGCTTTCCAGCCAACTTTGATCTTCAAAAATGTAAATGTAATAATACGACGTTTCGGCCGTTGTACGCCCCAGTCTTCTTCAGGTGATTGGAATTTTTCAAGGACACATGACCCAAAGGATAAAAGCGTTGGTTGAATCCAGGGAGTCGTGAGTTCAATACTTGGCTACAACACAGGTGAACAAAAACTTGGCGTGTTGAGTTAAAGGGGGATAACTGATACTGAAACATCCAGAAGAGGCATGGCACGTGGAACTAAAACAATCTACACCGGTGGACGAAATAAATGGTTCAGTTCGAAATTCCAATCATCTGAAGACGACCAGAGCGTACAACGGCCGAAACGTCGTGAATATGGCATCGAAGACGAGGAGAACAGCCTGAACAATGTAAATAGTGTAAGCAGTGACATTCGTTATCTTGATTCCTCTTCTTTTTATTTTTCTCGCTCATTAACGAGGTTTCTATTTTCCTTATTCTTTCAGATTCAGTAACCCCTTGTGTCTTAGTAACTTTACAGCCTTGCTGGAGATGAAACGATTAAAAAATATAGGGCCTTGATCTATGCTCCGATCTCCCACTTTTCGTACAATTACAGTTCGGGAGCTATAGTTTTAAATTTTCAACTGAGAATAAATCCTTTTATTCTAGTTGAAATAAATAAGTGATGCTAAATTGCTGCATACATTTCCCAGATAGAAAGTTTCTACTTAGCTTCTGATTAGAATATCGATGTACAAAACGTAATTTCGCATCAGAATCTCGCTCATTGGATCGTCTTAAATAGTAAAACTTACGTAACATTGATGATATTTTTATTTGCAATTATCTTAGTGACGGGATTTTTAACATTTACGAAGATTTTAATTGTATAAGGAAAAACTGGCTTTAATATTTAGTATTTCCGAGGTAGACAATACAGTTAGAGTCTATTGACTATTTCAAGAATGTTTTAAAAGTATATATGCAAGTGAATGGATTTTAAAATATTTGTTTTAATTTCGAGTTCCTTGCTTACAAAATCGGAATGTTTTCTATCACAAAGAATTAAAAACGAGAACAGTTATGTAATAAGTTACTTTCTTGGATGTCGGTCAAATATATCCGTCTTGCGCATTATTTCCATTTGATAGAATAACAATATTTAAATAAGAAGAAACTATATCCAAAATTGCTCAGTGGCCCGTGAATTTATAAACGACTGAATTATCAGAAATGTCATAACTGATTTCACCTAAACTTATTCAAGTTTCTTGAATAAGAAAGTCTGAGAAATATTTTGTAAACCATTTTTTATAGTGACTTTCTTCTTCAATGTCTCAAAATTTTTATTGCTCAAAAAATATCTACGTTTTTCCCAAACTCCGAAGGACAGGCTAACCGTCCAATGTACACTCGATTTTCAAATAAATGAGGCGGTTGAAGCAAAAGAACTGGGCAGAAAATTTGCGAATACTAAATAAAAGGAGTATTGGAATTAAGGGAAGAGTAGAAAATCCGCTAGCTCGTAACCAAAATTAGGGGGTGGGAGAAATTTACTGAATCATACTTATTATAAAACCCAGGTTGTGTGTCTGTGTGCGTGTCTGTAGGTTTATATATTGGATCGGATTTCTTACATTTTTCAACCGATTTCAACAAAACTTCACAGGACTACGTAAAATTATCTTGCGGTGGTTCTGACAGCGCCAAAAATTGGAAAAACACAATTGTTTTTTGCATGAAATCAATTTGAAAACACGATTAAGAGGCATCGCTGTCATGAGAATGGAAGGGGTACAACTCATATCGAGTTATTCTTATTATAAAACCCAGGCTGTTTTTGTGTGTGTGTGTTCGTTTATATATGGGATCGGATTTCCTACATTTTCCAACCGATTTCAACAAAATTGGCAGGTACTGTTTCTTATTGTCTTGCACACTTTTCTTCTTTATTTTTACATTGAGAATGCTTTAAAAATTCCATTTACAAGACAATTGTTTATAATAAAATACTATTCAATCGATAGACTCATAACGATTGAAAACAATGTTTTAGTTTGAGTTTGGGTTTGACCAATTCGTAAAAAACAAAAAAAAAACAAAAAAACAAAACAAAAACAAAACAAAACAAAAACCTAAGCCATGCGTGTCCCTTCAACCTTAAACAATAATCTTTGTCAATTTTATTTTTCAGTCTTTATGATGGTCGATACTTGATCTATCTCTTACTGTTACATCCCCGGGCAACGCCGGGCTCTACTGCTAGTATTTAATAAAAAGTGTGGTTGGAATAAGAATGTCTCGGGTGGGTTTATCTCCAAATCAGGCTGCATGCGTAGGCTTCAGCCATCATTGTTCACGATTGATAACTCATTCGATATATCCCTGAAAACTTAACTTTGTTCTAAAGAATTCGCTACATACACATCGTTGACTCATGCAATCAAAATTGATATAGGATAAAATAGTTATAGATTTACAAGATGATGTGTTCATATGTTAGCGGTTTCAGCACCTGAATTGTCTGAATATTGTAAGAGTTCAGCAGTCAAATTCAAGTAGGAACATCAACAATTCAATGAAAAAAAAAAACACATAACAGTTTACATCGGAATTAAAAATAAATAAAGTATTTGTTTAATACATGTTATCTTTGAGGCAAACTTTGTTTATTTCTTTTATTACAAATTTTATGATAATTGCAAATTTAAATTGACATAGACGGTCAAAAAGATTAATTTGTTAGGTTAGAAAAATTCGAGTAATATCAATTTTAGGTACTCGGAGATTTCTGAATCGGAAATACGGAATTCACAATTAATATTTGTTTTGCGTTTTCTTTAACATTACAGCTATTGAGAATATTTGTTTTCTTTTAACAAAAAAAAAAAACAAAAAAAAAACAACAAAAAAAAACAAAAAAAAAACAGCATAAAAAAAAAGCTGATTGTAAATCAAATCTGTAAAATACAGAAGGGAAATTCCTTGAAAACGAAAAGAAATATTAAAAAATGAAGTAAGAATAAAAGAAACTTGAAGATATATATAAATCTTTTTATCAAGGTCCATATGTTTTGCAATTATTTGCAGGTGATAGTTGAAAATACCAAACAAGACATCTGTCACAAGTTGGGGCGATAACTCTACATTTTTGAGGACCTCGATTTCGAGTTTCACTTATTTTTACAAAAATGGGATGGTTTTTTTAAAAAAAAAAAACTGAAAAATAAAATAATAGGATAAATAAAGTTGTGCGACATAAAGAATTACAAAAGAAAAAAAGAGGATTCAACAGGAAAGTCCTCATAAATCAATTGGGACATAAAGAAATAGCGATTCATTTCCTAAAGAAAAAGTGAAAACATGAAAAACCACCGAAGTTGAAGAAACTTGGATAATTTCCTAGAATAACAAAGAACAAAACGAAACAGTTCTAAGAATTAAGTTTGAGGATGCTGTGCGTGTACGTGCGTATGTGTGTGCATATATGTGAGAGTATAGAGAGACAGACTTTATGTATGTATGTATGTATGTATGTGTGTGTGTGTTTGTGTATGTGTGTGTAACTGTGATATATGAAAATGACATTTTACCTGTTTTCACAATTGGAGTAAGAACGCCTCCCTCCCCAAAAATTTAAAAACATTCCACAATTTAATAAACCTATAAGGTTTTCCAGATCTGTAGAACGCACATCGATCGGCGCGCACACACACATATATATATATATTTATATATAGGTATCCATATCCATAAATATAACGTTTAAGTAATAAAATCAGTCGGATTAATAAGTAAAAATCCATCAATTCTTTAGAAATATATATATATCTTTCACAACACACACACACACACACACACACATATATATATATATATATATATATATATATATGTTGTGAAAGATACGTATGTCAACGTGTGTGGACAATTTTCACGTATGTGGAAAGCTATAAACATATACGTGTATATATATATATATATATATATATATATATGTGTGTGTGTGTGCGTGTGTGTGTATGTCAAGAGTGAAACGTGTGTGGACATTTTTAGGAATGTGGAAAACACACACACACACACACATATATATATATATATATATATATATATATATATACAAAAAGATATCTATATCTTTTTTTTATGGTGTATTTGCATTTCTTTCCGGGTCCGAACCAGAGTCCAGAGACTTAAGTTCAGAAATATTTTCCACAGACCATTTTTTGAGAACAAAAAACACTCACACAACCCCACCCCCAAAACTACAAAGAACAAACAAAGCAAAACAAACACCTAATATCACACATATTTTACATAGAAAAAGCCCTTCGTGTGATCTGGGCTTTACTCGTGAGTACAATTTTTGTTTTTCTTTAAGGAATGAACCACCAGGAATACTTTTTCTGAGTCTACTGGAATCTTTTGAAATAGGACCGTTTTTCCAATGCAGATAGCCCTTTCTGTCATGTCGGAATTTATATTCAGTGGATGCCGATACCGTGCAACCTGAAACAAGATGGTCATTTGTTTCTGGTATTTATCACAGAATTTGTGCTTTGGGCTAACAATTTTTCAGTATGTGTGCTTGGTAATTTCTAGTTAGCAAGCAATTGTTATGTACAGCAAGAATAAAACCTTTCGTTTCAGCTTTTAACCCTGCACTACGTACCCACTGATCGGTTTGTCTAAATCAGCTTGTTTGGTACGGGCTGAATATTGATGGTGAAGAGGTTTATCCTGCAATCGTTTCTGTATCTGATCATTTCATTTGCCTTAATGTTTTAAGGTTTTTGCAGCTACAGTAGGTTTATTATACTTTACTTGCATTTATTCATCCACTTGAAACCCATTTTGAATTTGTTGGCTTGCTTTATTACTGAATAAAGTTTCTTACTTCTTGCATGTTCTTTTACACAGATCATCATTCTGTCTTCTATAGTTTCTAGGTATCTTTGAAGACCAGTTGTTGTGGTTTTGTAAGACTGTTCTAGTTGAACTAATCCTCTGCCTCCTTCGGATCTGGTCACATACAAACGATTAACATCAGCCTTGGGATGATGCATGCGGTGGCAAGTGAGAAGCTTTCTCGTTTTGGTGTCCATTCGCTTAATTTAAGCTATGGTCCAGTTAAAGATGTTGAAACTGTATTGACCCAAGATGTTTATGGCTGATACACTGTTTTTTTCACCTCGGTATTCAATACCAAACGCAGACACCTAGAGTATTCTTTTCTTATTTTCTCCTTCATTTGGGTATGCTGTATCCCATCTGTCCTTCACTAATTTCTAGGTACCCACAGGCTTCTTCTTGTTCCATTTCCCTATACTTTGGGTCAAAATCTTAACCTAGCGAGTGTGTTACTCTAATTCTCTTTTACTTGAATGTTACTTTTGTATATTTATCTAATCCGAAATCCATACCTATGTCGTCACTGAAACATTTTACACTATTGAGGAGGCCCTTCAACTCATTGTCGTCTTTGGCAAAGACTTTGAGATCATCCATGTAGAGAAGGTGATTGAAAGGTTACTTGTTTACTTTTTATCCATAGCTATTATTGTTTAGTTCATGCGTAAGGGGGATTAAGGACAGCCAGAACAGAAGGGATGTCAGGGCGTCTCCTTGAAAGATACCTTGTCGGATATTCAGTCAGAGTTATATTTCTTTCGGCAACTCCATATATTCTCCCAAAATTTCTGTACTTTTTCAATAGATGGTGGCTTTTTGACATGTATAACTGCTTTTCTAATTTCCTTGTAAAATTACTTATTTTGTATCGTCTTGTTCTCTCTGCCTTAATTATTATTATTATTATTATTATTATTATTATTATTATTATTATAATTTTCTTTGATTTCTGTTGTATACACATTTCCTTCTGGGTCCCAACCAGAGATCTAAGACCAGAAATGGTTTCATCACATTTTTCATTGATCATTTTTGTAAAACATCACCAGCAATAAAAAAAAAAAAAAAAACAATACAAAAAAATCTTTGTAATGTGTGAACTTTAATCTTTAAGACATGGACTACCCTAACCTTTTCAAATCAGTCCAAGAGATCCAACTACAACTGGAATTACTGATTTCCTCATGTGCCACATTCTTCTTGTTCTTCTTGTTCTTCTTCTTATTATTATTATTAGTAGTAGTAGTAGTATTAGTAGCAGAAGTAATAGTAGTACTGTAAAAAGAATTATTGTAACAAGGTCTCCGTGACTTTCTGTTCTATTACTGTAATCATATATGATATGTTGTCACATAAATTCGTTCGTTTTTTATAATTTATTTTAATATTTATTATTAGTTCTGATGAATCATTCACAATGTATTCTCTTTTATTGTTTACAACCTCCTGCCAATGATTCACTAATTGGTCAATATCTTGACAATAGAAATCTCTAGGTTTTGACTTGAAAAAATCATCAATCTAATTTTGTCTCCAAAAATTATCAATACAATTATTATTATTATTATTATTATTACATTATCGGTGAAGATGGAAATTGATTGTACGAAGTGTGTAGGAAATGAGTTGAAGAGTTGACATCAATTTGCTCAACATTCATATCAATATTATATACGAAAGTTGAAAGTTTTTCCTTTCGACATATTTCTTAAAATCTAACCAAATGACTGACTTTCAGATTTTAACTGGAATTGCTTGCTCGTCAAGTCGTGAACTTCTCTGCATCCTTTTTTTTTTTTTTTAGATAGATCTATTCGAATAGTGTCCGTGTCTTGAATCTTATAGTTACGATCTTTTAGCCTCTGTTTCTTCTGTCTTTTTATGGTATTCCCTAGCGTTCCAGTATTTGTGAACGAATACTATTTTTACTATTTTATTCAATACCCGGAATTTGAATGTTTTCAGTACTCAGGTCATTTGAATGTCTTTAGTACTCAGGTCATTTGAATGTTTTCAGTACTCAGGTCATTTGAATGTTTTTAGTACTCAGGTCATTTGAATGTTTTTAGTACTTAGGTCATTTGAATGTTTTCAGTACTTAGGTCATTTGAATGTTTTCAGTACTTAGGTCATTTGAATGTTTTCAGTACTCAGGTCATTTGAATGTTTTTAGTACTCAGGTCATTTGAATGTTTTCAGTACTCAGGTCATTTGAATGTTTTTAGTACTCAGGTCATTTGAATGTTTTTAGTACTCAGGTCATTTGAATGTTTTCAGTACTCAGGTCATTTAAGGAATTTGCTTTTTCAACTGAACCAGAATGCACGAACACCAGATAACCCAGTGATACACGCTTAGGCTGTCATATATCTTTCGATACATGACTGACGTGGCAGATTTTTTTCCGCAGTAGGTTGCCATTTCTTTCTGTGGTAAAGACCAGTTGCGATCCAAGGCTATAGAATCCGGTCTGTCCTGCAATTTTCCCATAACTGGGAGAAGAAGAGAATTTATACCTTTTCCCAAGGCACATCAGTGAATGTAATGGATTCGACTGGAATTCGAACTCGCCTCTCCGATTCCTCAGTCGCTATCCGTCATTCCATCGTGCCTCCAGTTAACTAAATACACTTAACTATCACCTTTATCTATTAGTCATTTGCTATGTAAGTCAATAAGGGGATACAATTATGGATCTTTAAACATTATATCTATTGCTTTTTAATCAAATTCTTGCATATTACTTTTGCCATATATATATATATATATATATATATATATATATATATAGTAAAATTTCCCAGAATAATTCTGTGGGTAAGACAAATTGGTATCAGAATGACTATTGGAAAACCTTTAAGTTTTTGCCGACGGGTTTCGTCTTCCGACTTCATCAAAGCAAACAAAGAAAGTTGGGGGTGGGGGTAATGTAACTATGACAACAAAAACATTTCACTTTCATTTTTTACATTGATAAAGTCGGAAGAGGAAACGCATCGGCAAAAACTTTTCCAATTGCCATTCTTATATCAATATATATATATATATATATATATATATATATATATATATATATATATATATATATATATATATATGTATATTACTATCTAACACAGATGACCACTAGTTAATGAGATTCATTTCCATTAACGTTTTTATCTGTAAGAAAATCAGGTAGTGGAATTTTGACATTTTAAATTCAGTGAGTATTTCCCCAAATAAAATAATCACATATGGTCATCATTTCTATGATAGGCCTACTGAGGATGTTATTGAAGAATAATATATGGGCCGATACTTTCACTTACCATATGTTTCCAAAGTTATTATTTATGTATTATTATTATTATTATTTTTGTTTGTTTGTTTGTTTGTTTCTTTTTCTTTCTTTGTTTGTTTCTTTTTCTTTGTTTGTTTCTTTTCTTTCTTTGTTTGTTTCTTTGTTTGTTTGTTTCTTTCTTTCTCAGCGATTGGTGAAAATGATTTTCCACTATACATGATCGACTTTTCTTGAACCATAATTAGTCCTTGGTTATATTCTCCTCTGATGTAACATCGTAGAAGAGTCTCCAAAATGTTGAACTGCTTTAAAATTCCTTCCTGAAGTTGTATGGACCACAGATCAGAATCTCTACAGACACACCTTTGCTGCAAACCTGTCAGACTGAAACAATTTATTATCTGTTGTCGTCTATCAGATAAAATACGTACGCATGAAGTACATACTTTCTGATAACGATACATACGCTTATGCATGAAAGCAAACAGATACACATAAGCACAGAAGTTGATAAATTGAAAAGAATTGGTTAGCTCATTTTTCAACATCTGGCCATATATTATGTGCATATGTATTGTATACAGACATAACTACAAATATATGTATATACTCACATATATAAATGCTAGCATAATTTCATGGTATATTTTGAGAAGTTCTGCATAAAACATTAACTTGTTCATATACGATAATTTTGTCTATATCTCTGAGATGAGCTATTATGATTACTTACATTTTACCTTATTCGTTATCTTCAGCTTCATTGCCATATTCACAACGTTTCGGCCGTTTTACGCTCTGGCCTTCTTCAGGTGATTGGAATTTCGAACGGAACCCTTTATTTCGTCCACCGGGTTATATAAAGACGTTGGTTAGATCCAGTGACTAGACCCAAAGAGCTGTGAGTTCTGTACCAGGCAACAGCAATGGTGAACCAAAAAACCTGGAGAGCTGAGATAAAAGGGAAATCATTGAGATATCTGGAAAAGGCATGGCACGTGGAACTAGAACAGTCTACCCCGATGGGTGAAATAAAGTGTTCGGTTGGAAAATTCCAATCACCTGAAGAAGGCCGGAGCGTACAACGGCCAAAACGTTGTGAATATGGCAATGAAGATGAGGATAACAATCCGAATAATATAAATAATGCAAGTAATCATAATACGTCATCTAAGAGATTCAATCACCTGAAAAAGGCCGGAGCGTACAACGGTCGAAACGTTGTGGATATGGCAATGAAAATGAGGATAACATGTAGGTAATAACTATTTTGTCTGCTTTTTTTATCGATTTGTTTTAAATATAGTCTCGAATATAGAGATAAACACACATGCATGTAAACACATTAGCATATGAAAGATGCGCATACTCTCTGAATGTCAAACTAATGAATTCAATGTAGAGTTTTGTCTAAAGTTTAGTATCAGCGCTTTAAAATACTGCAGTTTTGCAAAGTCTTTCCATCTGTTGTCTTGGACCCCAGCCAACAATCTCTCTACACATCATGAACCATTTCAATTCGTAGATATAATGTCACTTATAAAAGAATCAAATTGAATCTCTTTATTGAATTAGATGGTAAAAACCTCATTATATACTGTTGTTCGTTGGCTTCTAACTTTCCACACACTTATTTCGGAGTCTATAAAACGGATAAGGCAGTAGTTCCAAACCGATTTTGGGTCATGCCCCACTTTGGTATTTCTAAAATTCTGGTAACCCCTGTAATATTTAATTCTTACATATTCAAAATTTTACTGCAATTCACATGAAGAAAGCTTAAAACGCCATTAACTTGATCTCTAAACAAGCCTCCAAAGACCATGACGTCCAAGAAAGAGAAAAATTTAAAAAAAAACAAAAAAAAAAAAAATACAAGAACAAAACAAAAAAGACAGTTTAATATGTATAGTGTCAAAACACAGAGAATTGAAAGGTAGAAATATAAAATATTAGAATGAAAACTTATTCTGTAATATACTTTGATCATTTTAATCATCAAATAATGCAAAATGAAATTTGAGCTCACTAGAAAACAATTTACTGTCAATAACCCATTCTCGAATTGCCTCTTTATTCGGTTGGTATAGTATGGGTGCAAATCTTACGCATGCCCCACCAAAATATTACCATTCCCCACCGGTAAGGCATACGCTCCACGTTGGGAATTATTGGGATAAGGGAATATCAAGTAACTGTTCAAGCAGCACAACCACAGCCAAACATATATTTATAATATTTATCGCTATTTCATTCGTTGTCCTTGTAATTTATCGGCTTTAATTTCCCAATCATTAATCTTCCTTGTTTTGTTCCTTAAATATCTATTTTATTCTGTAGAAATGATTTCTCATGTATTAGGTTGGTGCAAAAATAATATCGTTTTCTGACGTTAAAAATTACGTCAAAAAACGATATTATTTTTGCACCAACCTAATATTTTTGAAAGTTGTTTTTATCCTTTTATTACTGAGGGCAAAAAAAATCTTGTTTTGACATTGTAAACGGTTTGGAAAAGTATTTTTTTTCTTTTAATGATTTCCGGGATTTTTTTTTTTCAACGCAATTAGTCATTTTATCATCACAATGTCTCATCCAGTTTATTTTCCTTTTTCACAATTTATATGATCCAACAAATCTTTTTACAGTGGTTTTAAAAATCTATTTTAAAAATATTATTTGATGATTTTATAGCATTTTATAGACTAGTAGGATATAATTGTATTTTTTACTTGAACAATTATCTCATCATCCACATCTAATATATATATATATATATATATATATATATATTTCGATTATAGGTGCAGTTCAATTTATAATTACATGAATCATTCACACAAAAAACAAATATAGAGGTTAATCATTTAAATGGCGGGAATACATCTTCGCAAACAATTTCAGTGAGGTACACTAACCCCGAACCTGTATATGAATGATATGATGCCTGCTTATACA
Source organism: Acanthosepion lycidas (assembly GCA_963932145.1). Lineage (NCBI taxonomy): Eukaryota > Metazoa > Mollusca > Cephalopoda > Sepiida > Sepiidae > Acanthosepion > Acanthosepion lycidas. The sequence goes on along the minus strand of OZ010574.1, from coordinate 57,370,936 downwards.
GTACCAAAGAATTCTCTTATTACTATATTTGTACAAAAACGCACAAACTTAAAATTTAAAATTCAAACTCAGCGTTGCGACCGCACGTTCCAAAACAATAACACATTTCTCATGGCATTTTTTCGGATTGCATCTATATTTTCGTTGTCCTCTTATTACCGAGAAGTAAGAAACAAGAACAAATCTATTTCCATACCTGAGGATGTCTGTAGGAACAGACGAAAGCTTGTAAAAACTAAAAAAGACCTTATGAAACTGGAATTTATAAACAGAGATCATATCATTCATATACAGGTTCGGGGTTAGTGTACCTTATTGAAATTGTTTGCGAAGATGTATTCTCGCCATTTAAATCATTAACCTCTATATTTGTTTTTTGTATGAATGATTCATGTGCATATATATATATATATATATATATATATATATATATATATGCACATGAGAGAAAGAACAGTTTTAGGGAATATTCTTAAGAGAGATTTCAAGATTATTTTTTTCCATGTAATGTAAAATTGCAGCATGTTTTGAAAAAATTGGTAGATCAAAACAAACCTAAAAGTCTATTTTTAATTCTGACCTCGTGTTTTCTTACCCCACTTATCTTTTGGAAAAGAGGGAGCACTTTGCTTTTGAATTTTTAAGAAAACTTATTTAATACCGTCACTTATAATCACCTGAAGAGGCACAATGAAAGCACGAAAGCAATTGTGTAGCGATTTCAGCATGTTTTCGTTATAATATCTTATAATAAAATAATAAATATATACATATCATTCGCAGACAGGACTGTTTCGCAGTTCCTCAGTGTGACTAGACAACCGAATGCCTCAAGCCCGGATCGAAACCCAACCGATATGGTGTCAGTCAGAGCTTCTATCACTGAGTTATCTTCACTCGACAAAATGAATCAGCCAAATTTAGCATATTGTTTTTACAAACATAACCAAACGCCAAGCAGCCATAGTGCTCCATTCATTTTACTGAAGAGCTTCGCATTTACGCAGCTTGCCGTTGTTTTTAGTTAGCTTGTCATTCAACAGTGCTCAATTGAAAATATATTTTCAAGAGCTGAAATATATATGTATGTATGGATAAATTTACATTTAATCTTTCAGCGCAAACCAGGAAAATAGTCCGAAATATAGAAACAAAAAAATATAGAAAAAATCCTTATCAAAAGAGCTTTCATTGGTCTTTAAGCAAATAGATTTATGTATCTACTCTGCTAAATGTTTGCCGAATAAGAGACCCATGTTATGGTCCGGTTCCTTGTACCACGGTGATAGTCCAAGGTAGAACCAATAAAGAAGAACTCGAACACGTCTATGGAATAACACAGATATATTACAAACAGGAATATATACAGAGAAGTAGAAAGTGTTAGTACGAACAATCAGGTTTAGTAGTAATTGTCTAAACGCGACTCTGTTTCGGACTGCCTCTGACTCGACTGACTGACTCGCTCGCTCTGATTGACTGACTGACAGACTCCTGACGGACCTCACTCCAGACGGACCTCACTCCAGACTTCAGACTGAACAGTATTTAGTCACCCCACCACGAGGGCATCATGTGGCACAAGGCCGGTTTAACGTGGGATCTCCGAGCCCGTGGGCTCGGCCAAAAATATGCCCTTTGAACCCGTATACACGAGTTCAGGGTCGGTTTACTTCCTCGAAAGAGACTCCGCCCATCGGCGTAGCCTCGTTCGGGTTCCTCCCCGCCTGAAGGGAGAAAGTTCAACCGATCAGCCGATCAGCCAGTCGCCCGACTTCGGACTGAACTCCCTGCTTCCTCTTGAGGCGCAGTATTTATTACGTATGGAATAGTCCATTATGTTATTATGGGTAAGGTCCCATAACAGCCCAAGTGCCACCCAAGGCAGAGGATGAGTCAAGATAGAGGGTTATTGAATGATGTTATTAGATAGACATGAGTAAGTGTAATTTATGAGGATGTGTAGGATAATTAATGGTTGAGCCTAGACTTGATTGTACATCATGATTGGGAAGTATTCTCTGTGGTGTTCCACAAAGTACCATTTCTCAAGAATAAGATGTCTGGCTTAGTCGACCTTCTTGTCAGTACAAGAGGAAAATCATGAGGATGATTCGACCTTGTGAACTAGCTGTGAAAATTTGAACTGGTGAGACTAAGTCATGATGTTCGCCTGAATATTTACCATGAAAATAGGGATGGCGCCGCCATAGGTTTGCAACGTTTACTTTTTGGAAAAGAGACTGAAGGGATGGAAATAATTAATCATCCACAAGGTAAACGCTTTTGAACTCTACCAAGGCTGAAAAGTGAGGATTGGACAGCTTCCGCACAAATATGACGACAATATTCCATTTTTGGTCAAGTCCAACTCTTGTAAAAATAAAGCCTGTCAGAAGGAGTCAAATTTCCAGAGCGAACGGACCATTTTACTAAAATCATTAGCAATGGATCGTATATGTAAGTTCCACTTGAGATCTGGGTTAAACTTGAGTCTCAATTGACGCTCAAGGTAAACAGCCTCAAACAGAGTACAGCCAATCATGAAGAAAGTTTTTGCGATGATGGAACATTACTAGCTTGGTTTGGGAGGTATTCAATGTTACAAGCCCGTTTCTACCCCATTGAGTTGTATCAGCTACACCAGAAGAGAGAATAATTTCCAGATTCTAATCATTTAGATTTTTTGAAATTCACCTATAAACTGGTATTATCTACACAGATATTAACAGTCTGAAAATCACCCTGTCGGCTGGGGCTTCAGAATACGCCGACGGCACCTCTGCAGAGAAGTAAAACCAACCCACTTCCCAAATGAGGCGTCCTGGGTAAGATGATAAACTATATCCAACAGAAAGGCCTCTGATCAGGAGGTTTTGAGGAGTGTGGAACCACCTCTTATTTGCTGGTGCTTCCAGGTCCACTCTGACCCGGAAAGGTAGCACCTGTTAGGGTCAGAGCTATGGGCAAATAGTTAACCCCTAAACTGGGGTCAAAACACCATGAAAATGTAAACATAGGTTTTAATACCATCAATACATTTTTGTAAAAAAATTATTACCAGCAATGAATTTTTGAAGAAAAGATTGTTACCAGTAAAACATTATTACCAGCGATGCATTTTTGAAGGAAAAAAATATTCCCAGCAATAGATTTTTGAAGAAAAAAGATATTACCACGAATATTTTTGGAAATTTTTTTAGTAGCAATACATTTTTGGAAACAAATATTACCAGCAATAAAAATCTTGTCTGCATTAAATAACTCATTGAGGTTGATGAAACAAACCAAACCAAACCAAACAATCTGTTAAATGTTTAATATAAAACAGAATATGAGTATGACTAACTCGAGAGCATTGAGACATTTTTGTTGATCTCGTGTGTTTAAAAAATTGTTCATTAACGACATCATTCATGGATTTTACCCGATAGGAAGGACATTAACGGCAAAGACTCTTCCATAGATGACGTAGTTGGAATGTTTGTGCAGCAATCCGCCATGCCACACCTTGTCAATGCCTTTGAGATCTCTAAGTCGATCACTCTTGTGATGACTTTATTATTGACTGCTTCACTGATTCTCAGTATAATAATTGAACATCAGCAGTGAACTTAGAGGAACGAAATCTTTACTGTTTGTAGCTCAGGAGGCTGCCTCTGTTGAAGTGATCAAGAACTTTGATGATGCTAGTAAAGAGGTTGATGGGGAGATAATGCAAAGGGATGAGCGCTCACCTGTATTCTTGAAAATAGAACATGCAGCTGGCACCTTTCATAGAGCTGGGAAATATTTTTCCTTCAAGCTTTTTTCAAGATTAGAAGTAATTGTGGGCGAAGGTTCTTGGGAACGATCACTGGAATTTTATCCTGACTAGTAGCCTTCGTAGAATCAAGTTTATACACCGCGATCGGAAGAAGAGAAACTGAAGAATTTTTTCAGCGAACACTTTAGTCTGTGTATGCCTTACGTGTGTAGACTGAAGGAAATCAGAAGCAAATGTGGTTATACAGAAGGATGCTGAGAATATCATAGAACGTGTCAGCAACGACGAAGTTTTAGAGAAAATAGAAACAGAAGGATACTTATACTTAACATCAAGAAGAGACATTTAAAATTTCTATGGCGCATAATAAGGAAAGAGGGCTTAGAAAATTTGATACTCACAGGGTATATTGAAACCAAGTGGAACAGAAGAAAACAATGCATAACCTACCTGGCGAGGCTGAATCAGTGGATGGTAGAGCAAGATGGCAAACGCATAAAAGTTATTAAGAGCTACAAAAAACAGGAAATTGCGGAGGGCTGTAATCACCCACGTCCTGAATGGTCTGAAAAGATAGAAGTGAGCTGGTTTAAATGGAGGGTGGAACAAAGTCTAGGAGATATAAAAAAAATGACAAAATTGAAGGCAAGAGTGACAGAGGAAAACAACGTATAACCTACCTGGCGAGTTTGAATAAATGGAAGGCAGAATATGGTTTAGGAGAGATAAGAAAAAGACAGCATTTATCAAGAACTACAAAGGACATGAAATTGTGGAGAGCTATGATCGCCAACGTCCTGAAGGGACACGGAATATATGAGAAGAATCTCAACGAACAATTGCTGCACATTGAGGTTCAAACAAATGAAAAACTGTCTTTAATGTTTATATTAGGTTGGTGCAAAAATAATGACGTAATTTTTGTCGTTTTTTACGTTAAAAAATACGTCAAAAAACGACATTATCACGTCATTATTTTTTGCACCAACCTAATAAATGAAAGACAGTAGAATAATGGATAGTGGCTCGGATTGGGGAATCGGAGAGCCGAGTTCGAATTCCAGTCGGATCCATGTGCTTGGGAAAGCTATGAATCCTCTTCTTCTCCGCCACTTCTACTGCGGCTACAGTGCAGGTGGTATCCCTAGGACGGAACTGAAAATACCGACATATCTGCTGATGAGAAAAATGAGATATGCATTCTTTCAGCTTCAGCTAAAGATTTACTGATGATGTTTGGTCGGGTGAGTACCACAAAGGGACTAATAGCCATCATCACAGAGTTGCTGAAAGGTTTTTTTGTTTTGTTTTACTCACGGAAGCGTCTTCTTAACCTGACTACAGTTAGTCAACGAGAAGAAGGTGTTCTGATTCTGTTGTCATCTCCAATTCCATTTGTCCCATAATGTTTTTCGGAATTACTTTTTCATGTAAGATTTATATATATATATATATAGGTACATATGTACTTGCATAGACATACACTTGCGCACGCACCCATAAATGTCTAACGTAGATAACACTTTTATATATACAGATATTTGCATATTATCAGATATAAATCACACATGCACACACACACACTTATATATATATATATATATATATATATATATATATATATATATATATATATATATATATATATATATATATATATATATTGAAATACAATGCAGATGCATGCAGATATGTATGTGTATATTGTTTCTTCATCTGTCTGTTAGCTGCGTGTGGCTATTCACTCATTAGCGGATCCTTCTCATCCTTCAAAACCACCCAACCATAGATTCTGAAGCAGTCATGCGAGGAACTAACCATCGACCCTGTCATCCATCTAAAATAAGAAAAAAGTAAATAAAAAATATATAAGAAATCTTGCATGTCAAATTGGTACGACTTAAAAAGATTGATGCGTAGATACCCAAGACATTTTCTCTCCGTACAAACATAATACACACACAAACACATATATATACATATATATATATATATATATATATATATATATATATATATATATATATATATATATATTATATATATATATATATATATATTTATATATATATATATATATTTATATATATATATATATATATTTATATATATATATATATATATATTTATATATATATATATATATATATATATATATATTTATATATATATATATATATATATTTATATATATATATATATATATATATATATATATATATATATATATATATATATATATATATAAAGTGTGCGTGTGTCTATACAGACGGAAGCATTTGCTAAAGTACATATATTAAATAATGGGCAGATTTATATAGATTATTTAAACATATGTAAAGCTCATTTTAATTCTACAATTTCAGACACAAACGTAAAAGTGCATTTTCGTAAGTGATCAATATTTGTTAGAATATGCAAGAAAAAATCTATTGCATAGAATCATTTTTAAATCTTCATTATAAAACTTCGATGCTGATATGAGAAACTTTATGGAATACAACACTTCCATATTAGTTTTTGTTTGTCTTACTCGTTGACTAAGAACAATTCGATTTAAAATCACTTTCGTAATTCGCATTTTTATGCATTCCATTATATATGTTGTTGTGTAAGTTTTTCGTTTTAATATATCTATATATAAACATAAATATGATTGTAAAAACACGTATCTATAAAGACATAAAGAATCTTATACATAACAATTTATCTAATAAATTAGTCATATATAGAAAAAGTTCAACTACAACTTCGATCTAAACAATGAAACACTTACTAAAAGATAAAATAATTTGCTTAGACGAAAAATTCCTGTGACTGCCACTGTTAAATCTTGCCAAAATGTAAATAAATTTCAAATATCTTCTTTTCTGAAATATATACTTCTTTCCCAAGCCAACATATATGACAATAAAATTATTAAAATAATATATATATATATATATATATATATGTATATATATATATATATAGAAGAAATATAGTCATAAGATGTGCTATATTTATGGGACAAAGTGCTCAATATCAGAGATAGAGCGTGTGTAAATATAAAAGTGAACATAGAAATCAACACTTAGAGGCGACAGTCTGTTTCATGCTAAATGCAATCGTCAGGTCATATTTATCACAACGTTTCAGCCGTTGTACGCTGCGGCCTTCTTCAGGTGGCTGGAATGTCGAACTGAACCCTTCATTTCGCTCGCTGGGGTAGACTGTTCTATTTCCACGCGCCATATCTAATGTCAGTTATTAGTTATCTCCTCTCTCCAAGTTCTCCACTGCCTTAACCAGGTATTGAACTCACACTCTCTGGGTCCTGTCACTGGATCTACCTAACGCCTTTATCCACTGTGTCATGTGTCCTTGTATATTTGTATGCACAGAAAGCTATATAAACAATTATTTTTTTAAACATATATTAGTTGATTGTATATATAAACACATGTATGGGATTTCAAATTAATCTTAATTAGTAAAAGTCCTACCACCAGAAGATTTTAGAAAAAAATGTTTCAAATTTGATTGTCCGCCATGAAATTGTCGCTAACTATTTCTATAAATAATTAGGGACAATTTTTAATGTCTTTTCGTGTTTATGTTAATATATGTTAGTTGCTAAATGTTGAGGGGTCCACCCCTTTTTCTACAAATGGACTCACCCAGTGTATACTTACACTACGGCTACGTGAAGACCCGAGAGAGCGAGACCTCTGAGTTTAGCTGAGTCGTGATACAGTCTTTGACTGTAAGCGACAGCTGTCGGACTCTGCGTTAACAGAGAGGAACCCGGACGAAGCTTTGCCGAAGGGCAAGGTTTCGTCCAGGGAGGTAGACAGGGCCTGAACCCGTCTAGGCGGGTTCAAAGGCTATATTTTTGGCCGAGCCTACGGCTCGGAGATACCCACATTAAATCGGCCTTGTGCCACATTCAATCCTCGTGGGTGGACCGATAAATACCGCAAGACCGAAAGTCGAGTCCAGAGTAACAGAGTAAAAGGTTGTAGGTAACCGGAAGTGTGAGGGTGAGGTAACAGCGTTGTAGGAGTCACAGTGAGTGAGCACGTAGACTCAGTAAGAAGTCATACAGCGATACTTCAATACCAAAGACTATATATATATATATATATATATATATATATATATATATATATATATATATATATATTACTACTAACCCGTATTCCTGGAACTACTAACCTGCTTTACCAGTTTGTATTATTACGTTAATACATTATTTTCATATATTCATTCCTGGCGTTTGTTATATATTGGTACCCGGATTTCATCCCGGAATCCACAACACTAAATATCTGTCTATATTTCTGAGATGAGGTATTGTAATTATTAACATTATTTTCATTGTTCGAACTGTTGTCCTCATCTTTTTTTTCATATTCACGACGTTTCGGCCGTTGTATAATCCGGCCTTCTACAGGTGATTGTAATTTCGAACTGAACCCTTTATTTCGTCCACCTGAGTAGACTTTTCTAGTTCCACGTACCATGCCACTTGAACTCACAACTCTTTGGGTCAAGTCACTGGATCCAACCAACGCTTTTATCCACTGGGCTATGTGTCCAACGAGTTGTGAGTTCAATACCTTGTTAATGCATTAGTGAACAAACGCTTGGAGAGTTGAGTTAAAGGGATATAACTGAGACATTTGGAAGAGGCATGGCACTTGGAGCTAGAACAATCTACCTCAGTGGATGAAATATAGGGTTCAGTTCGAAATTCCAATCACCTGAAGAAGGCCGGAGCGTACAACGGCCGAAACGTCGTGAATGTCACAATAAGATGAGGACAACAGTCCGAATAATGTAAATAATTTAGATGTTACTTTCTCGTTGCCAAGGTTATCCGTCAATTAGGGTGGCGTGCTAATCCTTGTTGCAGACACCCTTGTAGGCTCATTTTATCTAACTACAATAAATCCAACATGTGGTTTATACTGCAACTATGCTGATTGGACCTTAGTTACAGATTTTGAGAGAGAGAAAGAGAGAGAGAGAGAGAGAGAGAGGGGGGGAGAGAGAGCACATAATGTAGCAAGATTAATTGTGTAACAGGGCCAATACGATGAAATCCTCGGTCACGATGGCTTGTGACTTCTTGCAAGTACAGATATCGACGGCTTTACTACATAATTTATATTTTATTGTTATCAACCAATGGCATGATTTTCAGTCGTCAACAGCCCTAGAATCGTTTTCCAGATCGATAATACCAAGAAGTCAATTGTGGGATTCAAACCCGGTTCTCATAGTTGGAACGCTAACACACACACACACACACACACGTGTGTGTGTGTGTGTGTGTGTGTGTGTGTGTGTGTGTGTGTGTGTGTGTATATATATATATATATATATATATAAGGAAAAACGAGAAACCGCAAACCTTTTTCGGTTATAATGTGGATTGTTTTTATATATAATACTTTATTTTCCATATTCTACATGTGTTTCGGGTTTTGTGAACTTCGTCAGGGGAGCGTCTGCTCAAATATGGGTATCCACTAAAAATAACGTTTATTAATATAAAAAATATGTCGGATTAATAATTAAAAATCTTTATATATATATATATATATATATATATATATATATATGTATGTGTGTGTGTGTGTTCTTAATATTTTACATCTTTCCTTCCTGTTTGCATTAAAAACAAGATTTCTATGAAATGTTTTCTTGTTAGTCAATCCCTTCTTGTTATTTTCTCAAATCTCATTTTATAACATTCTTAATGTCAGTTTTTCTTGTACTTATTTTATCCATGATTTTATTTTAGCTTTTGGATATTCTGTGACCATTGCTCGACCTCTTCGTTATTTCCAATCTCGTTTTCTCATCACCCAATAACTTTACTATATTATTCTCTTTTTAACTTTCTTACGATCCTTGGCAAATATTGTTGGCTGAAATAAAAAAAAAAAAAAAATAACAGTATCTAAGCTATTATATATATTTATTAACAATACGATCAAAAGCCATTGTGTTTCATAATAAAATCTTGCATCAATCATGAAACACTAACATCTTGGCTTCATCCACTTTCCCACCGCCGTAACGTAGCTTCCCTGTGTCTTTTCTATTAGGTTGGTGCAAAAATAATGACGTAATAATGTCGTTTTTTGACGTTATACGTCAAAAAACGACATTATTACGTCATTATTTTTGCACCAACCTAATAGAAATACTTTCATGGTAATTGTTCTGATGAACTTTTCTCTATGTTACCTAGAGTTTCCTGAAAAATAGTTCGCGGAAATTTTACTCAACGGGCACGACAGACCTTTCTCTGGGTCATTATCCAAGTTGATGCCAAACCAAAAGCATCTCCTGATATGCCGTTCCATAGAATGATTTTTCCTACACGAAGGCAACTCGGACGGCTTAAGATCTTACAAGGCAGAAGGTTATCTCTCCCTTCTTAAAACATATTGTCTCCAAAACTGCTGGCCACGTCTCAGAATGGTTATTTTCTTGAATTTAGAGTTTTTTATACCCTAGAAAAAAATTACCATCAAAAACAGAATGTTATATAAGAGACGCTTGAAGAATAAATCTTTCCCAAGTCTGTAGAAGCTATCAAGAATCTGCCTGGTTTTCAAGAACGCGGGTAAGCGTCATTCTCTCTCTCTCTCTCTCTCTCTCTCTCAGTATAGACCCATTAGTCTCATCAGTGACATTAGCAAGCTTTCTGAGGCTATAATCAAAAAGAAGGTTGGTTGATCAGATCAGCTAAATAGGAACAACCTCTTGAGCAGTACGAGTTTTGATCGGCCCTATCCATAGCTCCCTTCGTATTCCGTTGGTAAGATGTTCGAGCTGCATCTTCCCACGAACGGATGTTTTATGGAACCGACTCCCAAGAGGATACTTCCCCGATCACTGCAATCTTAACTTGTTCAAATCTAGGGTTAACTGTTATCTTCGCTACATATACGCATAAACTCTGCCTATTGCTCTACAACTCTGTACCTCGAGTGGCTCTAGGGCCTTGTAGAGTCTGAAAATCATTGTAAAAAATAGATTAGCGGCCAGATCTCATCATTTTACAGTTGAAATGGTTTGATGTTGCCGTAAGTTCTATGTTGACAGTTTCTTCTTACCGCACTTTCTCGCTTGTGAATCTCTCTTCTACCTTATTGCTGCCCAATCAAATTTGATGTTTACAAATTTAAATGCAATGTAAATCGTTATCTTCCTTCATCTTAATTCTTTTTCTTTTATTGTTCTCTCTACGTAATAGTGTTTTTTCTCTCATATTTCCTAACACTCTGTAACCACTTTTATCTTAGTGGCTTTAATGCCTTGTTTGATTATATATATATATATATATATATATATATATATATATATATATATATGATGGTTGCTATATTACTGGAAGAACATGGATTCATTCCTTTTTAAGGGCATTAGTGAGAATTGAAATAAATAGTATTTGAAGTTCTCGTGCTAAGTCATATTTCCGTAATAATAACCATTATCTCATCTGCACATGCTCTGAAGATCGCTTTAGGCATGAAACTGACAGTCACGATTCAGTGTTGATGGCTATGTCCTCAATGTCTATATCTACAAGCACTCTATGTCAATTGCTGAGTACTCATCCCATAAATATTACGCATTTTAAATAATATATATATGTGTGTGTGTATGTATGTGTGTGTGTATGTGTGCGCGTGTGTATACAGTCATCCACAGACACACTGTTTCGCTGTATCACATCTCTTCAGTGTGGCTAGACGTCCGATTGTTTCAAGCCAGGATCATATATATATATATATATATATATATATATATATATATATATATATATATATCCAACAACAAAAAGAACAGGATTTTCCCAACCATGTAACAACAACAGAAGCTTATGCTGCAACCACATTAGACACACGCATTCATTCACTAGCTCAGTCACTAAATCTACTTTCAAAATCTACCACGACTCTAACTGTAGAAGTCATAACATAATTTACCTCCTAGAATGCACAATAGCCAGAAACAATATGTAGGAAAATCTGAAGGGCCCTTTTCGCTATAGAATTAATATTTATCGCAATCGAATTAAGTCGACTCCCCATGAAAGATTATTACCTGTAGAACAACATTTCCGCCTAGAAAAGCACGATTTTAAAACCCATGACAAATTCACTATAATTCAGAGAATAGAAAAGTCCAGAGCAGATACCATTAGAAAGATTTTAGTGTTCCATGAAAATAAGTGGATACAACGTTTAAAAATGCACTATCCAGCCGGGTTAAACCATAAATTTAACAATATAGATAGTACTAATATATAACTCAACAAATCAAAACCTACCCACATTTCTCACCCACACAAGACAGACATGCTTACGGAGGTGTTGAGGCCTCACACTTATACACACACCCACACGAATATACACACTTACACACACCATACTCACTCACTACCTAAGAACCAAATAACACACACACACTTAACAGAGACACATCCCCTTTCCAGGAACAAATAAAACTGTCAAAATGACCAAGGGATTTCAGAGCTGCATGAATCCATCCAGTTCTTATCTCAAATAACAACTTAAAAGAGACTGTTTGACAACACAAGGTAAAAAAAAAAAAATTTCCATCAAGACTTTCATTTCTGTAGTTCACTCCTACCAGCAAGCAGAAATTTTTTTCTCCTGATGATGGTCATGTTGGCCGAAACTAGTCGATGAAATAATAAAAACGAAAGAATAATAATATACAACACAGTGTGTCTGAAGATTTTAATATATATATATATATATATATATATATATATATATATATATATATATATAGATTAAAAATCCAAAGTTACCTCATTAGAAAATACTCTACTACCTCTACTATCATGAGTTTGGGAGTTCATTTAGATTCTCTATTGCAATTCCATTTTTATTCTTTTCTCTTTCTTTTCTCTTCTTTCCTTTTTCCTGTCCTTTCTATCATTCTCTCCCCATATCCATCTTTTATTCTTTAAATCTTTTATTTTATTTCTTCATATCTCCGAGTTGACATGACCTACAAGTAAAATCTTGTCTGGTGAAATAGCCATTCGAATGAAGTAACTTTGGACTTCTATTTTATGCAATTTATATGCTCTGTTATAATAAATACATTGAGCTCTCTTTGTGGATTAGTTTTAATATTTTTCATTATTAGGATTCACTTGTATTATTTACCAACGGATTATTATCTGAACATATATATATATATATATATATATATATATATATATATATATATATATATATATATATATATATATATATATGCTGGGTGTAACAGGATGGGGTAGCATTGTCCATCCTATATATATATATATATATATATATATATATATATATATATACAGGTAATAGTCCGTTGGTATAATCCAGGCGAGTCTTATTAACACAAGATAAAATTTGAAATGTGTTAAAACTGATTCACAAAGTGAGGCAGTTTTAACATATATAATATATTTAGCATATTATTAGCATATTTAACATATATATATATATATATATATATATATATATATATATATATATATATATATATATATATATATATATATAGTTTTAACATACGCATACAAACACACACACACACACATATATATATTAGGTTGGTGCAAAAATAATGACGTAATAATGTCGTTTTTTGACGTATTTTTAACGTCAAAAAACGTCATTATTACGTCATTATTTTTGCACCAACCTAATATATGAGCATAATTGCATTTACATCACCATTTGTATTTACCTTCATTTCTATATAATACTATGCAATATTACATAACAATGATTATTATTTTTCTTGTGTTTCAAATATATATATATATATATATATATATATATATATATATATATATATATACACTTCTAGGAAGATATACCTTTAAAGTGTGTTTTCTTGTAGATTTAAAAAATTCTTGAATGCTATCAGAAATGAAAATGCAAATTCCATGCATGTATGCTCAATGTATTCGTAAATGTCGACTGCTTTTATGCTTGTCTGATTATATAACGAGATAAAGAATTATAATTTTACTTACATATACTTATGTACTTTCAAGTATATATTCTTGGTTTCTGTTGATAGAAAAAAAACTGTTTTACATACACGAAAATATGCATACATTCAGGCATACATAAGGAAATCAATAGAATAACAAAATTCTAAAAATGACATGTTTCTAAGAAAGACAATTTACATTATCTAAAATTTAAAGAAACAAAAAATATGTATGATCTTGATGGTAATGCAAAAAAAAGTAATGATAACGGAATAAATTTTCGTATTCCTTCTTGATGTCATTAAAAATGCATCTGATATATTCTATCATATTTAGCTACTGTTCAAGGTTGGTTAAGATTACTTCATTTTTGTTGGAAATTTTCATTTTAAAATTTTTAATTTCTAGCTTATAATTATTATTATAAATAGTAGAAAGTTTGATAGCCAACTTTAGAAGTTGTTTCTGATCACGTATACATGAGCGTATCGTGATTCAGCAGAAAACGGTACAGATGAAAATGAAAGTATTTGGAAAGGAAGATGCAAATATTTTGAGACACACAAATGCTTTCATCTCCATTTATGTACGTAAATATCTGAACATTGACCAATGTACATTTATATGAACCTTTCTAAATGTGTATGGGGAGAGAATGAATCTCTCTTAATACATAGCAGCATCTATATTTATGGATATATAGATATTTCCTAGGCGTCGAATTATACACGTTAAGGTCTCATCACATGCATATATACAGGGTGTGATTGGTAAATTGTCGCCATTTTATATTCTTAATTTCGCGCATGCGCGTTGTTTGTTTTTGGGTCTTAGGACAGTGCAGAGGGTTCGGAAAGAGATGAGTTTGATAGTGATTACAAAGTTACGGCAGCTCGGAAAAGCTACTCTAATCGTTCTGATAAGAAAAGATCTCCTGAATTTGTTGGTGAGGGCTTCAGATTCAACACGAAGGCCGCATCAATTAATTTGAGAAGGTAGTGCTGCCGTCGGTCAAGAAGGTGGCTACTGGAAGACCCTATATCTGGCAACAGAACTCTGACCCCCGCTCATGCCACACAAGCAGAAGAACCCAGTCAGACAATTTCTGCGACCACATCACCTCTTACATCTGGCTACATAACTCTCCAGACTGCAACCCATTGATTATTATGTGTGGGGTACAGATGAATGAGAGACTAACAAAACTACTTGTAACATCAAAGATGAACTGAAGACAAGGATTATGGCAGCATTCACCGACTTAAATAAGAAGACCGTCTAGAAGAGTTGCAGGAGATTTCGAAGTCGTATGGAGGTCGCAGTTAAAGCCAATGGCGATTTTATTGAAGAAATTTACTCTTTAGTATTTCAAGATATTTAAAAAATGAGATATACGTGTTATTTTCATTTTTACGTTATTTAGACGACAATTTATCCACACACACATATATATGTATATAATTTTGTAGAGTTTTGTAGATAGACTCTCCAGGAATTATTCCGTCCACTCGTCTGGTGTATCAGTAGTTGACTGCTTCTACTGCTCGATTTGTCGTTTTTTATATGCAATTTTCATTGGTGCAAGCTTTTTTATAGTGTATGTGTGTGCGTGTATATATATATATATATATATATATATATATATATATATATATATAGACAAAAGTGAACATTGGAGTCAACACTTAGAGGCGACAGGTTGTTTCATCCCGTCGATTGCGTCTCGCATGAAAGAGCTTGTCGCCTCTAAGTGTTGACTCCAATGTTCACTTTTATATTTACACACGCTCTATCTCTGATATGGTACTTTATCTCATAAATATAGCACACCTTAAGAGTATATTTCTTCATTTATATATAAGAATAAATCCAAACGGGCCAGGCAAACCTACCTAGGTTTCACCTAAACGGATCATCAGGGTAGACTGGCTAAAAAAGAAAATGGCGTACAGCAGTATTTATTGATAATACCATTAAAACATAAAACCTCGTGACATTTCCTTTTTTAGTCAGTCTACCAGGATGATCCGTTTAGGTGAAACCTAGGTAGGTTTGCCGGGCTCGTTAGGATTTATTCTAATGTACCGCTCTACTTAGCGTATTGAGCCCTCTACGTTTTTGTTGTCTTTATACTAGCTTGTTTTTTTGGGGGGGACTGAGGACTTAAGACAATTGATATTTTTCGCCTTGTTCTGATATATATATATATATATATATATATATATATATATATATATATATATATATATATATATATGTGTAGTCTCTTAACATTTCTTTTAGAGTTTCAGAAAAGTATTTTTAAAAATATTGACATTGCTTACATCCCTTTATTCATTGTTTGCTTCTCTTTTCCTTCAAAGCTGTAATCTTACTTTAGGATAGGAAACAGCTTTGTTTGAAAATCTACGTAATTTAATTATACAAGCATAGGTTATATATAAAAAGATCCGAGAAAACAGATTAGAAATGAATAAAAAACAAGATTTAATTTTTCAAGCAAAATATTCAGATTAGTTTTCTCGATATTGATAAGTTGGTGAAGATCTGCGTTTATTTCTCATTTCTATCTACATGCAGGTAGATAAAGATTATAAAAAATATGCATTTTATAGTGCAGTTTTACGTAATATTTGCACATACATAGGGGCAGACAACAAAATTTAAATATTTAATAAAATTTCAAGGTTTGAAAAGTATGTCAAAGATGCAAAAATATTGTTTAGTAAATTCAAACAATAAAATAGGAGAAGACATAGACATAGGCAGAAACCCTAGTTTATGTGTGATTTTTTTTTATGTTATTTTCCCCGCATTTTTTCACCCGTATTTTCGTCTCACTATCGTGTTGGCCATCTGAAACAGAACGTCATAAAAATAAACAAACAAACAATTAAACGCTAATAGTATTTGGTGGCTTGCAAGGTTGAAACGGAGACTTCACACGCAATAATATATAAGCTGTTCACAGAATATATATGAGAAATGCGTTGGAATTATTTTTTAGTTATTTGTCACTTGTTTTACGTCAAGCATTTATTGAGACTATTAGTTTGAATGTGAGATTAAGTTTTTTTTTTCGTAGACATCCTGAATGTGAGCTTAATTTTTTTTTCGTAGACATCCTGAATATGAGCTTAATTTTTTTTCGTAGACATCCTGAATATGAGCTTAAGATTTTTTTTGATAGACATCCTGAATGTGAGCGTAAGTATTTTTTTCGTAGACATCCTGAATGTGAGATTAAGTTTTTTTTGATAGACATCGTAAATGTGAGCTTAATTTTTTTTTTCGTAGACATCGTGAATGTGAGCTTAATTTTTTTTTCGTAGACATCCTGAATGTGAGATTAAGTTTTTTTTGATAGACATCGTGAATGTGAGCTTAAGTTTTTTTTGATAGACATCGTGAATGTGAGCTTAAGTTTTTTTTGATAGACATCGTGAATGTGAGCTTAATTTTTTTTTTCGTAGACATCCTGAATGTGAGATTAAGTTTTTTTTGATAGACATCGTGAATGTGAGATTAAGTTTTTTTTTCGTAGACATCCTGAATGTGAGATTAAGTTTTTTTTGATAGACATCCTGAATGTGAGCTTAATTTTTTTTTTCGTAGACATCCTGAATGTGAGATTAAGTTTTTTTTGATAGACATCGTGAATGTGAGCTTAATTTTTTTTTTCGTAGACATCGTGAATGTGAGCTTAATTTTTTTTTTCGTAGACATCCTGAATGTGAGATTAAGTTTTTTTTGATAGACATCGTGAATGTGAGCTTAATTTTTTTTTCGTAGACATCCTGAATGTGAGATTAAGTTTTTTTTGATAGACATCCTGAATGTGAGCTTAATTTTTTTTTGTAGACATCCTGAATGTGAGATTAAGTTTTTTTTGATAGACATCGTGAATGTGAGCTTAATTTTTTTTTTCGTAGACATCCTGAATGTGAGATTAAGTTTTTTTTGATAGACATCGTGAATATGAGCTTAATTTTTTTTTTCGTAGACATCCTGAATGTGAGATTAAGTTTTTTTTCGATAGACATCCTGAATGTGAGATTAAGTTTTTTTTGATAGACATCCTGAATGTGAGCTTAAATTTTTTTTTCGTAGACATCCTGAATGTGAGCTTAAGTTTTTTTTGATAGGCATCCTGAATGTGAGCTTAAGTTTTTTTTTGTTAGAAATTGTTTGTACTTGAAAATAATGGGATCATGCATAAGTACACAAAACACAAATAACTTCATATTGAAAATATCATTTATATCGAATCTGGCGGGAAAATCAGCTGGATAACCGTAAGTATAAGCTATTTGATAATAATACTAAACTGAACTTCCTTATCTGAAGACCTAAAATTCGTTTTTTTTTTTTTTTTTTTTTTTTTAATGGAGCAGGATATACGAATTCTGGAAGGAAGGTTATCGACGAACAGGGAGTCATTGGAGAAAAACTGAAAATGAAAAGCGAAAGATGGATATGTTATACAGAGAAACTGATATACAAAGTGACAAAAATTGTAGATTGGAAAGAAATGTGTCACAATGAATACGATAAAACGTAGCCTTATATTTTCCCAAAATTTTTATGGACGGAAAAATGCTAGAAGACGAATAATTTCAAGTAACTACATCCCTATAATGTGCTCACTTCTATGTAGAAGATCTTGACAGTACCACTTATGGAGAAAATTTATTAATCGAAATGATATAAAATATAAAAAAGACAAAAAATATTATCCGAAAAGCAGAAAGGATAGAGAAAATAAACAAGAAAAACAAATGATTTATTAGTCCGGGTGTAACGGAAAAATTGACCAAATCGTGTAACAGCATAATTGTCCATCCCACAAAATGTTTAATATCTAAAAAAACACAAAACTAATTGAGTTACTTTTTCCAGATAAGATGTTTAGCCATCATGATACCATTTGTCGTAAGAATCACTGAGAAACCCTTTGAGTTAAAAAGAGAACAGGTTCAAATCGGTTTGTGTCAGCCCCACTGTCTTCCAAAATGAGCAATGGTGAGACAAAAAAGATCATTCAGGCCTTCAGTAATGGTGCGAACATTCATACTCTGGCTTTCATTTTCAATGTCAATTCAAGAACCATCAAGGGAAACGGTAAATAAGTTTAAAAAAAGAGGAAACAGTAGAGAGGAAAACTAGATCAGAAGATCACAACAGCAAGAGGGATCGTCATTTCAACTTACTGCTAAAGATATCAATTAGAAAAGATCCAACTCAAGCTATAAGACGTTTGGCACGTGAGAGAAAAGTTTCAGCTATGACAGTGCAAAGAGCAGGGAAAAATGACTTGGAAATTAAATCGTACGTGAAACTCGTGAGGCACCTTGTTACTCCAGGACAGAAAGTTAGAAGGTTAGAGAGGACGAATATCATCTTGAATAAGTTGAGAAATGATCTTGGAATAATATATATAGTTGAAATTTATTTCAATTCTTCATGAGCTTCCGATCTTTAGCTGAAATTAATTAATGATAAAAATGTCATTTTCGTTTATGATCGATTTCATCACGATACTTCTGTTAAGCTTGGAGAGTAATTATACATTCTTATTGCTCAAAGTAGAGTCCAATAGTGTTATAAAAGCTTCGGAGAATTCCAGTAAGATATCTTTAATCATTTTTAAGATACAACAGTTAAAACTTTATCTAAAAGAATGGACAATTTTGCTTTTACACGATTTGGACTATTTCGCTGTTACACCCGGTATACTGATAAAAAAATCTTGAAAGAATTAAAAGCAAGAACGAACATTCTAGCAATGTAATGGATAGTTTAAAATTTCTATGAAATCCGTCCCTAATCTTGTATGCGAAGTTTTTTTCTCTTGACTCTAGATGTTCTTTAACTGGATGTTTTCTCTCCAAATAATGATTGCAAAGATGTCTGTCTTGGTGGTGTATATGCAAAACAGACAGAAGAAAAAATAAAGAGAAGAAACTTATATAGATCGTGTAGGTACAAAGAGAATTTAACAAAAGATATATCTGATATGTACATGTATCCTCCCAAAATGGTGCTCAAATTAAGTATGGCTAGCTGAATATTCCTGTGCCAGTCTACGTTTGAGAGAAATCCTTTTAATATCCGTTGAGTAAGTACGTTTTTAAAACATTCTTAATTTGCTGATTTACAAAACTGCTTATCTTGGTTTTTTTTTCTATATGACGCAGGTCAAACTAAGGTTTAAACTTTAAAGTTTAATCTTGTAGGATTGTTTCTGTCATTTACACATATCTTTCTCCTAGTGATCTATTAATAAGTAATTATAATTGTTAGGTGATCTGAAATATCTGAGATTACGGTTTTATGGCAAGAGGATATCCAATACGGTACAAGTTCGATGTTAACTCAATAAAAAAAATCATGATGATGATACAGCATAATATATCAAACATAGGATACAGATAAGAGATTTGGATATCACGTTTTCGATGTTTTCCTTTAATAGCTAGCAAGAGTTATCCAAATATTATCCTATAGCTGTTTGTTACCTTTCTAATTGGAATTGACTTGATGGCCTACAGGAAGGCCCTTGTTCTAATACAACTATTTGCCATAAAAAGTTTAAAAAAAAATACAAATGAAGTGGCGCAAAGATGACAACAAACTTGTTATTTATTGCCATTTAAAAGTAACTTTCTTCAAATGAGATTCAAGTAAAGAATGTCAGAAATATGAAACTTGAATGTAAACCTTTTTTTTTTATAACGAGCCAGAAAGTTACTAAGTGAGGCAATTTTGAAAAGCGTCTTGTTTTTGAACCCAGTGCGAATAAAAAATAAACAGAAAACACCAGGAAAGAGAATATACATAAGATGAAAAGCACGCAACAGAAAAATATAAAAACAAAACAAAATGATGAAACTAATAGAAACGTAAAATGAATATGGTTCCTTACAATATGACTGAACATTCAGCTGAAAAGAAATGAACGAAATCGAAAAACAGAGAAAATATTTTTAGTAGTTAACCGAGGAAACAACTGCATTTGTTAAAATTGGATTAATGTATATCTGTGGAAACAAAAGTAGCTAGTGAAAAGTTTGTTGTTGGTAAAGATAAATAAAAAATAAATTTATAAATAAAAGAAACGAAACGACCTAGAAAAAAAGAAAAGAAAAAGAAAAAGAAAAACGAACCAAAATGAATAGCAAAAACGAAACAGCTAAAAAGTTGCAAGTTGGGAAATAAGAGGACAAGGTAATAAATTCAAAGTTTGCGTTAAGTAACGAAATGATTAGAAGTAAAAAAAAAAAATGGTTGACCCAGTTACATAATGAATCGCTAAAAATATAGAACAATACGAAAAGAACCAAAAATCCTTTCCGAGAAAGAGAAATGGAATTAAGAAAAATAAGATATTTCAGAATAAAAAGTTAATTTTGCAGAAGTATAAACAAAGTGAAAAAAAAAATCAGACCAATCGGATCAAGCGAAAACAAAACGAAAAACCTGTCTATATCTCTGAGATGAGGTATTATGATTAATTATATTATTTACAGCATTCGGACCGTTATCCTCATCTCCAATGTCATATTCACAACCTTTCGGCCGTTGTACGCTCCGACCTTCTTCAGGTGATTAGAATTTTTCTCCAGTATATGTCAATATCTCTGAGATGAAGTATTATGTAATTGTATTATTTACAGCATTCGGACCGTTATCCTCATCTCCAATGTCATGTTCACAACGTTTCGGCCGTTGTACGCTCCGACCTTCTTCAGGTGATTGGAATTTTTCTCCAGTATCTGTCTATATCTCTGAGATGAGGTATTATGATTACTTACACAATTCGGACTATTATTCTCATCTTCATTGCCATTTTCAGAACGTTTCGGCCGTTGTACACTCCAGCCTTCTTCAGGTGATTGGAATTTTTCTTCAGTATCTGTCTATATCTCTGAGATGAGGTATTATGATTACTTACATTACTTACATTATTCGGCCTGCTTTCCTCATCTTCATTGCCGTATTTACAACGTTTCGGCCGTTGTACGCTCTAACCTTCTTCAAGTGATTGGAATTTCGAATCCAACCATTTATGAAGATGAGGATAGCAGTCCGAATAATGTAAATAATGCAAATTATCATAATACCTCATCTCAGAGATCTAGGCAAATGTATAGGGGGCATAGACATAAAGGTAATATCCTTTTCTTACTTTCTCCTCCATTTTTGTATGCTGTATTCAATATCATTCACTGAATCCTAGGTATTTATAGACTTATTGTTCCAGTTCCCAAATCTTTGTCACAAAATCTTGATCTATTGATTGTGTTTCTGTAATTCCCCCTTTCTTGAATGTTACCTTTGCGCATTTATCTAATCCGAATCCCATACTAATCGTGCCTCTGAAACATTTTACAGTATTGAGGAGACTGTTGAACTCATTGTCGTCTTTGTCAAATAATTTCATATAATCCATGTAGAATAGGTGATTAAACACTTTCTGTTTTTAATCTGTATCCATAGTTATTATTGTTTAGTTCATACGAAAGGAGGATTAAGGATTATTATTATTATTATTATTATTATTTCCTTTGATTTCTATACTGATTCCAGCCAAAGTTCTCAAAAGAAAGTCAGAAACGGCATCATCGCGTTTTCCTCTGCACATTTGTGAAAAAAAAAACAACAACGTACAAACAAACATCTTTTAAATAAATAATGCATTTATTAGCTGGGCTTGTGAAAACAGTTTTTTGTTAAGGCGCGAGCTTCAATGGACCTATCAGTGCCCTTTTCAATCAAACTCAGGACCCCAACCACAACTGTAGCACGTTAAAAAATTAATGTCTTCGTATGACACAGAAATTAGGTTTACACTTCAAGATCCTTATATTTTGATAGTATTTTTTAAAGATCTCCAGAAGCTACATTACAGCCTGCGGAAACTATTATCTCAATAAGAAAGCACATTCTGCTTTGTGGTCTTTGATCACAATGTCTGGACGATTACCTTTGATTGTTCTACGTGTATATTTTTTAAAATATAAAATTATTACATGTCTGTCACCAGACAGGCACTTTTCTCCCAATAAATTTTGAAGATTTTCTAGTGTAGACATTGGACCAATCTGCCATGCCGAGTTTTGTATTTGGTGTATGCCAGTACCGTGCAACAACATGCAAGATGGTTGATTGTTACAGAATATTAATTACATAATCGGCATTTACGGTTAGCACAATATTTTAGTATTTTTGTTTGATAATTTCTAAGAAGCAAGCATTTTATCCTCTGCATCAATAATAAAAACTTCAGTTTCAGTTTTTAATCCTGTACTACGCAATTATTCATGAGTTTGCGGTTTTTCTATATCAACTTGTTTGCTACCAGTAGAGTACTGGCCATGAAGAGGTTTATCTTGTCATCGTTTCTGCATTTGGTCCATTGCATTTACGTTCATTTTTAGGTTTTTTACTTCTGCATTCGGTGGGTTATTATTGTTGTTCTCCCTCTACTTGAAATTCCCTTTTGAAATTGTTGGCTTTCTTTATCACGGAATAAAGTTTCTTATTTCTTTCATGTTCTTCGACACGGATTATCAACTAATCTTTTGTAGTTTCTAGGTATTTTTGAAGGCCGATTACGGTCTTTTTGCAAGACAGTTCAAGTTGGAAATTTATCTCCTTCGGATCTGAAAACATATAGACGACCAACAACGGCCTTAGGATGATGCATGCGGTTGCAAGTGGGGAGCTTTCTTGTTTTTGTCAAGTATGGTTCAGTTAAGGATGCTGAAACTGTATTTCCCGACTGGAACAACCAAAGTGTTTTTGACTGATGTTCCGTAATCTAGTCTGAACCCTTGTTCAGAATTCTAATGCATCCAGTTTCGCTTTTAGTTTTTCACGAGCACTTACTGTTGTGGGACCAATTTTAAACTTCAGCTCTCGAGAAAGGTCTTAGTATTTTTCAATTTCGTCAGATATTTTATCACATTCAATCTGTGTTTCACAATTTTTATGTTGCCACAATGAGTATAAAGTGTTATTGACATTAGCACTAATATGTAGATTTTTTCACATCATGTGACAGTAATTCTTATCATTTTGGTAATGTAGCATCCGATTATTTGACAGATTTGCTAGATACTTCCATTTTGTTTCAAGAGCGCCAATAATGATGGGCTTTTATTACATGTTTTATACTTTTTCAATTCTTTCGCAATGACGAGATGTATTTTCCGTTATTCTTTCAATTCTACCTTGGATGGAAAGGTGACAAAAAGGACTAATACGTGTTTGTTGTACGCCCGGTGAAACGAATACACCAATGACTAACAAGGGAACTGTTAAACACGATAAAAAACAAAATCAACGTTTGGTTCTCAGCAGCAGGAGTTGGTAATTTGTACAAAATTAAGGAAATCATGGACCAGCATCAATACCACACCATTCAACTAATTCTATTACACATTGTAAAAATACAAAGATCGATTTTCTATGGGTGCGTCCATTATTTTACCGTGGACTATATATATATATATATATATATATATATATATATATATATATATATATATATATATATATGTATGTATATGAAGAAAAATATACGGAAAAAACAAACAAAAATACTTATATGGAATTATGCTGTTTTAATGTTAATATGTCAACGTCGGACGTTTCGGTCTAATAAACCATCTTCAGGACATATTCATAAAATATAATTAACATTATCAATTGAACTTGACAAAGACGATGGACATAAGAACAAGACTTATCCAAACAGATAACTGAAAGTTTTATATTTTTCTTCGTACTGTCGGATTTATATCCATATATTTGCTTACATATATATATATATATATATATATATATATATATATATATATATATATATATATATATATATATATGTGTGTGTGTGTGTGTGTGTGTGTATGTTTGCTTATATCAAACAGAAATTTATACAATAATAATACATATTCTTTTTAATGGAAGAATAATCCACTTTGGTTTTCGAAAAAATAAAGCAGGAAATATGAGAATTGATATTGCTTTATAAATCTGGATTTTCACCCTGAAAGTAAAATTTACACGTACAGATAACCTTCTTTTAAATTTTTGATTATTTTGAAAATTCTGATTTTTATGCTTTAAACGAACTTGTTGAAGTATAAAGGTATTCTCAGATGACTTCCCAGATATACATAAAAAAATACTTATCGAGATTAATTCTTTCAGAATTAGTCGTTCTGTTGAGCTTTACGTATTTTTAATGGCTACTTCATCTTTCCTTTACGTTTATTTCTTTTCTAAACATTTCTTTTATTTTACATACATTTATAATATCATAAAGGCGCTTTACAAATATCACGTTTGTTTTGAATTTATATTATTAATTTTTATATTATTAATTCTTATATTATTAATTTTTATATTATTAATTCTTATATTATTAATTCTTATATTAATTCTTATATTATTAATTTTTATATTATTAATTCTTATATTATTAATTCTTATATTATTAATTCTTATATTATTAATTCTTATATTATTAATTCTTATATTATTAATTCTACACAGCATGTTTTGTATCTTAACTCCTTTATCTTTTGTCTTTTCTTTTATTCAAGATATTCCATTCCTGTCCCTCTCAACATTGTTTTGATTTCTGATATTATTTTCTTGATTTCTGGAGCATAGCAAGATTTCCTGAAGTTATAATCATAATGCATTGTATTGTTTGAAAACTTGGTTTATTTGAAAACTCAGTCATAAGTACTTCTCTTTAATTTATATTTAAAGTCTTAATATTAGGTTGTCCCAAAAGTTCGTAAACACTTGCGAAAAAATTGAATTTTTATGCAACACAATCCAGCACAATCGAGACAAGCGATGGGTTCAGAAAGAGCAAGAGAAACCGTCGGTTCCAAAACAAGATCGATTCGGCAAGAGATTCGTGTTGTGAGTTTGGTGGAACTTTAAAGGAATCGTGCATTTTGAGTTGGTTCCGAATAGTCGTGCCATCAGTGCCGAACTTTACTGTCAGCAACTGGAGCGGGTCTACGAAAAGTTGAAGCAAAAGTACCCGGCTCTGATCAACCGAAAGTGCGCTTTGATGCAGCAGGACAATGCCAAGCCACACACCGCCAGGAAGACCAAAGACAAGTTTGAAGAACTGGACGGCGTTGAGGTTCTGCCACATCCAGCCTACGGTCCTGACTGTGCTCCATCAGATTACGGCCTTTTCCGCTCAATGCAACACTTTCTGAAGGCCCACCGATTCGACTCGTTTGATGAAGTCGAGGAAGCGTGTCAAGAATTCTTTGATTCGAAGCCGGCTGAATGGTATTTTCACCAGATCCGAAAGCCTGCAGATCGATGGCAGAATGTCTTGGAAAATGATGGTCTTTATTTTGAGGAATAATTTTTGTTGTTTTTGTTATTACTTGGCGAGTAAAATTTCAATTTTTTGCAAGTGTTTTTTTGCAAGTGTTTACGAACTTTTGGGAAAACCTATTATTTCTTTTATTACCAAAATGAAAGTAAGGGAATTGTAGCATCCTATGAATTCCTAATAATAGAAACAACAAGTAAGTTTTCCTTCTTGTTTTTTTAAAGCAAGACTCGCCCCTACCTGCAGTCTCTGACTTCCCGTCTGTCTCTGTTTCTCTATGTCTTTCGTAGAAAATTTATCAAATCGCGTTTCATTTTATAATAACCTAGAAGCCGTCGATCAGAAAAAGCGTTCAATTAGAATGGAGCAGAAACAGTATCATGTTCAGCTGTAACAGACTCTGTTTTCTTCAATTACTTTAAAGTACTTTCATTGCAAAAGCATTTTGAATTAATGCAGTTACTGATATAACAGAAGTAGTCTGTATTTATTCAATCAAAGTTAGCCAAGGACATGAAGGGATAAAACAGGCAACATGAAGACCCTCTTCAGACGACAATTATTTTGGAGTTTTTGAAATTCAGTTTGTCAGTTTGAAAAATATGATACACTTATAAGGATAAAAAAGAGAATACACTTATAAAACAATTGTTAAATTTGATGAAAATTAGTTGAAAGATCAACGAAAAATAAGAAACAAAATCTGTAAAAATCGCCATTTTTCGCAATTTATGTGGGTTTTCAATATATGAATGAACTCAGTTATCAAGTTAAATTACTGTTAGACAATCGACTTATTGTTGGCTGTAATTGAGTGAAGTTTGTATTAGATTGCTTGAAAATTGAGGGAGTTTTTAGTTTAAAATTTGTGTAGAAATTTATTTGTTGTAATCGATTTATCGTTTTTCGCAGTTTTTCGCTAAACGCAGCGGCGTAGAAATAAAAATGAGGTATCGTTAAACTCGTCATGATGTAAGTAACCTACATAACGAGTTTGAACAAATAAAATGAATAAATAAGAATGAAAGACACTGCACAATAGACTAAAGAAAACCTGAAAGTGGCTGGAAGGGGGAAAAAAAATGTTCATTCATTCTTTCGAAAAACGCAAGTTGTAATGGTCGTGTTGGCATAAAAAAATCCTTCAACTAGTTCACTCCGTTGACAGGCCGTTACCGGCTTTTAATTCAAGGGGTAAGTTTGTATACAAGTTTTGCCACTGTGGCAGTTTATAATGAGACGAGGTTGGATAGAGATCATATTCATTTCAAAATTTGTTTCTATGAATATCCATATTTTTTTCAATCGTCTGCTTTTTCTCTCCAGTCAAAAGGTGGGAACTAAGAGCTTGAGTCTAACCAGTTCATGATAAAGCTCATGATTAAATTTCTTTAGAATATACAGGAAATCTTACGTGGAATCATAATCTCATTATATATATATATATATATATATATATATATATATATACTCGTCTAACCCCAAATTTTCACTCATAAAAAATGATTTTAACATGTATCTCGTGTATCATACGAGTTTCTTTTTTGAGAGACCAAATTACAATAGATTAACCTCTTTTCCTTTATCCTATCTTCCAGTTAAATAAGTTAAAAACGTAGAAGAGAATGATAAATGTATCGTTAGTAACGCTATACTCGCTGCGTAAACGCGTACAGCCATAAACAACCGAACGAGGAACAGCTAACCATCTTATAGACGTAAACAATGGAAAAGATGCATATGTTTGTATTTCAAAATACGATACTAATATGTGAATATTACATGCATTATTATTAAGTAAAACATCAGTTTTATTAAAATCATATTTATTTTAAATATAGCTGAACATTTTGACTACAGTAAATAGATATATATTTTGGTCAACGGCGTAGTCAGGGCTAACAGTACATACGCTAATTTTATATCTCGTGTATGATGTGACCCCCTTAAAATTAGCTTCTTTTAAAGTCGCATGGTACGCGTGTAGATACGGTATTTACTAAGTTTAGCTTCGTACGGCACAAGGAAAACGAGAAAAAAGGGAAAGAGTGTGTTGCGTTAATCGTTTGACTGTCGAAGCTTGCTGATATGCCCCGGAAAGGGATATATTTGAACGAAGTAGCTAAGTGGTTTTGGCTACTATAACCAAGTAGAATACGGTAGCAGTAATCGGCTGGTACGCGTCGTAGTCGCAGGTAAGAAGTGTCGATCAATGGCGTAGGCCAATGGACGTCATTATAGACTTAGCTCTCAGACTAAGGCTCTGACTCTCCTACACGTCCGTCGATATTTATGACGGACACCAGCCAATCACCCTCCAGTGAGGGGGAACACAGGTGTACGCATATTCCATTATATCACTCAGTCTTCATATCTATTTATTAGGTTGGTGCAAAATAATTTCGTTTCCTCACATAGTAACATATGTTAGAAAGCGAAATTATTTTTGCACCAACCTAATATCTATCTATCTATCTATCTATCTATCTATCTATCTATCTATCTATCTATCTATCTATCTATCTATCTATCTCAGTGATATATCCCGGAAAGGGATATATTTGAACGAAATAGCTACGTGGTTTTGGCTATTATAATTAAGTAGAATACGGTAGCAGTAATCGGCTGGTACGCGTCGTAGTCGCAGGTAAGAAGTGTAGATCAATGGCGTAGTCCAATGGGGGTCGTTATAGACAGACTTAGCTTTTGACTATTATACCTACACGTCCGTCGGTATTTATGACGGACACCAGCCAATCATATTCCAGTGTGGGGTAACACAGGTGTACGCATATTCCATTATATCACTTGCCAATCTTATAACCCCCAACCATTGATATATGCGTTTATACCAGTGATTCTCAACCGATTTGGGGCCATGTCTTATTTTGTTATTTCTAAATTTCTGGTGCACCCCCCTGTAATATTTAATTCTTACATATATGCCAATTACACATGTACGTACATATACAAATATTTTTATGCATGCATACTGTATAGGCAGGGTATGTATTAAAACGCGTTAACATTAACACTCTCACCCAGACTCACTAGAAAAACAATTCACTGTTAATAACTCATTCTCGAATTGCCCCCTTATTCTGTTGGTATAGTAAGCCGAAGGTGGCACATCTTACACATGCCCCACCAAAATATTACCATGCCACACCGGTGGGCCATGCGCCTCGCGTTGGGGATCATTGGTTTATACTGACCTGGGACTCACTAATAGTTTAGTCAACGTCGTCGTCAGGGTCAGCAGTTCATACGCTAATTTTATATCTCATGTATGATGTGAATTCTTAAAATTAGCTTCAAAATTAGGTCTTTAAAAGATGCATGATACGCGAGTATATACAGTATTTATTAAGTTTAGTTTTGTACAGCACAAGGTAAACGGGAAAGAAGAGAAAGATCGTGTTGCGCCAATCGTTCGACTGTCGAAGCTTGTCAGTCTTAAAATCCCAACCTTTGATGTGTGCGTTTATACTGACCAAGGACTCGGCGATATACACGTATCTACCTCAGTCATCTATATATACATATTTAGAAATCTATAAAAAAAAGAATTACAAACAAGATTAGTTATTTTCTAAGACTTATTTCTTCCAGATTTATCTTGAATAATTTATTAATTTTGTTTCTATGCACTTCGGTTAAACTTTGTTTTTCGTGGCTGTGGAGACTTTTACTTCTTCATTCTGTTTATATTTAATATGTGGGCTTCAATGGCATCCGTACAATGTCATCAACAGTCTACCCGCAGTGTTAAGTATTTATGGCAGCTTTTGGTTGCTATGTCGAATCCAAGAGAAAATATTTCACAAAGTGTGCGTATTTGCAGCAGCACAGTGGCTGGACAGCGACACAAAAAGGAAATATCAGATTTGTTTCACTTGCATCAATATTAATCTAACTACGTGTCGTCTTGTTTTATCAGAAATGCCCCATATCTATCTATTCTAATTAGGGAGCTGGACCTCACTTTTCACAGGGAGTTGCCAAAAAGTTATTTTACATAAAACTTAGTATCTTTCATTAATTAATTAATTTATTCATTGATTCTTTGTTTCTTATTTTTCTCTCTCTCCCTGTCTCACTCTCTTTCTCTCTCTATATATATATATTAATTACATAAACGTTATTTTTTCAGTGGATACTCGTGTAAGAATAGACGCCCAGTTTATGTATTAAAACTATATTTATTTTCGTCTACCTACACGAACCCTTTAAGAATCCTTATTAGAGAAAAATATGCGCTCTCCTAGTGTCTTTCATTAACTAATTCTTTCTTTCTTTCTTTCTATACTATTACTTAAACTTTATTTTATTTTTTAGTGGATACTCGTATTTGAGTAGACGCTCAATTTATATATATATATATATATATATATATATATATATATATATATATGAAGAAAAATATACGGAAAAAACAAACAAAAATCCTAATATGCAATTATGCTGTTTTAATGTTAATAATTGCATATTAGGATTTTTTTTTTTTTCCGTATATTTTTCTTCATACTGTCGGATCTATATCCATATATTTGCTCACACACACACACACACACACACACACACACACACACACACACACACACACACACACACACACACACACACACACACATATTGTGTCATGGCCCTCAATGTATAATCAATTTAATAAAAGACGCGCTTTCTTTGTGTTTCTTCTTTCTCTTTTTTTGTTTCACTACCTATTTGAACTGAGCCGTGTTTTGGCTAAGAGTTGCCCCAGCTATAGGTAAAATAGCAGGACAGACTGGGTTCTAGAGCTTTGGATGACAACCAGTCTAAAAGAAAGTAACTCTAATTTCAAAACTTTACGCAGCCCTGGCGTAGCACATACTATACAGCTGAAGAAAGGATCGTTCGCATTGGTTTGATGATCCCGACTACAGTTGAATAATGATGATGAAGAGAGGTCAGGAAAAGAATTTGGGGTCGCTTGACAACAAACAGAATAACCTCCTAAGAAATAGCAGGAAAAGATTTTGGGGTTACTTGGCAAAACAAGCAGAATGACGTCCTAAGAAAGTGAGTGAGAATCGGTCACATACGCTCACATACGTCACTAAGTGAGATTTTGATTTTGTAACTTTAGATTCCCAGTGATCTCTGACTGTTGAACAATCACGTGGTCAAGATAAACACTCAGTTGTGGAGCAAGCTGAGGTAAAAGAAAAGTAATTCAACCTTGAGGAAGAGAGCTATTTATGGTGCAATGGAGCATCTCATTGTGCTAAAGTGGGATAGTCCATTGCTTGGGCTGTGATTGGCTGCTGGTACCTGAGTGGAGGCATTTCTATATAAATACCAGCTTGATTCATCAGTTAGTTTGCAGGATTTGTATTAAGTTACAACCTGCTTTATTTTTGTCTGCCAGCTGGACGCTAGCTGGGACTCTTACGCCGGTAAGTGCTGTTTATTGTCTTGTTATTCTACGGTTCACGATTGAAACAGACTCTCACCACGTGATCGTAAGTGACGAGAAATACACCCACAAGCTTATTTCATTACTTGTTGTGTACGGAATAATGAAATCTCGTCCCGGGGATCTTGGCTCTATTTGACTATTTAATGAGTAAAGGATAACAGGATATCATACCCAAATAAATACAAAGAAAATATATTACTTTCATTTCGGAGGCACTCCAAGTAACAAAGCTGAAACGGAACATTATTCCCGAATTCTATATTTCACATTGCGGAAGAAAGAACAACCAACTTTGTGAACATTCTATAGCAATTTTGGGTGAACATTCGAACTACAAATTTTTGAAACACAAACGTTTTAACTGATATCCAATATCTGTTAAGTGTTCTTTTATTAATTGTATGTCTGTCATCCCATACTTTTCCCCTATTTAGTATTTTGTTATATAAAATTTATTTACAAATGTTAATCTTGCGTTTGTTGTACCTGTCCGTGTGTTCCTATCTCAGTGAACCCACCTTTATTCTTTTTTTAATCTAGGGTTCATGCCTTTATATCTTGCGAATTCGTATTTATACGATTCGTATTTTAACCGATTCACTTTATATTTTGTGAATAATATATATATATATATATATATATATATATATATATATATATATGCATGTTTAAAAAGTGAAAAGACAAAGAATATTTAAGCGAATTAAACAGAGACAATCGCTGAGACGAGAAAATTAATAAGGATACAAATATCAATGGTAAAAGAGGTACTTTTTTTTTTTTTTTTTTACATAAAACAATAATTAAATAAAACGGACAAAAAATGTTGACATCTTAAGTCTATTAGCCTCGCATCTTGCTGAGAAAGGTATTTGTGAACGCGTTTACCGAACGCATCGAAGCTTTACCGTGTCAAAAGGAGTATGCTGGATGTGACATCAGCATCAGCCCATCTCAAGCAGAGTGTTTACTTACACTGATCTTTACCCAACACATCCATCAACAACAACAACAACAACAACAACAACAACTCCCAAGTTTTCTCTCTTTCTAAAAAAATAAAATTACTAATGGCCCAACAATTACTCGTAATTTTCTTTTTCACCTTTCTATTTCCTGAACTTCTTCGTTTCTCTCGGAGCGTTTCAGATGAGCTATGTACTATTTTTTTTCTACTTCTACTCATCTCTTCCAGTTGGCTTACTTTCGTAGTCTCAGCGGAGGAATATCAACAGGAAGTTAATCTGGATTCATCATCCAAAAACGGTAAATAGCATTTCGTTTCAGTCCTTTGCTTTTGCTGCTGTTCGTGGTCTGTTCTTGTTTTTCATTCACTTTTACATGAACACATTGAAACGCACTCAAATAAGCAAAAGGAAAACACAGACATATATATTTTATAAGCTCGTGAATCTGCATGTTGTATACGCATAGCGACATTCATGTGTGTAACGCAATGTTTGTATGAGTGTATCTGTATGTGCGTATGGCTTTGTGTTATATTCGTATACCTAAAACGGTATATCAAAATGGAAATGGATGGACGTGTAACTTTGCTTCAAACTTTTTATCAATTGACCTTAATATTATACTTTATATTCTTCACTTCACAGTTTTTGTCTTTCTTTTCCTTCGCCTCTTCCTCCTCTTCTTCTTCTTCTTCACCCTTCTCTTCTTCTTCTCCCCCCCTTTTCTTCTTTATTTATTAGCATATTCTCTCAATCCTTCGAGAGCTATTAGGTTGGTGCAAAAATAATGACGTAATAATGTCGTTTTTTGACGTATTTTTTAACTTCAAAAAACGACATTATTACGTCATTATTTTTGCACCAACCTAATACATACTTTTGCCATTCTTTTTCCTTTTCTTCCTCTTCTTCTTTTTCTCCTTCTCTTCTTCTCTTCCCCTCCACCTCCTCCTTTTATTTATTAGCATATTCTTGGTCGGAATTCTTCGAGAACTACATAGTTTTTGTCTTTCTTTTTCCTTTTCACCTTTTTCTTCTTCTTCTTCTTCTTTATTTATTAGCATATTTTTACTCGGAATTTTTCGAGAACTTGGTGTTTAGTATTTTGTTATGGATATTCACGATTTTTATATAATGCTTTATTTTCAATAATGTATTAATCATTAGTGATAAGAGTAATTGAAAATGAATTGATTAACAATGAATGAAAAAAGTGAATTTATTAAAAAAAAGCCCCGAAAACCTAGGAATAGTTCTGTAAGTTTTCTCGTCTTTTGGGAAGAAAAAAAAACTATCATGTTTCTTTATACTGTGTCATAATCTATTTATTTATATCATTCATTTTTTTTTCAGTTCACTACAGGCGTCAGGTCTTCCCTGCCCCCGTCAGACATGGAGTTTAATGGGCCTTATCCTGCCAAGCTAGCTCTAGTCGTGTTGGTAGAGGGATTGAATTCACAGTTATCCTCTTCCTCCTCTTAGACCGTCTGACCTGCTATTTAACCCATAGCTGGAGAGAGGGGGATGCAGAAGAAAGGGATTTATGTTTTTTCCCAAGAGCATTGGTATGAAGTGAACTTAACTGTTGGGATTCGAATTACGCCTGCTGACTCCATTGTCCGCGCCGCTACCAGCTACGTCACCATACACACACGCGCGCACACATACACACACACATACACACACATACACGTATACACACCCACCCACACACGCACACACACACACATACACACGCACACACATACACATTCACCCATATACACACATACGCACACACACGCGTATGCATGGCACATTTGTTCTGAAGTGAATTATTTTAAAGAAAATAATATATTAAAATATACTTTTACTTACACTTGGATTTTATTAAATAGATGAATAATGAAGAAGCATTCTCTTAATAAAATACAAATTCCAGCTGTCAGAGTTTTATTTATAGTTATTGAGCCTGTCACACACACACACACATACACACACACACATATATATATATATATATATATATATATATATATATATGTGTGTGTGTGTATGTATGTGTTAATTGTTTCACCCGAAGCAAGTTGAAAATGCCAATAAGATACAAGGAGTTACTGGGAGTGAAAGAGAATGTGAAGGTTTTGGTGAGGACGAACAGGATTCAAGAAGACAGAAGATGGTGATTGGCATTGCATTTAAATTTTTGACCATTCTAGGTAACAGGGAAGCAAGAAATCGGAATGTAGTTCCACTAGTGAGAAGTTCGAGAAAATAAGCTAACAGAATAGAATATACGGTTTGTTTAGCTAGTTCAACAGTGAAACGGTGAGACCTAACAGCCAATCTAGTAGCACGTTTAAATTCATGCAATGCAGTCGAGCTACCAAAGAGGAAAGCTCATCTGAACAATTTGCTCCAGAAATATTTGTAGAAGCGACAGAGGAAAGCCACTTCACGTCGTTGAGAAAGTGACTGAAGTCGATTTTCAGGTGTGATATGTCGCTCAGTTCATAAGATTATTTATTTAGGGGTAATGTCCATTGGCATCGGCAAGAGAACTTTGATTATAATCACTATGATGAATGGATCTATAATGTCCATTTGGTTAGTCGGATTCTTGTAGAAGCCTTTCTAAAATTGTGCAAACAGTCGATCTCCATTTAATCTTACGAATAAATACGTAAGTTGCCTCCTTGTAGACGTGGTGTGAAATCCTGATTCAAAAAAGAAACGGACTAGATTCGCACGTTTGAAAAGTAGCGTAGTGGTTAAGGGGTTAAAGTTACTTAATGTTTCTTTCTCTGTAAATCATGAGGGTTTGAGAACGAGACATTTTGTAAGCTAATGTTGGTAAACCCTTAAATACTTGACCTCGCACTGCTCAACGTTTAAATCTCGTGAACCCTTAACCTTTCATCAAAGAGTTTTTTAAAAAGTGTTCCTCCAGCCAGTCAATAGACAAAAGCCAATATACAACTGTAAGCTCGTCGGGTTCGATGTTCTGGTTAAGGGATATCTTAGGTCAACAACTTGCGGGCGATAATCGCATGATGTACTGGTAAACCGCGTTCAGTAAAAGATAAAGAGTGTTTGAATGTTGCTAGGCGATTTGTTTGCTTGAAACGATTTGTCACTTACTTTTTGAATTCATGTTCTTTTCATCTTGTTCAAGCAGGGAAGGAGAAGGTGTAATTGGGTTGTGGGTCAGGTGGGTTGTCCAGATGGATAGACTCGCAAAGTACAGTGAGTAGGGTTTCGTGATAATTCGAGGTGAGAGTGGATCTAAGCTCGTGTCCGCGCATCCCAATTAGTGAAGGTCGTTCTTAGATATGCTCTGGCGTTTCTTTACCTGTAAGCTTTTAAAAACCTGATCTCAGTTTAAGTCGTCTACTCTCCGAAGCCAACTGAAAGCTTCTGTAGGTAAATCTGTAGGTAACACCTATTCTATACTTATTTATGTATAAAATATAAAGCGTATGAATAGACGAAGAGAATACTTTAATATCAAGCACGATAAAATTTGCTTAATAATTATTCTTCATACAGATAAATGCAATGAGGATAAATCATGTACTTATATATATATATATATATATATATATATATATATATATATATATATATATATATATATATATTTAAGTTACGAAAAACTTGGTAATCCGTATGAGTAGTCCCAAGGAGGATGAAATCCTGAGAGCTCAATGTAAATCCAGAGCTAATAATTTAAATTTCTTTAATATATATATATACCTATTAGGTTGGTGCAAAAATAATGATGTAATAATGTCGTTTTTTGACGTAACGTCAAAAAACGACATTATTACGTCATTATTTTTGCACCAAGCTAATATATATATATATATATATATATATATATATATATATATATATATATATATATATATTAAGCATTTTACCCTAAGTGAGGCCGGAGCGCCACTAACATGCAAGGGATTACAGAGAGTGAAAGTAAGAGTAAAGAGGGGTGTTTGAGGAAATGATAAAGAGAAGGGCGGAAATTAAGACCAAGGCATCAGAAGATGTCGATTGACATTACATTTAAATTTTTGAAGATTACAGTTAACAGGGAAGCAAATTAGAAGAAGGGAGTTCCACTGTCGGGAAGTGTGAGAAAAGAAGCTGTTGGAGTAGAAGAGGAGGTTACATTTAACTGTTTCGACAGTAAAAGGGCGGGATCGAGATTCAAGCCTAGTAGCACGCTTAAATTCATGCAGTTGGGGCACCAGTGAAAATAGCTAGCAGTTACTATAAAAATATGTGTAGAAAACAGAGGGAATCCACATCACAGCTGGAGTCGAGATGCTAAGTTAGGACATATCATATTGCACATCCGTCTTTGGATATTGTCGAGAACCTCCAGATGAAAAATGTGTGTGTGTGTGTGTGGGGGGACAACAGACCATATATCGCAACAGTATTCAATACAAGGACGAATGGTAGATTTGGAGATTTGAAGAATGGACTCAAACGATATATAACTTTCTGGCGCGACACAGAGAACCAACTTTGGATGATGCGCCGGGAGTATGCCATTGTTAAAATGCATTGATTTTAACTGAAGAAAATTTTGTGTTTTGACAGAAATAACATATATTTTAGCGATCAATATATCGTGTCAACAGATGATTCAGACTTTGTAAATGAATTTTGGAATGTGAAAACTGCTAAACTGAAAGCAAAGAGCCCCCAAAAGGTCTGCTTATAATATTACCGAGAAATAGAAAGAATCTGAATAGAAAACAGGTGTCAGTGAAACCTGAACCATCTTCGTAAATATATTTAACGGCAAAATACGTTGATAAATTAAGAGTGGGATCAATGCTTGCATATTTATATAAGTTTGTGTGTGAGCATTCATTGATCTTATATATATATATATATATATATATATATATATATATATAATTATTTATTTGAAAATATGATTCCAACGCTACATAAGAGTTCTCATGTTTCAAAACAAGAGCCGAAAACTTCAATATAATTATTTGAATTAAATTGAATTAAAGTACCAAGCTCTGTTTCATCTTCAAGCGAATTTTTTTTTTATGTAGCGTTGGAAGTATATTTTTAAATAGATAATTATATTTATGCTCTACTTTTGTATCGAGCACTATTTTTTAAAAATAATACCATAAATACTAAAGAACTTTGGATTATTTACCTAACCTAAGTTCCTTCCTATTTTCTATATATTTTTACACACACACACACACACACATACATATATATATATATATATATATATATATACCCAAGTATATGATTGGTGTATATGGAATGAATTCCAATAACCAACAATTACTATTCTTAAAAGAATGCTCAATATAAAGTAGAGCAGATATAATTATTTATTTAAAAAAAAAAATTTATAACATAAATATGTTATAAAATCACTACAAAAATAGCCATTTTGTTTCAACACCCTCGGTGTCTTATCAAGTGATGACGTTGAATGTAAAATAAATGGTTTTAAAAG
>OZ010574.1:57230356-57327856 GCA_963932145.1 Acanthosepion lycidas | reverse complement strand
CTCTATAAAGTAATATACCGCAATTCTCTATGTATAATACGCCTTCATCCATAATACGTACCCCTAAAATTGTACTGAAAGTGTGGGAAAATGCTTCTACTCATAAAAAATCCATCGAGCCAAAATGAAATGTCAATTGGAAGGTAGCCAGTTGCAGCGCACAGGAAATTCTCCTGATGAGACGCAGAAAATACAGGGCCGGGAAGCTCACCACAGAGCCCAGTTCTTCCAAGCAGAGGCATAAGTATCCCCAGAATTACCATCTGAGACATTTCGGAAAAAGATCAAATGGCCTGCGGCCGTAGACAAAAAAGCTTGGCACGACTTCGATTTAGACGTCAGCGAAATACTAAAGACAATTTCAAAAGGCTCGGTGGATACCAGTTTAAGTACTATGTCGAAAATCATATTTAGCTACGCTTCAGAGCGTTTCGGATACGAGGAAAGGAAGACGAAAGAAAATTCTTCAGAAAATCAAAGGGAAAGTAAAATCAAACAATGCAGAGCGGAATTAAGAGCTATCCGAAAGCAATATAAAAAAGCAAAACCGGAAGAAAAGGGAGCACTGCAAGAACTCCGCGATATAATCCGTTCCAAAATGAAATCTTTACGGAGAGCAGAATGGCACAGGAATAGAAGGAAGGAAAGGGCGCGCAAACGATTAGCTTTCGTCTGTAATCCATAAGGTTTCACGGAGAAAT
This sequence comes from Acanthosepion lycidas, assembly GCA_963932145.1. NCBI lineage: Eukaryota > Metazoa > Mollusca > Cephalopoda > Sepiida > Sepiidae > Acanthosepion > Acanthosepion lycidas. The sequence continues at coordinate 57,327,155 of OZ010574.1, read as the reverse complement.
TATTAGGCGATAAACGAAATGGAAGGTTAACATCTACCCCTGTTGAAATAAATGACTTCCTTAAAATGACTCTGAGTGACCCAAATAAACATATACAGCTAGGAGAAAACTCCTCTCTAATCACACCTAATTTGCCTACATACCCTTTTGACTTAAAAGAACTAACATTGAAAGAAGTTCAAACAATATTAAAAACAGCCAGATCGGGATCAGCCCCTGGACCTAACGGAGTCCCTTACTTAGTTTATAAACGTTGCCCATCGTTGCTCCGTATGTATGGAGGTTGTTAAAAATTGTTTGGAGAAGAGGGAAGATAGCTGTACAATGGAGGTGCTCAGAAGGAATATGGATCCCTAAAGAGGAAGGAGCAAGTACAGTAAACCAATTTAGGTACATCTCCCTATTGAACGTCGAAGGAAAAATATTTTTTTTTACCGTTATGAATCGACGCTTGACAGATTTCCTCTTAAAGAACAAGTATATCGACATCTCTGTTCAAAAAGGAGGCGTTCCAGGCATACCGGGGTGCATAGAACATACAGGTGTCATCACGCAGCTGCTAAAAGACATGAGAGCGCATAAGGTCGATATGGCTTTTCTGTGGCTGGATCTTAAGAATGCCTATGGCTCTATCCCACACAAATTGGTAGAAGAATCGTTAAACCGCCACCACGTTCCTCCCCAAATTATAGAGACCATAGTAGATTATTATAACAATTTCAAAATGAGAACAGCAGTAGGAAATACAACATCTGCATGGCACACATTGGAAAAAGGGATTATAACAGGCTGCACCATCTCAGCTACCCTCTTTTCCTTGGCCATGAACATGCTAATAAAAGCGGTAGAAATAGAATGCAGAGGTTCGTTAACAAGATCTGGTCAACGGCAACCGACAATAAGGTCATACATGGACGATATGACTATAACATCCTCGTCTGTGATTGGTGCGAGGTGGTTACTAAAAGGTTTGGAGAAACTAATTTTATGGGCAAGAATGAGTTTCAACGCCGCCAAATCGAGGTCATTAGTGGTGAAAAAAGGGAAAACTTCAGAGAGTGATCGCTTTAAATTGTCTGGCGAGTATATCCCGACTATAAAGCAAAACCCAATCAAGAACTTGTGTAAGCGTTTTGACAATACCCTGAAGGACTCTGTCGCAATGCAGGAAACAAAGGATAACCTAAAAGCCTGGTTAGATAAAGTAGACAAGTCTGGCTTACCCGGACGATACAAGGCTTGCATTTACCAACATGTTATTCTTCCCAAAATATTGTGGCCTTTGTCCATCTACGAGTTCACTACCTCTACCGTAGAACACATAGAAAAAAACATCAACTCCCTTTAACGGAGATGGCTAGGTCTACCAAAGTGTCTAAGTAGCGCTGCTCTTTACGGTAATTCCAACATTCTTCAACTACCCTTTAAAAGCCTCGTTGAAGATTATAAAGTCGCTAAGGTGCGAACAATAATACAATACAAGTTCTCCAAGGACCCAAAAATGGCAGGAGCAAATAGTGAGGTTTACACTGGGAGGAAATGGAAATCTGTAAAGAAGTTGAAAGTGGTAGAAGAGCGTCTTCGCGAAAAAGTGGTGCTGGGCACTGTCGCCACGGGTCGGGCAGGGCTAGGTTTCTTTCCTACTGTTAGAATTGACAAAGCCGTAGGTAAGGAAAAGCACTAACTCTTACTGAACGAAATTCGCGCAGGGGAAGAGGAAATAAGAGTAGCAAAGATGATTTGGTTTAAACAACAAGGTTCATGGACAAAATGGGAGACAATGATACCTAGGAAAGTTTGATGGTCAGATCTATGGCGTAACGAATTGGGCATGAACTTTTTGATCCGATCTGTTTATGACCTTCTACCAAGCCCCGTTAACCTTCAATTATGGACTAAATCAGAATCGCCCTCGTGCCCCCTATACGGTCAAATAGGTTCTTTAAAGCACATACTTAGCAACTGCAAATCAGCCCTAGCAGACGGTAGGTATAGATGGCGCCATGATCAAATACTAAAAGAAATTGCGCATGTCGTTAGCACAGCCATCCATACAAACAAACCGAATTCAAACATGAATTTTATAAATTTTATTAAAGCTGGCACGAAACCGACCCCAAAGAAAATGACCGCACCCAACTGTTTATCATGTGCAACAGACTGGGATCTCAGAGTGGATTTAGGTAAAAGGCTAAATTTCTCCGATCACATTTCCAAAACCCGATTGCGTCCAGACCTAGTCCTTTTTTCTAATAAACTAAAGAAAGTCATCATGTGGGAACTATCAGTCTGTTATGAGGATAACGCAGAAGAAGCCAGTGAAAGAAAAAAAACTAAAATACGATGAATTATTGGAAAGTTGTAGGAATAATGGATGGAAGGCAAGCTGCAAACCAATCGAAGTAGGCACAAGGGGTTTTGTGGCAAGATCACTAGTCAGTGACTTAACAGACATTGGGATAGTGGCAACAAAAAAAAAAAAAACGAAAAGCTATCCAAACCATTACCGAGACTGCAGAAAGAACAGCTAAATGGCTATGGCTAAAACGTGCAAGTGTATGGTCGAGGAAACTGGGGAAAGCCTGAATCAATGTAAAAGTGTAAATTTTTTTTATACATCATTGTATAGTAAATGTAAATAGTGTAAAGATATGCCACAACTTTGAACTAACTAGAAATGCCGTAATCGGTTTGTAAATACGTATAATCGAAAACAGTCGTTTTATTTTTATTTATTTTTTTTTTTACACGTTTCATTTGTCAGCCATTGTAAATAATACATACGAACCTTCAAAGGAAAGGAGGAAGGAAAGCGTTTTCGTTTTATTCTATATCTTATTCTACTTATTTCTCTTTATTTACTTATCCTTTTGTTATTTATTTATTATTTATTTTCACTTTGGCGTAAATGTTGAATTTTTTTTTTTTTTTCACATAAGCATTATTATCCCGTTACCCCAGCATCTAGAATAATTGCATAACATCGTAACATTCAAAAGAGGTCTATTTTCGATAGTCTTTTCCCTCATTTTCGTCCTTTATTACTGATTAGAAATCTCCTGTATTTTGACTGACTTTATTTTCTGTTTTCCTTTTTCTTTCTCCCCAACTATTTGACTTTATGTAAAGCATGATTGATCACGAATTTCTCACCAATAGTTTTTTTTTCTTTTACCCCCCCCCTTTCTCGTTTCGTTTCTAACGAAAAACATAAATTTAATTTTATAATCAATAGATTAGGGTTTTTACTCGTCAACATGTTTTAAAGGTTTTATTAAGATATTTATCAGAATCCTCGGTTTAATATTCGTTGTATTTATTTATTCATTTTAATCGCAAAAACGAGATTATTATTTTTTTTACTCGTTAACATGGTTTAAACGTCTTATTATGATATTTTTAAGCCCTCTCGGTTTAACTCGCTGTAACTTATTGTTTATTTTTTTATTCGTCAATATGTTTTAAATGTTTTATTATGTAATTTATAAGATCTTTCGGTTTTAATTCGCTGTAATTTACTTATTTTATTTTATTTCTTTTATTCGCAAACTGTTTTAAACGTTTTATTATATTTATTAGGTTGGTGCAAATATAATGACGTAATAATGTCGGTTTTTGACGTATTTTTTAACGTCAAAAAACGACATTATTACGCCATTATTTTTGCACCAACCTAATATAACCACTCTCGGCTTAATTCGCTGTAATTTATTTATTAATTTTAATGGCCGTATTTTCTTATCTCTGTAAATAGTAATTATTAGCTGGTGAAATGAAACGTGATGGGAACTGGGTAAAAACGGAAAACATAATTACCTTCTAAGTATCCGATGAAGAGGTATTCAAAAAAAAAAAAAAATTACACGTAAACAGCTTAAATAGAATTCGCACCGTTGTGATTGGCTGTTGGTCAATCTCCAATCAAATGCGTGATAACGGGGTATATTTATAGAAGTCAGTGTCTACAAGCATTTTTTAGAGGGCGTTTCAGAGTCTGATCAGCTCTGAAGGGGGTCGATTTGGTGAGGTCAGTATGATGTTTGAAAGACCCGAAACTGCCCAATGATCCATTTCCAGAACATCACTGACGACGCCCTCTAGCGCTAAAAGAGCGTATATTTAAAGCAATGCATAATACTCAACGCTTGATGGTAATCAAATCCTATGAATTATACCTCTCCAATTTCATTACGACCAGCGTTTCCTACTCTTATTTTTTTGAAAAAAGAATGGTTTTAAACATAGATTGATATTATTCTAATTTAGTTCTATGATAATTTTTATTTTATTTTACGGCAATTTTTAAAAGTTTTTTTGTAGCTGTTCATAATACGCACCCCTGATTTTGCATCTTATTTTTTTAGAAAAAATTGCTTCATATACATGGGGAATTACGGTAAGTTTTCATATTTTCATTGCCATTAGAACAACTATTTAAATTTAAAAGCATCACCTTAAAAGGAGGTATAAATGGAAAGTAACAGCAAGAAAGGTCAATTAGAATTTAGGACTTCAGGAGATTATATATATATATATATATATATATATATATATATATATATATATATATATATATATATATATATACACTAGCAGCATGGCCCGGCGTTGCCAGTGCTTGATTCAAAAATCGTACGACTCATACAGCAATCGCTATCACTTGACTTAAAATATTTTTGCCCTTCCTTGCCTTTAAAGGAGTGCCCTTTGCCGTGCTGATGTTGCTACATGCCTTACTTCTTGCCTATCTCACACTGCGAATTTTTTCTAAGCACTATACTAAACATTAAATCTGTTACGAAAAAAGAACTAAACAAAATGAACACTAAACGATCAGCTTTAAAAACGGACTCTTAACTGGAAAAACCGAATGAAAAAAGAATGTTAACAACAAATAATTTTTCACATCCAACCCGGTTCTGCGGAATCAGAATCAATGTTGAGTTTAAGCAAGCGAATGAGCCAAGTGGAGTAAAGTGCCATGCAGATTTAAATTTTTCCCACTTGTGACGAATGCAGCTATCGATTTTTTTGCATGCTGGCATGCTAGTTAACATTCGTGTCAGTCAGCTGTTGACTCTCACGCTGGCCAATAGAATCTTCCTGCCTATTCGTGGCAGCCAGCTATAGGCTCTCACTCTGGTCAGTAGAAAATGGCTGCAAACTACATGAAAACTACAGTAGAAGCATGAAAAAATCGATTATTTCCACTATCGATGGGAGTTGGGAAATGCAAAGTCGGTCTTGGACTTCCCGCAAACTTGGAGCATGTGCATATAAATTTTGGTGCAAATCCGTCGAAAATTGCGTCCGTGCATTCGTTACACACACACACACATACACACGCACACACACACATCCTGCTTTATATATATATATATATATATATATATATATATATATATTATGCCTTTATATTCCTTGAGGAACGCAGGGCCGCAAGATATCGTTTTTAAGTGACTAGGTTGTTAGCCTTCTGCACAACCCCAATCCGGAGGATCAGGTTTTGAATTCACAGTATCCTTCTTCTCGACCAGTCGCTACACAAGGATGTAGGACCCAGTCTGTCCTGAGATGAGAAGAAGATGATTTCCCAAGGGTATTAGCACGTAAGTGAATCTTATGGATTCGACTGGAATTCGAACTCGGCTCTCCGATTCCGCAATTCGAGCGGCATCCCCCTTATATGTATAAAATAATCAGATGAATTGATGGAAAAGTAAAGGAAATATACACCCAATAAGTAAGCTAAACATTTACACATATTTTGTTTTAATCGAGGAACATGATAATTATATGCGTTTTTTTTTAAATATCCATTCTCATTGATGTTAATACAAGTAGTAACCGTGTATGCTTTAGCAACCTACACGATTGCATATCAATACATTTTCGAAAAAGAAAAATATTACCAGCAATATATTTGCCTCTCGACAAAAAAAAAAAAAAAACCCCCAAAAAAAAACCTCTTTACAAAAATACGTCACTGAAACCTGATCTACAAATTGATTTCTTACAAAGAATACATATCGTATTCATACGAAGCTATCCTAAAAGTCTTGTCGGCATTAAACAACCGATTGAGGTTGATATGACGTAAAACAAAATAGGACAAACCAAACGAAAGGCGGGATCACTAAACCGTATTCATTATAAAATTTATAGTATTCAATAGAATAATGATAGTATTTACCATTTTCAATCTTTGCCATTTATTCTTATCAACAATTCATTCGATGGTCAAAAATCTCTTCAAGCTTAAGGAGCGATTTTTAAAATCTTAAATGAAAGCGCTTACATATTTTTTTTAATTTTTAGTAATATTGTGTGACATTATTTTTTGAAATTTACATTAAACTTGATTCTAATGACATTGTTCCATCGGCTTAGAATCGCATACAGAGAAGGGACTGCCATAGAGGTACACTATTTACATTATATTGTTGCCATATTTATCACAACGTTTCGGCCGTTGTACGCTCCGGCCTTCTTCAGGTGGTTGTAATGTCGAACTGAACCCTTTATTTCGCTCGCTGGGGTAGACTGTTCTAATTCCACGTGCCATATTTAATGGATGTCAGTTATCTCCTGTTAATTCACCTCTACAAGTTCTCCACTGGCTTAACCAGGTATTGAACTCACACTCTTTGGGTCCTGTCACTGGATGTAACTAACGCCTTTATCTACTGTACCATGTGTCCTTGAGATCATCTCTGTATGAATTTCTGGATATTATAAACCTAATGTCTTCAGCAACCGTATTTTTTTAACAGTGCTCATATTTTTGCTGTTAACATTGCATGTTTTTTTTACCAGAGCTCATATTGCAATTTTCGTTGTTATTATTGTTTTCACTGGTACTCCTTATTACTGGTTCCTATATTGTATTTATTTCTATGCTTGGTCGGCTCAGGAGAGAAAAGCGATTTTTTTTATTTCTAGTAATATTTTTTTCGAAAATGTATAGCTGGTAATATCTTCTTTTTCAAAAATGTATTACTGGTAATCAATTTTTTACAAAGTATTTCTGGTATTAAAACCTATTTTTACACTTAGTGTTTTGACCACAGTTTGGGGTCTAACTGTTTACTCAGAGTTGGGACCCCAACAGGTGCCTCCACACCGGGTCAGGGTGGACCTGGTAACACTAGCAATTAAGAGGTGGTTCCACGTTCCTCAAAACCTCCTGATCAGCGGCTTTGCTGTTGGACGTAGTTTATCGTCTTACCCAGGACGCGGATGTAGTTTATTGTCATACCCAAGACAGGATAAAGGAGAGATAACGTATAATGCTAATAAATAGCACATAATATATTAAGTTAAACCAAATCTTGTGGCATAATTGCAAGCAGGCTCAGGATGAATAGCTGAATGGAAAAGGGACAGAGATTGACAACCTAAAGGAAACATGAAGCAGTATGCACAAACGGGTTAAAAAAAATAACAAGATAAAAATCATGCTATTCATCATAATGTATATAGCTGGCCACTGGTATTCGAGGATACCCGTCTCCTAGAGCGGCTAGCCAATCCCTATTGCAGACGCTTGCTCAGGTGCATTTGTGTTTATGCAAAACCTACAGAGCCCACCTGTGGTTTATACTGCAACTATACTGAGCAGACCTTAGTCATAGTTTCTAAGAAAGAGCGTGTTATCTAGCGTGATCAACAATTTGAACAAGGCCAGCACACTCAAACCCTCGGCCACGATGGCTTGTGACTTCGTGCTAGCACAGCTATCGACGGCACCCAAGGGTTCTGTCTACCCAATTTCACTCACAAGGCTTGGTTCAACCCGTGGTATGGTTTTCAGGCACTTTCCAAATGTGCCGCACGCTGGGATTGACCTCTCCATTTCGATAACGTCAAGAAGTCTCTTTCCTGACAAATCGACCATGACGAGATTCGAACCCGGGCCTTATGATCAGAATGCGATCGTTCTAACGACTCGGCCATTCGTAATGCATAAAAGTCAAAGAAAGGAAAAAAGAAACAGCATTGCAAGAGTGAATTTAATACATGAAGAAATGCTCTGCGACAAAAGAGAATTTTGCAATATATAAATGCATGGAAGAATTAATGATACAAACACCTGAAACAAGAACAGCAATAGCCAAGGTGAGGAACGAATCAAGCAGGACTAGGGTGGGGGGGGCGTTGTCATAGAGATGCTGACAACCTTAGATACCTTTGGAATTGACAAGTTTATTGAAGTGATAAATGAAATATATTATAATGACGAAACACCGGAAAATCTAAGCAGATCAATTTTCATAGCGTTGTCAAAGAAAGTAGGCGTAAGTGAATTCGAGCTTCATCGAACAATTCGCTTGTTGAGCTACATGAATAATGAATAGAATTTGGAAATAGCGGGCAATAATGAGGTTTTGTACAAAACATTGGTACAAGATATGCTATAATCATGTTCGGGATACAGTCAGAACGAGCTATAGGAATATAGAAAATCTATATCTGTGTTTTGTAGATACGATCAAGTACACAAGAAAAACTCCCAGAAATGTCAGAAAGTTTTACACACAAACTGCGATGGATAAATTGTTGTCTAAATTGCGCAAAAATGAAAACAACACTGACATCTCATTTTAACAGATATACAGGGTGCGATAGATAAATTGTCGTCTAAATGACGCAAAAATGAAAATAACTCTGATATCTCAATTTAACAAATATACAGGGTGTGATAGATAAATTGTCGTCAAAATTATGAAAAAATGAAAATAACACTGACATCTCATTTTAACAAATATATTTACCAAAATTGCACAAAAATATCATAAAATATTAAAGAATAAATTTATTCAATAAAATCGCCATTGACTTCAATCATGGGCTCCAGACGACTTCGAAATCTTCTGCAACTCTTCTGGACGGTCTCCTTGTTTAAGTTGGCGAATGTTGTCATAATCCTTGCCTTCAGGTCATCTTTGGTGTTACAAGGAGTTTTGTTGGCCTCTCGCCCAACTGCACCCAACACATAATAATAAAGCGGGTCGCAGTATGGGGAGCCAGATGTAAGGGGTAATGTCATCGCAGAAATTGTCTGACAACCATCAGGTTCTTTTGCTTATGTGGCATGGTCCAGAGTCCTGTTGCCAGCAGCCACCCTCTTGGCTCAGACTAGCACTAGCTTCTCAAGGTACTTGATGTAGACCTCCGTGTTGAGTCTAAGGCCTTGTGGGAAGATGAATGGAGGCATAACTTCGCCATCAATAATAACCACCTCAAACACCTTCATAATCACCATTAGACTCATCCAACTCTTTCCAAATCCTCTTCACTGTCCTCAGATTGACACCCAAACACTCTGAAATGTTCGTATTGGAGCTCCCGGTGCGAATGCCAATCAGTACAGCATGCCATTTCCAAATTTCTGGTGGAATGTATTGCGTCATGGCGCTCTTTTTCTCACAGACGGTGCCCAATTGATTCTACTATACTGTGCAGTCGACAAACTCAAAAATAAACAACACGCGTGCGCGAAATTAAGAACATAAAACGACGACAATTTATACATCGCACCCTGTACATTATATAACTGGAAAGAAAATACGAATAAATCGCTATCAGGAAAAAAGAGCTTGTATGTGAAAAAGCAACGAATACACTAAAACAGAAAGGAGAAAAAGTCAGGGATCTTTTCTTACCGTATTTATGTAATTTGTATAGAGAGTTGATTCTAAGGGAATTTGAACCTACCAGGATTTTTATTGGTAGAAATAACCTCAATAACACAGTAGACAATGTATTGATGAAAAATTCAGAAGGAAAGAATTATGTGAAAAGTTATTTGAGTACAATGGGATGACGTTGTAATTGTAAAGAAACGGAATGCATAGTGGTGGGCAAAAGGGGTCGTACAATATGTGAGTTACAAAACGGGGACATCAGAATTAAACAAAATTAATGGGACCAAAAGAAAAACAGCTACATACAAAATTAATATGAATGGAGGGCAAAAATATACCAATAATAATAATAATAATAATAATAATAAAAATAATAATAATAATATCTCTTTTTTAGATTGTGGCACATACTCAGTTTTCGCAATCCTTAAACCAAACCTATTGCTATCAGTTATGACATATCAGTTTGCTGTCGTTTGAGGTTTCTGATTGAAACTTGGGAACAGCGTGTATGACAAACAAATAAATTCGGAACAAATAATAATTATGGTATATCAGGAATGGTTCTTATTGATTCTGATGCTAATTGCTTAGAGTCGATAACATATACAAGTTTCGTCTTGGTGAATAGCATTTGCAAATGCATTAAATATCAGGTTTAGTTCCACAGATATGCTCTTCAGTGGCCTAAACTTTCACCAGTTAGTCATTTCCCGTAGGGGCTAACGCACTGTGCACCTCGGTTCATATTGGCAAGCATTAAGGCCAGATGTTGAAATGTTTTTTTTTTATTTTTAAAGTTCGAAGTGCCAAGGATGTAGATGAGACGCACACTCTTAATCAAATAAATAGGTAGGGTTATCCAACATGAAAATATTTCTAACTGGGCTCCACATTGCTAGATTATACGATGCTTTTATCAATATTTGTCATGTATCGTTCACATTTACTTATGCTGCATGTGCCTCGTATACACTTATCATATTAGGCGTTATGTTAGCTATATTGGGATTTGTACCTCAGAGTAACCTTTTATCGTGCTATTTTCTTATTCAGTCAATAATAATAATAATAATGATAATAATAAGGAAACTGCAACAAATTGTACGTGCCGTGTCTAATAGACGTCAGTTATCAGTTATCTCCTGTTAATTCACCCCTCTAAGTTCTTCACTACCTTAACCAGATATTGAACTCACAACTCTTTGGGTCCTGTCACTGGATCTAACCAACGCCTTTATCCACTGTGCCATGTATCCTTAACTAGAACAATCTACCCCAGCGAGCGAAGTAAAGGGTTCAGTTCGACATTCCACCCACCCGAAGAAGGCCGGAGCGTACAACGGCCGAAACGTTGTGATAAATATGGCAACAAAGATGAGGACAATAGTCCGAATAATGTAAATAGTGTACACAATATCTCATCTCAGAAATATAAACAGATACTGCAAGAAATTGTCATGAACACCAGCCAGCACCGGTTATGGAGATAGGACCAGTAACAATTTTAGGGGACAATACACACAGACAGAACAATCATTGCTAATCGCTCTGATATCACGATTATAGACCGCAAAGACAAAATATGTCTCATTATTGACATGGCAGTCCCTGCAGACTGCAATGTATCTTTGAAGATCTTCAAAAAAACTATCAAAATATAACTACCTTGAAATCTAAATCCCCCCAAAAATGTTACACATGAGGATATTAACAATTCCAGTTTTAGTTGGCGTCCTCAGATTGATTGGAAACAATTCCAATAGACTCATTGAAAGGATTCCTGGTAGCCCATCCCTTAAAGAAATGCAAAAAAAAAAAAAAAAAAAAAGGAACTCACAAATACAGCCACACCTTAAGTCGGGCTTTATCTATGTAAAATATGTGCGATTTTTCTCCAAAAAGCTCAGTGGAAAATGTCATAATGCCATTTCTGACTTTAGATCTCTGGTTGGGACCCGGAAGGAAATGAATATACAACAGAAACTGAAGGAAGTAAAACAACAACAACAACAATAATTAAAATAATAATAATAATAATAATAATAATAATAATAATGATAATAATAAGAAGAAGAATGATAATAAAATCTCGAGAATGTGGCACATGAGGATATCTACAACTTCAATTGTAGTTTCTTCCCTCGGATAGATTGGAAAATATTCTACTAGACTCATTGAAGGGATTCCTGGTAGTCTATGCTTAAAGGGAATACAAAAAATTGTACTTACAAGTACTACCAATACCTTTCGAAGGGCTTTATCTATGTAAAATGTGTGTGATCTTAAGTAACTTTCTGTTTTTTTTTTTTTTTTTTTTTTGGTAAATAAATGCTCAGTGGAAAATGTTATGATGACATTTCTGACCTTAGATCTCTGGTTGGGACCTGGGTAGAAATGAGTACAAGCACAGCAGAAATCAAAGGAAACAACAACAACAACAACAACAACGACAACGACAATGACGACGACGATAATAATAATAATAATAATAATAAATAGAAATCTCTAAAATGTGGCATATGGGGACATCAACAATCCCTGTTGTAGTTGGAGCCCTAGGACTGGTTGGAAAAGATTGCAGTGGACTAATTGAAGGGATTCCTGGAAGTCCATGCCTCAAGGAGATACAAAAAATTGTTCTGACAAGTACAACCCACACTTTACGAAGGGCTTTATCTATGTAATTTCTTTTTTTTTTGTCAGTGGAAAGTGTCATGATGCCATTTCTAACTTTAGGTCCCTGGGCGGGACACGGAAAGAAATGTGTAAACGCCAGAAATCAAAGAAAATAAATAAATAATAATAATAATAATAATAATAATAATAATAATAATACCAGAGGACTTTCATTTATTTGTCTTTAATATGACTAGAGTGTAAGCAAATTTATTCTGGTTTTTGTTCTTTGCAACTCCAACTTTCATTTTAATATTTTCCTGTTCTATATTATTTCTCCAAGAAAAAGAATACTAGTGTAGATAGTAAAAAAAATGACGATTGGTAATAATCTGTTCGTCTTTATCTCTGTGAATCAGACGTTCCTACGAATCTACTATGTTTGGTACCTAAAAATGTGAAATACTCTCGTTATCTTGCTGTATTTGATACAAAATGCTGGAGTATGAGATTAAAAAAAATCTAGTTGGTATTTGGTAACAGCATTATCATCAAATCGGCTTTTCTCGGTATAATCCATCATTTGTCGTTTTCCCAAAGGCCTTGAAATACAAGATATAAAAACTGAACAAGATAAAAAATTGAGATCAGGCAAATATATCAATGAAATCCAAAACGCGAATATGTTCATAATTAATCGTATTTTATTTCCGGTCTTGGACATATTTGTTGCATATCGGCCAACAAGCTTATATACGACATACATTTACAGAGCGGAATAGATATTTGCATTTAGAGCTGCATACATGCATTGATACATAAAATACATACACAAACGTGTCTCTGTTTTCAATAATTTGTGTCATGGCGTCAGTACGCGTCCCGCATTTTTAAGTTTTTCTGTTTTCTTCTTTATTTTGAAATAATTTTTTTCATATAAAATAATGTTCAAATGGATGCTATCTCATACCGTTATTACTAATCATGTTCCTTCACCCTCAATATTTCTTTTTCTTTTGTATTTGTATGACTTCCTCGCAGATACGTAGCTATAACAAGTACGAATGAAGAATACCTACCATTTTTCTGTTTTGCAACGATTACGCATTCTAACACGCAATCAGGCAAACGTGCGTGCGCATATGTGTATTAGATGTGAGTAGTATCTGGCTCCACTTAGATGATGCCGGAATAGACTTTACACTAAGTGTACTCCAGAAAAGCCATATGCAGGTTTGCCCTGATGGGATGACCTCCTACTCATGGGGTAGTGATTCGTGATTCACTCAATGCCAATGGTGACTCCGGGAGTTCAGCTGCGCTTAATATGTGCAGGCATCGGAAAACTATATGACAAGTAGATATATAAGTACCCACACCGGAGAAGGACGAAAACTCTCTTTCTGACACCGCACAATAATGTAGGGTCCATGTTTGGATGAAGTCCCCGGATTTGAATAAATAGTAATGTTAAGTATGAAACGTTGGTAGCATACATACGGGCGATAATGAGTATATCCACATTCACAAAAATACAGTAGTAAATACTGTATGTTGGTCTGCAGTTGGAGATTCGTCTCCAGCTGTGCTGCTCAAACTCTCTGCCTCTGGGCAAAGAGAATCCTCAGACGAGGCTATGTCGAAGGGCAGAGTTTCGTCTCGGGAAACAGCTACCCGACCCTGTTTTATACAGAGATTACGGGGAAGTTTTGGCCGAGCCTACGGGCTCGGATACCCCACATTAAATTTACTATTGTGCTACATTTGACCGCGTGGGGCGGTTGGTAGATATCCTGCAGTTGAAGATTCTTTGTTGAATTCACTTGACTCACTTTTAGCAGTTGACTACTGGCGAATCTTGTATGTATTGTTCTTGTCTTAAGTATTATCGTTCATTACAAACCTTCGTATGATTATTCTATTCAGTAAACTTCCCTAGGTTACAAAAGAAACTATTCACAGTAGTCCCTCGTTCTTCTGGTCAGGGTCGTATCCGAAACGTAAACAAAGCAATTTGTAAAGAATTAATGGATTTCATTTTTTGAATGCATTAATTATTTAGAAATTGCTTTACGTTTAGGATAAGAATGTAGCATGTATCCATTTCGAGAAATCAGAATGAGTGAGTGAACCTTTTTGGCTTGGGAAGCTCTTGGTAGCCGAGAGGCTAACGTACGCCGGATGGGACAGTGATTTCTCCCGGAAATTTATAGTTCGTTAATTTTTTTATCGTGTATGTAGTTCAATAGACGAAATGAATACCGTTCAAAATCAAAATGGAGCGTCTACGTAAATACGAGTATCCATTAAAAATAACGTTTAAAGTAATATATATATATATATATATATATATATATATATGTATATATATATATATATATATATATATATATTTATATAAAGGGAATAGGTTAAAGTAGTTCCAACGAAAGAAAAGTGTGTATAATAAAAAGAAGAAAGAAACCGCAAACGTTTTTGGTTGTAACGTGGAAAAGAAATATTAAGCATTATTTTTCATAATTTTGCTACACGAGTTTCCGGTCTCGCGACTTCATCAAGCAAAGAATGCATATTTCCACATATTATTAAAAGGAATTATTCTGCGTCAGGGGCAATAAAACGATTAAGATTGGTCCGAGAAATGGTGAGAAAGATATCTATATTCTTATCTTTTAATGACCCCTGTGTGTTCTTCGATCTATTTCCATTTTTTGTGTTTTTGTCAGCATACGTACGCATACGTATATTCCCTCTGCATATATACATACAGCCTTATTATAAGGAATTAGTATACACATATGTACGCATACACACATACATAGATACACATACATACAAACACACATGCTCACACTTCCTATGTTGCGTAGGGTTCGCGTGGGTGCCCGTGAGCCGTTTTGTTTTTCTCAATACGCGTATATATATATATATATATATATATATATACCAGTACGTGCATCTATATGCGCACTCCCTCTCTATACACGCATACTGTCTTATTAGAAGGAATTAGTATACACATATGTACACACATACATACCTACACACACGTATATGTATACATACGCATACGCACAAACACACACACATAAACCTCCTATGTTGTGTAGGGTTCGCGTGTTTGCCCGTGAGCAGTTTTCTTTTTGTCAATATGCGTATATATATATATATATATATATATATATATATACATATATACCAGTACGCACATCTACATGCGCACTCTCTCTCTATACATACATACTGTCTTATTATAAGGAATTAGTATACACATACATACACACACATATACATCCATATATAATACATACACACACACACACACACACACACTTTCTATGTTGTGTAGGTTATGCGCGCGCGCCTGTGAACAGTCTATTGTTTTTGCCAATATGTGTACACATATTCGTGCTCCACATATATATGTGAGTGTATACGCATGGATGAGAATGGTTTGACTACTGTATTTGGCCATTATGTGTGCATGTTGTGTGCTTTTGTGTGTGCGGTTATGATATATCTAGTTCTGGTTTAAATTTTTTTATGAATTTATTTTCTTGTATATGTAGGTAAGAATAATTGTCTGTTTGGTATATTGGCATAATTTTAAATTCACCCTGGTTACATTTATAGATGTGTTGTAATACAAAGTGTTTTCTGCTGTCTGGTAATTTTATGTTGCTTTTGTGTAGGGAGACACTGTTGTTTAGTTGTTAGCTGATAACTTTCTATTACTTCTTGCATTTTGTGCATTTGAGTGCATAGATCACATTTTGGAGTTGCAGTTTAAATTTTTATTTATTATGAATGTTGTTTTGGTGTTTTCAAAAGTGTAGGAGTTTCCTTCTATAATGACGTCACAAACCCCACATCTTTTTTTGTTGCATTTTGTGACTCCCTGTATTGTGTGTTGGTTAAATCTAGATGAGGTTAACATTGTTGTGTGTGTGTAGTTTTGTGGTAGATAACTGTGATTATGTGGTTGTTTTTATTTCTAATGAGTATATCTAAAAATGGTAATTCGTTGAAAGTTCTTGGCTGAATTTGATTTTTGGTTGAAGTAGAGTTTGGAATTGGCTAATATCACCCGATGAGAATTTCCAGAAAATGAAACAATCATTAAGTACTGTTTCCAGGATTTAGTGAAGTGGGTTTTTATATTTTCCCTATATATTTGTTCTATCTTTTCATAGAGGTTTTTCCTCTAGTTAAGCTAATGTTAGGGTGGCGTATGTTGGTGCCATTTTTGTTCCCATTGCGGTACGAAGGATTTGGATATAGATTTTGTTGTCAAATTCAAAGGTCTTATTGTTTAAAATTAGATCTATACTATCGATAATGAATTCCTGAAAGTTCTTCAAAATTTTGGCGTCTCTTTTAGTTCTAAGCGACATTTGACTCTTGAAGAGACCGTTAGGAAAATAAAATGTTGTAAAAAAAACAAAAAAACAACACTATTTACATTGCTCGGACTATCATCCTCATGTTTGTTACCATATTTATCACAACGTTTCGGCCGTTGTACGCTCTGGCCTTCGTCAGGTGGTTGGAATGTCGAACTGAACTTTTTATTTCGCTCGCTGGGGTAGACTTTCCTGGTTCCCCGTGCCATGTCTAATGGACGTCAGTTATCAGTTATCTCCTGTTAATTCCCCTCTCCAAGTTCTCCACTGCCTTAACCAGGTATTGAACTCACACTCAAGTACACATGACATAGTGGATAAAAGCGATAGTTAGATCCAGTGACAGGACAAAATAAAGCCCTACGTAAGGTGTGGCTGTATTTGTGCGTACCATTTTTTTTTGCATTTCTTTAAGGCATGGCTACCAGGAATCCCTTCAATGAGTCTGTTGGAATCGTTTCCAATCAATCCGAGGGCGCCAACTAAAACTGGAATTGTTAATATCCTCATTTGTAACATTTTTTAGATTTAGATTTCAAGGTAGTTATATTTTGATAGTTTTTTTGAAGATCTTCAAAGATACATTGCAGTCTGCAGGGACTGCCATGTCAATAATGAGACATATTTTGTCTTTGCGGTCTATAATCGTGATATCAGAGCGATTAACAATGATTGTTCTGTCTGTGTGTATTGTCCCCTAAAATTGTTACTGGTCCTATCTCCATAACCGGTGCTGGCTGGTGTTCATGACAATTTCTTGCAGTATCTGTTTATATTTCTGAGATGAGATATTGTGTACACTATTTACATTATTCGGACTATTGTCCTCATCTTTGTTGCCATATTTATCACAACGTTTCGGCCGTTGTACGCTCCGGCCTTCTTCGGGTGGGTGGAATGTCGAACTGAACCCTTTACTTCACTCGCTGGGGTAGATTGTTCTAGTTAAGGACACATGGCACAGTGGATAAAGGCGTTGGTTAGATCCAGTGACAGGACCCAAAGAGTTGTGAGTTCAATACCTGGTTAAGGCGGTGGAGAACTCGGAGGAGGAAAATTAACAGGAGATAACTAATAACTGACATCCATTAGACATGGCACATGGAGCTAGAACAGTCTACCCCAGCGAGCGAAATAAAGGGTTAAATTCGACATTCCAATCATCTGAAGAAGGCCGGAGCGTACAACAGCCGAAATGTTGATAAATATGGCAACAAAGATGAAGATGATAGTCCGAGCAATATAAATAGTGTACATAATACCTCATCTCAGAAATATAGACAGATAAAAAAAAACAACAATATGACGAATGAAAATATTTTGTTTACATGCATGCCTGTATCTCGTTTACGCACATAGACATATACTCTTGTGCAAATGAATTGAAACAAGCGCTTTAGCTTCCTTTCTTTCATCATACGGTCAGTTTTAGAGCCACTGGAATGACAGGGTGTAATCGATTTCTATTTTGTCTTCAGACTAGGTCATTTAGAGTGGAGTGCAGTAATATGAGTCTATTTTCGGGGTGTATGATGAAATTTATTTCGTCAGCCGTTATTGCATCGGATTTTCATCACGCCCAGATACTATTGTCCCGACTGTTGATTAGTTGTCCTACGGCTATTGTCTGCGATGGATGTTACTACAAGGAAGCATACAAAAATTGTAACGCTGAACGAACACACTGGCAAAGCTTATCAGTGAGCAAATCAAAGTACTATAGCCCAGCCGGAAACTCTCCCGATTTAAATCCAATCGAGAATCTGTGGTCAGTCCCCAAGGAACGACTTCCTGGAATGGACATACGAAATACTAACATGTGCATGTTTCATTGGAAAAATACGAAAATGTAAATATTTATTCGTTTTGTTTCAATTAATTTGCACAAGGTTGTATGTATGCTTATCGCTTATGCGCGCATACACGTGCATTTTCGTTGCAGGATAATCCCAAATACTTATTTAAGTATAGCTATCTAAAATATATGGAGACACATAAAAATATAGATGTATGAGTGTGTGTGGACATGCATAAAACACAGAATTTTTCTCTCTCTGAGATGAGAAGCATAAAGCTTCTATTTTCCTCTTTAGTTTTATTAGGACAGTTTTTGAGTATTGTTTGTCCTTTGAAAGAAGATGACCGAGAATTTTTTGTTTGTTTCGCATATACCAAAAATAAAGAGAAATGCAAGAATAAAAAAAATAAAAATAAAAATAATCCGAAGAAAAATAGTTGTAAATAAAAAAAATAAAAAAAAGAAGGTGTCCTCAGAGCAGAAAGTAATATGATACAGGCGGTTCTTTTCATTGGAGTTTTGCGTGATTGACAAGGTCACGTGGCGCTGGCTTTGTAGGCCAAACCCCGCCCAACAAGTCAGACAGTTCTCAGTTGGGCTTCGTGGTGCATGACTTATGTATTACCTTTTCCTCGTACGTCGGCAAGTTTAGAGTTCACCTGCAAAAGGTTCGCAGCCCGATATCTATAGCGTTGTAGTTTTGTTCACTCATTGTTTCTTCGATCAAACACTTTGGGAGAAAAAAACAAAAAAACAACAAAAAAAAAACAAGAACAAAAACGAAAAAAAAAATCACTGATCATTTTACTTTCTCTTTGGATAGAATTTTCTATTCGTTTCCCTTTCATGACTTAATTTTTTTTTTTTTTTTTTTTTTTAACCAAAAGTTCCAAGTCTATGCTAATCGACCTGTTTGCCTTTCTTTGTTCTTTTTCCCCCCTTATCTCTCAACAACTAGCTTTTAGCCTTTTCATTACGTACTCTTGTTTTTATGTTTTTTAAACTTCCATTTCTTTTCTTCGGACACTAATTTAACATACTTTATGTACACCAAACAGTTATTGTTTTGGGTTTTATTTCATGGGTAAAGTATAAAACGCGGATACGCTTACTAAACTAATTTACTTCGAGTCAATAACAAAATGTGAAAATATATAAATTTAGTAAAAAGGGTAAAAATATATTTAATTATTGGTATAAAATGACAATTGGAAAAAAAATCATAGATTTTGCCGACGCGTTTCGTCTCCCGACGTTTTTCAAGGCAAAAATGAAATCGAAATGTTTTTGTTGTTATAGTTACATAAAAAAATCTAAATTTAAAAAGATAGGCGCTTCTGTCTAAGCCTTTTTTCTGGTTAATGTATTGATCTGGGAATTTAACTATATTGTCGATATGAAAAAAAAAAAAAAAAATCCCTTACTATAAAAGTAATTTACAATTTTTCGGAAGACGAAACGCGTCGGCAAAATCTAAGATTTTTTTCCAATTGTCATTTTGTACGAATCTGTCCACAGAATTGATCTGGAAATTTGATTATATTTAATTATGTTTGCGGCAGTGATAATAATTAAAAATTTCTTTTCACAAAACAGGTGAAAATTAAACAAACATATCGTATTTTTGTGGAAAAAGGGATGATAATTTTAGAGAAAAATAAACTTTAGATTATACGAAAGAGATCAAAAATTGGAACGGGTGACGTTTTTAATAGTCATTTTTTAGGTAAGAAAGTCTGGTTTCTTACGAAGTAATATAGTCATTTGATTATTGAATACTGTGCCGGGACAAAAGTTCGTGGCACTTTTAAGTGAATCTTAGACAATATTCATTTATTTCTACATAGATTTAGTCAAATATTAGGTTGGTGCAAAAATAATATCGTTTTTTGATGTTAAAAAATACGCCAAAAAACGATATTATTTTTGCACCAACATAATGCGTCATTATGTTCCACTAATTTTACCATCTTTGAGGCAGCTTCATGATATTCAGCTCCCTGAACAGGGCGTCTTTCTGGTTAAGGAACTGATCTAAATTGCTTTTACAGGCTTCCAGAGAATTAAAGTTCTTCCCATTAAGGAAATATTGTATGGATGGAAATAGGTAGTAACTTGAATGTGAAAGGACAGGTGTGTACGGCAGGTGTAGTAGGACATTCCTGGCAAGCTGAAATAACTTCTGCTGAGTTTCTAAAAAGATGTGTTGTTTGGCGTTGACCTGATGGGAAACGATACCCCTTCTGTTTGGTCAATCCCATAATGCTTTTCAACAATGTCTACATTTAATTGGTAAATTCGAAACATAAACTTCTTCGTATGTAGATCGGCTTTTACAGTGGTTAATTTAAGTTATGATTGCTTGTCATCGTTTTTTACGAAAATACCTCGTTTTTGCGGCGTTTGAATAGAAAGTCGCAGTTCATTATTTTATTTTGTTAAACCCTGAGGCACTCAAACATCGTTGTAATTCACGTATCTATGTGTTTTAAGATGTCTTACAACGCTCATAGGAGATATGCGAGTATCTCAGCGATTGTCCGTCCACTGGATTATTTTGACTCCATTTTAATAGATTTCACTTTCCACTTCTATAATCAAGCAACTAAAACAATCTGTATAACATTTAATTTAGCATACGAACCAAAGAACCTAAGGTTAGCCTTGAATATAGATAGTTGAACAGATTGCTAGATGCTTAAACAGGAAAAGGAAGATGGCGGCTAAGCAGTGTGTTGTCTGAAAGTGTTATGGTATGTATTTGATAGATTATTTCTTCAATAAAATGAAAATAAAACTTAAATGCATTTTTACCATACATACATACACACACACACATTGTATATATTTATGTTTATATTAGATTTGTAACCTGTAGTCGATATTATTTTGTCAAATTTTCTTGACTGCACAGCGGCCCTTTTATAAATGCCCTTCGGTTTTAGCCGCACCCTCTCAAGTATCTTCCCCCCTTTTTTCCTCTCCCTCTCTCATCTTCCGATCTTTAAGCGTAGATTATATCGTCTATTGTGTGTGTGTCACCACAAAATGTAAACTCTTTTCCGGTGTCGATCTTTAATTTATTTTAAGTCAGCGATTCAGAAATGTATTAGACATCCGAGAATATTCATATTTATTTGTATCTGACACCCCTCTTTAAAACTTCTGACTGTTAAATTTTAACCCCAACCTTCACCTTTAGACCTTTCGCTTCTTCTCTCGTCTGTTACCCCTCCCTATAGCTTTCATTTACTTCTCACATTCGTCCCACGCTCTCATACATACACTCTCATTAAATTTCATTTTTTTATTCCCGGAATTATTTTTTCTGATTTCTTTTTGAATTTGTAGATCTGATGAATTGGATCGTATTTACGATTCCAATGGAATAAATTATGACCATGGAATACTATTGTTTAAGCTTTTTTATTATATCCTTACTCTGTCCTAGACATTGAGTTCTACCTGGATTCTATCCTATAGGAATTTTTTAACACACACACATATATATATATATATGTATGTATATATATATTTGTGTGTTTTAAATATATGTACATATATGTATGTGTATATTAACCACTAATATTATCTATCTATCTATCTATCTATCTATCTATCTATCTATCTATCTATCTGTGTGTGAGCGTGCGTGTGTGTATGTATACAGCACCCTCCAAAAGTATTGGAATGAAAACGCCAATTCCTTTTTTTTGTTTGTTCTCTGAAGACATTCGGGTTTAAGATAAAAGAAATATAGGACAAGAGTTGAGAATTTCAGCTAGTATTTCCAGGTATTTACATTTAGATATGTTAAACAACTTAGGACATACCATCTTTTGTCTGAGCCCATCCATTTTTCAAGTGAGCAAAACTTTTGGAAAACGTGACTGAAAGATGTTTCTTGTTGCCCAGGTGTTTCCTTTTAGATTGCTTGTTTAAACATTAAATAGCTCTGAATGACTTCTTTTGGCTTTAGCCTTGGGTTCCACTTGTAAAGACTGAATTTCTTGTTAAAAAGGATATTCCAACATGAAGTCGAGAGACCTGTCTATAAGAGAAATGCAAGCCATTTTGAAGCTGAGAGAAGAAGGAAAATCGATCAGAGTCATTGGAAAACATTGGGTAGAGACAACACAACAATTTAGAATGCCTTGAAAAAGAAAGAAACTACTGTTATACTGAGCAACAGACATAGAACAGGTCGATCAATGAAAACAACAGCAGGTAATGACAGAAACATTGTCAGAGCTTTGAGGAAAAAAAAACAACCCAAATAACAAAAGTCAGTGACATCACCAACAACCTCCACAATGCAGGGCTGAAGGTATTACAATCCAGCGTTCGAAGAAGACTTCAAGAGCAGAAATGGTCATTCCACAACATGCAAACCACTCATCAACAGTAAAAATCAGAAGGCCAGATTGGAATTTGAAAGAAAATACGGAATTGAGCGACAAAGGTTCTGGAAGAAAATTTTATGGACTGATGATACGAAGATTAATCTATAACAAAGTGATGGAAAGGCGAAAGTGTGGAAAAAGAAGCAATCCGCTTATGATCCAAAGCATACAAACTCATCTCTGAAGCATTGAGGTGTCAGTGCCTTGGTTTGGGCTTGCATGGCTGCCTCTGGAACAGACTCATTCATATTTATTGACGATCTAACTCATGATGGTACCAGCACAATGAATTCAGAAGTCTACAGAAAGATTTTGTCTGTCAATTTACAGATAAATGCGTTTACACCAATAGGAAATTTATCACGCAACAGGACAATGATACGAACCATACTGCCAACACAACAATGGATTTTATCAGGGAAAAAGTGGACAGTTTTAGACTGACCAAATCAATCACCGAACTATAAACCAATAAAACATGCATTTCTTCTCATGGAGAGGAGACTGAAGGAAGAAATCCCCCTAAACAAACAAGAACTAAAAGAGGCTGCGTTAAATGTCTGGGAAAGCATAACAAATGAAATATGCAACAGTTTGGTGATGTTAATGAGTTGCAGGCTTGATGCAATTATTGCAAGCAAGTGTTATGCAACCAAATATTAAATGGTATTTACTTTAAGACTATCTGTTCATTTACTTTTGCTCACCTAAAAATGGGGTGATCTGATACAAAAGGTGGTATGTCCTAAGTTGTTTAACACATCTAAATGTCTAGGAAATTAAAACTGAAATTCTAAACTCTTGTCTCATGTCTTGTATCTTCTCATCTCAAACCCAAATGACTTCAGTGAACAACGAAAACAAAGGAATTGGCCTACTTTTGGAGGGGACTGCATATATATATATATATATAATTAAAATTCTTATTTTAAAAATAAAGGTTCAGAGTGATCGACCTTAATTTGGGAGCCGGTATATATGTGTGCAGGTATGTAGAAAAATAGGAAAGAACACGTTTGGTAAATAATCCAGAGTTCTTTAGTATTTAAAAAAAAAAAAAAATTATTTTATTTATTTTGTTTATTTATTTATTTTTATTTTTTTTATTAATCTAAGCTCTACTTCTGTATGGAGCACTTTTTTTTAAAAAATAAAAACAAAAATACTAAAGAACTCTGGATTATTTACCAAACGTGTTCTTTCCTGTTTTTCTACATACCTGCACACACACACACACACACACACACACACACACACACATATATATATATATAATGAACTCTCCCGTCGTTTTCGACGTATGAGTGTCAAGCAACTCAGTTGCTAGGAACTGACAGCCAGACTCCTCCACATATGACTTGATTACAGTGGTAAAGGCTTTGTGCAGAACCAACCCTACTTTCTGAAGAGTCCAGTACAGAGATCCGGTGCACGGTGTGCTACAAAGTTCCCAAACGACCCTCTGTGGGTTTTTTTAATTCAGAGTTGTCCTGCTCCTAGACCTGTTGTCATTCAAGGCTATAGAATCCAGTCTGTCTTGCTATTTACTCATAGCTGGGGTTGGGGAAAAGATTCATACTTTTTTTTCCAAGAGTGAGTGTAATGGATTCAACTGGAATTCGAACTCGGCTCTCCGATTCCTCAATCCGAGCTGTTATCCATTACTCCACTCGGTTCATCTATGGATGAAGAGCGTGGGCAACCGCGAGAACTGGAGCGAATTGCAGGACTCCGTGAAAGTCAACACCTTGAACGCACATTGCGGCCTCTAGATCCCTTGTCTCGGGGCCCAGCCCGGTCGAGATGCGTAGACATACATACATACATACATATATATATATATATATATATATATATTTATATATATATATGTGTTTGTGTGTGTGTGTACACGCGTATATGTATGTATGTGCGTGTAAATATAAATATGTTGTTGTGTATGTGTGTATCTACGTATGTGTTTTTGGACATATAAATAGTAGGTCCTTGTTAGATTAAATATTTGTTAATTTTTATATGTTTATATTAAATTTGTGACCTGTAGGTGATATTCCTTTTGTCAAATTTTCTTGATTGCACAGCGGCTCTTTTATAAATGCCCTTCAGTTTTAGTTGCCCCTGCCATCTTCCCCCCTTCTTTTCTCTTCTCTCACTCTCTCTCATCTTCTGAATTTCAAGTTTAGATTATATCGTCTTTTATTGCGCGCAGTGTCACCACGAATGTTTACACCCGTTTCCGGTGTCGGTTTTTTATTTAATTTAGGTCAGCGATTCAGTAATGAATTATGCATCTGAAAATAATTCATATTTATCTGTATCTCACTCAATTAAACCGTCATTTAACTCCTCTCTTTAAAACTTCTCTCTGTTAAATTTTAAGCTCCCACCTTCACTTTTAGGCCTTCCTGTTCTTCTTTCGTCTGTTACCCCTCTCTAGAGCTTTCATTTACTTCTCACATTCGTCCCCACTCTCATACATATACTCTCACTAAATTTTATTTTTATTCCCTGAGTAATTTTTTCCGATTTCTTTTTGAATTTGTAGGTCTGATGAATTGTATCGTAATTACGATTCCAATGTAATAAATTATATCCATGGAATATTAGTGTTTAATCCTTTTCATTATATATATATATATATATATACATATATATATATATATACATATATATATATATATATATATATATATATATATATATATATATATATATATATATATATATGTATATATATACGTAGTACTTAGTGGAAATTGCTCAATATCAGTGACAGAGCTAACATAAGTTGTACTGGCTTATTTTTAAAAATTGCATCTATTTTTGTTTGTTTGACTATGTTTGGTGGCGGGAGGGAGAACCTATTAGGTTGGTGCAAAAATAATGTCGTTTTCTCACATAGTAACGTATGTGAGAAAACGACATTATTTTTGCACCAAATTAATACTTCTGTGTTTGCTTGGGGTGGCACTATCATATGCATAGACATACATACATACAGGTGTACGGATTTTAGTTCACACAAACACATCCATACAAACAATCCGAGGCTAGGCGCAGATATATATCCGTGCGTTCGGGCATACATACATACGCAGCTGTAATTCTATTTCGGGGTAGGGACCTCAGGTTTTTATGTGTAGCAATGTTTCTTTCAACAAGGAGCCGGTAGGGGTGTTCTTGACGCTTACACACATATGTAGACGTGTACATACACTATTATTGGTCTAGGCCTTTTTACCACCACTTTGGTTAAGCTGGGTTCTGTTTGGGGTTATGATGCTGATGATATCTGTATATATATATATATATATATATATATATATATATATATATAGTTGATTATATGTCTTTAAAAACTGAAAACGTATTGCAATAATGAAAACATTTTTGAAGTTTCAGCTTAAATTGCAACAACAAAAATCTGGACAAAACTTAGTCGTAAGAAAAAAATCTACATCTCGTCCATATTTTTGAAATGAGGTATTTTGCTTATTTACATTATTCGGACTATTATCCTCATTTTCATTGCTATATTCACGACGTTTCGTTGCACAATCCGGCCTCTTTCAAGTAATCAGAATTCTTTATTTCGTCCACCGGGATAGATTGTTCTAGTTCCACGTGTCATGCCTCTTCCGGATGTCTCAGTTATTTCCCTTTTTTTGGTTCATCACTGCTGTGTCTCGTTATTGAACTCACAACTCTTTGGGTCTAGTCTCTGGTTCTAATCAACATCTTTATTCACTGGGCCATGTATACTTGAGGAGGTCTTTGCATGAATTTCTGGGACCAAGGAAGAACAACACGAACACAAGAGTAAGAATAACGAAGGTATATTACACGAAATAATAATACAAGATGTGGAAGGTGTTAGTATGACTGTCAGTCTGGTTTGGAGTGAACTACTATCGGCTCGACACGATTCAACCTCTCTCTTGAGAGGCGTAGTATACATAGTGTTAGGAAGAATTCATTCTGTAGTTATAAATAAGGACCCATGACACCCGCCTCCCAAGCTTTTACCTCGCAGAGGTCTTTAATATTTTTAACTCTTAATCATCAAAGGCTCTGTAAATTTTCTTTTTCTGCTTGATTTGCGTGGTTCTGAAATTGCTTGAAGCCTTTGCATATTGAATGTATCAAATATTGTGTCCATTACTTCCTCATCTTCCTGAGGTAGACCGTTAGAATCCTCTAACAGCCTCTTTCTGATCTGATTTAAGTGCCTTTTATGCGAGAACTACGGACCCTGTATTATGTAAATCACGTTCCCGATTCGTTTCTCCATTGTACCTGGCTCCCAATTCATGTGTTGTTTTTGAACAGACTTATAAACCAAGTGTCTCAGTAACCATTTTTTATTATTTTTTTAATAACCTTCCATATATGCTAACTACATAATCTCTATACGTTTTAAAAATACAATTTTCTATTAAAATTCCCACACTCATTGGTTATTGTCGAATTTTTACATTTATCGATTATTAACACGGTTATTATTATTTTTCAGAAGTGTCCAAGGTGAATAAATTGAAAACATGAAAATAATATTTAAAAATCTTTCTAAATTTTATTTTTACATTCATGGCATATTTTCATGATCGGTTGAAGTGTCAAATAAAATTTCTTCTGATTTAATTTTTCCGGTGATTTATAGAAATGTAAATATTTTTAATGGCCGAAAGAGATTTTATTGAACTTCAATAAATTAAATAAAGTGTAATTTATTGAGTTTAAATTTATTTCCACAAATGTTTCTTACAAAATGGGATTTCATAAATAAATATCTTCCTAAATAAACCACTACCGAAAATTATTTTTAAAATCCGAAAATTTGTAAAAAAATCTGGGTGTTTTTCACCTAAACATTCTGTCATGCAAATTATTACATTACACTGTTTTATACACGTTATTGAGCTCACCAGTGGATAAAGCCGTTGGTTAGATCCAGTGACTAGACCCAAAGAGTTGTGAGTTCAATACCAGGCTACAGCAGTGGTGAACCAAAAAACTTGGAGAGTTGAGCTAAAGGGAAATAACTGAGAGGCATCCGGAAGAGGCATGGTACGTGGAAGTAGAACAATATACCCCGGTAGGCGAAATAAAGGGTTCGGTTCGAAACTCCAATCACCTGAAGAAGGCCGGAGCGTACAACGGCCGAAATGTTTTGATATTGGCAATGAAGATGAGAATAACAGTCCGAATAATGTAAATAATGTAAATGTATAATTTATGTTGCTAATCTCATTAAATACCGCGCAGCCATACCCAACATAATGATTTATGAATAACCCTTGAACGTACTTGGATAGATATATCCGTGCCATGTTTCCAGCATCTCGTCAATTCCATGCTCTGACGCGTAGCCAACGTTATTCAGTAAACGAGAAGAAATACATGTTAGGAAGTGGTTGTTTTTAATTTATATAGCACTTTAGTTTATTTGAATCTGGACTTAAAGCTAAGTATTGTCTAATACTTTAAATATCCCACTTACTGATGCTAATACGCGTTTAAGAGTTCAAAGCGCGAACCAGTAGAAGAAATATTGACCCATTCGTTCGTATGAAAAATGTCAACATTTTCAGTTGAAATTAAAGTTTTTAATTTCATGTAGAATTTATCATGGATTCTATAGAAGTTGCAAAAAATGTATCAAAGACTAAAAGAATTATTTTGGTTTGCACTGGAATTGATATTTTTCTTTTTCATATTTTTACTGAGAAAGACACTAATTCCAATCATATAAAAAGTCTCAGGTTTAAGAACATTGCGCCGGAACAATAATTGTGCATTTTGTGTTGAATAGCCCTCTAGTTCTGGGGATCTCTTGGATGACGGCATCAATTCCATGATAAACCTGCATTCTTCTCTCTCGGACGTCTTCTCCCAGACGGGTGTCGAAATAATTTTGGTAGCGAAATGATTGTATAGCACACCCCCTCGTTCTGAGATATCTTGAGCGACGGTCTCTTAGTTGACGGGGTCGATTCACTTATATGTTGCTTTCTTCTTTCTGTCATCTTCCAGCAGGGTGATCGGAGGTAAAATGAGGACTTCAATCAAAAGATTTTAAACTTATCTATTTTATTAGCACGTCGACGTGTACATTTTCTACTTATCCAATGGGGGGTCACTCTATCAACCCTACTGGGGAGCAAGTTCCCCGAGACACGAAATAACCACGTCTGATCTCTTTGACGTGAAAAACTCCTCGAAAACACTTTCTAACTCTAACATTCCCACGTTCGGCTCAGCTAATGATAATCGAGATCCCTATTTTGTCTAACAGCTGACCACAAGGTCAACCTCAGATGGTCTGAGTCAAATACACTGCCACTAAAAACTAATAGTCTGGAACAAGTTTAATGAAGGCCAATTTTACAAATACACCGTGTAAGCCAAAACATTGGAAAAATATTTGAACAACGACGCTATGTTCCTCCTCGAATAATATAGATGATACCATATTATTTATGTACTCACTGTAGTTGAAGATTTACTTATTTTTAGATCGGCATGTGTTGACAAGAACAAATATTTCAAACAAATGCTGAGACATCTAGCCTATCAATTTACTGCTCCAGTCAAAATGCTAAAGCCTTCTCATGACAAATTTACTGAAGTACAATGCACCTAGTAAACTCTGCAAGTAGCACGAAATTTGTCCATAACGAATAAACATATATACGGCTGATTGTAGAAAAGCGGCAAGGTAACATAGTCAGGGACAACATAAGAGAAAGCGCTTTCTTTTAATTTCTATTAAATCTCCCGCCTTTACACAATCCCACTTCACTGGTAAATGAGACATTTGGTCCGAGAGGAGGGCAAATACGAACCTATGAAATACTGACCGTGTTCTCTTCACTCTCATGTGTTCGACATTTAAAAAAAAATAATACAGTTTCATTATGTAAGCGATATACAGCGGCCTAAGAAAAGTATTTAGCCAGGAGAAATAAACTACATCCAATTTCAAAATTTAATTTCGTAATCCCTATTCAACATAAACTACTATGGAGTAGGTCCTCAATTTGCTAGTTTCAGTGCTTGTAATCGACTTTTCATGGATTTGATCAAGTTATCAACAATCGTCTGAGCCATATTTTTCCACTTCTTTAGCAATGTTTCTTTAAGGATTACCACTGACGTGATTTTGGTTGCACGCTCTCGAAGTTTTCGGTAAAGGTGTTCCCAAACGTGCTCTATTGGACTGATGTCAGGATTTTGGGCTACCCATGGCAGTGACTTGATTCCTTGCGATTCCTTCCAGGCCTTTGCTACTTTGCTCGTATGACATAGCGCTCCATCTTCTTGAGAAAGGTAGGCATTCTTGTCAATCTGATTGGATTCAAATAGTGGGAGTAGTACTTTTTCTAATATTTGACAGTATTTTGGACCGTTCAACCGCTCGTCAACAAGAATCAGCTCAGACATTCAGTGTTCGAAGTCTCATTCCGATTTCTCCAAACATAAACCAGCCTCGAATTATTAGGTTGGTGCAAAAATAATGACGTAATAATGTCGTTTTTTGACGTTATACGTCAAAAAACGACATTATTACGTCATTATTTTTGCACCAACCTAATAGAATATTGGAAGAATTGGCTTTCATCTGACCAAATTACCGAATGCCAAAATTCATAATCTTTGTTCTCAAAATCTCTCACTCAGTTCATACGGAGTTTCCTCTTAACTTCTGAAATCAAGGGCTTCTTTCTTGCAATTCTTCTTTGATAGGCTAGCTCTTTCAGAGTCTTTCTCACCGCATATGGCGACATTTCCATGCTGTTGACGACATCTTTGACGCTCTGACGACGGTTACTGATGACTTCTCTATTTAATGCCCTTTTCGTTCGCTCAGACACGAGGTTTGGATTTCCTGAATGTTGTTCCACACGACAATGGCCTTTTTCATTAAATTTCTTGACAATATTGTTAACCGTTTAATGATTAACCTGGAAAAACCTAGCAATTTCTCTATTTGATTTGCCACACTAATGTCATCCTATTATTTGACCTTGTTGAAATTCAATAATTTCCTTACTTCCACGAACTTTCATTACAAGATATAAATCAACTATTGTTTATAGATGAGAATAGCTTGATACTAACACGGTATTGTCTGAAAGAAAAGAAGAGTCGTTATTAAACAAGTGAAAATTGCTGTAATCAAGGGTGGCTAAAACTTGTCATAGCCCACAGTACGCAGATAGTTTTCGATATGGAAAATTTTGTTCAATTTTAGTGCAAATGATATGAGGATAAAAAGAATTGATTCTTTAGTCAAAATAAATGCACTTATCTATCGTTAAATTTGTCACACGTAAAATTACATGCACCAAGGTTTTTCTTTAAATGAAATCTTTTAAAAAAAATCGGTCTTGTGGTGCGAACTGGCGCTTTGATAAAAAAAATAAAAATCTTTACAAAAATTGTGAACGCTAAGCCTTTGTCCATGTATTCGACTGAACATTTCGTATTAAAAACTAAAAGGACAAAGAAGTAAAAAGAGAAAGAAAGAAAAAGAAAAATAACATTTTACAGGACCCTACCAGAAACATATAAAATCAAAGCAGTGTTGTTTTAACCACGAGAAGGTTCAGTTGTAGCTGACAGATGAAAAGAGAACCGTCCTGTTTACTAACCAGTTACACCTGTCCTTTTCTTGTCGAACTGAAATTGCAAGGGTGCCTATTGAGGTGTTGTCGGGTAAAGGAAACTTGCAGCTAACAGGAAAATGCTTTTTAATGCTTGAGAAAATTTCTATATTTTTATTTTTTTTACATGTTACCAAATAAAACTGAAATGCTTCCGGAGCGGGGGGTGGGGTGTAATGGGAAGCCATAGAATGATTCAGTGTAAAAGAAAAGAACAAAACACATGAAAGTAATCTTTAAGAGTAAAATAAGCATAGAAGTATCGCACTGATTGAAACTTCAAATAAATATTACCTCCTTTTAGGTGTTTTGTAGACAGCGAAATGGTTAGCACGCTAACAGAAAAAACAAACAAAAACAATGATTATGAATTAGTTTCACACTGGGGACCCCAATAATCAATTATGCTACATCACAAATGCATAATCAAATAAAAAATATAAATAAAAAAAAAATTCTTGCTTTCTTTTTGCGTGTTGCTGGTTAGTCATCAGGACACTTGTAGATCTACTTAATGCTTTATTCGTTTTGAACGTTTTACTATTTAGTATGTTTTATAGCTAAATACACATATATATATATATATAATTGTCTATTTCTCATACAGTCGAAACTGAATGCAGGCGGGTTGGAAGATTCCAACATTAAAATCTTTGTGTTTGTGCTTCAGTTCAGTCAAAAGATTAATATATAATAAATATTAATGTTATTACCAATATTGGTATCATTTTGTAAATTTTATTAACCAGCCTATTAAATCAACATACACACACACACACGCGAAGACACACACACTTTATATATATATATATATATATATATATATATATATGAAAAATTTCTCAGAGTTAACCTGCGGAAAAAGACAATTTGTATAAATGTAAAAGACAATAAAAAAAACTGTATTATTAGCCGACCCATTTCATCCAATGTGGACTTTTCAAAGCAAAAACGAAATCAATTTATTGAAAACTAACTATTAACAACAAACAAAATGTCCTTAGCAACTAGAAGAATTTAGAAAACGCTCTTGTATTCGTATTGACGTAATTTTCAGTTGACAATATGAATACAGTAGCGTTTTCTAAATTCTTCTATTTGCTAAGGACATTTTGTTTTGTTGTTAATAGTTATTTTGTTTTAATAAATTCATTTCGTTTTTGTCTTGAAAATGTCCACATTGGACGAAACGCGTCGGCTAATAATACAGTTTTCCTATTGTCTTTTACCTTTATACAAACATATATATATATATATATATATATATATATATATACATATATATATATATGTATAGAATAAAAATCCGAAATTAGCCCATTCGAATTGCTATTTCTACCCAAAGAGACTTGCTTGAGGGTCTTCACTCCTCTGAGTTGATAAGACCTACAAGAAAATCACTCTGGGTCGAAATAGCTATTCGAATGGGATAATTTTGGATTCGTATTCTATGTAATTTATATGCTCTTTTATAATAAATACATTGAGCTCTCTTTGTGGATCAGTTTTAATATTTTATATTATTAGGATTCACTTGGATTATATACCAACGGATTATTACCTGTATATATATATATATATATATATATATATATATATATATATATATATATATATATATATGTGTGTGTGTGTGTGTGTGTGTGTGTGTGTGTGTTTGTGTGTGTGTTTAGGCAGAAAATTCTCTTTTAGGTATGTCTGATTGAATAAATTACAGATATTATATCTGCTAATTTTTAACAAAATCTGTTCATAATCATGAATATCCTTCCCTGTATTGATGCTAAAGAATAAGAGAAATGTGCTATAGCTGTTTAAATTTCTTTTATTTTCATTTCCCAAGTACTTTCGATCTTCTTCCAAGAAGCAATTCATATTAAAAAAATTATTAAATCCGGCGCTGAACAAAATCAACTGTGCCATTATCAAGGATGATTTTATTTTTACTTTTTACCTAAAAAATAACAGCACACCAGCAAAATCAAAATTACAACGAACGGACATTATCTATGAGTTCATATTGTCTCTTAAGGAACTGTCGTCCCGATCAAACCGAACTCATAAATAATTACGTCGGCCACACTACTACATGCCTATCTAGACGCCTTTCGTTACACCTATTTGACCACAGCTATATTAGAATCCATTCAAAGAAAAACACAAATTTACCAGACTCCATATGAAACATACTAGTAGAAAATACAAGAATAATAACCTCATTCTCATGTAAAAAACAGATTAAGAATAATGGAAGCCTTAATAATAAAAAAGAAAAAGTCAACATTCAATAATATTAACTAAGAACATGGCCACAAAGTGGTGACTGTGTTCGAAAAATAAAACATCCCTATAGCTCTAAAAACATACACACAACGCATACATCCAGTTAAAAATGTAAGAAGTAAGATCCTTGATAATGACTAAAAGTATAGCCAAAAGCGCTCGGAATTATAGGACATTTGGACAGTTTCTACACACTCTGTGTCCAGAAAAGAAAACATTTGTTAGAACACAAGAAAAGTTACATAAAAAGCTTAATCGTAGTACCTTGCCTGTTGTC
Organism: Acanthosepion lycidas; assembly: GCA_963932145.1. Taxonomy (NCBI): domain Eukaryota; kingdom Metazoa; phylum Mollusca; class Cephalopoda; order Sepiida; family Sepiidae; genus Acanthosepion; species Acanthosepion lycidas. The sequence continues at coordinate 57,293,059 of OZ010574.1, read as the reverse complement.
TTCAATATATATATATATATATATATATATATATATATATATATATATTATACTACTAATAATAATCGGTTGGAAAAAAAACTCGGATAGCACGACTTGTTAGTCTATCAAAACAAATTGGTACCCGTGGGAAAAAAAAAGGAAAAAAAAAAAAAGAAACAACTAGAAACAACCAAACAAGGCGAAATAAATCGTCCAGTGCCTTAAGTTTTTAGTCCAAAAGAACAAAAAAAAAAAACAAAAAAAAAAAAAACAAAATAAAAAAAACAAAAAAACAACTAAAACGTAAAGTGCTCAATACGCTGAGTAGAGCAAGGATAAATGAGATAGATCCCAAAGGGATTGTTCCTGGCTCTTTAGGATTCATCTCATATATATATATATATATATATATATATATATATATATATGTGTGTGTGTGTGTGTGTGTATTATACCTACGATGCAGAAGCTAAAAGTTATGGGCTCGCCTAAAAGACATACCAAAAATATTTGATCAGATTTTGGGAAGTAGGTCGAGCCAACAACATTTCAAAACTTCTTCGCCATAAACTCATACCTCTATCACTATCAAAGCGAATAGCCTCATTTTGATATTAGATAGCAATCATAACAAAACATTATCACCTGTGATAAAATAAAGTTCTTCTAAAACCATATTCTCCAAAGAATTATCCAACAAACATTTAATTTAATCAAATTTGGCATTCTCTTAAGCCAAACAATCAAACACAAATCATTACGCCTTCTTGGGCTAACGTTTTCAGCTGACACAAAGCGGAAAGAGTATATTGAATAAATTGCTAAGTTTTCAGCTGAGAAAGTTGGTTCGCTATATTTTCGGCAATTTTTCTTGACAGAATATATTTTACATATTTTTAAGTCTACCATTCGTTCTTGCTTTTAATATTGTTGCCATATCTGGTTTGGTGCTCCTACTATATATTTAGAGATTCTTGATAAAAACCAATGAATAATATGCAAGAATTAACCCTAAGTTCTATGCTAACATTTTTTTCTATCGCACTTCTAGCTTGAACTCTCCCCCGGCTTCTTGCTACCCAGTTAAGTTTGATCTTCAAAAACTGAAATTCAATGTCTATCGTTATATTCTGTCTTCTTAATACTTGGTCTTTTATTGTCCTATCTCCTTTACAGTAGTTTTTCTTATACTCTCTAAAACTCAGTAACCCCCTTGCGTCTTAGTGGCTTTATTGTCTTTGATCTTCAAAAAATTTAAATGCAATGTCAATCATTATCTTCTGTCTTCTTAATACTTGGTCTTTTATTGTCCTATTTCCTTAACAGTAGTATTTCTCATATTCTTTAACACTCAGTAACCATTGCGTCTTAGTGGTTTTATTGCCTTTGATCTCCAAAAACTTAAATGCAATATCAATCGTTATCTTCTGTCTTCTTAATACTTGGTCGTTTATTGTCTTATGTCATTAACAGTAGTATTTCTCATATTCTCTAACACTCAGTAACCCATTGCGTCTTAGTGGCTTTATTGCCTTTGATCTCGAAAAATTAAATGCAATGTCAATCGTTATCTTCTGTCTTCTTAATACTTGGTTTTTTATTGTCCTATCTCCTTTACAATACTTTTTCTCATATTCTCTAAAACTCAGTAACCCCCCTTGCGTTTTAGTGGCTTTATTGCCTTTGATCTTCAAAAAAATTAAATACGATGTCAATCGTTATCTTCTGTCTTCTTAATACTTGGTCGTTTATTGTCCTATGTCCTTAATAGTAGTTTTTCTCATATTCACTAACACACAGTAACCCATTGCGTTTTAGTGGTTTTATTGCCTTTGATCTCCAAAAAATTAAACGCAATGTCAATCGTTATCTTCTGTCGTCTTAATAATTGGTCTTTTATTGTCCTATCTCAACAATAGTTTTTCTCATATTCTCTAATTCCTATATTCCTATATTCCTATATTCGCTAATACATAATAACCTTTTGCTTTCTAGTGGCTTTATTGCCTTGCTTGTGATGGAATGATTCGGGGAAATGATGCAAGGTTCTCCACCCAATCTACTTCTGAAAAAACCGACTAAAGACCAAATAGCAAACGTATTTTGAAGGGCATTTATGCTTGGACGAGAACTTTTCAGCACCTCCTCGTACATGCACACCTGCACATCTGTATTTAAAGCTTATTTATAGAATATAATTAAATATTAATTGTATATTATAAAATCTTGTAGTAATCGGGGAGTAATTCTCTTGGGAGTCTGTTCGACAGAGCAATTTTTCACAGGAAGAAGCCGTTTGAGTGGAAATTCGTTCTTGCCGATGGAATACGGAGGGAGTGTGGGTGGTTTGATACAATGTAAGTAAGCGGCATGGCAAGTCCTATCGGTGACGGTTAGACCTGGCGGAACCAAGGAATGTAATTCGTTCGAGCACTTTCCATGGAAGTAGCGACAGAGCAGTGAAATACTCGTCACATCCCGCCTGTGAGAACGAAGTTGGAGGGTTGAAAATAATTCTTCTCCTACCCAGACTCAGAGACGCTTTTGAACTCTATCAAGACTGTAAAGTGAGGATTGGGCAGCTCCCGCCAAAAATATGGCAAGAGTAATCGATTTTCAGTTTGATCTGGCTTTTATAGAGATAGAAAATAGTATAAGGAGTCAGGTACTTGCTGGAGCGGTACAGGGAGCCGATCATTTTTACCTGCATCTTTAGCGATAGGTCGTATATAAGAGTTCCGCTTGAGGTCGATTTGGGGCCAAATATTCTCTCAAGGCACGGAGCCTCCTTGAAGGGACATCTGTTCATCGTGACTGGCGGCAGTCCCGGGTCTGATCGGCGTTGATGGAATGTAACTAGTTTGGTTTTCAAGGCATTGAATGTAACCAGTCAGTTTTTTTCTCCACTGGGAAGTTAGTGCTAGATCGCAAGAGAGGACAGCTGCCCATCTCTGATAGTCAAGAGTTTTAGAGCTCCGCCCGTATATTGTCGTATCATCAGCATAGTTGTTTACAAATGATCTGTGTATATTCTTAGGCAGATAATTTATGCAAATCAGAAAGAGGATTGGTTGGAGAAGTGACACCTAGGGGATGCCTGTCATTGACCGCAGAACTAGGAGAATGGGCCGTTAATAACTACCTTCAGTGATCTACCTTTTTTGTGAAGGATTTTATAATTGAGGAAACCCTTCCAGTGATTCGATAGCTGGAGAGCTTGTGTAGCAAACATTTGTGCCACACCTTGTCGAAGGCCTTCGAGATATCTAATGCAATGATCTCGATGTGTATGTATCGTCAATGGTCTCACTGTCTATGTGTAATTGCAGTTAGGACATCAGCAGTGGCTCGGGCTTATCGAAATCCATACTGCTCGTCGAACAGGAATGGTATTCCTATCTTGGTGTATATGTATGTATAATGAATGGTTGAATATGTATAATGAATGGTTGAATGAATATGCGTTTGTTTCCGTTGGTTTCACGTTTATGCAATCCTCAGAGAAACTGATTTATTTTTTTAAAATTTGAGACTATTTATGTTAGTTTTTGTTTGATTATATTTGATGTTGTTGGTAGTGGGATTCTCCTCTGTGTCCGTTTTGGGATGACGCTCATACGCACGGAGATAAACATACACACGTCGCTCAAGGGGTTGTTTCTTATCTCCGTGCTCGACGACCTTCTCGTTGATTAACCTCAAAAAGATTACTGATGATACTGAGGAGACCTATGGCTCTATACTGGGAGAGTAAAGATCGCTCACCCGCGTTCTTGAAAACCGGGTATACACTTGCCTCCTTCACAGGCTTGGAAAAGATTTCTACTACGAGCCTAGGTTAAATAACTTCCCTAGGATCGGCGATAATTCTTGGTTGATATTCTTAAGGGTAACCAATGGAATTTTATCTGTTGCAATGACTTCTTATGGGGTCGAGGCTTTTGATAATTCTAGAAACGAAGACGAAAAGCTTCTCCTTGTCTCTCAAGAAAGATATGACCATTTATAACAGTGGGCACAGCCGCTTTGCTTCTGTTAAAAATTTGTTTGGTGATCTTCCAGAAATCGAGAGATCCAATTTGTTTCTTTTCAAACTTGGCCTGGACAGCGTGCGCGTAGCTGCAATCGGTGTTTTTCAGAACTCTCTTACATCAATTGTGGGCGCTTCTGAATGGAGTAAGGGCCGGACCATATCGCCTCTTGATATTGAAGTAGTGATTTATGGCTGCAGTGCATTCAGGGGTGAACCAAGGCTGATTGTTTGAATTTTGCTGGAATTTCTTTTGGGTATAAAATACACCATTCCAGAAAGGATCCATCTGCTGATAAGTGCAGCAGTTTTGGGAGCAACATGTTTGGAGACGTTTGGGAGAGCAGCTTCTGTCATATTTCGAATATTGTGTACTTCCGTCAGAGACATAATAGCGCAACTCATCATATTTTCGGTGTTCATATATATCCAAGCAAACATAACCCACAGGACGGACCCCAAGAGCAACGACATCCTTCACCGAGACGCTTAGTCCAAATCATTAGAAGCTGGATTTAGCATAGGTTTAGTAATTTGGGGATTTGTATAATTTTCATAATATATATATATATGATGAAATATAGTTTTAAGGTATGCTATATTTGTGGGTTAAAGTATTCAATGACAGGGATAGAGCGTATGTAAATATAAAAGTGGACATTCAAGTGTTGTAGCCTGGGAAAGGTTACTGAATAGAATAATCACACGAATGTTGGTAATGAACGATAATACTTAGGACAAGAACAACACATATAAGATTCGTTAGCAGCGCGTAGAACAAGTAGTCAACTGCTAGAAGTGAGTCAAGTGAATTCCACAATGAATCTCCAACTGCAGAATATCTATCAACCACTTCACGCAGTCAAAGGCCGAATTTAATGTAGCGTATCAGAGCCCGTAGGGCCAGCCAAAAATTCCCCGTAGACCCCGTAAAAAACAGGGTCGGGTAGCTGTTTCCCGAGACGAAACTGCCCCTCGACATAGCCTCGTCTGAGGATTCTCTGTGTCCGGTGGCAGAGAGTTTGACCAGCACAGTTAGAAACGAAACTTCAGCTGCAGACCAACATACAGTATTTACTACTGTATTTATGTGAATCGGGACATACCCATTATCATCCGTAGGTATGCTAAATATGAAGTCAACGCGCAGAGGCGATAGTCTGTTTCATGCTAAGCACAATCGTCATGCCCTGACGATTTTCGTTTAGCATGAATTGGGTATAATTAAGTACAATCAGACGTTTCATGGTGGGAAAGTTGTGCAAGCAAGTTTCTGAGTCAGTGAGTTTGCGTGTATTATGTTTCAGCAAAAATTGATTATAAATTGAAGAGAACATTGAAGTATTTGCTTATTTTAAAATGTTCTAATGGAAGTCGTTTTACTTTTCAATATGATAACGGCTCCAAAATCTTTCCTTTTTCTCACGAATCAAAAATATTAAGAATTCACACAATAGAAAAGATAGGTACATGAAACTTTCGTTTTTTTTTTCTTTTTTGTTGATTTAAAAGATGCTAAAGAAAAAGCTAAACATCTGAAGCCATGAGTAAATTTTGAAAGTGAATGATAAAAAATGCAATGGCAACACCGTCACACACATGAACACACGCGCGTGCGCACACACACATACAAATACACACGCACAAACATATGCATAGGTATTTTTGTACTGTCATTTTCTATTCTCTTTTTGTCTTTAGTTATATTCTCTTCGTGGTTGTATTGAATGTGACAATTTGTTTTGTTCGAAAGCCATTGTCACACAGAAGACATCGGAAATTATCTTTACCCGCACTGTACGTTTTTTAATTGTTACTGTCGTTAAATGTCGGGTCTATCCACCAGGATCCAATGACATGATTCTTAGCATGTTGCATCTTATATACGGGTTTGTTATAAAGACATCAAAAGGATCAACAAATGTAAGTTTTTTTTTGTTTTTTTTTTTACTTTTTAACATGTGTTTGTTAGAAAGAAGATGAGAGAGAAGAAAAAGAAGATTTTTTCCCCCTTATTTTCATTTAATGAAAAGTTTCTCATTGTGCAATTTCGTTATTTAGCTTTCTTAAATGACGTCACCAGTTCACGGTCTTGTGTTCGTGGGCTAAGCCATGGTAATCTAATCTTCATTAAAAAATCGTGTTTTCTAGAATTCTTTTTTTCTTTCTATTCTTAATGTATTTAGCCCTTTTTTCACGAAAATAAAGCAAAATTATTTTTTTAAATTTATTTTGCTTTATTTTTTAAAATTTTTAATTAAAAAGCAAAGCAAGAAAAGATAGAATGCATTCTAGGTGTGTCGAGTACAGTCTGATACTTGAAATAGTATTGATAGATTAAAACAAGTATCACGTATAAATTCCTATTTTTGCTTTTTTATTCTCAAAATGGACACAAAATATCTCACTCTTTTATAAGCGAATTTGTGATACCTGAGATATTACATTGACCAAAAGTCTGTACTCAATTTAATCTTTTCTATATGCAATAAACGTGAGTCTATATAAAAGTGGGATCGGAAAATGCTATTTTTCCAATTATATTTTTCCTTTTCTCCTTGAACTTTAAGATTAAATTGGTGAAAATAATAACTGAGTTACTAATTTAAAGTCACTTTTTAATCAACAATATTTCAATTTGAGTTCTCAGTTCCAAAATCAACTCAGATGATTCCCTTCTTCAAGGCCAATAACTGATTAGTACGCAGAAAACAAGGTTTTAATGGAATGAACACACAATAATCTTAGTGAAGTTTCGTGTTTAAAGCAACTATTTGGGAATTCATTATGATGAAGTTTTTTTTTTGTATGACTTCTAGCTCAGAAACAAGATTATTGATGGCCAGACTTGTGTTAAATTATCTTCGTCTTTGCTAAATAAATGTATGAATATCTTTGAATATGTTATATGTTCTACTTGTCAATTTTAAAGGTTTGCAATCGTGGTTTCAAATATATAACGGACAACAGGCCATCAACTACATGTTCATGCATGCATCCGTGATTTCATCCAGTTGAATATCAAACATACTAATTCTGATTGACACGACAATAACAGTTTAATTTTATAACTACACCAATTCGGTGACTAAAGATACTATTTGACAATGTCACTGATGCCATCTTCCGTGCTTGGACAGACACAAATTATTACATTGATTCGAATAGTAGCTAGTCGGATTTATCATATGCCTTATTGTGCATAGCATCTTTAATTTTGCACTCAGGGAAGCCACCTCAAAGTTTGATTTGATTTTGTTTTATAGTTAGTTCTTGTTTATAAGTTACTGATCTCTATCTATAAAAGGCAGGATGTGTGTGTGTGTGTGTGTGTGTGTGTAGCGAATGCACGGCCGCAATTTTTCGACGGATTTGCACCAAAATTTACATGCACATGCTCCAAGTTAGTAGAAAGGCCAAGGCCGACTTTGCATTTACCAACTCCCATCGATAGTGGAAATAATCGATTTTCCATGCTTCTACGGCAGTTTTCATGTAGTCTGTGGCCATTTTCTACTGGCCAGAGTGAGAGCCAATAGCTGGCTGTCATGAATAGGCAGGAAGATTCTATTGGCCAGCGTGAGAGCCAACAGCTGACTGACACGAATGTTAACTAGCATGCTAGCATGCAAAAAAAATCGATAGCTGCATTCGTCACAAGTGGGAAAAATTTAAATCTGCATGGTACTTTACTCCAATTGGCTCATTCGCTTGCTTAAACTCAACGTTGATTCTTATTCCGCAGAACTGGGTAGGGTGTGAAAAGTATTTGTTGTTAACATTCTTTTTTCATTCGGTTTTTCCAGTTACGAGTCCTTTTTTAAAGCTGATTGTTTTGTGTTCATTTTGTTTAGTTCTTTTTTCGTAACAGATTTAATGTTTAGTATTCGCAGTGTGAGATAGGCAAGAAGTAAGGCTTGTAGCAACATCAGCACGGCAAAGGGCACTCCTTTAAAGGCAAGGAAGGGCAAAAATATTTTAAGTCAAGTGATAGCGATTGCTGTATGAGTCGTACGATTTTTGAAGCAACGCCGGGTCATGCTGCTAGTTCTTTATAATTCCTTCCAAACGTTAAATATATATATATATATATATATAAAAAAAAAGACTTGGACAACCATGTTGGATGTTTCCGTTTCAAGTGGTCATGGAGGTTATTCCTTTTCATAGATTCATTGCAGTGCACTCCAGACATGAGAAGTGTAATTTGAATTTTAACTATAAACATTGGCGGATCAGTGTTTATAAGCCTAGTTCATGGTGTGAAATAAAATCTCGACAGAGGAGGCTTACAGCTCTACGCATCAGTGAAATCCCCAGAAAAAATGGATATGTATCCAATGTACCTTGCTACCCCCACCCACCAAAAAAACAAAAAACAAACCACCTTTGGTTGGTTAATTTACCCACATTTGAGAAGCGCTGGGCTATAGTTACATACAACGATGTTTGAAGTGATGTTTCATTTCTTCTGCTGTTACTTCGAAATAATTTCTCATCATCCCAAGACGTTATTCCCCTTATTGAAAAATAAACAAATAAAATTGTTAAAAAAAAAAAAAGAAAAAATGTTATAATTTAATGATATGGAGAACTTATGTGTGTGGATTAATTCTTTCTTAGGTTAGTTTTTCGCCTGAATTTACGTAATATATATATTAAGTATACATTTTACTCACGCTTTCTCTCTTTATCACTCTCTCTCTCTTTCTCTCTCTCTCTCTATATATATATATATATATGTACACACACGCACACACACACACACCGAAATAAACAATTATATATATATATATATATATATATATATATATATATATATATATATATATATATGTGTGTGTGTGTGTGTGCGTGTGTGTGTGTGTGTGTGAAAATATATGGAAATAGGAAAGAACTCGTTAGGTAAATAATCCAAAGTTCTTTAGTATTTTTGTTTTTCGCTTGAAGATGGAACAGAGCTTACTTTAATTCAATTCAAATAATTATATTAAAGTTTTCGGCTCTTGTTTTGAAACATGAGAACTCTTATGTAGCGTGTTGAAATCATATTTTTAAATACATAATTATATATATATATATATATATATATATATATATATATATATATATATATATATATATACACACCGAAATACACAATTATATATATATATACACAATTATATATATATATATATATATATATATATATATTATATATATTATATATATATATACAATTATATATATAATTATATATATATATTCACATTGTTTCTTCCAGTATAATAATATTTATTATAAACAAAAATTTGGTTTACCGATGGGGAGTCCTCTCTCTGGATTCCTAGCATGCATATTTCTAGAATTTCTTGAATCTGGACCTTTTAAAGATGTCATTCCACCTGATACACATTACTTCCGATACATCGATGACATTTTATTTATCTACCCACATAAACATGATTTAAACAAGATTACTGATAGATTAAATAAAATAGAACCTACTATAGAATTTACCTATGAACTTGAGTCTAATAATTCTTTACCTTTTTTCGACATACTACACATTAAAAATAAAAATAAACTAGAATTCAAAGTATATCGTAAACCCAAATGTAAAAATGACTATTTACATTTTTACTCTCACCATGATACTAACACTAAGAGTGGTATTATTATTGGATTCTATTTAAGGGCTCTTCGCATCTATTCAGCAAAATATTTAGATGATGAATTCACATATATTGAGGATACCTTTTCAAATCTTTCGTATCCGAGACAATTATTACAGAGAGCTAAAAATAAAGCGTTGAAAATTTACTCATCAGCGCAAAATGACACCTCGAAGGCCACTACAACTACATCAATGAAAGGTACACTTTCAGCTGCCTCTGATAATAATTCTTTTGATCGCATCTTTCTACCAAATAACCATTTGACCGAACGTATTTCCAATAATTTAAATGCGTTAAAAATTAAAACTACAATATTACCTACTAGAACTATCCGTAGTTTATTAAATAGCACCAGCAAACAACATATTACATCCGATGCTTGCATCTACCAAATCTCATGCAAAAACTGTGACTTAAAATATGTGGGTGAAACATGTAGGTCTGTAAAATCTCGTGTTTTCGAACATAAACGAGATATTCGTACACATAACTAAAGCAGATCATAATTTCGATTTTGATTCCGTGAAGATTTTAAAATATTTTCATAATAAAAATCTTAGGAGGATTTATGAAGCAGGTATAATATCCATCTCACGCACGGTGAATACTAGATCTGGCTTCTTTAGTATTTCCCCTTTTTTAGCGAGATTAATGCTTGACAAGCGTACATATAAATTTTAGATCATAATAGAATTCTTTTCATTTTTCGTTTTCATTCAAAATACTCAAATTTTAGGAATACGTTTTGAAAGCGTCGCCCATTTGACGACAACGTGACCATGCTTAAACGGAAAGCTGATCATTTAAAATTTTCAGTTATCTGTTTTGGATAAGTCTTGTTTTTATGTCCATCGTCTTTGTCATGTTGAACTGATTATGTTAATTGTATTTTAATGAATATTGTCCTGAAGAAGGTTTATTAAACCGAAACGTCAGACGTTGACATTTCATTCATATTAAAACAACATAATTGCATTTAAGGATTTTTGTTTGTTTTTTCCAAATATTTTTCTTCATATATATATATATATATATATATATATATATATATATAATTGTGTATTTCGGCAGCAATCCCTATTTTATACAAGTTTTATTAAAACCGACTGAAGTACTGCGTTTAAATTTGTTTTATTTAATTTTTCTTGCGTTGTCTGCCAGGTCATATAATTTAATAATTGTGTACTTGGGCAGCCGACAAAGAAAGGTACGCAAAAAAATGACTTATTCGTAGTACCTTGTCAGTCGTTTTAAACGAAATTTTTATAAAATAACGATTGCTGCCCAATTACACAATTATTAAATTGCATGAAAAGTAACACAAGAATATTAAATAAAAAACTGATTCGTAGTATTTTGTCACACGTTTTTAACGAAACATATATGAACAAGTATTATTAAATTCAACCGACACGGCCTACCTGACTTGACTTTTTTAAAATTCAATATTCAACTGCATATCAAATGTGTAATTTTGATCTGGATATGTAACACAACTAATTCGAAAATTGGAAAAATAAAAGTAAAACTTAAGCAGCAGATCTTAGCATCTGAATTCAATAAAACCTGTTTAAGGGAATTCTTGCATCCCAAATATACCTCATATCAATGCGCAAATGCACATCTACGCGTCTCGTTATATTTGTCATCAGTTTTTCGCTTGATAAAACTATGCGAGCAATTTCAATTATGTTTACATCAGAGAATTACGTGACAGTAGACTCAAAATAGAAACGCGCTGACTGCTAGGTCATGAAATTGAACTGAAACATTAACCGTGGTTAATTCACATCAGACTTTCACTTTATTAAAAATCAAGAAATTTATATTTCAGAAAAAGCGTAATGAATTTGATTTCATTCATTAAAATTTGTGAGTTATGTGAGTTAGAGTGGTCTAAATAGACTTGCATTTATTGCTTTAAACATGTTTATGCTTAGAAATAAATGTGTGTCTGCGTGCAGACGACAAAATTGAAAAAATGAATTAAAAGGAAGCGACTTAAGAATTTTAATGCTGACTAAACAATAATCAGTTTACAACAAAGCTTTTCAAGTTCATTATAATGTTTCTTCCTTAAATGAATGATAGATTATATTTTGTGTATATAGGCACTTAAACGTGTTACGAATTGTTTTTTTTATTTTAAATATTTAAAGTTATTAAATATCGTAGATGTGAAAATGTGCTTGAGTTATTGAAAACATTATATATATATATATATATATATATATATATATATATTACCTTTCTGTAAAGAATTTCCGTTTTTACTTTAATTTTTTATAATGCGATGATGATAGTTTTGCTGCTTAAAATGACTAGACAGTTTCAATGTATCTGTTTTGAATATGATCACTCTCTTCCTCTATCTTTTTTTTTTTTTTAACTTGTCAAGTCCCCAGAAGAAAAATCTTTTCTGGGTCACCCTGTCTATTATGCTTAATTCTTTCTTTCTTTCTTTCTTTCTTTCTTTCTTTCTTTCTTTCTTTCTTTCTTTCTTTCTTTTCCCGTCCCATATGTATCTCTCTTTCTCTTCCCTCTAAAAAGACCTTATATTGAAATAACTGTCTCCCCACCTTTTTCCCTTTTCTCTTTTCTCTCTCTTTTTTCACTCTCTTCTTTCTTTTTATTTATTTTCTTTTCCCTTGTGTCTAAATAAATTGAAATCCATTAATTTATGTAAAACTCGTCTGAAGAGATGGACGACTGAGGTCTACAAAATAAATTATAACCTAAGCTGATGGATTTTTAAGGATTCTGCATTCATTATTATATTGCTTTGTTCTTACATTGAGCACTCTTTGGATTTATGGCTGATTCCCAACTCCTCGAGAGCGCCTTGTTACGCCTACATGGTCTCACGCTGTCCACTGACATGAGATGGAATAAATACATTGAATAAATAGCTTCATCTACCGCAAGGAAAGTTTGTTCTCTGTGTCGTGCCAGAAAGGTTTTTCTCATCTGAGTCCATCCTTGCAATCTATAAATCAACCATCCGTCCTTGCATGGAATATTGCTGTCATATATGGTCTGGTACCCCCACTGTTTATCTCGAGGTCCTCGACAAAAATCAAGAAACGAATATGCAATGTGATAGGTCTTTACAATCGCTTTCCCACAGACGTAGCGTGGTTTCCCTCTGTCTTGTCTACAAGTATTTTCAGGGCAACTGTTCCGACGAGCTACTTTCGCTGGTTCCCAGACTGCATGAATTTAAGCGAGCTACCAGGCTGGCATCTCGGTCCCACCCTTTCACTGTCAAAACGGTTATATGTAACCGTCTCTTCTACTCAAACAACTTCTTCTCTCGCACTTCCCGTCTGTGGAGCTCTCTTCCTCTTACTTGCTTCAAATATTCAAATGTAATGTCAATCGAGATCTGATATCCTGGGCTTGTTTCCCGTCTTTCTCTGTATCCTTTCCTCAAACACGTCTCTTTATCCTTGTTCTCAATCCTCTGTAACCCCTTGCGTGCTAGTGGCACTCCCTCCTTACTTAGGGTGAATTGCTTTAAAAAATCTGTTCTTAACTGGGGCAAGAAGTAGCTTCTTAATTTTAACGCCTCCGAAACAAAACACCTCTCTCTTAATCGTCTGAGAGAACCTTTTTTTCATATCATGGCTGCTGCTAATCTTTAGGGCTGTAACCTCTTGCAACTACTCAGGCTAACGTCTTTCCGCTGCCATGAAGTGGAAATATATTGAATCAATTGTTACGCCTGCTGCCAGGAAAGTTGGTTCACTGTATCGTGCTCGAAAATTTTCGAATATAGCCTACATATTTATAAGTCTACTATTTGTCTATGTATTGAATATTGCTGTTAGATTAGTTCTGGAGCTTCAACTATGTACCGTAATTTCCCATGTATAATACAGATTATTTTCTAAAAAATAATAAGCAAAATTAGGGGTGCGTATTATGCACAGCTAGAAAAATCTTTAAAAAAATTGCCGTTTCATAGTTCGATTTCAGTTGCGAAATGACTACTCACCACAAACATACGACGATTTGACACTAACATTCGGTGATTGCGACCCCATAAGGATGTCAAATACAATCATATGTACGTAAAAATACTTACAAATGTAAAATAAAATAAGAATTATCATAAAAACTAAATTAGAATAATATTATTTTATGTTTAAAACCATTTTTTAATAAAAGTAGTAAACGCTGGCCGTAATGAAATTTGAGAGGTACAATTTGTAGGGTTTGATTACCAAACAAGAGGGGCGTATTATGTGTGAGCAGAAGCATTTTCCCACACTTTCAGCACAATTTTAGGGGTGCGTATTATGGATGAATGCGTATTATACATGGTGAATTACGGTATTTAGAGATTCTTGATAAAATACAAAGTAGAATCTACATCTAATTGGTCCTGACCTGGTATCATGGCTTCAGCCATTTTCCCTACCTACCCTAACGTACCTTCCCTGTGTTTTTTCTATGAATATTTTAATTGAAATTGTTCTGGTGAGCTTCCCATTTTGGTACCTGGACTAAGCAGCATTAGAGTGGCGGCAATGTCTCATCATTTTACAGCTGAAATGGTTAGATGTAACCGTATGTTCTATGCTGACAGTTTCTTCTTTCACACTTCACGCTTGAGGAAACCTCTTCCAGCTTCTTACTTTCCAGTCAAATTTAATCTTCAAAAATTTAAATACAATCTCAATCTTTATATTCTCTCTTCTTAATTTCTTTTTTTGCTCTCTCTCTCTCCTTAATAATGTTTTCTTTTTTTCATATTCTCTGACACCCCGTCTTGCGTCTTAGTGGCTTTATTGCGTTGCTTAGAGTGAAATGATTAAAAGAAATATGACTTCACAGTAACTTATCACTGTATAAATTATATGTTCATTACTTGCAGAAATCATTCTATTATGAAAACTTTAGCGGAAAACATCTGTGTAGCTCATGAGTTACAGCAGAGTCATACACAAGCATAAACTCACTTGCACAAGACAAATACATAAACACCCACACCAACGGACATACATCACTAAATATACGCATGCACGCACACGCATGCGCGTATTATAATATCTTCTTTTTTTTTTTAAATTTCGTTGCTATGGCAACATAACATTTGCTCACTTCGAGTGACGCTGAGCATGCTATGTATTGCTATTATAGCGGATTTTCTTATTAGTCACACAATATTGGAACAGTTTTGGCAATAAGCGCGAGACAACGACCAATCCTATTTGTTACGGACAGAAAAATAAGCACAGGTACACACACACGCACATATACACACAAACACACACGCATTTATATATATATATATATATATATATATATATATATATATATATAGGGTGTATCAAAATACTTGTACAAAATTTGGGGATGGGTTTCATTTTCATCTTGACTGATTCAGTGTTTGATTTCCCGGCGGCCATATTTATTTTATCCTTCCCACTCCGTTAGAGAGTTAGCATCTTGATTCTGCGAGATGACAGAATACAGCGACCACTTTTGTTTTTGTGGGGTGGACGGGTCCTGCTGACATCTGTTATTTTCGGTTTGATATTTTGTTATATTTTATTTTGTAATTGGGGATTCATACCCCCCCACCTCATTTCATACCATCTGTAAATTTATATATATATATATATATATATATATATCTATGGACATAAGAAATTTTTAAATCACGGGGTTTTTTTTTTTGTAAGTTCCCTTTTTTTTGTAAGTTCCCTTTGTGCATGGGGTATTGTGGTATACGCAGCAGTAAGTGGTGAAGGATGACTCCTTTTCGTATATGTGTTACTTGTAATGAGTGAATAGGTGGTGAATCGGATTAGCTAGGTAGAGGATAGTTAAGGATGACCAGCCTCATCCAACTCTCCTTTTTGGCCTTGTGCCACAATTATTGTAAGTTTTTCAGTAATAAATATAAAAACTTTGTGGACGGGTTTCCCTCACACCAAAACAAGGAGAAAAGGTTGAATGATTCGGCTGCCCTCGGTGTTGAAACGCAATCTGATACAGCCGTTCAGCCTCACGTCTATTATCATTCGCGCGGTCGTATGTAAAAATCATATCTGCCTGCTCATGATACGAATATCCTGCCATTGTTAAACGGACCACTTCTCAGTTAAATCACTACTACACGTTAAACGTTGAAAACAGACAAATATACATGAATGACAAATGTAACCTAGTCTACATGTAAACACAGCGCCATCTGCCGTAAACTTTCTTTAAAGATAATAACTCAAAAACGAAGGATTTGCAGACATGTGTTTATATGGACTTTTGTCCTTGTTTTGATGTATGAAACCCGCAGCCAAAGTATGTAAAAGTATTTTTGATATATCCTCTCTCTCTCTCTCTCTCTATATATATATATATATATATATATATATATATATATATATATATATATATATATGCTCAGTAACCACTTAATTAAGTAGACATTAAAATATGGTCTTTCATGTAGTCACTGATGTGGCAGTAATTGAATGGAAATAGGCCTTTAAACAAGGTCATGGCAACCTGCTGAAATGCATTTCATGCATTAGTATGGGAAAGGGGATTTAAGTTATTTGAATGCAGTATGGTGCCTGACTGGCGTGTCTTATTATTTGAAAAAATGCTGCCCTAGGAGGATTTTTACGCAATAGCTCAGAAAAAAATGCCATAATTCTGTGAGTAGAAATCCTATATTAATAAAAGAGGTCGGAGGAAAATGACCTGATAGAAAGGAAACTTTAGCGCAAATAACAACTGTTTAAAACGACTTTATAAAGAAGAGCATATCTGAATGCTCAACCTTGAAACAGTTGAGCTACTGCAGCAGAAAGCCACGCTGGATGCTACTCAGTTCAGATAAGAACAAAAAAATGAGGATCACATAAATTGGATAATATATGATTGACAAAAAGTCTTGTCTGATATCTCGATTTTTACTACAACTTTCGACTGGTGGGGCTAGAATTTGGCGTAAACAACATGAAAGTATCAGACACTTGGTACCAACAGAAGAGATTTAAATGACGCTGCCTGCCTGCCTGAGCACGTGCCTCAATTTATGACTGCAGGGAAGCCAAGCTGTGCTGGCAGATTGGTTCATGGAACACAGCGAAGTGTTTCCTGTGTTGATGTAACCTCTACAGTCACCGGATATCAAGTACATTTTACAAGTGATAGAAAGAGAGATTCGAATCCTGGATGTGCAACTAACCAATCTGGAAGAATTTCCAAATTTCGAAAGAGTTCTACCAGAATATTGTCAAAATCCCTACCAAGAAGAAATTAGGCAATTCTAAAGGCAAAGCGTGGTTCAACTGAGTATTTGAACAGTATCTCTAATAAAGTGACCGGTTTTATTATATATATATATATATATATATATATATATATATATATATATATATATATATATATATATATGTTTATATATATATATATATATATATATATATATATATATAGATAGATAGATAGATAGATTGTCTCGATTTCCTATTCATTAATTGTAATGTAACATTTCTACTTAATTTACACATATTTTCCAGACCTGTTAGAGGATGTGCCCTTGCTAATACGAAGACGCATGTGGTTTATGCATGATGGGACTCTAGCAGATTTTAGTGCCATTATTCGCGATGCACAGGCTAATATCTACCATGAAAGATGGAGAGGTAAGAGAGGACCGGTTCCATGGCCTCAACATTTCTCCGACCTCAATACTTAGGGTTTTTATCTGTGTCCTCCTAAATTATTTATTGATTTATGTATCAACGTGTCATGGGGCTTGCGAAACCATTTAACACCGTGTCAGAGTATTTGAAAGGGTACGCCAGTCAATGATCTGACGGGTGCATGCGTGTGTATAAGCAAGAGGTGGGCATTTTGACAATTTGTCATGAGTTACTGTGTTGAGGTACAACGATGGTATTTTTGACATATATTTATATGAGCATTTTTACCTTGTTTTGGTGCCAGGAGCCCGGTCCCAAATTTTGCAAATGTATTTTTGATTGTATCTTGGATTGTACATTTAACAGCTTGATAAACTTTAAACTTAATGACTGAAAACAGAAGGAGTTGCGGATATATATATATATATATATATATTAAAGAAAAACAGACCACATTAGCTCTGGATTTACATTGAGCTCTCAGGATTTCATCCTCCTTGGGATTACCCATACGGATTACCAAGTTATTCATAACTTAAATATATACACACACACACACACACACACACACACACACACACATATATATATATATATATATATATATATATATATGTGTGTGGGTGCGTATGTATATATATATATATATATATATGGACTTTTGTCCTGGTTTTAGCGGGAGGAACCCGCCTCACAAAGTTTGTAAAAATATTTTTTATACACCCTGGGTGCATATATATATATATATATATATATATATATATATATATATATATATATATATGTGTGTGTGTGTGTGTGTGTGTGTGTTTTCAAATGTAATGAGAACAAAAAGAATATAAATTCAAAAGTCCATAGCATTAATTTAAAAGAGGGCTCAATATCAAGTGTAGAAGAATAGTTATTTATCATAAAGATGTTACATACGTACAAGCAAGTACTCACTACAACGCTGCATTTTTGTTTCGATGCGAACGCATCTCGGCAGGTGAGGAACACAGATGGTTATAAACGATTCTATTTAAAATTGCTACTTATGAAGCATAAAAATATGTAGCGTTCACCAAATGAAGAATACAAATACCAGAAGCAATGTCCCGAATAAGGTGCACTTTTATATACACAGCGCTATACAAAGGTGCATATTTACACGCTTTCTCTCTCACTCTCTCACACACACACACCCACAACACACACACACACACACACACACACACACACACACACACACACACACACACACATATATATATATTCAAATGTAATGAGAACGAATAGAATATAAATTCAAACGTTCATAGCATTAATTTAAAAGAGGGCTCAATACCAAATGTAGAACGATAGTTATTTATTGTAAAGATGTTACATACAGACAAACAAATACTCACGACAAAGACGAACCTTGTTTTTTATGTCTACAAAAAAAAATGTCTATTATTAAACTTTTGAATAATAGCCAATTGTTAAACCAAAGATTTGAAACTACCGTTTTTTGTAGGCCAGTTAAAGATCTAACATTACAATCTTGCTAAACCTTTAAATTTATAATTCACTTCTCTCGTATTATTTTACCTTCTTATATATAGACCACTATTTCAAATTAAGGTTCTGAATTTTGTACATGTATACTACTAGTAATAATAATAGATAAAAATAGTTTTATACCTATACTTATATTACAAGTTATATAGTTTGATAATAGGTTTTACTTTAAAAACATATATTAGTATTCTATACTTTATATGACTTTTTATTTGTATTTTAAATTTGTAATTGAAATTTTTAATGTAATTTAAATAGACTATTTATTTTTGCATGTCTAATAGTTTTATTATTTAAAAGGGTCTTTTATTTACATATTACGTTTAATTCTATTAAATAATATGTCTGCTTCTTTAAATAATGTCAAACTTTGATCGCTGCATAATATCAAGACTGTTTCAATGTAGCAAACATTTCCAGTTAAGTTTAAATTCTTAAGGATAGTTTTTCTTTATTTTAATGTTAACGTTCTTTCATTGGCTGAATTGTTATCAAAAACTCATATTGTCTTCCTTTATTCTTTCTTTCTTTCTTTCTCCTTTTTTCCGTTTACATGTAGATCTTTCTCCTATTCGTTTTTGTATTCTATTCTCTTCTATTTTTTTTTTCTTCTTTTTCTTTGGAGTTATAATGTGTTGTCGTTTAATTTTTCTGAACTCTTATATTTCTCTTTCTTCTTTCTCCTTTTTTTTCTTTTATTATCTTCTTATCCTCTTCTTTTTGCTTTTATCTGTTCCTTCTTCTTCTTCTTCTTCTTCTTTTTCTTCTCCTTCTGCTTTTATGGAAACCCTTTTATATATTTCTTTTCCTTTTATGGCGTTTCTCCTTATATCTTTTAAAAATAATTGAAGAATGCAAAAAAGAAAGGGATGTTACATAAGTAGGATTTTTAAATAGAATCGTTTATAACCATCTTTGTTCCTCACCTGTCGAGATGCGTTTGTATCGAAACAATAATGCATCTTTGTTGTGAGTACTTGCTTGTCCGTATGTAACATCTTTATAATATATATATATATATATATATATATATATATACACAAACACTAAACAGAGACACATCCCCTCTCCAGGACCAATAAAACTGTCAAACTGACCAAGGGAATTCAAGGAAGCATAGATCCATCCAGCTCTTATCTCAAATAACAACTTAAAAGAGACTGTTGGACTAACACAAGGAATGTTAAAAGATTCATGTTAAAAAGATAAAAAAAATAAAAAAACAAATGAAAACTCCAGACAAAAGTTCATTTTCTCCATCAAGACATTCATTTCTGCAGTTTACTGCTACCAGCAAGCAGAAATATTTCTTCTCCCGATGATGGCCATTTTGGACGAAACTAGTCGAGGAATCTAAATGAAATAATAATAAAAAAAAGGAAAGAATATTAATCTACAACCCAGCGTGTCTGAAGATTTTAATTCTTTAATATTTTTTATTGTTCTATATATATATATATATATATATATATATATATATATATATATATATATATATATATATACATTAAGAAATGGACAAAGTCCGACAATTTATTAAAGACATTTTTTTTTTTAATGTTTAACGTTCTTTTTATAGATACAAGTATTTAAGTAAATGCTCTGTTTATAATAAACAGTATTAAATAACATTTACCGGCCAGAATGTCCGAGAAATTTTCATAGAAAATATTCGTCTTTTGACAGGATTCGAACCTGCATCCTATACGGAACCGCCATTTATCCCGGCGTGCCTAACCGATTCGGCCACAAAGGATCGTTCGGTTGGCAAGTAAATTTATAAATTTATTTATTTATAAGCAGTAAATTCGACCTTGCCAACCGAACGCTCCTTGCATGCAGGTTCGAATCCTGTCAAAGGACGAATATTTTCTATGAAAATTTCTCGGACATTCTGGCCGGTAAATGTTATTTAATACTGTTTATTATAAACAGAGCATTTACTTAAATACTTGTATCTATAAAAAGAACGTTAAACATAAAAAAAATATCTTTAATATATATATATATATATATATATATATATATATATATATATATATATATATATATATATATATGATCAGTAAACCCGTAATTAAGTAGGCCTTAAAATATGCTCCTTCATGCAGTCACTGATGTGGCTGTAGTTGAATGGAAATAGGCATTAAAACAAGGTCGTGGAATCTTACTCAATTTTCTAAAATGAATCCGCGAAGTTGAAAGGGTCACAACGAAAACTAATCAACATGATATGTCTAAATTATTTAACCATATTTCTTTGAATAAAAATATGCTGCCTATATATATATATATATATATATATATATATATATATATATATATATATATATGTAAAAAATCTGTAGGTAAATAATCAAGTGAATCCTAATAATATAAAATATTAAAACAAAGAGAGCTCAATGTATTTATTATAGCAGACCATATATAAATGATTAAATTACATGTAAGAGAAATTAAAAAAATACCCTATTTGTATAGTTATTTCACACCACAAAAACTACCTTGCAGGATTTGTCAGCACCAAGGGGTTAGGAAATAAAGATTTTTGAATTTCTCTTATACGTAATTTATATATATATATATATATATATATATATATATATATATATATATATATATATATAAAGAGAGAGAAAGATAGATAGATAGATAGATAGATAGATAGATAGATAGATAGATAGATATATAGAGAGAGAGGGAGATTTTCATTACGGAGAGCGTATCCAGATATGACAATGAAATAGAATCAAAATAAAATAGAGTCAAATGGAATCAAAATAAAAGAACAAGGAAGTAAATGAAATGGAAAGCGCCCACAAAGAATATCTTCTATAGTGAAGAATTTAAGAATAAAAAATAATAATGTTTTCTCGTAGATAACTCATCATTTGAAGCTGTATATAATTCAATGTATCTTTTTTTCTGCATTACTGTCATACGAATTTATTCCTCATGAATTACAACGATGAACAGCAACAAATTCACTAATCTTGTACAAGATGCACACACATAGCACTCTCAAAATTCCTCCTATTCTAGTATGAATACTGACACATGAGTATTTTGCTGAACACACACACGTACACACCCGCACACACACATTTATAAACAACATAGACACCGAAACATGCAATGTCTTATCAAAGACGCAAACGCAATGTCTTTAGACTGATCCGTACGCTGTGTCCAAATATCCATACAATCGTTAGCAATACATACACACATAAAAATACACACGCGTAAAAGAGGCTGGGAAATTTATACATAGTCATTGGCACGCACTTACTGAGCTCGTGTGTAGATTGAACAGGGCCAATCAGGTCACGGCGGACCCACAGTCAATTGTTCCGTGTCTACAAAGTTATCTCTGGGCCTCGGTCGATCCTTTTGTGGACTTGCCTTTCATGGCGACCTCCAGCAGAGTGCTAGGTGTGATGGCAGGATAACATTATGACAGGGGGGAGATGTCCACCAAGTGATAAGAAGAAATCGGACAATCGTAGACCCGTTCGGTGAGCTATTTGCAATTCAGATCGACTCAGGCTCGCCGATCGCCGCGTTTGAAGGCAGGACGTTTAAAGTGACTTTATCGCTGGGCGTTGAATCTTGTGGGCGATGATAAATTTGACATGAACATGAAAGAGAAAAAAGGAAATGGAAAGAGGAAGAAGGATGAAATGATAAAAAAAAGGAAGTGAGAAATAAAGAAATGGTGGGAAATAGGTAAATAAGAAAAAAGGAAAAGAGAGAGAATTAAAAGAGGAAAACTAAAAAAAAAAACAAAAAAGAAAGGAAGGAAGCTGAAGATGAAAGAAATATCGAATAAAAACAGGAAAGGAAAAGATGTAAACAAAATCAAAAAATCGAGAGAAGGAGAGTGAAAAATAAATGTAGTATGGAAATATAAGCGGGGGAGGAAAATAAATAGTATCAGACTGTACGAAAAAGGTAAAAGTTGTACAGTAGTAAGAAGGAAAGCAGTTTGAAAAGACGAAGGTTGAAACAAAGATGGAGGCAAAGAAATGAAGAGAGAAAGTAAATTAGAAGGAAAAAAAAATGAAGAAAGTGAAGCGGTACGAAAGATAGAATAGAAAAAGAACAAGCGAGAGAAAATGAAGAAAATAATCAAGATAAAAACATTAGCGCCCAGGAATTAAATAAACGTACAGGAACAAATAAGAAATAAGGAAAATCTACACAGCAAAAAAAAAAAAAAAAAAAAAAAAAAGGGAAAGAAAAAAACTGGAAAAAAAAATCAAAAACAAGAAATGGAATTAAAATATGAAATGTAAAAAAAATAAAGTTCAATGAAAAAGAAAAAAAAATACTGAAAATTAAAACTTAAAATTAAAAGAAATACCGTATATACTAGAATATCATGCAACTTAATTTTGAAGCTATTAGGTTGGTGCAAAAATAATGACGTAATAATGTCGTTTTTTGACGTTAAAAAATACGTCAAAAAACAACATTATTACATCATTATTTTTGCACCGAACTAATAATTTTAAGGGAGGGTCGCATCATACACGAGATATAAAATTAACATATATACTGCTGGCCACACCGTGGACTAAATTATATATCCATTTACTGTAGTCAAAAAGTACACATGTATTTAAAATAAACAAGATTTTGATAATAAATTGATGTTTTACTCAACTGTATCCAATAATAATGCATGTAATATTCACATCTTAGTGTCTTATAAAAAACAAACAAAGCAAACATGCATCTTTTTCCATTGTGTACGTTTATAAGTTGTTTAACTGATCGAGACCTTATAGCAAAACAGCTGTTTCTCGTTCGGTTGCTGGACGTGTTTACTCAACGAATATAGCGTTACTAACGATACTTTTATCATTCCCTTTTACTTTTGTAACTTATTTGACTAAAAGATGTGATAAAGAGTTAGAGAAATATAGGTTAATCTATTGTAATTTGGTCTCTCAAAAAAATAACTCGCATGATACACGAGATACATGATAAAATCATTTTTTATAAGTGAAAATTTGGGGGTCGTAAGATACACGAAATCGCGCGTTACACGAGTACGTACGGTATGTCTATTGACTAAATGAGTTTAACAATGAACGGAACGAACAGTGAGTTTGCTTTCTAATCTTTGGTGCACGAACGAACTTGGGCGTAGAAGAAAATAAAGCTCATTCAATAGAGAAGAAAAGCACAAATAAATCGATGGCATTGATAAAGGAAAAAATACATAGCAAAGAAAAAGAACTCCGAGAAAGAATTAGAAGCACAAGATATGCATAAAGAATCTCTGAACTTGAAAAAAGAAAACCCCAAAATACAACTCCATTTTATTAAAAAAAAGTAATATTTCCAATTTAACGTACGAGGGAATAATGAAAATCCTTTGTCGACCAAGGAGCCGTTTCCTCAAAAATATATGGTCAGAATTTAGGAAGTGGATCGGACCGAGAAATTTTCAGCACCCTTTCGTACAACCCCACTAATTTATGATGAGTCAGTTTGCAAACATAGAATACTGGTGACATCAGGTTTGAAAAAGATTCAAGCATTTTATTCTCGCATTTTTGAAGAATTTAAGTAAACAGCCGAGTCCATTAGAAATATAGAAACCTGTGTTTACGTGAGAATATCTATCTATCTATCTATCTATCTATCTATCTATCTATCTATCTATCTATCTATCTACCCCAGTATTTATATATATTAGTCTTGTTTATCTATCTATCTATCTATCTATCTATCTATCTATCTATCTATCTATCTATCTACCCCAGTATTTATATATATTAGTCTTGTTTATCTATCTATCTATCTATCTATCTATCTATCTATCTATCTATCTATCACAAGTGATCTCTTATTTATTTATCTATTAAAGTGTTCTTTTAACTATCAAATATAGAGGATCATTTATCTATCTACCACAGATGGAATCTATCTATCTAGGTTTGTGCAAAAATAATGACGTAATAATGTCGTTTTTTGACGTTAAAAATACGGCAAAGAACGACATTATTACGTCATTATTTTTGCACCAACCTAATATCTATCTATCTATCTGAATAATTTTGTGCTCAGAATTACTTTTAAGTGGGACTTTGGCGATCAGGAAAGCTAGGCTAAACTTACATACACTTCAAGTCGACTAATCAGAAAGTCTGTATTTAGAACATGCCAACTTTCCTAGATGAGACAATATTTAAAGGAAATAATATCAAAATATACAATGGTGAAACATCTTAATACATTTTAATTAAATTTTATATTTTCTTTAACACCTAAATAATATATAATTATAAAATATAGTTTAATTATAATTATGCACTATTTCTTTGGCTTTATATTTTTATTTTCTTACACTCACTTTTATTTTCCTGTCTCGAATCACCATATTTACATTTTATTTTAACATATTTTCAATGGACTAATCTCACAGATTTTGGCCATAGATATATATTTTAAAATTTCATTGACCAGTGATTTGTTTTCAAATCGACCATGGCATTTTTACGTATCAGGATTTCCATGATAATGGCATCTTAGACCCTTTTCAGTTATTTTTTGATAATGCTCACGTAAAGGAAGTGAAATGTCAACAATAAAATCAAAATGTTCATCATAATTGTTTTTACGCATTCCACCGTCGTTAAGATATTTCACGGCAAGCATTTACCCACACCTCATACATATACACATATATAAAGTTGTTTTGTTTTAACAGTTCATATTCGAGTAAACGATCTGTTTATTTAATTAAACACTATTTTTTACGTACATATTCGAAAAATCTTGCCAAGGAATATGCATCCTCCGGCAGGATTCGAACCTGCATACCCTATGGGGAAACCGTCATTAAATCTGACGCGCTTAACCGATTCGACCAATAATGGCATCTTAACAATCTCCAGGCCGGTAAATGTAATTAAATAAAAATAGTGTTTAAGCAAATAAACAGTGAATTTACTCAAATATGAATATCCATCTAAAATAACGTGTAAGTAAAATAAATTAGAATATGTCGGATTTAATTCATTTGATAATACACACATAACAGACACACACACACACATGCATATATATATATATATATATATATATATATATATATATATATATATATATATATATATATATATATATATATATATATATGTTAATGCATTACTACAATAGTCAAAAATCTAGCGTCGCATTTCTGCACGTTTCAAAAATATTTTTAACTGTTAATAATAACATATTTTTTTAATAAAACATCTTTCAACAAGTAACATATTCATTTTGGTCTTGGAATTTTTACTTGAAATTGCCTGAAATTGAGGGGGAAAAATAACATCCATGCCTGAAGATGGTGGTTTTATGCGACGAAAGTGAATGCAAACTATATGGACCAAACATCTAATCCATAGTACATTTAATAAAAACAAGAATAGTGTTGTTCAGCGAATGGTCACTAAGTTAATGCATTGATTACATTAACTTTATTGATTTATTCTTTGAATTACTATTTTATTAAGTTGGTGCAAAAAATAATGACGTAAAAATGTCGTTTTTTGACGTATTTTTTTACGTCAAAAACGACATTATTACGTCATTATTTTTGCACCAACCTAATATCATATATATATATATATATATATATATATATATATATATATATATATATATATATATATATGTCTGATGAATTGGATCGTATTTACGATTCCAATGGAATAAATTACGACCATGGAATATTAGTGTTTAAGCCTTTTTATTATATATATATATATATATATATATATATATATATATATATATATATATATATATAATCATCTTATCAACATACAGATTACCTTGTAAAACGGTCATTGCAATTGCTTTGAAATTAATTTGAATTATAAAATTCATGGAAGTGTAATTCATGAACATTCATGAAAATGGAAATTTAAACAGAAGTTTTTAAAGAAGAATATTTGGTGAATTCTACGCTCAAAATTAGGTTTTAAGGACACGACACAAATTAGATTCCTAAAGCAGGACAACTGCCCAGTTACATTATAAACATCTGATGTGTATAGGAGGCACGGTGGAGTAATTGATAGCGACTAGGATTGAGGAATTCCAGTCTAATCCATTACATTCACTTACGTGCTAATACCCTTGGGAAAGGAATGAATCCTCTTCTTCTCCCTCTCAACAATGGGTAAATAGTATGACAGACCTGGTTGCCACAGAAAGAAATGGCAACCTTCTGCCTCGGCTTAGGCGATCATGTATCTTTCGATACATGATCGCCTAAGCGTGTATCACGTATGGCACATAACTGCCTGACTGATGTGTATATGCCAACATTTATCGAATACCAACAATATTTACTTAAATTAAAATCTTGTAAATAAATGTATGATTATCAGGAAAAAACAGCAAATTTTAATTATTTATTTCTATGTGTTATTTTAATCACAAGGTCATCTTGATTATTAGCTTCTTTTTCTTTCTATAAACTGTGCAAATCATATAATGGTATTATTTATTGTAAAAAAAAAGGCCACTATGCCGTTTGATCCATGAGAAATTGATCGGGTAGGCAGTCATATCTTTATGTCTTTCGTACAAATTATGCAGCAAACATATCATTCAACCGTCGTCACCTCTGAAGTCGTTATAAGAATTAATAGCCCGTTTTTATCGATTCAATCTATTGTTGTGTTATGCATTAAGCATATGGCTTCTCTAAGCCAAACAGGAGTCTTTAGATGAATCAGTGTTCAACCAAAACTGAGCCTTTTATTTACCCGAAGATTCCAGATTTACATATAATGAATTCCTGTATCATGACTGTATTTTGAGGCTTTCAGTATAAAAAAAAATGTTCATATTCGCCAAATTTAATGCGCCAAATGTTTGCCTGTATAATAAATCTGGCGTCTCTCAGAGTTCCGATCTCTGAAAAATTGTGTTTAATCCATTTTAAATTGGATTGGAGGGTCAATTTCTATCAATAATGTTTTATAAAAGTGATGTGTATTTCAATAAATTTGTGACCGTTTATATTGGAGAGAAAAGCATAGACAAAAACGCAATCACACGCACATACACACACGTCTCTCTCTCTCTCTCTCTCTCTCTCTCTATCTATCTATCTATCTATCTATCTATATATATATATATATAGTACAAATATTTATATAAAGTTGTGCGTTGTTATATGTACTAATGAACAAGATATAGTTTTGTACTACTTGCACCGCTGAAGATGATCTTAGAAGAAGATCGAAAATACTTGGGAAATTAAAATAAAATAAATTTAAACAGCTATAGCACATTTCTCTCATCTTTTAACATGGAAGGTTATTCGTGAGGATGAACGGATTTTGTTAAAAGTTAACGGACATAATGTCTGTAATTTATTCAATCAGACATGCCTAAAAGAGAATTCTCTACCTAAATACACACACACACACACACACACATATATATATATATATATAAAGAAAATTCGAAAAAATATAAGCAGTAAATAGCCGATACCCTCTGAAGAGTGGACAGGTTCGCCTACGAAACTCGTATACTGAAGGTAACATCAATCAGCAAAGCAATCATCAATAATGGCCTCTCTATGTTCCAGTTTATCATGACATGAAAAATAACACACCCACCTCCACCCTGTGAGTTTACTTTTCTATTTAGCGTATATCTGACATTTAATTCAATCAATTTAATCAAGACCTACCCACAAGTCTGTTTTTAATTCTGACCTTATGTCCCCACTTTAACTTTCCGAAAAGAGGTAAAAATCGCTACACAATTATGTTTCGACACTACAAATGTGTCTCCTTCACTTGCCAGTAGTTTAACATCGCCCTAGGAGACACATTTGTTATCTCGAAACATAATTGTAATTGTGTAGCGATTTTTGACATGTTTTTGTTTTAATATCCTAAAATAAATAAATAATATATATATATATATATATATATATATATATATATATATATATATATGTAAAAAGTTCGACACCAATGAGAATTTTAAAATGAAGCTCAGATGAACATGGTCAACCTGGACAAGGTTACGCAAAGGATATCTAAAAAGTGAAGCATAATCATTTACCACTGTGATACAGAATAAATACAGCCTGAAATCAAAACTTGCTTATTCTTACTCACTCAAGTTACGAGATTCGCTGAGTATAGGACCAGCAGCATTCAGAATACTAGGCATTGCTACTGTGATCTCCATAGCAAATAGTACGTTTTTCGGAATGAAGTTGCCAAACCCGTTTTGAATTCAGAGTTGTCTTTCTCCTATACCGGTTATCAACCAGGGTAAATACCTCAGCTTGATTTACTATTTAACCCAAAATTAGGAGATCTCTATCTATAAAAGGCAGGATATGTGTGTGTGCGTGTGTGTGTGTGTGTGTGTGTAATGAATGCACGACCGCAATTTTCGACGGATTTGCACCAAAATTTACATGCACATGCTCCAAGTTATCAAAAAGGTCAAGACCGACGTTTCATTTCCCAGATCTCATCGATAGTGGAAATAATCGATTTTTTCATGCTTCTACGGCAGTTTTCATGTAGTTTGCGGCCATTGCGTACTGGCCACGGTGAGAGCCAATAGCTGGCTGCCACGAATAGGTAGGAAGATTCTATTGGCCAGTGTGAGAGCCAACAGCTGACTGACACGAATGTTAACTAGAATGCTAGCATGCAAAAAAAATCGATAGCTGCATTCGTCACAAGTGGGAAAAATTTAAATCTGCATGGTACTTTACTCCAATTGGCGCATTCGCTTGCTTAAACTCAACATTGATTCTTATTCCGCAGAATTGGGTTGGGTGTGAAAAAGTATTTGTTGTTAACATTCTTTTTTCATTCGGTTTTTCCAGTTACGAGTCCTTTTTTAAAGCTGATCGTTAAGTGTTCATTTTGTTTAGTTCTTTTTTCGTCACAGATTTAATGTTTAGTATAGAGCTTAGAAAAAATCGCAATGTGAGATAGGCAAGAAGTAAGGCATGTAGCAACATCAGCACGGCAAAGGGCACTCCTTTAAAGGCAAGGAAGGAGAAACATATTTTAAGTCAAGTGATAGCGATTGCTGTATGTGTCGTACGATTTTTGAATCAAACCCGGGCAACACCGGGCCATGCTGCTAGTAAGTGATAAATTTATAGCTTTTCCAAAGGTATTTGCGCGTAAGTTAATGCAATGAACTCGAACTTGCCTCTCAGATTTCCCATTTCGAGCTATTATCAATTACACTATCCGTAAATCCACCAAGGCGAAGATTAGCAAAAAATGCTATTTTTGTAGAGAAAAAGACGAGACTTAAATTCTGCAAGTTGACTGAAAATAAATAAAATACACGACAATGACACACTGAAAATTTTATATTGGACTTGGAGTTGGCCATGTAGACAAAGAGCATTAGACTTCCGTTGAAAACAAAATGAAGCCTGATCAAGAAGACCAGATTTGCTTGTTGGGGAGACAAAATGTTCTCTGAGGTCTTGTGGCTATTCCAACATCGAAATTAACGAAAATACCAGAATTCCACCTGGTAAATGAGTTTGTCGAAAATTAGTTTTAACATCATATCTATAATAAATAGGGCCACGAGAATCAAGACGAGACGGTTTTTATGTGAAGTCGGAAATTCGATGGAAAACTGGCCTAAATACGGAGAAAGATGGTGGATGTCTGAGAAAACTTTTTCCGCCTTAATTCGTAGCACTAAGCATTAGATATTTGGTGCTAACATGAAAGTGCATGAATATTTCATTATAATCGACATGATGTAGTTATTAGGTTGGTGCAAAAATGACGTAATAATGTCGTTTTTTGACGTAAAAAAATACATAAAAAAACGACATTATTACGTCATTATTTTTGCACCAACCTAATATATTTTCATTATAGTATTTTACTCTTTTTTATTTTTATTTTTTAACGTTCTTGTCTAAAATACCAGCATTTTCACTTCCCACTTCTTTCTTCATTCTTTTCTTTGTTTCATTTTTACTTCCATCTCTCAAGTTGTTCTTCTCGACGCTATCATATATTTTTGATTCGTTTAATTTTCATGTTTATTAATAACGTCAACATGAGCATTCTATTTTTAAAGGTGACGTAAAAAGCGATAAAGAGATGACAAAAATTAGTCGCCTTCTCCTTCGTATCGCTATGATGATAATTATCATTTTTGCTGTCTCACTATCAGTCATGCATTCTTTCCTTTCTCTCTATTTCTTTAACATAGACTAAACATTTTCCCAATTATTCCTTCTTCCTTTCACCTCTACCTCCTCCCTTTACCCTTCTCTCGCCTGTTCATCTCCTCTCTTGCTTGCACTCTTCTACTCATCTGCGTTCTTCACTCATTTCCATCCCAGTGCTCTTCTTTTACGCGCCAAAAATCTTCTCCCGCCATAAAGATCACTATATGATTTCATGAGTCGCCATATGTCCTCTTTTGGCGATCGCCTCCTTCTTCACTTGTCAGATGCAAACAAGACTGCAAGCCGGAGATAATTATTCTTTGTTTGTTCTCGATTTTAGTGTTTCCTTCCTTTTTCTTCTCTCAACTTTTCAACTATTTGAAAAATGCTAATTTTACATCAAATGCTTTTCTAACGACTACTACCATGACTAACACTAACATTGTTGACATCGACGAAATACTGTCTGCCTTTCTGGCTTTCTGTTTGTCAATTCGTCCGATAAACCACTTCATACAGAAACGGATGACTCTTTAATTTTAATGGTTTTTCAATATCCCTCATTTCTTTATTTTTTACATTTTAAACCCTCTTATGCTTTAACGTCATTTATGGCTCTATCCCTTTTGTGGGTTTGTTTGTATTTTCATTATTGTATTTTGTTTTCTCTTGTTTTTGAAAAGCATAAAAAAAAAAAAAATTCTAAAATGACTATGATTTAGAAAAACATGTGCTGTTTTAAAAATATAATTTTATCTGATCAATATATCCGTATAGATGTGTCTTTAAATTCTTTGAGAAACATAGGGTCGCAAGATATCGTGGCGGTTTCTATAACAAGCCAGTTTTTTTTTTTAAGTGATTAGGTTGTTAGCCTACTGGGGGTCAGGTTTTGCATTTTGTTCTCATCTGAGGCTATAAAACCCAGTCTGTTTAGCGTCAAGGGTATTAGTACGTAAGTGAACGCAATTGGATTCGATTGGAATTCGAACTCGGATCTACCGTTTCTTCAATCCGAGCTGCTATCCATTACGGAACCGTGCCTCCTCTTATACATATAAAAATATATTATACGTCTAAAATATATTTCAATATACACATACATGCATATAGAAATATATTTTATTCCCTTTTTTCTCTATGTTCTCCACCACAACAAATTTATCAAGAATCGCTCACTTCTTAATTAATTTTCTCGTACGCAAACTTATGTCATTCAGTTATATCAGAGTAGGTAGTAATGTTGGCATGGAAAATTCGAATAGACCAGCTTTATATAAAAATAGTATGGAAAAGAATCTAAATAATTCTCCACCGAGTGATTTTTTTTTTCTTTTATTATCTGCGAATTGCCATGACGTCTTGGGAACGATAGTGGAGTGATTTCCTGTTGCCCTTCTCCACGGATTTTGAAGCTGAATGAAAATAACGATATTCATATAAACATACCACGTCCAACAAAAACATAGATTAGTTCGCATGAACCAAAACAAACCACACGTGCGCGTGCGCGGAAACACGCACACGCACAAACACACACATGCTTACATGTTGGACCCTTCCAATGACTTAGAAAAGTGTTACACACGCAGAGGCACACACACACATACACACACACGCATACATACAAACTTAGTGGCACATACGCACAAGTAGATATATAAAAATATATATTTCGATTCATATCGTCGATGTGCGGGTGGTGGATTAGATAGCGGTTCGAAATGAAAAGTTGGAAAGTTCATTTTTAACCCCAATCGGGTTAATAACATTCACTTATGCGTAAATACCCTCGTGAAATGTATGAATGAAACCATCCCCTCCCTCCAGATATGGATTAAATAGTAGGTCTTGTATCTGTAAAAATCATTGTTATGATAATATTCACTGAAAACAAAAAAAATATTTTTACAATCCAAAATATGTTTCGATTTTAAATAACCCATAAGGGGTTGATAAGTCGTAAAAATAAACAAATCAATCAATCGATACATATATACAACATACAAGCGTAATGACATTGCTGACACTAGTTAAAAATATTTCGATAGTTAAATCTAAATATATTTATGCTTGCCTGGTTTACTTGTGTGTGTAGGTCTAAATAAATGTTCAGACACTTTTGTCAGTATCAATGGTTAGAGTAAAGGTCTGTTAAGTGAAAGTTTTGGGTTGGTAAAGTTTTTTTGTTACAAATTTAAAATTTAGATTTGCAATCACTATAAAAAGATCCTATAAAATCCCTAATTCTTCACTTTCATTAACAGAAAACTTTGAATATCATCGCCCATATATTGTCATACAAATGACCACAAGCATGCTCTCTCTCCCTATATATATCTTTCTTTCGCTTACATACACACACACACATAATAAAATCGCCATTGGCTTCAAACACGGCCTTCAGTTGACTTCGGAATGTCTTGCATCTCTTTTGGACGGTGTCCTTGTTTAATTTGATGAATGCTGTCATAATCCTTGCCTTCAGTTCATCTTTGGTATTACAAGGAGTTTTGCTGGTCTCTCGCTTAACTGCTCCCCACACACAATAATCAAGGTGGTTGTAGTCTGGGGAGTTAGATGGCCAGATGTAAGGAGTGATGCAATTGCAGAAATTGTCTGACAGCCATAACTGGGTTCTTCTGTTTGTGTGGCATGGTGCAGAGTCCTGTTGCCAAGCACAGGGTCTTCTAGCAGCCACTCTCTTGACCCAGGACAGCACTATCTCCTCAAGACACTTGATTTTGCTTCCGTCTTGAATCTGGGGCCTTGTGGGAATATGAATGGAGGCATAACGTCGCCATCACTAGGGATCAATCCAAAGACTTTCGTAATCGCCATTAGACTCATCCAACTCTTTCCGAATCCACTTCACTGTCCTTAGATTGACTCACAAACACTTTGAAATGTTCGTATTGGAGCTTCCGGTGTGAATGCCATTTCCAAATGTCTGGCAAAGTGAATTTCATCATGGTGCTCTTTTTATGCCACAGACAGTGCCCAACTGACCCTACTATACTGTGCGGTCGACAAAATTAAAAACAAACAATGCGTATGCGCAAAATAAAAAATATAAAATGGCGGCAATTTTGCCCATCGCACCCTGTAGAGAAAGGCAATTTGACCATCTTTATATCGTGGATCCTTCTGATCACTTTACAAGTGTTACACATACATACACAAAGGCGCGCGCGCGCGCGCACACACACACACACACACACACACACACACACAAACACAAAAACACGTGCTGGAAAGTTATCGTCTCGAACAAGAAGACTTTACCTGAGATCGTCTTTCTCTCTCTCTCTCTCTCTATATATATATATATATATATACACCCCCGGAGTCGCCACTGATATATATATATATATATATATATATATATATATATATATATATATATATATATATATCAGTGGCGACTCCGGGGGTCGGGCTTGTTGGGCTTAGCCCGAATGCGTCAAGTATA
Source organism: Acanthosepion lycidas (assembly GCA_963932145.1). Taxonomy (NCBI): domain Eukaryota; kingdom Metazoa; phylum Mollusca; class Cephalopoda; order Sepiida; family Sepiidae; genus Acanthosepion; species Acanthosepion lycidas. The sequence continues at coordinate 57,258,501 of OZ010574.1, read as the reverse complement.
TTTATTTCAAACCAACAAAAATTTTCGTAGTGCTTTTTTTCATTCTTGACAGCTGGATCCAAAAATAATTGTTTTAGCTTCGTGTCTCAAAATATTCACCGAAATACATTTCTTTGATAGTGTTCATAAAACTTTACAAAAATGATAAAGAAGAAAGAAAAAACAAAAACAAAGGAAGACATTAAGTAAAAAAAGAATGAAATAATATTAACGTGGCTAGTCGGACTGAGTATGTCTGTCTGGGCCTGATTGAAGCTGGAGACAAACTTAATAGGCAATGCGTCCTTGCTTTAATTTTTATGAATGACCTTTTAAAAATTGTCCTTTTTTTTTTAACATATCAATAGTCTTAAAAAATGTTTTATACAACATATTAATAGTCTAAAATCGAAATGTTTTATACAACATATAAATGTCTAAAAATTCAAAATTTTATACAATATATTAATAGTCTAAAAAGCTAAATGTTTTATACATCTTAATAGTCTAAAACTGCAAATGTTTTATACAACATACTAATTGTCTAAAAATCCAAATGTTTTATGCAACATATTAATAGTCTAAAAATCTAAATGTTTTATGCAATATCTTAATAGTCTAAAAATCTAAATGTTTTATGCAACATATTAATAGTCTAAAAATCCAAATGTTTTATACAACGTTACACATCTACAAGGCATTGATGCAATTAGATTCTTTACAGTGAGATTCTTCTCAACATTCTGCCATATTATTGTAGATGTTATTCCCTTTTGTAGTTATTGTAGCTGATATTAATTCAGATCCTTTGCCATGTTATCGATTGGGACGTCCAAGACAGCAACTTCATATTATTGTTTCCTATAGGCTTTAACTGATCTTGTGATATGTTTAGGGTTATCACGCAGAAAAAAATAAAACGAAAATTTTAAATATAAGACTTATTACCTATAATTATCAATCTAGTATCTTAACATTTCCTCCTTTGTGCTTTATTTGTGCTTCTAGCATTATTTGTTAGACCTTTTCTCGGAACTGTTAAATTCCATTTCGTTACATCATATCACTTTGGAACACTTATTCCAAGCTCTTGTCTTTAGGCTCTTTGGCAAATTCAATGCATTTTCATCTGTTCTTTAAGGACTTCTTCGAAACACACGTCTAATGAGCGCAAATTGCTTAAAGTGATTTTTTTTTTTACATAGTTACCATTTTTTATATTGACACTGTCATTTTCCTCTTGTGCATTGACAGATCCACTTACTTCTCGTAATACCCCACAATTAAGCAACTTGCATCCACTCATACGTTTGTTTCCTTTCTGTGATGACATGCTCCTTGGGCAGAATCATATCAGCATTCTGGTGATAGTTTTTGCTATAATAAGTTTTATGGGAATATCATCTCTTTTTTTCTTTTATCCCGGCTTACTGTGAAAAAGTTCTTCATTTACAAATTCTCCTTTACTAGTATGTAGTTGAATGGACTTATCCATTCGTATGATATCCGGTTTTCCAGTTCCGAATCAATTTCAATAGCCACCAATTATACTGAAGATATTTATATTATTATAAAAAGGGCTTTCCGAACATCCAAATCCAGAAGCCATTGCTCTGTAAGGCGATTTGAGCTTATGTAGTTGCTCGAACTTTTCCCAGTATTCTGGTGACAAAGTAATGTTTTGTCTGTTGGAACTTCATCAGTTCTAATAGAACAAATTAGTATAACTTATTTTTCCTTATTAGAAATATTAAAATGTGAAAGTTGACTACGAGCGATATCTTTAAATTAAATGACAGGTTTGTCCATTACAGAATATTATTTAAAGAGAAATGCATTGTTAGTTTAACCCTTTGAGCTCTGATCACCGCTTTACCGGTGGTAGAGAAAAATGACATAATGCCCAGCCACCGATTGAACAGTGGTAGATAAAATGAGTTAATGTCCAGTCATCGGTTGAACGGTGAGTAAACATTTGTAACTATTTATATATATGTACCGTGAAATATTACATACCAATTATTTGCGAATTTTGACTCAGGAGCTCAGACAGAAGGGTTAAAATTCTTCAGGAACGCAGGGCTGAAAGGGTTAAAAAATATTTCCATTCAATCATATATGATTTAAAATATGTACGTAGATTATTATTATTATTATTATTATTATTATTATTATTATTATTATTATTATTATTATTATAACTATTGCTGTTGTTGTTATTATTGTTGTTGTTGTTGTTGTTCTTCTTCTTCTTATTATTATTGTTATTCCTTTGGGTTTCTATTATACGCACATTTCCTTCCAGGTGCCAATCAGAGACCTAAGGTCAGAAATGGCTTTATAACATCTTCCACTGATACGTCTACCCTAAGATCACACACATTTTACAGAGATAAGGCTCTTCGTAATGTTGAGTTGTACTTATGAGTACAATCTTTTCTATTTCTTTAAGACATAGACTACCAGGAATACCTTCACTTAGTCTATAGGAACCTTTTCCAATCAATCCGAGGGTTCTTCTTCTTCTTCTTCTTCTTCTTCTTCTTCTTCTTCTTCTTCTTCTTCTTATATTATTATTTCCTTTGATTTTTGGTGTCTACTCATTTCTTTCTGGGTCCCAACCAGAGACCTAAGGTCAGAAATGGTATTATGATTTTTCACTGAGCAATTAAAAAAAAGAACAATGCCACACATATTTTAGATAGATAAAGCCCTTTGTAAGGTGTGGGCTGTACTAGTGAGAACAATTGTTTGTATTTCTTTAAGGCATGGTCTTCCAGGAATCCCTTCAATGAGTCTACTGGATTCTTTTTCAACTAATCAGAGGGCTCCAACTACAATAATGAGTTTTAATGTTCCCATGTACCACATTTTTGAGATTTCGATTTCAAAGTACTTGTATTTTGGTAGCTTTTTGAAAATCTTCAAAGATACATTGCAATCCGCAGGGACTGCCATATCAATAAGGAAGCACTTTTTTTTTGCGGTCTTTAATAACAATAGGAGGTTTTATAGATCGATAGCAAATTTGTATTTAAGAGAAATCAAACGAAGTTTTATTATTATTTTTATTCTTATTTTATGTCCTTTGATTTCTGGTGTGTACACATTTATTTCCGGGTCCCGTCCAGAGACCTAAAGTCAGAAACGACATCAGGATATTTTCCATTGACCAATTAAAAAAAAACAAAAAAAAAACAAAAAAACAAAAACAAAAACATATTTTACATAGACAAAGCCCTTCGTAAGTTGTAGGCTGAACTTGTGAGAACAATTTTTGTATTTCTTTAAGGGATGGGCTTCCAGGAATCCTTTCAATTAGTCTACTGGAATTTTTTCCAACCAATCAGAGGACTCCAACTACAAAAGAGATTGTTGATGTTCCTATGTACCACATTTTTGAGATTTCGATTTCAAGGACCTTGTATTTTGGTAGCTTTCCGAAGATCTTTAAAGATACATTGTAGTCTGCAGCGACCGGCATATCAATAAGGAGGCACATTTTTTGTTTGTTTGCAGTCTCTAATAAGAATGTCTGGGCGATTAGCTTTGATTCTTCTGTCTGTGTTTTGTGTAGTCCCATAAAATTTTTACAGGTCCTATCTCCGTAACCAGGTGTGGGTGGTGTTCATACCAATTATTGTTGTTGTTGTTGCTATTGTTATTATTATTATTATTATTATTATTATTATAACTTTTTATTCTTTTTTTGAAAATTATTCTTAATTACTAAGAACATTTCTAAGCTACTACGTATAACATTTTTGTCATATATTCACATGTCTGTCCCTATTAACAATAGCTTTTGAAGACGTATGGACAGTGGTTGATGAAATATTCATTTAGTTCTTTGAAAGACCATGTGATCGACGAAGACATCCTGTGTAGTGTATGTTACAGCTCATTTTCAAACGAAACTATGAGACCTTGAATATTTTTAGGATATTTGTTTTAAAAATTGGAAAAACCCATTGATTATTTGCAAAATTTAAAAAATTATTTTGAAGAATGGTAAACTTTTCCTTCTTTATTGATAGAATGTACATAAATGCAAATTAAATATTTATGTCTAGCGAAAACGCACATGAAGGTGCAAGTACGCATAGATGTATTGAAAATATACAACATACCTGTGAATCCTCATGAAAAATGTATTCTATCAAGCCTCATTGTTTGGAAGAGAACAAATGAAATGTCACCTGGTGTAGAGACGCGGGTAGCTGAATAAATAACAATAAAAAAGCAGAAAAGGTTCAATTCAAACTGAAGAATTGACGGTTAGTCATAGTAGATCTCTTCTTATGAGATACGTCTTTTGAACGCTACAAAATGTTTTAAGAAATGTTGTTTATAAAATCTTTGGAAAGTTACACAATTGGATCATTCTTTTAACGCTTTGTGATTTAGGTTTGATGAAAATCAAATCCTCTTTTAAAAACCCATATACTGTGCAAATGATAGCGTTTTTTCCATGATTGGAAAACATAATGGTTTTTTTGCACACTTTTTAAAACTTTCGATGTTTACAGTGCATTGTGCTATACACTGCAATCTTACTGTATATATGAGTACAGTTGTTCACAAATTATTAGCAATAGTTATTAAAACAGTAAAATAATTAAATCAATTCTGGATGTCTTAATTATTCATTTTTCCAGTAGCTCAACTGTCCGGTGGATAAAGTCGTTGGTTAGAACCAATAACTAGACCCAAAAGGTTGTGATTTCAATACCAAGCAACAGCAGTGGTGAACCAAAAAACTTGGAGAGTGGAGCTGAGAGGAAATAACTGGGAGACATCCGGAAGAGTCATGGCACGTGGAATTAGAAAAATCTATCCCGGTGGATGAAATAAAGGGTTCGGTTCGAAATTCTTATCATCTGAAGAAGGCCGGAGATTACAACGGCCGAAACGTTGTGAATATAGCAATGAAAATGATGATAACAGTCCGAATAATGCAAATAATGTAAATAATTATAATACCTCACCTCAGAGATATATAGGCAGATATTTCCGTGGCTGGTATTAATACCAATAATTTTGTTAATAACATCAGTACCGGTATTCCTAAAATTATTCATTTCTTTTAAGGATTCAAAGGAGAAAAATGATTTTTTTTGGAAGCGATCTATTTTATTGCTTAAAGGTTTAGTCATATTTGTCGTCTATAGTTAAGCTTGAATGAAATAAATAAATTGAAAAATCAGTAATTATTTTAATTCAGTAAACTATATCCTCAATGATAAAGATTTTTCAAACAAAAAGAAGTTGTACTAATCTTATAAAATAATAAATTTTTCAGTATATGACAATAAATTTTTAGTGAAAATCTTTATTTAAACAAAAAATAATTTTATACTGATAAGAAAATGTTCATTAAGCAATACATACATACACACACATATATATATATATATATATATATATATATATATATATATATATATATATATATATATATATATATATATATATATATAAGTTTAAAAATAGTAATATACATATACTTGATATGGAAAATAATTTTACTTACTATAAGTAATTCAAATACATTTCTTTCTATTATAAAGTAATATAGTCTATTAAAACTAACAATGAAAATATTTTAAAGTTGTAATTAAAATTGTAGTTAAATAAAATGAATTCTAACCTAAACTTCCTTTACTTAGTATTAGGTTGGTGCAAAAATAATGTCGTTTTCTTACATAAATTTGAACGTTATTATTTTTGCACCAACCTAATAGAATCCAATAAAACACCTACAGTAAAATAAAATTAATATGATATGCCAGAAGATGTAAGCTTTTGAATGACCCATGTCCTTTGTACTTACATGAGAACAATATATTACTAGGTTTATATAAAAAATAAAAGTTTACTAAATCAGTGAAATTAAGTAACTATTTTTGCCGTCATTGTCATAAATTTTACTTAAATAATATTCAAATACAAAAAAAAAAAAATTGTAACCTAATATAGATACTTATACTTGATGTAAAATAATTCTACATATTATAAAGAAGTCTAATACATTTAATTGTTCTTAAAAATATAGTATAATAAAAATTAAAAATTAAAATATTTCAAATCGTAGTTAAATAAAACGCATTCTAACCTAAACACCCACCAAAATCTTTAAATTTACAAATAGAAAAAATGCCGTAAGAATTTTTTTGCCGTTAACAATAAATTTTTTGAAAAATCCAGACGACATGCATTCAACGGATGTCAGATTTAATTGAAAAATACATCCCTACCCCTTACCAAAACGTAACTAATAACGGATACAATAATACAGACATAATGAACACCCGGACACCCCTTGTCCAGTTGAAGTAGATCTATCTGTAACCTTGGAAACGTGAATTATGATTTTAGCTGTGTCTTTAAAACCCAGTAATTTTAAAAGTTACTCCAAAATTCGCTTGAGGATGAAATGTAACTAATGTTTTTAATTTAATTACAAAATTAAATACATCGGTTTTAGCATCCATTTTTGAAACATGGTTAGAACTGTGTAGCGAAAAAAAACATATTTTAAATAAATCAATTTATTATATATATATATATATATATATATATATATATATATATATATATGTGTGTGTGTGTGTGTGTGAAAATATATAGAAAATATGAAAGAACTGGTTAGGTGAATAATCCAAACTTCTTTAGTATTTTTGTTATTATTTTTTTAAAAATAGTTCTTTAGTCGCTGGCCGTTACCATGGAAATTTTGATTTCAATAATGAATATACTATTAAAACACGTAAATTTCAGAAATAAGTTATTCCCCAAAAAAATTCGCTTGAAGATGGAACAGAGCTTACCTTAATTCAATTTAATTCAAATAATTATATTGAAGTTTTCGGCTCTTGTTTTGAAACATGAGAACTCTTATGTAGCGTGTTGGAATCATATTTTTAAATAAATGATTTTATATATATATATATATATATATATATATATATATATATATATATATATATATAGATATATATATAGATATAGATAAGTATTATATAATTTAATGTTTGTTTGAAGTTACTTTTTAATAGGCCTTGATTATATGTCGATTAGTTTTGGTTAAAAATAGTTTTACTAGAAGACATTTTGTTTATTCTTGTATTTACTGTATGTGGAATTTGGTCTATAATTGCTTTCGGGTGGTTTGAGTTGATATTTATGCATATGGTTTTCCTTTTGGAAGGGTTTGTAGGTATTATTGTAGAGATTAAATGCAACGTCTATAAAATTTACGATTTTTAGGTTGGATGATATTTCGATTTTAAATCCCAAAAATTGGAAGGCCGTAATTATTTTCTTCTTCAGTTGGGATGTCAGAGAACCATTGGTATTAGGTATAACAATACATCCATCATCTCTGTATAACCCTACGTTTTGGGGGTCTAAGAATCTGCTTAGAATGTCTAAAATAAATATACCTATTAAATCTGCTATTTGGGCTGAATCATATGCTCCCATGGGACATCGAAATTATCTTTGTTTTCTTTAATCCAAGTAATGTTTTTATATAATTTAATGTTTGTTTTCTGATCCTTACCCCCTCCTCCTCAATATTAAGCATTGTAATAAAATAAAAATAAATTTTAAAACTCTCACTTCCCTTTTTAATTTCGACCATGTCTCTCACACTATCCTTCACCACCCTCTATGTCACCTTATATAAGCTTAATACTACCCTTCAAAAGTGTAAATTTTAAATTCATTTTTTCGCCCTTGAAAGTGAAGTCTGAAGATCCAGAGAAAAATAAAATCTCCGGTGAAATAAATTATAACAATGGAACCTTAAAGTGGTCTGTTTTTTCTTTAAATGATATATATATATATATATATAAAGAAATATAGTCTTAAGGTGTGCTATATTTATGGAATAAAGTGCTCAATATCAGAGATAGAGCGTGTGTAAATATAAAAGTGAACATAGAAGTCAACACTTAGAGGCGACAGTCTGTTTCATGCTATATGCAATCGTCGCCTCTAAGTGTTGACTTCTATGTTCACTTTATATATATATATATATATATATATATATTTTGCTGTCGAAAATTCTACACTTATAGGGTTAATTGAAGGTAATGCATTACGGAGCTTGTCTAGATGTTCTGTTATTTGTTTTTAAAGATATACTTCAAAGCTCTTAATTTACATGTTGACATGAAAAATGGCTGAAGCTTCTTTTTTCAGTGGAATCGTCTCTAAGTCTTCTATTTCTTGCAAATATTCTGCGAGCAATGGGTCATAATTTACCCTGGTTGTGTTTTTAGAATAATCGGATTCTTGTTACACTTTCTTTTCGTGCTGATCCACTATTTCGGGAAAAAGCCTTTTAAATTCTATTTTCTTGAGTACAACTTTAGGAGAGGATGAAAAAAATGATCATAACGGTATTTAAGTAAACCTACAATCTCTGATTGTCTTCTTGAATAATAAGAATTACATAAGCTTTCTTTTAATGAATTTTCTAGTGGCGGTATTCTTCTTTGAAAGATTCTTTATAATGAAGTTGAAGTAGACTTCAAGGGTCAGAAGTGTTGCATCTCTTGAACACAGGCCTTTAAGAGCTATCTTAAATAAACGAAGCATATTTCTGATGTCTTCCAGAATTCCCCAGTCTTTTGATGTGATTGTCTCAGTGGAACGAATTACTCTTAATACGTTGGGGATGCATTGTTTCAACTTAAGCAATCTTTCTATCCTGATTAAAAGACTATTACATCTTGTCTTGAGTTCTCTCCCTTTAAACTGGTCTTTTACAAAATCTTGGAGTTTCTATTTTCTTACTTGGGACTTACCAAAAAAAAAAAAATGATAAAAAATTAAATATTCAAATGGTTTTCGTGTATTCTATCTTATAACATTTTTTGTTAATGCATATACCGTAATTCACCATGTATAATACGCCATCATCCATAATACGCACCCCGAAAAATGTGCTGAAAGTGTGGGAAGATGATTCTACTGATGCATAATACGCATCCCTTTTTGGTAATCAAACCATATGAATTGTATCTCACCAATTTCATTACTCGCAGCGTTTTCTACACTTACTAAAAAAGTGGTTTTAAACATAAAATAATACTATTCTAATTTAGCTTTATGATAATTCTTATTTTATTTTATATTTGTAAGTTTTTTTACGTACATATGATTGTATTTGACATCCTTATGGGGTCGCAATCTCCGAATGTTAGTATCAAAATGTCGTATGTTTGTGGTGAGTAGTCATTTCGCAATTGAAATCGATCTATGAAACGGCGATTTTAAAAATATTTTTGTAGCTGTGCATAATATGCACCTCTGATTTTGCTTATTATCTTTTAGAAAAAAAATGCGTATTATACATGATAAGTTAAGGTACTTACAGTTGATCGGATAATTTTACTGTTTTAAATTTTTAGGGATTTTTCCTATTACGCTACTCCTTTAAAAGGAATGAAGGTAATTCAGAATACTTTTGGGGTTGTTTTAATCTGAAAAATTTGAATATATTTAACTTTTTATGTTAATATTCCTCCCAAATTTAGAGCAATAAAATGTCGAAGTTAGTTATGGTGAGGATATTTAAGATTCCTAAGAGAATAATGAAATCACTACTGCAATTCAGGCAATATTGCAAACACACATTTATACATGATCGGAAAAGACCGATAGCTCATTACAAGGTTGGCCACGTTATCACCTTATTTTTACTCTTACATGGCTGGTTTTAAAACACGATGTTCGGTGCAACGTCGCTCCACTGCTACTCACAGAAAACAAAACTCCTCTGAATAAATAAGTCAAATATATGATGTATGTGTGTGTACGTGATATAAGGAGCGAATGTTTCTTTGATGGCCAGCAGAAGAGACACGATTTACGACCCATGACAGTCGGCTCTATTCCCAGCTAATGTTCTCTTGTTGACCCCCAAGAGAAACGCAGTTATCCTTCAGTGAGTCTGAGCAAATATATATATATATAGATATATATATATAGATATATATATATAGATATATATATATATAAACAAAAACAAAAGAACCCCTCCTTAAAAAATTCTGCTAATATAAAAAGACATACACATACCCTTCACCTTCAGAGTAAAGGAAATGAGACAGCTACTTGAAAGGTTATAGAAAATTAATATTAGGTATCTGGAACAGACAGATACCATTGGAAATATCGACCCAAATACTTATCTATCGGGGTAAATAGAGCGACAATTGGTTATAATAAATTAAGTAAAGAATGGTAGTTCATAAAAGAAGAAAAAGCAAGGCAGTATAAACGAAGAAAGAAACGAAAACAAAGAATTGCCAAATTTGAAGTCAATACCAATAAGTAAGGACATCCGAAAAAGAAGGAGAGAAAGAACTAAAAAAGTATTCTTCAGTGAGGGCAAATCTCTTCTGAGGTTTCCTCGGCACAGCATTTCGCTTTTGGCAGAAAGTGGCGTAAACTGTTCTCCTCATTTTTGAGAGGAAAAGGTGCCCAGCACCTTCCGCATTGCGTCAAGAGAGGTGGGGGTTGGTATAATATCAATGCCAGTGCGACAGTAGCCGCTAGGACTGGGCAATTTTCGTCTCTAGCCCATACGTATACGTATGTGTATCGGCTTCCCACATAAAAATGACCAGGTATCACATTCTGTCTTAGTGGGGAGGCTGGTCATGCTATATTAGCTTTAGCATATTAAGAGTAATTATACTAGAATTTGGAAAGTATTTTTTATAAGAATGGGCTGCAGAGTGAGATGGAGTCAATACTTATCTAGATTGTGAATGCTGGTGCTTTCGCTTACTGGGACGAGGAGACTTGGTCATTGAAGATTTCCCCTTTTGAGAAGGAGACTTTGAAGAGCTTCGCTTCCTGGAAGGACTTTTACTGACCTTTTTTTTTTTTTACTATAGGGTGATCGAGATCTTTTTTCTGAAGACAGACTTTTCGCTATGGTGGCGCAGCACAGCATCAGAATTATGATAAAAAATAAAAAAGTAATTTGCAGTTTAGCACCCGCGCTCAGTTCGTATTAAAATTTTCCAGAATACTTACATTTATGTGCAAGCGGAGGTGCTTCTTTCGAAAATGAGTTGATAAATTTGATAACATCTACCGTTTTGGAGTTATTGACAGTAAAAGTTCGGATCTGTTCGCGTCGTTTCTGATGTTATTTGCATACATTCGCCACGGAAAGCTAAGCCCGGTAGAATGTAGTAAACGGCGTTTTTTTTTTTTTACTGATTTTTACCCCATCTCAACTTGTCTTTGTTACTTTACAAGAGAACCATATTGTATGCGCAAGAATCAAGACAATTGAATATTAGAATCATAGCTATTGCGCAGCGAATGTATCCAAACAATTCCAGTAATGGTTGCCGACGACGCGAATGAAGCCGAACTTTTACTGTCGATAACTCCAAAATGGTAGATAGTATAAAATTTATCAAGCTAGATTCGAATGAAATATGTACAATTACACATAAATGTAAATGTTCTGGAAATTTTTAATGCGAACTGAGCGTGGGTGCTAAACTGCAAATTAACCGAAATAAAAGTATTAAATTGGTAAATGTTTGAGAGCAAAATGTAGCAAGTGATGCGTCATGATTTTAAATAATTAATGATAGTGGTTTGAAATAAATGTTTCAAGTAGATGTAATGGATCTAACTTGATTAATACACTGTCATTGGGCAATGTCTTTGAAGGCTACCAATTCTTGCAGAGGAGTTTGCTTTTGGCTGGATATAGAGTAAACTGTTCTCCTCATTGTTGAAGAGAGATGGTGTGCGGCCCCGCAGATTCCAACCTTGTGAAAGCACCTTCTTCATTGCACCAATTGAGGTGGGGTTCGAACATTTGAGCAACGATGTTGTCTTGGTGATGATGCAAACAAGGAGGAAGATTATGCTTAGCATAAGGAAGAGTCAGATGAAATTTCTGGGACACGTGATGAGAAAAGAGGGCTTGAAGAATCTGATACTCACGGTACGAATAGAGTGTAAAAGAGACAGGGGAAAGCAGAGCATGACATACGTAGCGGGCTTGCGCAAATGGATGGCGGAGAGTACACTACTTGCAAAAAAAAAAAAAAGAAGAAAAGAAAGAAAGAAGGGAAGTTTATGAAACAAGATAGAGATTTGGAATTATCCCTATTAATTATCAAATAATATTATTATTTATTTCCCCCATATATATATATATTTATCAATATATATATATATATATATATATATATATATATATATATATATATATATATATATATATGTGTATATATCTTCTCCCCCCACCCGTGTCTTTATGTATCACTCTCACTTCCCTCATAGAAAGACCCTATCTAAAAATCTGTATCTTATTTTATAAATCGTTTTTTTCCTTTTTTTTGCTTGTGTCTGGATAAATTTAAATCCATTTATTGCAAAATTTCTTGGTTTGATGTTTCAGAATTGATCTGGTTCCGTGAAATCAACTATTACCGATAAATTTCAAAAGACTCCCGTTTTCATCATTATCTCTCTCTCTATGTATGTATGTATGTATGTATGTATGTATGTATATATATATATATATATATATATATATATATATATATATATATATTACAGTAAGGTTCGCTCTATAAGGCCTGGGGATACTCGATGTAGAGGGTGACAGTACGAGGCAGTTTATGTGGATAGGAAGGGAGGATAACGCTTAACTCTAGACTTGATCAGATTAAGATTGTAGTGATCAGGGGAATATCCCACAGAGCAGTGGTTCGCGGGGTTGGTGCGTGAGTCGATAGGATGCAAACCCCGAAAATCGGCGATTAGGACAGTGCCCCATTGAAAACCACCCTTGATGCATTTAAAAATGTATTATACAAATACATACATACATAGTATTATACAAATACATACATACATAGTGATTCGCGGGAAGAAGCTGTTCGAGTGGAATTATTTCTCGCCAGATTATATAGGGTGGAAATATATATATTTTCCAAGCGTAGCATAGATGTGGCACAGGGCCTAAAGTATGGGACACCCAATGAGGATCGAACTCTCTATTCAGTCGTATTTGTTCTAGCGAAACAAGCTTGTAAACCAGTACACATTCCCGAGTTGCCCAAATCGCTCGATTATATATGGTGGAAACATATATAGTGATTTTCCAAGCGTAGCTTAGATGTGGCACAAGGCTGAAAGTATGAATATCGAACTCACTATTCAGTTGTACAAGCTAAGAACCTATTTCTTACATTTTACTATGTATATGCCATGTCTGGTGAAAATTGGTTGGATGTATCTCGAGTGAAAAGACAGACAGACAGACAGACAAACCTTTGTTTTATGTATCTAGATAAAGACGACAAAGAGTAACTGTCTTAGACTATTGGTTACTAGAGAACACCTAAAAAGAAAACTGGGACTTCTTTTTATTGCTGCACAGAACAAATGCATAAGAAAATATGTCAATGGAAAATCAGAGAAAAAGCGCCAGGTGTCTTTGTAGAGAAAGCTATATTGCTGCAAACTGTATGAGAATCGAATGCAGAAAGCCGGTTGAAAAGGAATTCAAACAAAGAAACAAACATGCACGGGAGGACAATGATGCACCAGGATTTGCGCAAAAGTCTTAGGTTCAAACACACATCAGACAATATTCCACAAGTTATTCGTAGACTTTGTTATCTATACCAATTACCCAATCTAAACAAGAAAACCGGATTTACTATTATGAACAAAAAAAAAAAACTGCCAGTATCATAAGTGGAGCTTCCTCTGTTTCGGAGATAGGACCTGAAACAATTTTATGGGACTATACAATACACACAATCAAATCTAACTGCCGAGACATTGTTATTAGAGACCGCAAACAAAAAACTTGCCTCATTATTGATATGACAGACTTTGCAGACTGCAATGTATCTTTGAAGATCTTCAAAAAGCTATCAAAATACGAAGACCTTGAAATCGAAATCTTAAAAATGTAACACATGAGAACATCAACAATCTCTGTTGAAGTTGGAGCCCTCTGATTGATTGGAAACGATCCCAATAGACTCATTGAAGGGATTCCTGGAAGCTCATGCTTTAAAGAAATACAAACAATTGTTCTTACGAGTACAGCTCACCCCTTACGAAGGGCTTTATCTATGTAAAATATGTGCTTTTTTTAAATTGCTCAGTCGGAAATGTCATGATGCCATTTCTGACCTTACGTCTCTGAGCGGGATCCGGAAATAAATGTGTACACACTAGAAATCAAGGGAAATAAAATAAATAAAAAAAAAATAATAATAATAAAAAATAATAATAATAATAATAATAAATAATAATAATAATAATAATAATAATAATAATAATAATAGGAGGTTGGTGCAAAAATAATGAAGTAATAATGTCGTTTTTTGACGTTAAAAAATACGTCAAAAAACGACATTATGTCATTATTTTTGCACCAACCTAATAATTATAAAATACATATTGTTGGTTAGCATATAAATCCTTCAGTTGCAGTTTAAAAAGGTAAATTTGATTGACTGTTCTTCGATTTTGTAATTTTCATCGTTTTACAAATGCCAATAATTCCGAAGTCATTTTTAGGTTTTTAGTTTGTACATAAAAATCGATTTTTATTCACACAATACGTACAGGTTATTGGTTATTGGTTTTAGATCCACGGCATTATTGTTTTATTTTTTTATTAGGTTGGTGCAAAAATAATGTCGTTTTCTCACATATGTTAATATGTGAGAAAACGACATTATTTTTGTCGTTTTCTTACATATGTTAATATGTGAGAAAACGACATTATTTTTGCACCAACCTAATAGATCCACAACATTGTTTTTCCACACCTTTACAATTATTGCAATGCAAAGTACAGAATTTTATTCATTTTCTTCGTTCGATATTATTTTCTCTTATTCTTGCCATCACTTTATATTTTTTTTTTTATAAATTCGTCCTTTTTATTTTCTCATTTTGTGTTGTTAATTTCTAATTTAGAGTTAGTTATTTCTTTAATTTTACTTCTTTTCTGTTGTTTTGTTCCTTCCATCTTTATTCATTTCACTCTGTTTCCCTTCAATTTTTTTCTACCTCTCTTTTACTTTATAGTCACATTACTATAGCCTTCTTCTGAGTTTCCTCTCTTCTTTATTTCTGTTCATTTCTATTCGTTCACTCCTTTCCATTTATTTTAAAACTTTCCATCTTCCTCATTAGATCGTTTGTTTCTTGCCCCTCGTCTTCTTTTTCTTTCTTTTCTTGCTTTGATCTGAAGCCTTTCTTCAATATTACCTTCTGTTTTCCTTTCATTCATCCATGTCTTATTTTCCTCTCTCTCATCTTTCTACCCTATCTGCAAACTACCTGACACCACCCAAACCTTTATTCTCCTATCATTTCCCTGTTTGTCCAGCAAGGCCGACCGCCTGTCCAGACAGCCAAGCCATGAGCAAGCAATCTAACCTTGTCCAGTCACCTTAAGTCATCTCGACTCAGTGCAGACCGTTCCAGTCCAATCGAGTCCACTTGAATCTCGTTCTTCCCAAGTCAGGGCTAAAATCTCCAGTTAATGGTCAAGATTCAGACGATATCGACCGTGTCCGCAGTATGATTCAGCAATCTGTCTCCTGTTTGTCGGCATGCGGACACTCTCACCAGCCGAGATGACCGTACAATCCGTCCGCCATCTTAATTCTTTGGTCCAACTGGGAATTTGAAACGTCCGTTTGCCACGCAACTCGATCGTTTAACTTTCTCAACAGAAACGACGTCTTACAGGGCTTCAGCTGCGGACATAAACGAGAGACTGATAGCGAATTATATATATATATATATATATATATATATATATAGAGAGAGAGAGAGAGAGAGAGAGAGAGAGAGAGAGAGGGAGGAAAGAGAGAAAGAGGGAGAGAGAGAAGAGAAAAAAAGGAAGAATATATAAAATGAGATGGTTAAAGATGAGTAAGTAAAGGAGTGAAAGACGTGTTATTAATAATAGTAAAATTTCTAAGAAACCAAAAGTTAACGTTTGAAAACAAGGCGCAGTATAATAAAAATGACAGAGAAAACAAAAGTTAATTAATTAAATAGATAGATAGATAGATAGATAGATAAATAGATAACAAACCGACGGTTATAGATAGATAGATAGATAGATAGATAGATAGATAGATAGATAACAAACCGACGGTTATAGATAGATAGATAGATAGGTAGATAATGAACAGACTGAGATAGATAGATAGATAGATAGATAGATAGATAGATAAAGAACAGACTGAGATAGATAGATAGATAGATAGATAGATAGATAGATAGATAGATAGATAGATAAGGAGCTAGAGCAAAAAAGAACGATAGCAGGAGAGTCTGGTTCAGAATAGTAAGATAAAGACTGACAGAAAGAGATGAGGAAAACAATAATGTCACAATTCAAAAGCTCAGTATTATTATTATTATTATTATTATTATTATTATTATAAAAACTTTTGTGAAGAAACAAGATTTAGAAACTGACGGCTTTTCAGAGGTAAAGTAAAAAGGGTAATAAAGGAAAAGAAAACGATAGATAGAGGAGAGAAAGAGAAAAGAGATAGAGAAAAGAAGAAAGAGAAAAGAATGAGACAGATATGGGATCAGTGAAGAAATAGAATATATTGTGGATAGGATGGGATGCTGGTTTATGTCTTGAAATTTGAGGGAAGCAAGGCCAAGGACCGGTTGCAGGAGTTTGGGAGGTAGAATGAAATGGAATGAGATAGCAGAAAACGCATGCATATTTATTTCGACATACTTATATATGACTTATATCCGGCGAAAGTTATAACGGATTAGCGGAAAGCCTTCAATTGATGCGTATTTAAAGTCAAAGAGAAGACAACTGAAACGGTGGGCATTGGCCAATATTAATTAATTTATGCACTAGTCACGCGTATTCACTCCTAAACAGAGGCCAATGCACATATATGCTGACTTATGTGTACAGATATCTGTGTAAGTGTATGTACGCGTACGTACGTGCGCATATGTGTATCTCTTAATGTCATTCATTATTCCTATGATGTAAGAAGCACTGAATACAATCACACTGAACAGTGGGCAATTCTAAAGCTTTTCTTAATGAAAAAAGCAAAGATGACTTGTGCTTGTCGGCTGAAGGCTGTTAAAAAATCAATGCATGCAAAGGAGCGAGAAAGTTAATAGTAAAAACATACAAGGCATAACCAAGAATGTAAATGATTTTACAGAGAGAAAGAAAGAAAAGCGAATAAAGAAGTAGGCTAGAAACGAGAGAAAAATGATAACTAAAGTTAAAATGGAAGACAGAAAAATTTATTCTTTTATGCTTTCCATTTAATTTTTAGCGTAATTAGAGAAATAAAATGGTGAAAACTGGAGAAGTGTTAACATGTCAACGAAATTGTCGATCGATTTCGTCGTAATTTTAAAGTACACTTCCAATACATTTTCTATTTGTTCCAATTGATAAATTCGTATTGTTTTCGATATTTTTGTGTTTTTGAATGCGTCTGCCCAAAGAAGAGTAAATAAAGCTACATAGAAACAGTAAATTTTAACTTAGTGATAAAAATTAATTTATCAGTCAATTTTTAATTTAAGAAAAAAAAAAATGATTTAAAAACAAAAAATACGGAGGGCTAGTTCCTTGCTCCTCGTCTTCTTTTTCTTTCTTTTCTTGCTTTGATCTGAAGCCTTTCTTCAATCTTACCTCCTGTTTTCCTTTCATTCATCCATATCTTATTTTCCTCTCTCTCATCTTTCTACCCTATCTGCAAACTACCTGACACCACCCAAACCTTTATTCTCCTATCATTTCCTTGTTTGTCTAGAAAGGCCGACCGCCTGTCTAGACAGTCAAGCCTATTTTATGGGACTATACAATACATACAATCACGAAGGTGTACACATTTGTAAAATAATTTACATACTCTCATCCAGTAACAGGAAACTGCAGCTTTTTTCACTTCGAGATTTAAAAATCAACTTATTTACAGTTGAACCTTTATTGTTAAGATGACAACGTTTCGGCCGTTATGCACTTCGACCTTCTTCAGATATTAGTCGATTGGGATAACCTCTACAGAATATCAATATGAACTCTTTATTCAATCTATCTCCATAGATTGTTCTTATTCCGCTGTCTATATCAAGGAATATATGACCTTGATTATTTTTCTATTATATATCATCTTCTTTCCACCTTCTTTTTCAGTATTGTTGTACTACCCGGTTCGAGGATTGAACTCACAATATTCATTTAATCAAATTAACTAACCAATCATGTAGGCCAGTGCTTCTCAACCTTTTTCAGCCCATTGACCATTTTTTTTCTTTAAAAAATTCAAATGGACCACTCCTACTTTTATTTTTAGGCTGTTCAATTTTCACACTAAAATACTCAATGAAAAGACAAAGTAGTCTATTTACACTTTGAAATTGATTTTAGTAAACAAGGATAAACACAGGATACCATAATCAATTTTGATGATCTTGTTCAGTCTTAGTCCATTCAACTAGTAACTACCCTGATCTTGGTGTTTTCACCCCTTGGTAATTTTTTACTTCCTAAATTTCAAATGGACCACTCCTACTTTTACTTTTAGGCTGTTCAATTTTCACCCTAAAATACTCAATACTGATTTTGGTGTTTCTGATACAAGATATCATAATCAATTTTGATGATGTCATTCAGTCTTAGTCTGAGAGTTCATCTCCTGTTGAGACATAATTTATTTCATTTTCTACTGAAAACATCCACAATAGCCGATGATCCAAATTCCACCATCCATGATGTAGGGAAAGAAATGGCTACAATTTTTGTGGCTACGAATTCTCTGTGGACCATTAGAAATGCTATGTGGACCACGTTGAGAATCACTAGTGTAGGCCATTGTCTTGTGGGACAGCATCAGCTAGGAGTTTTTTTTCTCTCTCTCTCTCTCTTTCTCTCTCTCTCTCTCTCCCGTCTCAAATCCTCTTTCTTTTGTTTGCCTTCCTTTTGATAATCTCAGTGTTATTAGTTGCTGGTATTTCTGGCGCAAGAGGTTCTTCCTTTCTAAATGGCTCCCATATAATATTTATATCTATGTCTAGCTTAGCATATACGTTGATTCTTCTATGTTCTCTATTTAGTATTTTTAGTTCATTCCATAGAGAGCGAAATCACGTTAAAAGTGAGCGGCGGTGTTAAATCAGATAAAGAGCAACTTCGGTTCTCGAACTGCCCACATGTGGAACAAATCGGTTTTCGAACAGAAAAATCAAGATGAAAATGCCTCGGTTATCGAACAAAATTTCGGTTCTCGAATAATATTGCCGAACTGAGCCGAACTGAGCCGATCCGAGCCGAACCGAGTTAACCCGAACGGAAACACTTCTGTGTCGACCGTCTTGTATACATTCCTCTGTTGTGCTGTGATTTTCTTTTCCAATTTTATTGTATTGTGCCTTTTTCTTCTCTTCATTAGTCCCCAGTCATGGCTCCAAAGAAAGCTAACAGTGATACTAGTAAAAAAAAAAAAAGAAGAAAAGTTGAGAGAAAAACAATTGTTGATGATATTGTCTCTTCCTACTCAGTTTAGTATAGCAAATTCTTAACGATCTATATTATTCTTATAAAGCGACGATCATGTCTTTCCTTCCCTTTTCCGAACAATAACATCTTTTTCCTTCCCCTTACGCTATCAACTCTCCTACAGGCAGGTACGGTAAAATCGAAGTGTTCGTCTCTATATTTTATCTGTTTAGTATTGGCTTTATTTATTTTTTTCTTAGATTTAATGATTTTCGTTAGTTTTGTGTATAAACTTGTGCACAAAGTACTGTTGTAACAGTTTTAAAAAGCAATCATCTTGGGACCAGGAACGGATTAATCTATTTTACATTGCTTCCTATTGGCAAAATAGTTTCGGGTTATGAATATTTCGGGTTACGAACGGGTTTCAGGAACGAATTAAATTCGTGAACTGAGGTTCCACTGATTATTCTATATTTCTTATCTGAACTTTTCATTAAGTGATCATTTTTATAATACTGGATGTAACAGCAAAATTGTCTAAATCGTGTAACAGCAAAATTGTCCAATTGTTAGATTTAGCTCTGAACCGTTGTATCATACGTATCATTAAAGATATCTATCTGGAATTCTCCAAGGCTTTTATAACACTATTGGACTCTTCTTTGAGCAATAAGCATGTATAATTGCTCTCTAATCTTAACACAAGAATCGTGATGAAATTGATCATAAAAGAAAATGACATGTTCATCATTAATTAATCATAATGAAAGATTGGAAGCTCATGAAGGATTGAAATAAAACTGAAATTATTATTGAAATAAAGTTTAAATATTATTCCAGGTTCATTTTCCAACTTATTCAAAATAATCTTCGCCCTCTCTAACCTTCTAACTTTCTGTCCTGGTGTAACAAGTTGCTTCACACGTTTCGCGTACGATTTCATTTTCAAGTCTTCTTTCACTGCTCTGTGGATTGTCATAGTAAAACTCACGCGTCAAACGTCTTATTTAGTTGGATCTTTTCTAATTGATCTCTTTAGCTCTAAGTTATAATGATAATCCCTCTTCCTGTTGTGATCTTCTGATCCAGTTTGCCTCTCTACTGTTCTCTCTTTTTCAAACTTATTCACCGTTCTCTTGATGGTTCTTGAATAGACTTTGAAGATGGAAGCCAGAATATGAATGTTGGTACCATTACTGAAGGCCTGAATGATATTTTTCCTCTTACCATTGCTCAGTTGGAAAAACAGTGGGTCTGACACAAAATGATTTTAACCTGTTCTCTTTTTAGCTGAATAACTCAAACTGTTTTTTTCAGTGATTCTTACGATAAATAATGTCAAGATGACTGAAAACCTGGAAAAAAAGAAACTCAATTAGTTTAGTGTTTTTTTTTTTTTTTTTTTTTTTTTTTAGATATTAAACATTTTTCTGTTACACGATTTGGACAATTTTACTGTTACACCGGATATATATTCCAACTGTAAATATAATTTTTGCTTTAAGTAGACATTTTTTTTCTTTTCGCTTGTGCTTATTTTCTAGAAGAGAACCTATAGACTTTTTCTGTATATAAGATCTACATAAAAGTTTAAGAAGCTAATGTTTAAGGAAAAAACCCCGTAAAAAATGAAGTTTCCTGATTTATTATGAAAATTAATGACATTAATAAATTTAGACAATTGATGCACCTCAGATAAATAGTATTATCTCAAATTGATGCCAAGAGTAAAATTTTTTAGCTTCTGTTTAGTTCTTGCTTTCAGCAAAATATGTGAGGATGAAGACCACCTCCCTCCTCAAATCGGTGTGGATGAAAAGGCGTGTAGAATGAGAAAATAAAAAAAAAGAAAAGCAAAAGAGTTTTTGATGACAATAAATCAGAAGTTCATACAAGAATAATTATTTGGTTGTTCCATATGAAATTTCGTATTTTTTATTTACCGACTCTTCATAAAATTTGATAAAAGTTTATTGGTATAAGTCCTTATTTTGTACTTATTTTTTTCTACTGTAATTCCGCATATATAATACGCATTTTTTCTAAAAAGTAATAAGAAAAATTGGGGGTGCGTATGATGCACAACTCCAAAAAATCTTTTAAAAAAAATTGCCGTTTCATAGGTCAATTTCAGTTACGAAATGACTACTCCCCACAAACATACGACAATTTGGCAGGAACATTCGACGATTGTGACCCCATAAGGATGTCACATACAATCATATGTACCTAAGAATACTTACAAATGTAAAATAAAATAAGAATTATCATAAAACTAAATTAGAATAATATTATTCTATGTTTAAAACATTTTTTAAATAAGAGTAGGAAACGCTGGCCGTAATGAAATTGGAGAGGTACAATTTATAGAGTTTGGTTACCAAACAAAGAGTGCGTATTATGCATGAGTAGAATCTTTTTTTCCATACTTTCAGCATAGTTTTAGAGGTGTGTATTATGGATGAAGGCGTATTATACATGGGGAATTACGGTAAGTTCTTTGCTATTTTGCTTTCAGGTGATTGTTTCCATAAAAAACTATTATTTGTAGCTTCTAGAAAATATTCTACGATTTCAAATTAGGCAACAATTCCATAAAAGCTAAAATAATGTTAGCTTGCCATTTGACAATAATATCGTTTATGTCACTCGTTTAGGAGATAACAGGCTTGGAAATAAACCAAGAAGAAGACCTAATCCAGTAAGTAATGATGTTTATTTGAAGGCATTTGTTAGATAAAATTTGTAAGCAACAGTCAACGAAATTGTATGCATTAAAAATTACAAAATGAAACAGTTTGGACTAGTGAATAGAGATAGCCCAATTCTGATTCATGGAAAGGAACACCTTCGCACTTCACAGACCAATATTCAAAGGATGCACAGCCTTTGTTCTAAGATTGGAGAGCATCCACATTATTCACTTGATATGCCTTTCACAGATTATCATTTATATAAATAATTTGATCTTTCCAAATGATTTTCCCGTAAAAGAAGATTCACTTATGGAAAAGAAGTAGTCAAAGTATTTGAAAAGTTTTTTTTAAGGCAAAAGACGAAGATATTTTTTATAATACGAGAAACAGCTTAGATGAAAACCGTAGAATAAAACGGGTGTCATTCTGATGAAATAAAATTTAATTTTGATTAAAGGAAAGTATTTAATTTTCATCATTCATCGAAATCTGGCATTGCATATAGAATAACCTATATTACGAATATCAAAATATAAAATCCTTGAAAGAAAAAGTAGAATAAAATAAACTGATAGCTCGTGTAAAATGGTGGAATCACAGCATACATGCGTACATACAAACCTTTATGTGTACCCCGGCACACAACCACGCAAACGCAATCACCCACACAAGAGTGGGAATAGCAAGAGAGCCTGCGTGTACATATAGTTGTTGGCTTATGAAAGAGAAAAGGAAAAAAAAAATTCAACTATAAAAAAAAATAAATAAAAATACAAGTAATCTAGTAACGCGAAATAACGCAAAAAGTGACGACGGCTGATTTTTCGATTTTAAGGTTGTGTAGCGTGGCCGACTTGGAAAAGATCACACGCCCAACTTGCCCCGACGAACGCGCTCAATTACTTATGTAAACACCTCCCTCGGCTCTCCACGTGGGGGAAAGCCATAGAGAAACAAGATACACGTGTTCTTGATATTATAATGTTTTAGCGAGCAGAGATAGATAGATACATACAGAAATAGGAGGGACAGGATTGGAGAGAAGCATTCGGGTGATGACGATTAAGAGAACATGCAGTAGCAGCAACGGGATGCGTGCGTGTGATATTTGAAATAGTTTAAGTGTGTGCGTAGAGCGTACGGGTTACCGGTGCGGACAGCGGAGTTCAAGCTTCGTCCTCGTCTCTTGTGTTCACTCTGTATAAATGCCCTTGAGAAAGGCACGTATCCATTCTTTCTCTCTATCCAGCTATCGGTTAAATATCAGACTATATGGAATCTTTAGTCTTGGACAAAGACTATTCTAGATCCCGAACTGTGATCGAGTAAAGCCGAATAGTGCCTTTTATGCGCAAATTTCTACAAAGATTATCGAAAGACACTATTCGACTTTGCTCGAACGGCGAGACCCTACGTGGCACGTCTGATCTACGGTTTCCCCTGCTAGTGGTATAGAGGCTTGAATCCTACCGGAGGACGAATCTTTCTTTAATGTGATTTCTATAATATTCACGCTGGAGTAATGGATAGCAACGCGGATTGAGGAATCGAAGAGCCGAGTTCGAGTTCGAATTCCAGTCGAATCCATTACATTCACTTACATAGAAAGTTATGAATCCTCCTCTTCTCCTCCCCGCCTCGGCTATGGGTAAATAGCAGGACAGACCGGGTTCTATAGCCTTCGATGGCAAATGGTCTACCGCAGAAAGAAATGGGAACCTACTGCGGGGAAAAAAAATCTGCCTCGTCGGTCATGTATCGAAAGATACATGATCGCTTAAGCTTGTATCACGTATGGCACATAACTGACTGATATTCACTTACGCGCAAATACTCTTGGGAAAGGTATGAATCCGCTTCTTCTCCTAAGTAGCAGGACAGATCGGGTTCTATAGCCTTGGATGGCAACTGGTCTACCGCAGAAATAATGGCAACCTACTGCAGGGAAAAAATCTGGCTCGTCAGTCATGTGTCAAAAGATACTTGATCGCTTAAGCGTGTATCACGCATAGTACATAACTGACTGATAATATTCAGGCCGCTAGACGACAATAAATAAATATACTGTTTAATAAATAAGCGGAGTATATACTCAAATAAGGATAAAAATAACGTTTGATTGCTAAAATCTGCCGGATTAATACATAAAAATCCACGACTTCTTTATATATAAGTATATTTTAATATATTTTCTGTTTATAGGTTATTTCTATACATGCAAATATTGAAGTAAATGGTCTGTTTATGATAAACCTTATTAAAAACATTTACCGGCCTGAATGTCTGAGTGATCTCATAGAAAATATGTATCCTCCGACAAGAATCTAACCTGTATCCTACACGGAAGCTTCATATAGCCTGACGGGCTATAGCACTTACCTACAGAGGTAACGTTTGGTTAGCAAGGTTAAACTAATATATATATATATATATGTATGTATAAAAGGCAACAGGATGTGTGTGTGTGTGTGTGTAACGAATGTACGGCCGCAATTTTCGACGGATTTGCACCAAAATTTACATGCACATGCTCCAAGTTAGCGAGAAGGCCGAGACTGACTTTGCATTTCCCAATTCTCATCGATAGGGGAAATAATCGATTTTTTCATGCTTCTACGGCAGTTTTCATGTAGTTTGCGGCCATTTTGTACTGGCCAAAGTGAGAGCCAATCGCTGGCTGCCACGAATAGGCAGGAAGATTCTATTTGCAAGCGTGAGAGCCAACAGCTAACTGACATGAATGTTAACTAGCATGCTAGCAAGCAAAAAAAAAAAAAATCGATAACTGCATTCATCACAAGTGGGAAAAATTTAAATCTGCATGCCACTTTACTCCAGTTGGCTCATTCGCTTGCTTAAACTCAACGTTGATTCTGATTCCGCAGAACTGGATTAGGTGTGAAAAAGTATTTGTTGCTAACATTCTTTTTTCATTCGGTTTTTCCAGTTACGAGTCCTTTTTTTTAAAGGTGATCGTTTTGTGTTCATTTTGTTTAGTTCTTTTTTCGTAAAAGATTTAATGTTTAGTATAGAGCTTAGAAAAAATTCGCATTGTGAGATAGGCAAGAAGTAAGGCATGTAGCAACATCAGCACGGTAAAGGTCACTCCTTTAAAGGCAAGGAATGGCAAAAATATTTTAAGTCAGGTGATAGCGATTGGTGTATGAGTCGTACGATTCTCGAATCAAGCACGATACAACGCGTAGCTTAGATGTGGCACAAGGCCGAAAAATGGGACACCTAGTGAGGATCGAACTCACTTTTCAGTCGTAACTGATCTAGCGAGACAAGCTTGCTAACCATTACGCCACGCCGAGGTGCCCCTAATGTACCCGGTTGAACCACGCTTTGCCTTTAGAATCGTTTCATTTCTTCTTGGTAGGGATTTGACAATATTCTGGTAGAACTCTTTCGAAATTTGAAACATTTTGGAAATTTGGAACCATTTTGGTGTTATTATGGCATCCAGCAATTCTTCCAGATTGGTTAGTTGGTTATCCAGGATATCTAGTGACTCTAGAGGTCACAGTAAATTCTTTGCTGTGTGTTGTGAACCAATTTGTCAGCACACCTTGGCTTTCCTGCAGTCATAAATTGAGGCACGTGCTCAGGCAGGCAGCGTCATTTAAATCTCTTCTGTTGGTACCAAGTGTCTGATACTTTCATGTTGTTTACGCCAAATTCTATCCCCGCCAGTCGAAAGTTGTAGTAGAAATCGAGATATCAAACAAGACATTTTGTCAATCATATATTATCCGATTTATGTGATCCTCATTTTTTGTTCTTATATGATATGAGTCGCATCCAGCGTGGTTTTCTGCTGCAGTAGCTCAACTGTTTCAAGGTTGAGCATTCAGATATGCTCTTCTGTATACAGTCGTTGTAAACAGTGTCTATTTGCGCTAATGTTGCCTTTCTATCGGCTTAAACCAGTCAGGTCATTTTCCTCCGACCTCTTTTGTTAATAAGGGATTTCTGCTCACAGAATTATCGCTCAGTGGCATTTTCTTCTGAGCTATTGCGTAAAAATCCTCCTAGGGCAGCATTTTTTCAAATAATAAGACACGCCAGTCAGGCACCAACGGCCATACTGCATTCAAATAACTTAAATCCCCTTTCCCATACTAATGCATGAAATGCATTTCAGCAGGTTGCCATGACCTTGTTTAAAGGCCTATTTCCATTCAATTACTGCCACATCAGTGACTACATGAAAGAGCATATTTTAATGTCTACTTAATTAAGTGGTTACTGAGCATATATATATATATATATATATATATATATATATATATGTGTGTGTGTGTGTGTGTATATATATATGTGTGTGTGTATATATATATATATATATATATATATATATGCACACACGGTGTATCAAAAATGTTTTTACAAATTTTGCGGCCGGATACTTCACACCAAATCAAAGAGAAAAGTCTCTCATTCTCTCTCTCCCTCTTCATATATATATATATATATATATATATATACGCAATTCCTTCGGTTTTGAGTTTTTAAGTTTAAAGTTTATGAGGCTTTTATAGGTACAATCCAAGATACAATAAAAAAAATACTTCAGTATCTGTCTATATTTCTGAGATGAGATATTATATACACTATTCGGACTATTGTCCTCATATTTGTTGCCATATTTATCACAACGTTTCGGCCGTGGTATGCTCCGGCTTTCTTCAGGTGGTTGGAATGTCGAACTGAACACTTTATTTCGCTCACTGGGGTAGACTGTTCAAATTCCTCGTGCTACGTCTAATGGATGTCAGTTATCAGTTATCTCCTGTACCATGTGTCCAACATGGCACAGTGGATAAAGATGTTAGTTAGATCCAGTGACAGGACCCAAAGAGTGTGAGTTCAATACCTGGTTAAGGCGGTGGAAGGGAATTAACTGGCGATTCATAATCTATTAAACATGGCACGTAGAAATAGAACAGTCTACTCTAGTGAGGTTCAGTTCGATATTCCAAGCACCTGAAGAAGGCCGGAGCGTACAACGGCCGAAACGTTGTGATAAATATGGCGACAAAGATGAGGGCAACAGTCCGAATAATGTAAATAGTGAAAAAATATTTTTACAGACTTTGGTGAGTGTTCTGGACACCAAATCAATGTAAAATATGCATATAAGCATATGTCCAAAAGGCCATCGTTGTATCTCAGCATAGTAACTTATAACGAACGTTCAAAATGTCCACCTCTTATAGACACGCATGCACCCGCCGGATCATTGACTGGCGGACCCTTTCAAATACTCCCACACGGTGTTGAATGGTTTCACAGGCCCCCATGACACGTTGATTCATAAACCAATTGCTTTAAAGGGACCCACAAATAAAAAACCCTAAGGATTGAGGTCGAAGGAACATGCAGGTCATGGAACCGGTCCTCTTCTACCTATCCATCTTTCATGGTAGATATCAGCCTGTGCATCGCGAATAATGGCACCAAAATGTGCTAGAGCCCCATCATGCATGAACCACATGCGTCTTCGTATTACCAGGGGAACATCCTCTAACAGGTCTGGAAGATACGTGTGAATTAAGTGGAAATGTTACGTTACAATTAAGGAATAAGAAAAGAATAAAATTATAGGCAAATGTTGCTAAAAATGTTTGAATTATGAATCATAGGGAAAGAAATTGTCGATACTGAACCAAGAGTCAAAGATAAACAAACATTACAACTTGAAACATTTTTCCTACAATTATAAAATACGTCATCATTTATAAAATATGTTATTTTACTATCCAAAACTGAGAAATGGTTAAATTAACAAAATTATAGGCATATGTTGTTAAAAATGTTTGAATGATAAATGATAGAGAAAGAAATCGACGGTATTGAACGAACTGCCAGAAATAAACAAAACAAAACAAACATTACATCCCGAAATGCTATTCCTACAATTT
>OZ010574.1:57210356-57225356 GCA_963932145.1 Acanthosepion lycidas | reverse complement strand
TCAAAAAACAAAAAAAAAAAAAAAAAAAAACTGACTTTATATATCGGTCTTTCCAAGCAAGTTCTTGTCACGTCAGCAAAAATACCCAATGATCTACTATGAACATTTCAAACAACTTAGACTTAAATATAAAGAGAGTTTTTCATAGAGTCTCAACGGAGAATCATGCGCAACATTTAACCTTTTGCAACAGTCTGCTAACCATTAATGCAAGCCTCCATTTGTTTTAGCGAATTATTACAGGATATGAGAAATAGGTACTTTACAACAAATGCAAAAAACAAAACTCATCAATCTTTGTTAAATCGATCACAAAACCAAAAGTAGGATTTCATCCACGGAATATTTTCATATAAATCTGGTGGAATCTGATAGTCTGTTAGTTACTGGAGAAACCATCATGGCGGACCCATATTGTCAACAACTCGAGCGTATATATGATGCATTACAGAAAAATACACGCAGAAATTCAATGAGGATTAACAAAACCAGCATAAAAATATAAAACTAATCGTTTTAAAAGGGATACAATTCTTACCCTAAACAAGTGTCAAACAGTCAGAGAGTTAACTGCGTAATTTTAACTTTTCACGTTTGTTGCATGAAAACTTACAATCACAAAATATTACATCTACGACCCGCATTCTTCCTTCAAACTCTTCTGTCTAGGAATTGGAATATCGTTGAAGAATGTATTTGCAACAAAAATATAAATAGTCCAGCTTTCACAATGACGGATTTCAATGTTTTAAAGATCATAGAACGAAAGGTTATACGAGATTTGCTTAAATTGTTTTTGGTGGGACTACCACCAAAAACAATTTAAGCAAATCTCGTATAACCTTTCGTTCTATGATCTTTAAAACATTGAAATCCGTCATTGTGAAAGCTGGACTATTTATATTTTTGGATAAATGGTAACGTATGAACTAATCGCAAATCCCACTGAGTAGCAACTATGACTAGCTTAACTTCATACGAATGCTTAAAGATTATCTGAAACAATTAAAGAAGACTGTGATTGAGGAAATCTCTTTTTTGAAGGTAAAATAAGTGCTAGAATCCAATTTTTAATATTAGGTTGTTTGGAAAATAATTTCAGATTCAAATTTTATTTCCTGAATTAATGCATGTAAACAGTGTTTAAATCAGTTAAAATAGAATCTCTGAACATCTATACATTTCTGCCAACAAGTTACAAGTTTATTTATGCCTTTACGATAAAACACTAAAGGTTTATGTGGTGTCAATTCAGCGTTTCTTTTTTCTTCATCTTGCCAATTCTCTTGAGATGGTCTGATATTGTTGAAATGCTGACACTCATTATCTGAGGCAATTTCCCGACATTTTGACGTGGATTTTTTCGACTAGATTTTTCAGATGTTGATTGTCAATTGCAGATGGACGCCCTCTACCATCTTGATCTTCAAGACTAGCATCCCACAGCGATATGTCAGAAATCAACGCCGTATCACAAGTAGATCAGTCACCCCATGCTCAGCAGTTTGAGAAGCATTATGACCAAGCATGAAATCATATAAAAAGTGAACACATATCTTCTTTCTTTCATGTTCAAGATAATGTTTTAAGTTTTTATGCAACAATTTTTATTTGAACAAAATATCTATAAACAAAAACAAAATGTTTTTTTTTGCTATCCTCTGCAAGCCGCCATGATGGAGAAAGCATTACCTCGTACCATCGCCAGTGAGACACTCTGCAAGAGCCACTCCATTTCGCGAGGCTCGTCCCTTAATCGAGACGCAATCCCGGCAGCTCTGCGAAGGAACGCCATCGAACGACGGCCAATAACACCAGAAGTCTTCACTTTTCTTTTTTTATCTCCGCGTCCCTTGCGACAGACTCCGGCTCAACCGCGGACCTGATCGAATTACCGGTCGAAAATGTATCGGCATAGGTCGCATCCCAAATCAACGCCTTCTCTACTTTAAAAGAGAAAATGGTAATGTCATCCGGCTGCTTTCCATCACCACGACCGAGGCCTACGGATTCCATTTGGGAGGGAAACCCAGCTGCATCCAAACCTCTGATGATGATGTTTATTTCTGCCTGCCTTAGAAATCGGCGGGCACTATAACGACAGAAGAGAGGATGCAAGCCAAACTCTTCAATGGAAGATCCTCATCTGCATCTGTGACGCTCAAATAATTTGAACCCAAGACGGATGGCAACTCCGACCCGAGTGCACTCATCATCTAGTAGGGTAACGGTAGATGTTTTAAGTTAAATTCTAAAAAAGATTGATATGAAACTAACAAAGAGGACACTTGAAACATTATGGATAAGTAACATATTTTTGTGCAACTCTAATAATATATTAGAATATAATTAAGATTTTGCTTATTCTAATATCGGACATTACTTTCCGAACAACCTAATATAGACAGAATTTAATCTGTATGCGCGTTAGAACATTTTCAATGAAATTATGTCGGCAGAATCAATAATTGACTTCAGGAGAAATAGTTTCTTTTCTTGATTTTAATATCTTGAATTCAGATCTAAAATCACTAAATATTTAACCAAAGTATGTTTCAGACTCATTAAAATGAATGTAAATTTTAGTATGTTAAATAACATACATACAAAAATTTACATTCATTTTAATTGGCCTGAAACATAATGGATAGCGACCCGGGTTCGGGAATCGGAGAGCCGAGTTCGAATTTCAGTCGAATCCATTTACATTCACTTACGTGCTAATACTCTTAGAAAAGGTACGAATCCTCTTCTTCTTCCCCCAGCTATGGGTAAATAGCAGGACAGAACGGGTTCTATAGCCTTGGATGGCAACTGGTCTACCGCAGAAAGAAAGGGCAAGCTACTGCGGGGAAAAAATCTGCCTCGTCAATTATGTATTGAAAGATACATGATCGCTGAAGCGTGTATCACGCATGGCACATAACTGACTGATATTCACTTACATGTACTTAGTCCCAATTATATGACTGACAGTTACTTAAATGGAGCCATTTCTCTTTGTCATAAGTTGAACTAAAATCCAATTTTGGAACTAATTGATTCATATTTGGCATGAAAAAATGGAAAAACACAGAATACTGACTATCATTTTATCCAAATTTTAGAAATTCTAGAAAATTATAGGAAGTCAAAGTAAAAATTGACGAAAGGTACGAAAAAATTCAACTGAAAATATGACAATAATTTATTGCCTTAAAATGTTTTTAGCTTATTGACTAATTAACCACAAAACACAATAAAATTGGTAATTATTTTTCTTTTATCTTGACCGAGAAATACCTGAACATAAAAATTGTTTTGAATATTATTTATTTCATATTGTATTTTGGTTGGGATATTTCTTCAGTAGATCTATTGCTGTTTTATTTATTTATTTTTTTTAAAAAACTTTTGTTTGTTTTTGTTTTGTATTTGCTTGTTTGTTGTCTTTATGGTTTCAAAAAATGATTCATAAGAAAATTCTGATTATAATTTAAATGTAAGTAATGGATAGCGGCTCGGATTTCGGAATTGGAGAGACGAGTTCGAATTCCATTTGAATCCATTACATTCATTTACGTGCTAATACCCTTAGGAAAGGTATGAATCCTCTTCTTCTCCCCCCAGCTATGGATAAAATAACAGAACGGATTGGTTTCTATAGCTTTAGGTAACAACTGGCTTAGGAGAAGGACAACTCTGAATTCAAAACCTGTTCCTCCAGGTTGGGGGTTATGCAGTAGTCTAACAACCTACTCACTTAAAAATGGCTTGTTATAGAAACCGCAATGATATCTTTCTCAAAGAAATTAGAAGGCATAATATATATATATATATATATATATATATATATATATATATATATATATATATATATATATATATATATATTTAACAATATATAGATATCTCAACAAATATAAAAAAAAACTACCCACATTTCTCACCCACACAAGACAGACAGGCTTACGGAGGTGTGGAGGCCTCACACTTATACACTCACCCACACGAACATACACACTTACAACATCATACGCACTCACTCCCTAATGAGCCAAATGATAACACACACCCACAGCAATACACACGCTTACACATATCATACTCACTCACTCCCTAAGAACCAAATAACACACACACAAACACTAAAGAGAGACACATCCCCTCACCAAGTCCAATAAAACTGTCAAACTGACCAGAGAATTCATAGCAGCATCCAGCTCTTATCTCAAATAACAACTTAAAAGAGACTGTTTGACCAACACAAGGAATGTTAAAAGATTCATGTTAAAAAGATAAAAAAATAAAAAAACAAATGAAAACTACAGACAAAAGTTCATTTTCTCAAGACATTCATTTCTGTAGTTTAGTGCTAGCAGCAAGCAGAAATATTTCTCCTCCCGATGATGGCCATTTCGGCCGAAACTAGTCGAGGAATCTAAATGGAATAATAATAAAAAAACGAAAGAATATTAATCTACAACCCAGTGTGTCTGAGGATTTTAATTTTTTAATTTTTATTGTTCAATATATATATATATATATATATATATATATATATATATATATATATATATATATATATATATATATATATATGCATGTATATGATGAAATATATTTTTAAGGTGTGCTATATTTAAAGTGCTCAATATGAGGGATAGAGCGCGGTAAATATAAAAGTGAACATTGAAGTCAACACTCAGAGGCGACAGACTGTTTCATACTAGACGCAATCATCAGGTCTGATATATATATATATATATATATATATATATATATATATATATATATATATATATATATATATATATATATATATAGGTAACTACACTGGTCTCGGAAAACCTTCGGTTTCTTGATTTACTAATGGTCAAATCAATCTCGAAGGAAAAAAAGGTTTTAAAAAAAGAAAGAGCTATGAACATGAACGTCTGTCGAAAATAATCGTACAGCATACAGGACCAAAGCCCAAAGAAAAAAACCCCGATACGAGTAATGAACTAACTAGGTTTGACTATATATATATATATATATATATACATATATATATATATATATATATATATATATATATATATATATATATATATATATATATATAATTTAAATAAACTCATTTTTTGCCATTTCTTTTATGTACTATGCCCTTGAAGACTTGAGCAATCGCAGTTCTACACAACTTTGTATCTTTTGCAGCTGTAAGCGAAAGTTTGTCTGCTTACTACTCCTGTCAGTCCATTTTCTGCTAACCATTTACGCAAACACGTTAATTAGGGTACTCGCTGTTTCTCTGTTACTCTTGCTTCATTATGTCCTGAGAGTGTCGAAGTCTCCAAACAATCTTTCTTCATTATGTGTTTCAGAAACTTTAACTCTCTCTCTTTCCGATTGTAATGTCTTTTTTTTTCCTTCCATTTACTTAAAAATTCCTCATCGCTTTCATATTACGGTGGAACAACTTTTAGCTTTTATTTTCCTTTTAACGACTCAAACAACTAAATCACTAACATATCATCCATGTATTAAATTTGATAAAATTTTATTTCACCAGATTAATAACCGATATCCAATCACAAGTAATCGATTAATTTTATATTAAATATAATTGTTTATTTACTGGTATAAAATGACTGGTTAAAGTTTGACCAATTTTTACAACTTATTTTCATATGCATCTCGCTATTATCCGATTAATCTAAATCTCTAATGATCAGAATTATAGAAATATAACGCATTATTTAAAAAAAAAAAAAATTATGCATGTCATAATACTTGTATGTTGCTTAATGAACTTGTTGATATCTGTCCTCCCGTATGGCAGCGAATGCTACACAATCTTCTCAAAGATAATGAAGAGACATGAAACAACAGTAATGTTCTACAGAAAGATGCTGAGGATACCATGGACCAAACATGTGAGAAACAATGAGGTTTTGGAGAAAATGGAAACAAAAAAAAAAAAAAACTTATACTTAACAATCATGCGGTTCAAATTTTTGGGGCGCGTAATAAGGATGGAGGGCTTGGAAAATCTGATACTCACAGGACAGATTGAGGAAAGGAGGAACAGAGGAAAGCAGCACGTAATGTACTTGATGAGCTTCAGAAAAGTAATGGTAAAACAGTGATTTGGGAGAAATAACAAAAAAGAAAAACTTATTAAGAGCTACAGGGGACAGGAAAATGTGGAGGCCATGATCGCCTACGTCTTGAAGGGACACGGAAAAAAATAAGAAGCCTTGTTAGTGCTGCTAGAATAAAAAAAAATTCTCGACGAAAAGTTGACGTTATATATATATATATATATATATATATATATATATATATATATATATATATATATATATATATATATATTAAATAATTAAGAAAGTGACAACATTAAGGTTCCCTAAGTATTATTTATTTTCCCTAGAAAAAATATTTTTCTGGTTCATCAGGTCACATCTCTAATTATATATATATATATGTGTGTGTGTGTGTATATATATATATATATATATATGTGTGTGTGTGTGTATGTGAAAAAACTTTGAATATTTGAATGTATGGAGATATTCGAATATACTTGTTGCTTTAGGACGTTGTCGATCATGGCTCTCCTCAACTTCCTATCGTTTGTAACTTTCACCAATATTTTATCCTTACTCTCCTTCCTAGTCCATGTTTTGACATCCAATTACACAAGCTTGTTGATTAGGTTACTTGATGTTTCCCTCTGCATCTTTTGTCTTCAGTATGTCCTGTGAGGGTCAAATTCTCGTGAGCAAGAAATTCCAACTGTTTATTTTTAATTCTAAGTATAATTGTCCTTTTTGTTTTAATTTTCTTTGCTTGCATGGTCCTTTCATGGTAATCTCAGTGTCCTTCTGTAGAAACACATCTCTGTTGTCTAAAGTCTTCTTTTCATCCGTGAGAAAAAAATTGTCCAGCTTTTACTGTTGAATAGAGGAATTGATATCACACTTTTCATTATTTCTTACGAAAATGTCTTGTTTATTGTTACTTTGCTTAAAGTAAGGGTCAGCGGCAGAAGAATAATAAAAAAAAGGGCAGCATATTTTTGGTTTTACAAGATTTGTTACGAAGTACACCCTGCACAAAAAATTCAAGGTCACTACTTAGAGAAGGAATACTGTGCCAATTACTGTGGTTGAGAAGGTATTTGGTTAATACTCATTATGCTACATTTGCTTCAGTTCTTGTAAAATCTATGAAATCAAACGGACAAGAACATTAATAGATACTGATAGGATATTTCTCAATGGATTGTGAAAGGTAATGTCGAATTGTCGCCCAAGAAAAGTAAAAGTGGCGTTTTACTCAAAATTATTCATATCGAAATTGGATCAATAGAATTTCACTAATGATCCCTGGTAAATGAATCTTAAACAAATAGAATTAAATATATGCGTTTAAATATAATTATAAGAAATAAGAAAGCGCAAGATAGTTTTAGAAAGGTATTTCTTCTTCTTCTTCTTCCCTTTCTTCTTCCTTTTCTTCTTCTTCTTCTTCTTCTTCTTTTTCTCCCTTTTTTCTTTTTCTTCTTTTTTTCTTTTCTTCCATTTCTTATTATTTTTTCTTCTTCCGTTTCTTCTTTTTCCTTTTCTTCTTTTTCTTCTTGTTCCTTTTTCCTTTTCTTCTTCCTCTTCTTCTCCTTTTTCTTTCTTTTCTTCTTCCTTTACCCTTTTCTTCTTCATCATTTCCTTTTCCTTCTTCTTCTTCTTCTTCTTCTTCTTTTTCTTCTTTTTTCTTTCTTCTTCTTTTTCTTCTTCTCCTTCTTCTTCTTCTCCCTTTTTTCTTTTTCTTCTTATTTTTTCTTTTCTTCCATTTCTTATTATTTTTTCTTCTTCAGTTTCTTCTTTTTCCTTTTCTTCTTGTTCCTTTTTCCTTTTCTTCTTTCTCTTCTTCTTCTTTTTCTTCCTTTTCTTCTTCCTTTTCTTCCTTTACCCTTTTCTTCTTCATCATTTCCTTTTCCTTCTTCTTCTTCCTTTTTCTTCTTTTTTCTTCTTTTTTCTTCTTCCTTTTCTTCTTTTTCGTCAATTTTATAAGCATTTATTCTGAAGAAGAAGAAGAAGAAGAAGAGATAGAAGAAGAGATAGAAGAAGAGATAGAAGAAGAAGAAGAAGAAGAAGAGATAGAAGAGCTTTGAAAGGAGTTGATGTGGGGCAAGTTTAGTGGAAATAAAACTGAAACCTGATGGTTATGACAGAGTTCTTGCAGACGAAACGGCGTTTCTTCGTGTCGTGACAATAAAGTTTGGTATTAGCCGTGCCACATAATATGGCGAAGCAAACGGAAGGACAGCCGACTTTCATGCCGTGTTAATCGGTGCGAATCGAAAGAATTACGAGTCGCTGCGTTCGTAGTTTCGTTGACATCAGAAACCCCAGTGCACACGGCTGTTGTCTCATCAGGGCGAATCATTTGAGAGTTTCGAAGAAAGGGAGAAAGTGGATGTCAGGTCGATAAAGCACATGGATGAAAGAAGAGAAAACGAGAATGACCAAGGAAAAGAAATCGGAGATATTTAACTCAAGAAATATCAAAAGAAGAGCAGGCAAAACGGGGCCAAGAAGAATGAAAGAAACGAAAGAAATAAAACGAAAAAGAAAAAGAAAAATAGAAAGAAAGAAAGAAAAAGAAAAATAGAAAGAAAGAAAGAAAGAAAGAAAGAGAAGGCCATATGAAATGAGATAGACGTAAAAAAAATAAGAAAAAGATGCAGGAAGATTAAAAATAAAACGAATACGAAAATGAAAAAAAAAATACAAATTTTGAGAGAAGTAAAACAAATAAAGGAGAAGAGTTGACAGGTAGATGAGTTACGGGTAAAAATAAAGGGATACATGCAAATATATATATATATATATATATATATATATGAATAGACAAAGATAAAGAAATTTGAAAGCGATATGATCAGTTGGCGAGAGAGCAGATAATAACGAAAAATGAAAGAAAAGCTAAAACATCAATAAGATAAAGAGAAACGACTTATTAAGTACCTAAAATTTGGGGGAATACAAACGAGAAAACGTTGAGATGTTGAATGTGCTTTTTAAAAGATAAAGAAAACGAGAGAAAGAGGGGAGAATAAAGTTGAAGAAATAAGAAAGGAAGGGCAAGTGTAACTAGAAAACGAGGCAAGTGAGAAAGACGAGAAAGATTGTCAAGAGAAAGAGATGATAAAAAGGTCGAACTAGAGCGGGGGGGGAAAGAGAAAAGAAACTGTAGACGTGCAGAGTGTAAAAAAAAAAAAAAAAGATTTGCAAATGGAAACAAAGAAAGGAAATGACGAATGGGCAGCTCTCTCTTTTCACTCTACAGACCAAGCTTCTTCTTTTTTTTTTATCGGCTCCCTCGGTCTCATTCTAATTGTAATTGTACGCTCCTGCAATAGCCCTGTCGTCGACGTTGATGACGAGGGTGTCAGAGGCGTCGGCAACTTGATATTGGCGGGCGGCTGCAAAATAACTTACACATGCGAACGCATCCGGTTTCGTGCGTCTCTCTGCATGGCCGGCATATCCCATCTATTATGATGATGAGAATGGACATTTACCGCACACGTAAGCACACGTTTCTCGATAAATCACGCACCGTCGGTGGCAGCCATCATTGGAAAAAAAAAAAAAAAAAAAAAAAAAAGGAACGTACATTCGAGGTCTGTAGTTATCACTGGGCAGACCAATTGGTCGACTTGAGAAGCTGGCAGTAAAATCTCCGTGTCTAGTTCATCTAGCGGGATACTATTCTCCGACTAATTCAGAAGAATACCCGAAGTAGAAAATATTTTTTGGGGCCTCTTAAGTAACAGAAATGAGAAAATTGTTGATATTCGGCTCTAAAAATAGGAGAAAAAAAAACAAAACTGTTTCGATATATGGTTTGAAGGAAATAAAGTTTAATCGGTAAATGAAAGAATAGAACCAAGTCTAAAGTCAGAAAAATCCAGAAATCTGAAGCTATATAAAGAACGAGGAAAAATTTTAGCGATACAAAATAGAGTAATAATATCGACAATGATTTGATGAGTGTGAAAGAAAGAGAGTAATGAACACGTAAGAGTTAAAAAAGGAATTAAAGAGAGAGAGAGAGAGAGAGAGAGAGAGAGAGAGAGAGAGAGAGAGAGACAGAGACAGAGACAGAGACAGAGAATAAAAGTATAGAGAAAGACCTTAAGAAATATATATGAGGTTTTGTAATCGAAAGTGAATTGAATGGGAAAAGAGAGTAAGTAGAAGGTCGAAAGCAGAGAAAAATTCATGAAAACTGAGTAACTTTTTGAAAAGAAACTATTATTACATTTCCTTAAATTAGAAGTCAAACATTATTTCAAAACAAGGAAAACTATGAAAAGTTAACTCCTTAATTTAATACAGACGCACACATATTTTTTTAAAAATCATTTTACCTCATGCAGTACAATAAAGCCACTAAGGCGCGATTAGTTACCAAGAATATGAGAAAAAGAAAAAAGAATCATTATTAAGGAGAGAGAAAAAATTGATGAATAGGAATTAAGATAATGATTGACATTGCATTTAAATTTTTGAAGGTCAAAGTTGACCGGAAGTTTTGAAGGTTAAAAATGACCGAAAAAATGGGAGTGAGAAGTGCAAGAGAAGAAACTGTTATCATCTAACAATTCCAACTGTAAACTAAACAGGTAACAAACAGGACTTCTCAACAGAACAATTATCGTGAAAATATTAATAGAAAAACCACAGGGAAGCTACATTCTGGCTGTGGGAAAGTAACTGAAGCCGAGATACCAGGTCAGGACCGATAACATTACAGATTCTTCTTTGGATTTTATCAAGAATCTCTAAATACATAAATACATAACAGAAACACCAAACCTGTTGTGATAGCAATATTCCATGGATGGTAAGCTAATAAATAAAGTTAGATTCTGAATGGAAAAATCATTTAGCTTGACACAGCAAACCAACTTTCCTAGTAGTAGATCTAGCAATTGATTCAATATAAAACTCCCACTTCATATAATCAAAAAACGTTAGCCTAGAGTGCACAAGGAAGTTAGCACCAGTCATACCGATGGAAGACTAAAAAGATTTTCTAAAACGATTAAAAGAGAGCAGTTTTGTTTCGGACGAGTGAAAAATTAACAAGCCATTTTTTGCCCCAGTTAACAACGGATTGTAGATCATTTTTGAGATCATCTGCTAATTTGACCTTATTAGGCTTACCATTAAAATAGGAGTAAATAGTTCTTATAAGCACACACACACATGCACATATACGTATATGTGTGTGTGTGTGTGTGTATGTATTTGGTGGATCTAGGCAGCATATGTTTATTTAAACAAGTTTTGTTGAAGATAACAGATAAGTTACGTCGATTTTATCTTTAATTAATTTCTCTTCTTGACGGCTTCATTTCCGTAACTTGGTATAAAATATACATAAGAACTGTCGCCAAGTTAGGCCAGTTCTTGTTAAGGTTTGCAGCATTCGAATGTCTTCGATCATTAACAAAAATAAAATAAATGAAATTCAATATCCGGTTAGTGATTGCATCTTTGTGAAGATTTTGAATTTTAAGTCTTCAATGTTTATACTGTAACGTGAATGTGGGGGAGGGGGGTATTTTTGAGTTTAAAAATTGGTCGTCCCGAAGGATGTAGCGTTGGGTTAATTCTAAGAGCTTGACGTGTCTATTCCATAATCCTACGTGGTTTTCTTGATTATTAGTTGTTTCGACTGAATATGGATAACTTTTAAACTTTTCACACTTATTTAAAGTTTGTGTTGCTGAGTATTCCCTAAGATCTGTCTTATAATTTGGTTTTTCTCTATCATATCAGTTCATTTTTTATGACAGGTGTATCTAAGAGAAAAATTCGCTTATACGTCCTATATAAGTTATTTTTTATGATAATTTTCAGATTCAATATCTAATAGGGTAATTGAATAGGTAAATAATTTATGGAGAAGATTAGCTTTTAATGAAGTTAACTTTTGTTAATAAGTACAAGGTTAAGGATTTAAAACTTTTACAAAATACAAAGAATCATAAGTGTTTATTATTATTATTATTATTATTATTATTATTATTATTATTATTATTATTATTATTATTTTCTTTGATTTCTGGCGTTTACACATTTCTTTCCGGGTCCCGCCCAGAGACCTAAGGTTAGAAATAGCAGCATGAAACTTTCCACTGACAAAAAAAAAAAAAAAAAAAAAATACATAGATAAAGCCCTTTGTAAAGTGTGGGCTGTACTTGTCAGAACAATTTTTTGTATCTCCTTGAGGCATGGACTTCCCGGAATCCTTTCAATTAGTCTGCTAATCCTAGGGCTCCAACTACAACAGGGATTGTTGATGTTCCTATGTGCCACATTTTTGAGATTATTATTATTATTATTGTTGTTGTTGTTGTTGTTGTTGTTATTATTATTATTATTATTATGTTCTATTATATCAATGGATTATATTTTTACAGCTGTTACATCCTGTTTGTGGTATGAGTGTGTCTCATCGCAATAAAATAAAAAATAGTGTTATTTAGCAAGGTTGTATGTGTTACTAATATATATATATATATATATATATATATATATATATATATATATATATATATATATATATATATATATATATCATGCTAAACGCAATCGTCAGACAGAGTATTTAGAGATAGGAAAAAAAAACTTATATAAAACACAAGCTTTATAGAGGGGACGATTTGTCTGAAATGGAGCTATTTGATAAGAGTTTGGAAGTACATATTGTTAATACCTGCTCTACAGCAGTCATCTTTTGTGTTTCTCTATCTGCAGAGTTATTCAAACTTACACTGAAAACCAAAAAAGAAAAAAAAAAGGTTTTCCATTAATCAAAATGATGCCGCATAATATGTATACAAGATTTTGATAATGAAACAGTTTTTCCCAGAAGCAATGACAAAATTTTGCAAAGCAAAGCAAACTAAAAACCTAAAGTAAGACAAAATAAGAAAATGAACTAAAAGTATTTTCCTTTGAGCATGTGCAGGTATTCCGTATATATATATATATATATATATATATATATATATATATATATATATATATATATATATATATATATATAGATAGATAGATAGATAGATAGATATGTATGTGTGTATGTATCACTTGACTTCTAGCATGCCAAATTCTTTTCTTTTTTCACATTTTTTTTTATATAAAGATGATAGTGTATAAGTGCGAACTTTAACATCGTCTCGGTTGTGAGTCCGCCCTGAGGTTTTCTCTCGCTGCTAGCAAAAGAGCTTCTAGCTAAAAACCTTACCTTCCTTTTTCCGGCACTAAGCTAGTGAATGCGGGAGAGATTCGTTTGACTTTTTTTCAAGTTAAATATTTTAGAGTTTCTTTTTTGCCAGGTTTCCAATGCGCTAACTGAGGTTGCCATCTGCCTACAGACCCTGGCTATCTATCTATCTATCTATCTATCTATCTATCTATCTATCTATCTATGCAGACATGGATCTATAAAATGTAGAAGCGATCTGTCATACTTAGCACAAAGTTACACACGCATTTATAAGAGTAACATACTCAGTAACACTGATGTATCTTCTTATACATACAGATGTAGACAGTGATATATTATAAAGGTAAGATTTCATATAATTATAAAAGTGTATATCAACATAGGTGTGTAAGTTGATGCTAAAAGGTATCGTATATGATTTTGTTCTTCCATTATATATATATATATATATATATATATATATATGAAGAAATATAGTCTTAAGATCTGCTATATTTATGGGATAAAGTGCTCAATATCAGAGACAGAGCGTGTGTAAATATAAAAGTGAACATAGAAGTCAACACTTAGAGGCGACAGTCTGTTTCATGCTAGATGCAATCGTCAGGCCACGAGTGCTGTTATTTTTCCCGGCTATTTATATATATACGGGTCAGTGGTGCATTGTGGGTAGTCTATTATGGCGGTTATTTTACAGGAAGTCGTTTATTTGTTTATTTGTTTATTTGAGTTAAATTATTTTGCTTGTTTTTATTTATTTTTATTTTTTATTTTTATTTCTTATCTTATATATTTATTTATTTATTTCTTACTTTTATTTTAATCGGTGATTTTTCGAATATACATACATACATATATATATATATATATATATATATATATATATATGTATGCATATATATATATATATATATATATTTGTATATATATATATATATATATATATGTGTACGTATGTATATATATAATTCAATTAAACAACATTTCTGAGAAAAACGTAGCTATGTACATAATATTAGACAGATATTAGTTGATAATAATATTAGGTTGGTGCAAAAATAATGACGTAATAATGTCGTTTTTGACGTATTTTTTAACGTCAAAAAACGACATTATTACGTCATTATTTTTGCACCAACCTAATACTCCCACATACACACAGTAAAAAGAACCTTCAGATATTGGCGGCCATCTACAATAAAACAAAACAACTCACACTCAAACAAAATTACATTTCAAACAAGGCACATCTCATTACATTGTATCTAGACATTGGTTCTCTTGTAATACTTCGCTCTATTGCATGGTATGACATCATAGAACTGCATCTTGAAATTACTATCTGCGTCTGCTTTTCCGTGACAGTTATTGTTAATGTCAAAATATCATCCTTGACGGCGGATATCTTTGTTTCATGTCTCTATAACCAATCTGAGGATGGCTCATGTGTGCCGAAAGCTTAAGACCAACTTAATAATAAAATATCCAAATGTTGGACGACTTTTGTCTTTATTTTCACCAGAAATTAAAGCAAACATTCAAACATTAGAAGGGCTCATGTCCCCCCACCCCACCACCACACACATACGCATATATATTTTACTTCCATTATCTATGCGGGAACATGATATATACACATATCTTGTCAACTTCTAGTCTGATGGTGTCACATACATACATGTTGATGACTTTAGTAGAATGATTTTTAGAAGACAAATATC
>OZ010574.1:57192856-57202856 GCA_963932145.1 Acanthosepion lycidas | reverse complement strand
TGTCAGGTTAGAATACACAGCAGCAATGTCCAGGGCAGTCGTAAATAGATCCTTCGAAATTGACGGGTAGTAATCCACGATATCGAACTGTATTAGGGTGCAATTCGGTTTATTATCAATATTGTTAAACCAATTGATGACATCTTTAGTATTGATCCATAATTTTAATCCAAGCTGTTTTTTATTTGGCAAGTAATTCTTTCCAGGATTCTTTTGCTGATCTTTCCTATGTCGGGTCGGGTAGGGTTAATTATTTTAGTAGTAGGGTTTTCCAAAAAATCATGTTTTTGGTCCTTAAGAGTTATGTAACATTCCTTTTCAGCAAGTTTGCCTACTCTATCGCTAATTTTTAATTTATCAGTTATTTTTTTACTTGCTCTGTTTATGCTATTAATCATATTTATGTTGTTGTTGCAAGCTTTTTTTATAAGTCCTGGTTAAGTTTTTTTTAATTAAGTTGTTGTAGTCATCAACAGCCAATTTGTAGAAGTTGTCAGTTTTGTCAGACTTAACTAGTATTTTATCACAATCATTTATGCTTTTAACTATTTGGTTTAGATGCTTTTGGAAGTGGCTTTTCTTTTTTTGAAAGGCGGTGTTGTTGATAATGTTGAGTAGGTCTTTTTCATATTCGTATAGCTGTTTGTTGAATGGTGCAACTTTTTTACTTTTAAAGCCGTAAACTTCGCGTTCTTTATCGGTTGAGTTATTCCCACGAAAGTAGAAGTATGCTTTCCATCTCATTCTTCTAATTAATTCCTCTGTTTTTTGTAAAAGTTTAACAAAATAATTCCGTTTGTTTCTCTGTGGAATGTTTTTCAGAGAAATCCCGAAATTTACTTTTTCTATATTCTTAAAGAAGTTGTTTTAAAAATAAAGGTTCAGAGTGCTCGATCTTAATTCGGGAGCCAATATATGTGAAAATATATAGAAAATAGGAAAGAACTGGTTAGGTAAATAATCCAAAGTTCTTTAGTATTTTTGTTATTATTTTTAAAAAATAGTGCTCGATACAAAAGTAGAGCATAAATATAATTATTTATTTAAAAAATATGATTCCATCACGCTACATAAGAGGTATCATTTTTCAAAACAAGAGCTGAAAACTTCAATATAATTATTTGAATTAAATTGAATTAAAGTAAGCTCTGTTCCATCTTCAAGCGGAATTCTTTTGGAATAACTTATTTCTGAAATTTACGTGTTTTAATAGC
The DNA here is from genome assembly GCA_963932145.1 of Acanthosepion lycidas. Lineage (NCBI taxonomy): Eukaryota > Metazoa > Mollusca > Cephalopoda > Sepiida > Sepiidae > Acanthosepion > Acanthosepion lycidas. Next base: position 57,201,642 of record OZ010574.1, on the reverse strand, counting down.
ATATTGATAATTGAAATAAAAATTTCCATGGTAACAGCCAGGGCGAATTGTTTAAATAGGTAGGGATGTTGGGTATTATTAATTTGTAACAGTATAGAGTTACTTTCATAGATGTCAAGTCAGGGTAAGGTGGGGGTGTCTAAATTTAAAACGGAAGATGTTTTCGCCTAGTCTGGTTTACGTGTCTATGGGGATTTATTTTTTTTATTTCTTTATGAAAGGGTTTTGCGTATATAAAAACTGCCGTAACATTTGTCTTTTGACGACTTCATAAAGGGTTATCTTTTTTTGTAGGGTATTTAAACTATTTATTGGGGCTATGGATTATAAAAGTTATTTTATTGTATGTTTGTTTTTAAGCTAATTATTCAATGCATAAATTTGATGATGTCGGCAAAAAATCGTTAACTCCTGTCTATTGTTTAATAGATTTTTATTATTTAGAAACTTAATAATGTGCAGTTTCTAATGGAGGAACAAAGGGCATGGGTCATCCCAAGTTTTACAAGTTCTAATCCTGTTTATAATTTTCCATTTTACTTTAGGTGTCCTATTTATTTCCTTCAGATGCCAAAAATATTTAGATAGTCTGATTTCTTTTATTCATATTGTTGAAAGAGCACTTATGCTGCCTCCATGTGGCTTTAAATTCATTCTTCGTGGACCCAATGTATATCATATTAGTATTAGGACTCTATATATATTCTTATAAATCTTATAAGTATAAGAAACTATACTCGCACGGAAAACCTTCGGTATATTGATTTGAAAATAAACAAGCCAACACAAGCCATCCTTCCCTGACGATCCGCTTAGGTGAAACCTTGGTAGGTTTGTCTGACTCGATAGGTTTAACTATATATATATATATATATATATTGAAATTGAGGAATCGGTGTGCCGAATTAGAATTATTCCATTCACTTACGTGCTATTATCCTTGGGAAAGGTGGGAATGTATGTATGTGTGTAGGTGTGTGTGTAAGACAGGGTGCTTAAAAATATATAAGGGTGCTGATAAACCTGGTTAAGATTCCGTTGAAATATGTAATGTTTGGTCATATAGTCATATTTTGTGAAGTCAGTTAAGATATGAACTTTTGTGCAATCCATCGTTTATATATATATATATATATATATATATATATATATATATATATATATATATATATAATATCAATTGGTAATTGGTAGGGATAATTCCAAGGAAGACATTAATGCAAAGAGAGCTCAATATAAGTAACAGAGCAATATAATAATAATAATAATAATAATAATAATAATAATAATAATAATAATAATAATAATAATAAGTACAGACGATCCTTAAAAATCCATTTCGGTTACAATTTATTTCATAAATATATTCAAATATTCATCTTTCAGATCGCAGTTTATTTTAGAAATGGAATCAATTTATCTAGACAAAAGGAAAAGAGATAGGAAAAAAGAAAAAGAAAAGAAAAGAAAAGAAAAGAAATTATATTAAAAGAGGAACAAAAAAAAAGAAAATTTCAATATAAGATTTAAAAAATAAAAAATAAAAAAAATGAGTGAAGAGAGAAGAGAGAGAAAGAGGGAGAGGGAATAAGGGGAGAGAGAAGGAGAGAGTGAGAGACGGATGGAAAGAAAAAGAACGGTGTGTGAAGGGAGATATGTGTGTGTGCAAGTGTGTAAATTTTTAAGATGCAACAACACTTTACATCTCCCTCTCGCTCACTATATATATATATATATATATATATATATATATATGTGTGTGTGTAGAGAGAGAGAGAGAGAGAGAGACAGACAGACAAAGACAGAGAGCGAGAAAGAGAGAGGGACGATGAGAACGAATAAAATAAATAAGAAATATCCTGAAAGAGATTATATATATATATATATATATATATATATATATATATATATATATATATTAGCTTGGTGCAAAAATAATGTCGGTTTTTGACTTTAAAAATGCGTCAAAAACTGACATTATTTTTGCACCAACCTAATAGTACTGGACTCTCCCTCCTTCGTTTTCGACTTATGAGGTCCAATTCAAGCAATTCAATTCCTAGGGACCGACCCAGTCGAATATGATTTGATTGTAGTGGTGATGACTTTGTGCATAACCAACCACAATGTTTGAAGAGCCGAATCCAGAGATTACCAGTAGCCATACAAGGCTATAGAACACAGTCTGCCCAGCTATTTAACCACATGTGGGGGCGAGAAGAAGAGGATTCATAAGTGAATGTAACGGTTTCAACTGGAATTCGAACTCGGCTCTCCGATTCCTCAATCCGAGCCACTATACATTACTCCATCGTGCTTCCAGTATATATAGCACATCAGATATTTCAACACACAATTCCAGCAAGGTCACAGTACAGAAAAAGTTGCGAAAAAGTACACAAAATAAGTGATGAGATTTCGATTAAAAATGCTTTAAATTAGATTATTTAAACAGTAACCGATTGCAATGATGAAATACCTACAAGTAGATATTTCATTCGTGTAGAGTATATAGTAAAGCTATTCAGTATCAATATATGAAACTGCATTAAATTCAGCATTCGGAAACAATTTTTTTTATTAGAATTCGATGACTAGCTACCTAAAATATTCTTCTTAGCAGTTTACACGTTGCAATAGGTTGATAAACAAGTCTAAGTAAGCATATTTATGCTAAGTCACTATATTTCATGCAATACGGAAGTCTAAAATGATCGCTCGTATTTTGCAGGTTAAATATAGAGAACAAACACTTATTCTTGATTATTCATATGCACGTCTTTCCTACATATCTATCTATCTATCTATCTATCTATTGAATCGCAATGGTTACTTCAGTTTAAAAACATTAAAATATTTAAAATGCAAATATGCAAGAACAAGTAGTAATCATTCTCTCTCGCTTCCTAGATGCAGAAATACAGACAATATGAACATATATATGTATATGTGATTAAACAGATTTTTCATTTACATATAAATTAATATTTACATAACTATTTAATATATGTATGTATGTAGATAAATACTAAAGTTCATTCCTGCCTTTGCCTGCACACATGCCTGGTTTTATTTGCCGCGGGGTTATTTTCGTTTGAAAATATGTAAGCAACAAAATACACATTCTTTAAATTAATAAAGAAGTACGCATTTACCTCAAAATACTTATGCTTTGTAAAAACCACGGTTAAGACTAGCTTTAGGCAGTTCGTTGGAAGAGCAGCAGAAAAATATATCGTGATAATTTATGATTTTTTTTTTCTGTAAATAATTATTTCTACAGATTCATAGACTGTTTTACTGTAAAGATGATAGCACTGGGAGTTTCACTAAGTAAATAAAAACAAACTAAATAAATATCAAATTTTGATCTATGTATCTGCATATCTCAGAGTGTTTGCGTTAGAAGACTTAGCGGGAAGATCTTCAAATACACTTATAGCTATTTCAGCTCTCACTTTAAGCTCCGAAAAATGTGTTTTAGAGCACAGATATTTAGTCGGTATTCAACCGGTTCATAGGTACGCCACAAAAATTTTTAAATGTCATTAATTTTCAAAAGATGTTTAAAGCGTCACATATTTCCGAAGCAAGCTTTTCTGCAATAAACATAAATTATAATTACGTGCAAGTGTGAGGTTTAATTTTAACTACAGGTTTAAGTTCGTCGCCCAAGTTCAAGTGTGCCACAGAAATTTAACTATAGGCTCAAATATGGCGCTTAATTTAAATACTAGGTTCAAATATGAGGCTAAATTTTGACTACAGGTTTAAGTTCGTCGCCCAAGTTCAAGTGTGCCACAGAAATTTAACTATAGGCTCAAATATGGCGCTTAATTTAAATACTAGGTTCAAATATGAGGCTAAATTTTGACTACAGGTTTAAGTTCGTCGCCCAAATTCAAGTGTGCCACAGAAATTTAACTATAGGCTCAAATATGGCGCTTAATTTAAATACTAGGTTCAAATATGAGGCTAAATTTTGACTACAGGTTTAAGTTCGTCGCTTAAGTTCAAGTGTGTCACAGAAATTTAACTATAGGCTCAAAAATGCCGCGTAATTTTAACACTAGGTTCAAGTGTGAGGCTAAATTTTGACTACAGGTTTAAGTTCGTTCAAGTGAGTCGTTCAGAAGTTTAATGATAGGATCAAGTGTGCCGCGAAAGTTTAACTTTGAGTTCATATGCGCCCTGAGATAAAAAAAAGAAAACGTTGAAAAAACATTGTTTTAGATTAAGACTAATCTATGTTCATCATTTGTTGTTTTCCATATCGCTACTTGTGTATCAATGGTGAGTATTGATCTCTCTGGCAGAATAGCATATCAGCTGGAAAAATAGCCAGATTGATATGCCGAGTTCAAATTCTAACCGGGACCACTGCATTCGATTTTACACATAGGTATTAATTTATATATACCCCCCACCCCCAGCGAAGCATTAATAGCAGGGCAGAAAGAGATCTCTATCCTTGGGTGGCAACCGAGGTAAAGAAAAATCAATTCAATATCAGTCTGGTGCACCCATGACCCTTAATGTGTTACAAAACTATTGACGTAGTTAGGGTCACACGAAGAGATGCATTTAAAGAGCAACATTTATATGTATTCGAATACATCTGCTGGGAGTGAAGATAAAAGTCGTCACGGATGTCGGGTCTCGTATACTTGATTCGAGAAAAAGCAGATTTGCACGTAGGGACATACATTTGCGCTCTTCAGAATATATGTGTGTCCATGTGTCAGTTTGGGTGCGTTGCAGAACTCGTTTAGAGCTGAACGTAACATGTTTGTCTTCCTATGTATCGAATATCTCGAGTAATTTATAATTTACTTGCTTAAACTTATCAAGTATTTTCATCAGCCTCGATAAATGATTAGCACATATGCATCCACATACACACACACACATATATGATATAAATCGCGTGAAAGAGGGCAAGACAGAAGGAATAAAGGTGGGGACAGAGTGAGTAGTAGCAAGAGGAAAAATGATGGCAGAGAAATAGAAATATTTTAAAAGAGCTAATTTTTTATATGTGATAGAGAGAGAGAGAGAGAGAGAGAGAGAGGGAAAGAGATGGACACGGAGACGGTGAGAGAAGGTTGGAGATAGAGAAAGCAAGAGACGGACAGAGAAAAGAGATAGCAATGGAGACAGGGACAATGAGAAAAGGAGAGAGATAAAAGAGAGACGAAGACAGAGACGGTGAGAGGAGGAGAAGGAAGAGAGACACAGAGAATAGAGAGCGATTGAGACAGTGACGATGAGAAAAGGGAGAGATAAAGAGAAAGAGAGAGTGAGGGAGGGAGGAAGATGGAGACAGAGACGGTGAAAAAAAGGGGAGACAGAGAAAAAGAGAGAGAGAGCTATGGAGATAGAGACGATAAGAGAAGGGGATAGATAAAGAAAAAGAGAGTGATGGAGACAGAGAGGGGATAGAAGGAGGGAGAACAAAGGAAAGAGAGAGAGAGAGAGAGAGATGAAAGGAGGAGAGATATAAAGAGAGAGTGATGGAGACAGTGGTGGTGAGAGAAGGAGGGAAAACGAGAAATACAGAAAAATAGCGATGATGATAGTGATGATGAGAGAAGGAGAGAAATAAAGAGAAAGAGATAGAGACAGATAGAGACAGAGAGAGTGAAAGGAGGAGGGAGAATTAATATATATATATATATATATATATATATATATATATATATATATATATATTAAATAAAAACAGACCACTTTAAGGTTCCATGTAATAAATTATTTCACCACAGCCCTTTTAAATTTGAGAGAAGGAGAGAGATAAAGAGAAATAGAGAGATGGCAATAGATGCGGTGAGAAAAGGAGAGAGAAAGAGAAAGAGAGAGAGAGAGACAGAGAAAGGAGAGAGCGATGGAGACAGTGACCATGAGAGAAGGAGAGAGATAAAGAGAACAAGAAAGAAAAAGAGAGAAAGAAAAAGAGAGAAAGATGAAGACAGGGACGATGAAAGAAGGAAAGAAATAAAGAGAAAGAGACGTGGAGACTGAGACGGTGAGAGGAGTAAGATTAGAAAGACGGACAGAGAAAAGAGAGAGCGACGGAGACAGAGATGATGAGAGAAGGAGAGAGATAGAGATAGAGATGGAGACAAAGACGGTGAGAGAAAGAGAGAGATGTAAAAAGAGAGATCAATAGAGGCAGAGATGATAAGAGACGGAGAAAGATAAAGAGAAAGTGGGAGAGAGTGATGGAGACAGAGACAATGAGAGAAGGAGAGAAATAAAGAGAGATGGAAATAGAGAGGTTGAGAGAAGGAAAAAGAGGGAGTGACAGAGAAAAGAGTGAGCGATAAAGACAGAGACGATAAGAGAAGGAGAGAGAGAAAGAGAGAGAAAGAGAGAGAGATGGAGATAGCGACAGCGTGAAGGAGGAAAGCAATAGAAAAAGAGAGAGAGACAGAGAAAGAGAGCAATTGAGATAGAGACGATGAGAGAAGGAGAGAAAAAGAGAGACAACGTAAAAAGATAGCGATAGGGATGATGATGAACGAAGGCGGGAGATAAGGAGAAAGAGAGAGAGATAGAGATGGAGAGGGTAGAATGAGAGGGTGAGAGATGGCGCAAACAAAGAATGTGGTAAATATTGTTTTGAAAATGGTTGATAGTCGCAGTTGGCAAAAAGTGAAATTATATCTGGTGAGAAAGAGATAAGAAAAAGACAAACTAGAGATATACATTAGGAATGATCGAATAGGAAAGAATCTAGTGATACTTGTAAATAATAGAAAATCACACCAGCTGAAGAATAAGAAGATAAAGTTAAGAAAAAAGAAAAAAAGATTTGGAAGTAAAGAGATAGAGAGGGAAAAGCATTATTGTGATTTAAAAGTAAACGAAGTACATTGAAAGGGAGAGGCAAAAAAAAGAAAAAAAAAGAAAAAAAGAAAAAAGAAAACGAAGACAGAAAGATAAAAGAGAGAGAAAAGGAGAGGGAATATTGGTTCATGGCTTGCTCGTTTATCTGCGCCGGTCATCTTAGCCAGAACACCTGCAGCACAATTTTTTCTTTGAAAGAACGGTGCGGGTTGGAACATATGATGTGAGACCGATATCATTCCACAATCGACATTCAGGTTTCAGATTCAAACTAAAACATTAAAAAAAAAAAAAAATTAGAAAGAATTAAGCGAAAGAAACTGCGCTGAATACCCCCAGGTAAAATCTGATCTAATCACTGTAACGCTAGTCTGACATCGGCACGCTGAGGTTTTAAAGAAGAAAGGAAACGTGCTGAGTCGATGAGCATAAGAGGAAGAAATTTAAATGAAAAAAGGAAAAAGAAAGATTTACGTCGGTCACGTATACATGCATTTAACTTCAAACGCATTATTGAGTATGTCTAAGAGAGTAAAAACTATATATATATATATTAGGTTGGTGCAAAAATAATGTCGGTTTCTCACATAGTAACATATGTGAGAAAACGACATTATTTTTGCACCAACCTAATATATATATATATATATATATATATATATATATATATTGATGATAATAGTGGTCAATATATTAGGTTGGTGCAAAAATAATGTCGTTTTCTCACATATGTTACTATGTGAGAAAACGACATTATTTTTGCACCAACCTAATACATATATATATATATATATATATATATATGTATGTATGTATGTATGTATGTATGTATGTATTTATATATATTAAAATATATAAATCTATATCTATCTATCTATCTATCTATCTATATATATATTAAGACATTTTTATGTTTATACATTATTTTTATAGATACAAATATTTAAGTAAATGCTCTGTTTATAATAAACAGTATTAAACAACATTTACCGGCCTGAATGTCCGAGAAATTTTCACTGAAAATATTCATCCACAGACAGGATTCGAACCTGTATCCTATACGGAACCATTTTGTATCTATAAAAACAATGTATAAACATAAAAAAATCTCTTAAAATAATTGTCGGACTTTGTCCATTTCGTAATATATATATACATATATTAGGTTGGTGCAAAAATAATGTCGTTTACTCACATATGTTACTATGTGAGAAAACGACATTATTTTTGCATCAACGTAATATATATATATATATATATATATATATATATATATATATATATATATATATATATATATATATATATATATATATATATATATATATATATATATAAAAGTGCACAGGTATGCAGAAAATAGAAAAGAACACGTTGGGTGCATAATCCGGAGTTACTTAGTTTTTTTGTTTTTATTTTTAAGAAGACAGTGCTCCATACATAAGTAAAGCTTTATTATAATTATTATATATATATATATATATATATATATATATATATATATATATATATATATATATATATATATATATATATATATATTTCCAAGACGATAGAATCCAGGTAGAACTCAATATCCAGGACAGAGTAAGAATATAATAAAAAGGCTCAAACACTAATATTCCATGGTTATAATTTATTACATTGGAATCGTAATCACGATCCAATTCATCAGACCTACAAATTCAAAAAGAAATCGGAAAAATAACTCCGGGTATAAAAAATAAAATTTTAGTGAGAGTGTATGTGTGGGAGTCGGAAACAAGTTTGAAAGGGAAATATATGATAGCTCTAGAGAGAGGGTGTAATGGAAGAAAGAAGACCAGGAAGACCTGAAGTTGGGGATTATATATTTCTAAAATCTACAAACTTTAGCGCGCACGCACTCACAAACTCACACACACACACACATAGACACACACACACACACGCACACA
>OZ010574.1:57097856-57190356 GCA_963932145.1 Acanthosepion lycidas | reverse complement strand
TGTGTACGTGTTTGCGCGCGTGTGTGCATGTGCACCTGCTAAGTGGGTGAAAAAATCACATGGAAAGCTGCGGTTTTCCGAATGTACTATCAGCATCAAGGTTTAAAAAAATAGGGTCGTAAATTTTTCACATGAATAATATATATATATATATATATATATATATATATATTTATTTTATATATACAGTATAACCCGGACATAAGAGAAACCCGGATATAAGATAGATTTTCTCTGGTCCCAACTTACAGCCTCTGTTAATGTATATAAAATAGACCAAACCCGGATATAAGAGACTTCGTATCCGGTCCCGACAACTCTCTTATATCCGGGTTACACAGTATAGATAAATATATAGATATATTTACTATATATATAATATAGATATATATATATATATGCATATAATATCTATCTATCTATCTATCTATATATATATATATATATAACAGCTAAATATAACATTGTCAATCAATTCTATTTTCGAGTTTGTTATTGTATCGTTACCTAGGTCTACACATATATCTGTACAGATACACACTCATGTATGTTTGTTATATATATATATATATATATATATATATATATATATTCGAACTTTATTTTTCATGAATACCGTCTCTGAAACAGATGCCTCCATTTTTCATTTTAAAAACTGCGTATTATGCCTATCGGGCTGGCCACTTGAGAAAATTTTATAAATAAAGTTTTTGGAAGAGGAATAAAAAACAGCACGCCTATTTCAAATACGATTTTTCAAACCTTCCTTCTTCATTTCTCAAAATTTTCCTCAAACCTTTCTCCTTCAATTACAATTTTTTTTGTTTGAGCCCACAGATAGTTGGAAAATTACAGGTCCTGCACGAACTTCTGATAGTAAAAATTAAAATAATAAAATACAATAATCAAAGCTAACTGTTGAATCAGAGACATGAATTAGTGATAAAATGTCGACATAATAACAAATTCAAATTTCCATAATATAATTTTACCTTAATTAGCTGTCATATTTCCATAATATATTTTTACTGCAATTAGTTACCCAAAATCACTCCCCTCTAAGTCTTCAAATGCCGACAGCAAAACCAAAAATTAATTTTAATTTCCTTATTGTATTACCCCACTCTAAAACCTTTTTATACTACAGTGTAACCCGGATATAAGAGGGTTGTTGGGACCGGAGAAGAAGTCTCTTATATCCGGGTTTCTCTATATCCGGGTTTGGTTTATTTTTTATACATTAACACAGGCTTTAATTTGGGACCAGAGAAAATCTCTCTTATATCCGGGGTTCTCTTATATCAGGGTCTCTTATATCCGGGTTACACTGTATATTAATTATAATGTATAAACTTTCACTACTTGAATATCTCCGTAAGTATATTTTCGTTAATCCCTTACATCTTTTTATCTATATATTTTAAATTTATCTTGGGATTCATTTTTCTATTTCTCTTTTAATTTTAAATTAAAAATTCATTTTTTCATATAACCCCAAATTGGTGTCATAAGGTTAATATTCGGGTTTCTTTTAATAAAATTTCTTCCCTTTAAGAGAGATACCCTTCCACTTTCCTCTGATCCCTGTCTTGTGTCTTTCGTTGGAATGAAACATTGAAATGTGTAAATTCTGTATTCTGATGTTTTCGGCAAGTCGTATTTGTTAACTTTCACAGTTAAATTCTACTTTCTACCTAATCTAACTTTAGAGACATGAACTCATTCCACATTGACAGTTGGTAAGACAGACGACCAATGTCATCGACTGTCGAAATAGACTATTCCCCATATGAGGTAATTTTGGATTCATTTGTTTATTAATTAATTAATGCTCTGTATTAATAAATACGTTGAGCGCTTTTTGTGGATCAGTTCTAATATTTTATATTACTAGGATCCACTTGGATTATATAACAAGAGGATTTGTTCCCTTTATTATATATATATATATATATATAGATAGATAGATAGATAGATAGATAGATAAATAGATAGATAGATAGATAGATAGATAAGGGGCGAGAGATATAACTCTAAAAGAAAAGGGTGATGCAGAGACAGTGATTGAAAAGCAATTGTAATGTTAAAGTGAAAGTTTTTCTTCAAAGCAATTTATCTTGGGCTTGCTCTTATTATTCCTTGCCCACCTGAGCATTATCTGGTTTTATTTTTAGGGGCATTCACAGAAAACCACTCCCTCTGCTAAAAGCGACGGTGACGGAGATTAAATCTTCTATACTGCCGACAGAATCCAACTTCACTCCCTTTCACGGCCAACTCGTCAAGCTAATGTGGCAAACCAATCGAGAAACGTTCTTTCCCTGGCACAACCGATTGTCGATATAAATCTTCGCCCTGGTCTCTCTGCCACTTTTCGGCATCGAAACGAATCTGTTATGGAAGTAGTAACTCTGGATAAAATTTTGTCATGTTTTACTCTTTTCTCTCCTCCCATATCAGGTCACTTTAGCGCATTCATAAGTCCTTGCAGTATGGTCACACAAGACTACGGGAATGATGCAGGTGGTTGTGAGTCTCTTAACTTTATTTTTCTCTGCGGCACCGAAGCGTTATTGATACCGTCCCGAGTTGGCCTGCCGCTGGGAATATTCATTCCTACCCTCACTGATGGTTTTAATAGCGTATCAAAGTTGATCGTCCCCAGTGTTAAGTGCCGTTGTAGATGATGTAGAAGTATGAGATGCGCAAGTTGATGCCAGTATGTGATAAATTGTTTTCTTTGGTTCAGTAGAAACATAGTTTTATAGTCACTATTTTAACTACGTTCCCTTTCAGCAAATTCACCTACCGCAACCTTTGGCATATAGAGGATGTGTGGGTGTGGGTGCAGAGGATAGTGGCTCGGAAATGAGAAATCGGAGAGCCGAGTTCGAATTCCAGACAGGTTCTTTACATTCACTTAAGCACATACGTCCTTGGGAAACGTATGAGTTCATATCCCCTCAGCTATTGGTTAAATAGCATTACGTGTACATGGAAAAATCACTCAGAATGTCGTTAATGCGATATAGATATTCTAAAAACCCCAAAATATATCCAATATAACAACCCCTCCGTTTTCTAATAGCCAACAAAAGGTCGATAAACCGTAAAACAAATAAATGAATTAATCAATCTCTGTCTGTCTGACTGCCTGTCTGTCTCTCACTTATATGTGTGCGTATGTGTGTGAGTGCATGAGTGTGTGTGCACGTGTGTGTGCTGTGTATTTGAGCAGTAAACCGTCTCTAATACATGTTCCAATAAAATGACTGACAAGGTAATTATGTCATTTTTTTATCCTGTGTTTTTCTTTTGCGTTAGCAAGAGTTTTTGGTGGGGGTGGGGGATGGGTAAATTGATGTGAGGTAGAAATATTCTTAATTCCCGATCACGGCTAATACATTATGACCGTGTTCCTAGTTGATATGTTAAAGGTTGCTTTTTGTTTTATGATAAAGGCTTCTATTATTTGTCGACATACATATATCATCAGAGCAAGTCGCCATGTATTATCATTAGGTATCTTGTACTTGCTGCTACATTTTCCCAAATTCACATCTTCGGCTATTCAACCCTTGCAAAATCTTAAACACATTATAACTTAAAATAATGAATAATAAGTTCTTTTTGTTGATGCTAATGAATAAAAGGTATCACATAAAAGACGATTGATTTTATCAAAGGCATTAATTAAGACTGTGTACAACTGGTAATTTGAATTTTTTTTTGAGTGTGTCACAATGGGACCTGGCTGTGATCAGGATACCCACATATGAAAGTGGACGGTAAATAATTTTGTCTGAGTCTGAAGCGTATGGTTTTTCGTGACCAGCAGTAAAGCCTCCGCTGTTCAGAAACATCAGAAAAGAAATAGAGTAAATAAACAGATGAAAACTTTCAGGATCAAGTACTACTTGGTCTGAAGCTAGGATGTTCCGTTTGTAGGCATATATAATCAGAGTCACAGTGAGAATGGTCTGTTTTCGAGCCACCTCTTGACTGGTAAGGGTCCGGCGTTGGAGATGCAGAGAGGCAGAGTCAGAAAGGCAGATGTCATATATAGCGATGGGTAGTGGGATGATATTTGAGAGTCGGCTGTCAGAGTGACCAGAAAAAGACAGGGCAAGAAAGATATCGATTTAGTGTTCTTGCTGGCCGAAGAGTAGATCTGGCCTGTTAGCTCAGTAGTTCTCAAACTTTTTGAAGTCGGGGCGCACTTGAAATCCTACCAGTAGTTGTAGGCTCACTATATAAAAATTTCGGAAAAATATGTTCTAATGAAGTCAAATATTGCAGAAAAGAAATAATGCAATAAAGAAAAATAAAATGAAACATATCTTAAGTTTATTCATTCTTGTGTTTATGAGAAACATGAGGCTGATGATTTTTAGAGATTTCTTCAATGTTTGAGAGTATATTTAATAGGCAAACTCTTCATTTCCTCCTCAATACATTGAAGAGTTCCCTTCTTTTTGCACTTCATTGTGGTGAGAGCAGGAAAGCCTAATTCACATAAATATGATGTTGCAAACTGTAGTAAAATGCTCATCGCTTTTTTAGATATTGACACATTTTCTTCTTTTTTAGAAATCCAAAAAAGCTTCAAGAGACAATTCATTATATTTAATCATCAACCCACGATTAGCGGATATGGTAAAGTAACTAATTTATCACATTTGATTAGAAAGAAATAAGTGATAACTCATAAATGATAAATTACTATGAAAGTATAAATAAGACAACTTTTAAATAAACAATCCTGATTCTCATCATCATTTTATGTTACCTAATACATCTTTTAATAATCAATTTTATCGAACTAGGCATGGAGGATCGACCAGCAACTCCTACCAGTTCAATACAGCAAAACAAAAGTTTTCTATCATTGAAGCTTTCCTCGAGGCCTATCCACAACGAGACAGGTGCTGCAATATAATAAAGTAAATATATTTATTTCTTATACCTGGACACATATTCCTCTGGAATGCCAGGGCGCATCTAGACATCTTCCAGGGCGCACCAGTGCGCCCAGGTGCAACATTTGAGAACCACTTCGTTAGCCCATCGTAAAAAAAAAAAAAAAGACGGAAAAAGTAGCGAGGATGCTCATAGTGTCACCTCCTTACCCTCAGATCGTGTCACGTGAATCTGTGAACGATTACCCATATCTGTTGGAACAATAATTCGCGTTGTCACCTTTGGGCTTTCATATTTTTTTCGTTTCTTCATTCATAACAACTCGATCAGATCAGCTAGGTAATCCTTATATTAATCAAATATTGAATGTAGAATGACAATAAAACCTCATTCAATAATAGGGATCTAGAGAATATTTTGGAACAGCAAAGAAAATTTGGCGGCAAAATCATAGAATGTATTAGGTTGGTGCAAAAATAATGACGTAATAATGTCGTTTTTTGACGTTAAAAATACGTCAAAAAACGACATTATTACGTCATTATTTTTGCACCAACCTACTGTTTCCTGATTAATCATAATGTATCGTCGATGATGTGGAACCATTTCTCTTCAGCCTGTTTAGTCATTTATAGTCAGTCAGTTATGTGCCATGAGCGATACACGCCTAAGCAATCATTCGACTGGAATTCGAACTCGGCTCTCCGATTCCGCAACGCGTCATCGATTACTCCACAGTGCCTCCCAAAGTCATTTATGTGCCATGCGTGATACACGCATAGGCGATCAGTATCTTTCGATACATGACTGACGAGGCCGATTTTTTCCCGCAGTTGTTTGCTATTTCTTTCTTTCTGCGGTAGACCAGTTGCCATCCAAGGTTATAGAACCCAGTCCAGCCTACTATTTACCCATAGTTTGGGAGAGAAGAAGAGGATTCATACCTTTCCCAAGGGTATTAGCACGTAAGTGAATGTAATGGATTCGACTGGAATTCGAACTCGACTCTCCAATTTTTCAATACGAGCTGCTACCCATTACCCCAAGACTTTTATAAACAGACGCAATTAGATAAAGTTAGTAGTTCTATCGAGACTTCACCAAAGCTACTCAATCAAATCAACTAAGCACTCCTCACTCATTAGTTTAGTATATATGTATAAACTACTGAGGATTAATTAATTATTATTATTATTATTATTATTATTATTATTGCTCACAATTTGTGAACATACCACATTGTTACTCTTCATTTTCTATACAAACAACAATGTAGTTCAACAAAGTAATTGATACATAACAATTTATCTTTTGAAAGTAATTTTTCACAGTTTAAATCTTGAATTTCTCTTTCCCATTGGGTGCATTCAATATCCAATGAAGTTCGCTAGTGTATAGAAAATATATTCTATAACAATAATGCGTAAATAAAATGTCAAGCCTTATTTCTCATTAGTGTACAAGTAAAAATAAACATTATCACACAAGATCAAGATGTGCAAAAATAATTTTATCGTACTTTCGCGTAACATATTGTCATAATAAAATATCTAATAAAAAATCATCTGTCACATTTTTTTAACTATCTATAGTAATTTTATCGTATTTAAAGTACAAAAAAAAGTAATTTTTTAGCCAATTTTAAAAAAAACTATCAGGGGTGGCCTCAAACTTTTGAACTTTATGTGCGCGTGTGTGTTTCTAACACATTCCACAAGAGCACATTAACTAAGTGGATTCTAGGCAGAGATACATGGAAATACAAAATCGAAAGCAGAGTACGAATTTACTTTCATTCGAGACAGAAGACTCAATCCATGTATGAATAGTAGTAGTAATATTAGTGATTTCCTTATAAGGAAATATTCGGCATTCATTGATTTCCTTATAAGGAAATATTCGGCATTCATTGACCCATTAGCCAGTGCTACTTTCTGCTGAAAATTATAAAATCTTTCTTTTAAAACAATTTTTTTAGGAAAATAGGTTTCTCAAGTCCAATAACTGTTATTGCTTTTTCCAATATGGACGAAGAGTTTGAAGCAGTGTGGAACGTCAACACCCGGATGATGTCATTATTTTCTATTTGATTTACATGTGATATCAGTTTCAGTTGATGCTGTCGAAAGTCTTCAAATCGTGCGGTTTCCGTTATTTGGTACAGCTCTTTGTGATCCTGTAGCGGCAAACCACAAGTTTCGAAGACGGATGCTCCTCACTAAGCGCCACAGCATTCATTCGCTTAAATCCATATCTAACGGTGGGTCTGAGAAAGCGGTTGTATACAGTTGACAGTTTAGATATTTCGGAACGAATTGGGCGCCATGCATGACATCCATATCAAGGTCTCGATCTAACGAGTTGAAATTAACGACATATCTCCTAAGTTGCTTTCGATTGCATGTTATCTTGACTTTTCGCTTTTCAACACATTTCAGGGCGTTGTCTTGGCATCATTAATTTAATTTTTTGATATTGTTTTCTCAGAATATTATCTATTTAGTATCTGTTTATATTTCTGAGATGAGATATTATGTACACTATTTACATTATTCGGACTATTGTCCGCATCTTTTTCAACGTTTTGGCCGTTGTACTCTCTGGCCTTCTTCAGGTGGTTGAAATGTCGAACAGAACCCTTTATTTTGCTCGCTGGAGTAGACTGTTCTAGTTCCACGTGCCATGTCTAAAAAAACAAAAAACAACAAAAAAAAAAAAACAAAAAAAAAACGATGAGGATAATAGTCCAAGTAATGTAAATAGTGTATTATCTATTTAAGTATTAATTATTTAATTTTATCCCTTCCATTATTTTTACCATTGCATTTGTTTCATTCTTGTATCATTTTTTTCTGAAATAAATCTCGAAAATTTGCATAAAATACTCGAAGTCATTTGACCGTCTGGCATAGAACCTTCCTCTTAGCATAGAACGACGAAAACCCTGATTTTCACACTACAAATCTTTGAGACTTAGTTCAGATAAAAAAAAAAACTGCCTCCTTGACGTCGACAAATATGGTAATACTCTGACACAAATTGCCCAAAGGAACAGCCCAAGATGCTGAATTCAATAATATTTTTAGTTACCACGTGACCTTAAGGACAGACTACACCAGCGAGCGAAATAAAGGGTGTAGTTCGAAATTCCGACCACCTGAAGAAGGGCGTTGTGATAAATATGACAACAAACATGAGGACAATAGTCCGAATAATGTAAATAGTGTGCATAAAAACTCATCACAGAAATATAGACAGATACGAATCTTCATGTTGTCTGTATGCAAGAGCTGTGTCAAACTGATAGTGACTCTATTGAACTTTTGGCATACAATTTATATTGGACTGGTTTCAATGATTCCAGTCACTGGCTGCTCCGATTATGTGACATGCGATAAATAGAACCTACGGATTTTCCCATTGAAGGTGAGAAACTTGTTTCATATTCTCTATTGAAAATGCTCTTTTCTATTCAGTAGAATTTCTATTTTCTATTCAGTAGACGCAATGGAAGAAGGTTGATTAAATCAGCAGTTTCATTCTCACACTTCGTCAAGTGAAAGTTTGATCCCCGACGACAAAATTCATAAACAAATGGCAAAGATTTGTAGAACCACAAGTTTGTTCATCTCTATGTTTGGAATCTGATTATTCATCCTTTTTTTCTATATCTTCGTATTCAAATTCCAATCCATCAGATATTCTTTTTGAATTGCACCATTTAACTAGAAGTTCCATTTTATTTGTAGTTACAGCATTATTCATCCCCATTTAAAAATGTTCATATTGCACTGAAAGATCTTTGACCGTGGAATAGAAAATTGCATGAAAATTTCGTATTTTTAATAAACTCTTGGGAAGCAATAAAAATCGACACATCAACATTATAGATTTGTTTCTATGTTTTGCTCTCCGATGTAATTATAAGGAAACATAGTATGGAAAACCCGATACTTTGCGAAAAACAAATTCATCCAATTGTAGCTATGCAATTATTTTCACATGGAAATATGATAATATTATGTCTTTGCTTTTTTACTGGTTTAATTTCAATAAATAAAAAAATAAAAAAACAGCGTGAAACCCAGAGTCGCAAATTCATATCCATAAAATTTATTATATATATATATATATATATATATATATATATATATATATATATATATATATATATATATTTATATATATATATATATATATATGTGTGTGTGTGTGTGTGTGTGTGAGTGAATTCACTTTTCGTAAGGAGAAAACAGATTTTAATACGCTGCAGTAACTTGAAAAAAAATTTGAAAATGTAAACCTTATTTGTTTCCAATTCATTAGTGTCATGGTTCCTTACCTATAACTACAGAATGAATTCTTCCTAACACTATGTATACTACGCCTCTCAAGAGAGAGGGTCGAATCAAGGCGAGCTTCTCGGCTTGACGGTCGAACTCTCTGCCTCTGAGCAGAGACGAACCTGGACGAGGCTCCGCCGAAAGGCAGAGTTTCTTTCGGGGAGGTTGAACAACTCGATCCCGTTTATACGGGTTCTACGGGCATTTTTTGGCCGATCCTACGGGCTCGGGAAACCCACGTTAAACTCGGCCTTGTGCCACATGCAACCCTCGTGGGGGGTGGCTAGATACCGAATCAAGCCGAGCTTCTCGGATTGACGGTCAAACTCCCAGCCTCTGAGCAGAGAGGAACCCGAACGAGGCTCTACCCTTTTTTTTTACAGTTTCTACGGGCATTTTTTGGACGAGCCTACGGACTCGGGAAACCCACGTAAAACTCGGCCTTGTGCCACATCTTTCCCTCGTGGGGGTGGGGGCAAGTAAATATCGAATCAAGTCGAACCGATAGTGGTTCACTCCAAACCAGACTGACAGTCATACTAACACCTTCCATATCTTGTATTATTATTTCGTGTAATATGCCTTCGTTATTTCTACTCTTGTGTTCGTGTTGTTCTTCCTTGGCCCTAACCTGGACCATAACAATTAGAGACAAAGAAAAGAAGACTGGACTATTATGTAATATCCGTACTCTTATATATCAGTGAATGCTGGACAATCACCTCAAAGATGGAGAAGAGCCAACAGAAATGTGATTCTACAGAAGGATGCTGAGAATACCGAGGACTGAACTCGGAAGCAACGATGAGGGTTTTGCGCAAATTGAAACACAAATGACACTTGATATTTATAATGAACATCATGAGAAAGGAGGTTCTGGAAAATTTGACACTCAGGACATATTGAAGGCAAGAGGGTCAGAGGAAGACAGTGCTTGAACTACCTAAGGTTTTTTTTTTTTAAATAGACATTAGGAGATATAGCAAAACTAAGCGGCATTTAAGCTAGCTCCTTTCGGTAGCGAGGAGCAGATGCGATAGGCAAATTGATCGCTGCATTTAAGTATTGCATTAATATTTAATCTTATCTTTTAAAAGTTCAACGATAATTCTTTTGCCTACACTTAATTTAAAGACAATTTGATGTACATAGAATCTTACTTTCCATAAAAAAACAAACAAAAAAAAAAAACGATTATTTTTATTTCATGGGTGATTTTTGCTGGATTTCGCAATTCGATTATTCCCAGATTTATTTCCAGGTTATAAAAATTGTTATCGGGCAAAAAAATTCATTGAAAAAAATCATGTAAAAAAACCACCAACCCGGAATGTTTTTAATTTGCTCACGGAGTCGGCCTGATTCCAAAATAGTATTATATGTTGGGCTACGGCATCTAGGTGTAAAGTTGAAAAAATCTGACCCACCCATATATATATATATATATATATATATATAATAAAAAGGCTTAAACATTAATATTCCATCGTCATAATTTATTCCATTGGAATCGTAAATACGATCTAATTCATCAGACCTACAAATTTAAAAAGAAAACAGAAAAAACAACTCCGGAAATAAAAAATAGAATTTAGAGAGAGTGTAAGTATGAGAGTGTGGGACGAATGTTAGAGCTAAAGAGAGAGGTAACAGACGAGAGAAGGTGGGGGATTAAAACTTAACAGAGAGAAGTTTTAGAGAGGTGAGTTAAAGACGGTTTAAGTGAGAGAAATATGAATGTTGTCGGATGTCTAATACATTAAAGATGTAACCGGAAAGGATACATTTTGTGGTGATATACACACACAATACACGATCTAATCTTAAAGATCAGAAGAGGGAGGGTGAGGAAAAGAAAAGAAAAAGGGGTGGGGGAGAGAGATGGGGCGGGGAAAACTAAAACTGAAGGGCATTTACTAAAAAGGCCGCTGTGTAATTAAAATTAATATCGACTAGAGGTTACAAATCAAATATAAACATATAAAAAATAAATATAACGATTATCTAATCTAGCAAGGACCAATATTTTTATGTTCAAAAACACATGCGTATACACACATACACAATAACATATACACGTAGATACATACATATAGGCGTGTACCCACATACACATATATATATATATATATACCCATGTACACACATACACATATATCCATATATATATATATATATATATATATATATATATATATATATATGTATATATATATTCTCATATACATATGCATACATACACATACATACACACACATACATGTAACCATATACATACATAAATACACACACATACATACATATACACATCCATCCATACACATACATGTATACATAGCCTAAAGTCCTGATATGAATCCAATAGGGGATGTTTGGGAGCACATTCATCGAAAACTTCGAGAGCGTGCAATGGGTTAATCAGGAGAAGTATCTGTTAAAATTTACCTTTTTCCATAGTCTTTTCTTATGTTACGTAGGACTTTTTTTTTTATTGAGAGCAATACAAGAAAACAAGGAAGCCTCATGAAGCCCGACAAAATTATTCGCTAAAGCTGGGCCCAAAGGCGAACCCATCACTACACCGTCGATCTGCCGATACATAATATTATCAAAACTAAATTCGAACAACATGAGATCCACAAACACACTCTCGGGAAAATCCGGAGGAGACAAAGATACAACTGTAAGGATTAAATCCCGTGGTGTTTGTTCGAAAAGGCCACAATATATATATATATATATATATATATATATATATACATATATATATGTATTATCCTCCACAGACAGACTGTTTTGCTGTTTCACAGCTCATCAGTTTGCCTAGACATCCGATTGCTTCAAGCCGGGATAGAAATCCGACTGAATTGGTGTCAGTCGGAGATTCTACTCCTAAGCCATTGGCGCAGGGATTTAGATGTATTTATTTTTCGATCAGGCCAGTGACTGGAGAACTTGACACGTCTTAACGAAGAGTCTTTCATCAGCAGCAGTAATAGTCACTTTTCTCCCTTTTTCAGGAGCATGGATATATTGTCATCCACTGACACACTGTTTCGCAGCTCATCAGTGTGACTAGACATCCGATTGCCTCAAGCCGGGATCGAAACCCGACTGATTTGGTGTCGGTCGAAGATTCTACGCCGTTGGCACACGGTAGGGATGAAGATGAATTTAGACGTATTTATTTTTAGATAAACACGACAGTGACTTGAGAACTTGATTCGTCTTAACGAAGATTCTTGCATCAACAGCAGTAATAGTCACTGTTTACAAATTCACTTTTCTCCCCGAGAGCTCAATCGAAATAATTTTTTTCAGGAACATGTCCATATATATATATATATATATATATATATATATATATATATATATATATATATATTATTTTATTTCATTTTGTTTCATCTTTTGGAAGTGCTATCTGATGATCCAGAGCCCTTTAAAAGGGCTCTGGTGAAATAAAATATTATAAGGGAACCTTAAAGTGGTCTGTTTTTCTTTAATATATATATATATATATATATATATATATATAGTTTTAATGTACGCTATATTTATGGGTAAAAGTGTTAGTATCAGAGGTAGATCGTACGTAAATATAAAAGTGGACACTGAGGTCAACATCAAGCGGCGACAGTCTGGTTCAAGCTTGAACGTAATCTTCAAGCATGAAATAGACTGTCATCGCTCAGTGTTGATCTCAATGTTCATTTGATATGCGATGGATAAATTGTCGTCTAAATGACGCAAAAATGAAAACTCTGACATTTCATTTTAACAGTTATATTTACGAAATTTACACAAAAATATCTTGAAATACTAAAGATTCAATTTATTCAATAAGCGCTCCATTAGTTTCAACCACGGCTTCCAGACAACTTCGGAATCTCCTGCATCTCTTCTGGACTGTTTAATTCGGTGAATATTGCCATAATCCTTTCCTTCAGTTCATCTTTGGTGTTACAAGGCGTTTTGTTGGTCTCTCGCTCAACTGCGCCCCACACATAATAATCAATTGGGTTGTAGTCTGTGGAGTTAGGTGGCCAGATGTAAGGAGTGATGTGGTTGCAGAAATTGTCTGACATCCATGACTGGATTCTCCTGCTGGTGTAGAGTCTGTTGCCAGACATAGCGTCTTCCAGCAGACACCCTCTTGACTCAGGGAATCACTACCTCCTCAAGACACTCCGTGTTGAGCCTGAGGCCCTCTAGGAATATGAATAGAGGCATAACTAGTGATCACCAAACACTTTAATCACCATTAGACTCATTCAACGCTTTTCTATGTCTCTGCACTATTCTCAGATTGACACCGAAACACTCTGAAATGTTCGTAGTAGAGATTTCGGTATGAATGTCCAGCAGTTCAGCATGCCGTTTTCAAATTCCTAGCGCAGTGAATTGCGTCATGGTGGCCTTTTTCTTACAGACAGACCCCAACTGCCCCTAGATTACTGTGCAGTCGACAGAATCAAAGACAAACAACGCGCCATGAACAAAATTAAAAATATAAAATAGCGACAATTTACCCATCGCAGCCTATCTATCTATCTATCTATCTATCTATCTATCTATATATATATATGTGTGTGTGTGTGTGTGTGTGTGTGTGTAACTTTTGTGAAATATATATTATTGCGAAATTGAAAGTGTTCATCTTAATACTACATGTATTACAAAAATGTCCCGTTTTTTGTTTTGTTGTCGTCTTCAAATTACTTCAGTTATCCTCTTCAATAATTCTCATTTTTCTTTCGGTTAAGCTGTTTGTTCTAAAGAGAAAAGAAGTGCCTGATGACGCTTTTTAAGCGAATTGTATTGTATTATTCACACTTCTTTTATTTTAAAGAGGGCCTAGAAGATTTTAGTATAGTTTGGTACGAATAGAATATGTATTCTTTGGTTCAGTTTTGTTTCGTTTATTTTGCTTTACGGCATATCAACCTCAATGGGTTATTTAATGCCGACAAGATTTTTAGGATAGGTTCGTATGAATAGAATATGTATTCTTTGGTTTAGTTTGGTTTCGTTTAATTTGTTTTTCAGCATATCAACCTCAATGGGTTATTTAATGCCGACAAGATCTTTAGGATAGGTTCGTCTGATTAGAATATGTATTCTTTGGTTTAGTTTATTTTGTTTTACGGCATATCAACCTCAATGGGTTATTTAATGCCGACAAGATTTTTAGGATAGGTTCGTATGAATAGAATATGTATTCTTTGGTTTAGTTTGGTTTTGTTTATTTTGTCTTACGGCATATCAGCCTCAACAGGTTATTTAATGACGACAAGATATTTATTGCTGGTAATATTTTTTCCAAAAATGTATCGTTGGTAATATATTTTTTTCAAAAATGTATCACTGGTAATATTTTTTTTTCAGAAATATTTATTGCTGGTATTAAAACCTATTTTACACTTTTATAATACTTTGATCCCGGTTTTGGGGGTTAGATATTTGCCCATAGCTGAGACCCTAAGAGATGCTACCACCCCGGGTCAGGGTGGACCTGGGAACACCAGTAATTAAGAGGTGGTTCCACGCTCCTCAAAACCTTCTGATCAAAGGCCTTGCTTTCAGATGTTGTTCATCGTCTTACCCTGGACGCGGATGTAGTTTATCTTCATACCCAGGACGATGAAGTTATATGATTATGTGAGTAGAGAAGGTAATAATCTCTTTTTCAGAATGTCGGTGTTATTTAGCCTCAGATTCCAAGAAGAATCTAAACAAAATAACCCATTGAATAAGAACAAATTTTAAACTGGTCCTTCTCTCGCAAAAGAAATACAGTGTAACCCGGATATAAGAGAAACCCGGATATAAGAGAGATTGTCTCTGGTCCCAAATTAGAGCCATACTTACCTAAAAAAAAGAGACCAAACCCGGATATAAGAGAAGCTCGGATATAAGAGACTTCTCAGGTCCCGACAACTCTCTTATATCCGGGTTACACTATAGCATCAAATTCCAACGACTTAGCGTTATTTTGTCTCTGTAATAAATTATTTATTATGCATTGCAAAAAGCTCAGCCGTTGTAATGCCACTTATAACTAGAAGCCGCAAACTGAGAATTCCTTAGCAATAAAAACTACAGATGTTCCGTTACAAAGGTTGGTTTTGAAATTGTCTTATGAGTTCTGTTCAGTTTCCATCCAAATACATTAATGATGATTGCGACATTAAAAACACGGAACTGATATCACAATACGGAATTCCATGTTCTTTGAAAAGACAAAAGCTCTGAGTATTTAAACATGATTCTATCATTAACTATCTTTCTCTTAATCTTGTCATTTGTCTGTGACTATGAGAAACAGAAATAAAAGAGAATGTCTAGGTATTCCGGGGGAACAACGCTATAGATACGAATACTACAATCATTTTAAGTCATTTAGCAACTATAAATAAGCTATGAATCCGAGGTTTTTCCACTGAGCAGAAAACACATTCATTCTAGAGGTTCTACTTGTTGGTTATATAAAATGTTAAACTAATTCGACAACTTAAAACACGGTAATGATATTTATTTGCACGTGCTAAATCAAGTCTGTATTTGTCAATGTGAAGTGCGTACAAATGAGTAATTATTGTTCAGGCAGGAAGATATCCCGTTTATAAAGTATTTCCGTATATAGTCGAGCTGCGAAAGAAGAAGAAGAAGAGGAGGAGGATAAGATGAATAAGAAGAAGAAAAAGAAGAAGAATTTTTATAAATGTGTCCAATTCATCGTGAGGACGCGACTGGAGAGTTGTCGGTAATGATAAGGTTCCTCGTATTTCGCTGCGAAAGCGGGGCGGTTCACAAACTGTCAACTCGTTCGAATTCACTATTTATATTGAGATGTAGACCTGCGCCGATGCGCATGAACTGTTCACACAGGTCCACGCATGCGCATTTACCCGCCCAAGTGCTTAATTTAAAATGCACGACGTCTTAAACAAATACGTACTCCAGAAACATAAATTACAACTTCTGTACATATATTTATGTGCAAGCGCACACAAACACTTTCTGCACTAATTCGTACATGTACACATATACCAGTGATTACCCATTAACACACTCACACAAATATACATAAATATGTATATATATTTTGTGAATTTATTTAAATCTGGAAAGTAAAAGAAACTGTGTTTAAAATGACTAAATACAAACCCAACACGACGCACACGCACACATATTCATATAGTGACGCACACATAGTATTTCCATATTATATTTATCATCTCTATCTATAAAAGGCAGGATGTGTGTGTAACGAATACACGGCCGCAATTTTCGACGGATTTGCACCAAAATTTATATGCACATGTTCCAAGTTAGTGGAAAGGCCAAGACCGACTTTGCATTTTTCAACTCCCATCGATAGTGGAAATAATCGATTTTTTCATGCTTCTACGGCAGTTTTCATGTAGTTTGCGGCCATTTTCTACTGGCCAGAGTAAGAGCCTATAGCTGGCTGTTACGAATAGGCAGGAAGATTCTAGTGGTCAGCGTGAGAGCCAGCAGCTGACTGACATGAATGTTAACTAGCATGCTAGCATGCAAAAAAAAAAAAAAAAATCGATAGCTCATTCGTCACAAGTGGGAAAAATTTAAATCTGCATGGCACTTTACTCCAATTGGCTCATTCGCTTGCTTAAACTCACCGTTGTTTCGGATTCCGCAGAATGGGTTGGGTGTGAAAAAGTATTTGTTGTTAACATTCTCTTTTCATTCGGTTTTTCCAGTTACGAGTCCTTTTTTAAAGCTGATCATTTTGTATTCATTTTGTTTAGTTCTTTTTTCGTAACAGATTTAATGTTTAGAGCTTAGAAAAAATTCGCAATGTGAGATAGGCAAGAAGTAAGGCATGTAGCAATATCAGCACGGCAAAGGGCACTTCTTTAAAGGCAAGGAAGGGCAAAAATCTTTTAAGTCAAGTGATAGCGATTGCTGTATGAGTCTTACGATTTTTGAATCAAGAACGGGCAAAATTGTTTGTTTAACTTAAATTATTTACATTATTCGGACTGTTATCCTCATCTTTATTGTCATATTCGCAACGTTTCGGCCGTTGTAATCTCGGGCCTTCTTCAGGTGATTGGAATTTCGAATCTAACCCTTTATTTCGTCCACCGGGGTAGATTGTTTTAGTTCCCCATGCCATGCTTCTTCCGGATGTCTCAGTTATTCTAATCATCTGAAGAAGGCCGGAGCATAAAACGGCCGAAACGTTGTGAATATGGCAATGAAGATGTGGATAACTGTCCGAATAATGTAAATAATTGAATTTAGCCAAACACTCCCAGATATTTAAATTCTACTTGTTTAATTTGCTATCCCCAATTTGTAATTTGTCTGTTTATTCCTTTTGTTAACAGCGTTGCGTTCTATCTTCTTGCAGTTGATGTTTAGTCCCCTCTTCTCGCATTCGTTCACTAACCTCTGCGGGAGTTCTTGTAGTTTCCTTTCTACGTCTGCTACCAGCACCGTGTCGTCTGCATATCTTATGTTGTTAGTAGAAGCAAATTCTCCATAATGCAGTTAGTCACTCATTCCAACATACCTCTAAGCATCGTGGACTCTCCCGTTGTAGATCGACGCGGGCTGGGGACCCTTTTACGATGTATGAGAGTCAGGTCACTAAGTTCCGAGGAACAGACAGCCAGACACCAGCACATATGATTTTATTATAGTGGTGAAGGCTTTGCAGAACCAACCACACTTTATGAATAATCGGATACAGAGATCTGGTGCACAACGTACCACAAGGTCTCCAAACGACCCTCCGCAGGTTTTCAATTCAGAGTTGTCAGACCAGTTGCCATCCAAGGCTATTTATCCATAACGGGTGTAAAGAAGAGAAGAGGATTCATACCTTTTCTAATGGTATTAGCACGTAATAATTCGACTGGAATTCGAACTGGGATCTCCGATTCCTCACTCCGAGACTCTATTCATTGCTCCACCTCCTAAGCATATGCATATTAAAAAAAACAAAACAAAACAAAACAAAAAAACAAAAAACATCTGTATTAATTAGATATGGTGAAGCACTTTAAAATATAATCGGTTTCTCTTTCATTTGTCAAATTTTCTCTTCATATTATCTAATATCTAAATGAATTTCTCATCCTCTTTCCTGTCGTCGTAGTGCCGGCCACTTTCCAAGGCATGCAGCAATAAACGACATCATAGAAGAGGTCTAGATGCAGCTGGTTTCTCTTCCCAAATCGAACTTGTAGGCCTCGGCCGTGATGATGGAAAGCGGCCGAGTGGCATTACCATTTTTCCTTTTAAAATGAGGAAGTCGTTGATTTGGAGTGCTACCAGTGCGGATATATTTTCGACCGGTAATTTGATCAGGTCCGCGGTTGAGCCGGAATCGGTCGCAGGGGACACGGAGATTAAAAAAATAGTTAAATATTCTTCTCTTGCTGATAGAATATTTTTTACTCCTATGGCAGTGGAGACTTCTGGGTTCATTGGCCTTCGTTCGATGGCGTTCGTTCGGAGGGTTGGCGAGATGTCGTCTCGATCAAATGACGAGACTCGCGAAACGGAGTGGGTCTTGCAGCGTGTCTCACTGACGATGATGCGAGTTAATGCTTTCTCCATCATTGCGGCTGGCAGAGGATAGCACCCACCACTCAAAAAAACAAAAAAAAACAAAACAAAACAAGAAAACAAAACAAGAAAACAAAACAAAACAAAAAAAACAAAACAAAACAAAAAAAAACAAACATTTTGTTTATAGTTACTTTATTATTAAACGAACAGCTTCTTCTCCCTCTTTTATTTCTTCAAATTTTATCCGACTTCCAACATGCAATATTCTCCGAAAGTTCATTACGTCCATCATCAATAAAAACTAACGAGCTAATGCAGTATAAAGAAAAGGCTTTATAAAATCAATACATTTTTTTCGCGTATGCAGAGTAGAAAAAAAGAAGATTGACAGTCGGTGATATTGAAGAAGAACGGAAATGAGAGAAAAGGGTAAAAGAAAAGGCAAAAAGAAAAAAAGAAAAAAGAAAGAGACAGTAAGATGTGAAATATCGGTAACAATATGTGTCAGAAAAGCAAGGTAATAATAATTATATCAGTAAAAGGAAGATAGAAAAACAAAGAACGAAAGCAAAATGATTGAAAATATTTGAAGAAATAGTATAATAATTATATTAACAGTCAAAGAAATGGAAAATAAAATTTAGATAGAGTGATTCACATTATTATTTGCATCGGTATTAGTTTTAAATGAGATCGTGTCTGTAGCGGGTGAGGTTAAATTGAATAAAATCACAAAACTAAACCTAGAAGGAGAAAATGAAGAAAGTACGAGAAAAAAACAAAACAAAACAAAACAAAAAAAAAAACACATGAAAAAGAATAAATATGGATCCGTGAAAAAGTCTTTGCAAAAGGAAATATATTTGTATTCAAAAGTGTTTCACTGGCTTTCAAACAGAAATGCTTATTCGTATTCGGATATTCATAAATGAGAAGGCAATTGACGGGACATTGAGCTTTATTCAGTCCATCGGCTTTCATTCAACTCATTGCGCATGACAACGAGGTTCAAACTAGAATTGAGGCTAACCATTGGTTGTCTACTTCATCAATCGAGTTCGATGATGAAGCTGCATACACAAGTGACACTATATGACGATTTAATAATGGGTGAACGAAGCAACCACACACACACACACATACGCACGTACACACACGCGCGCGCAAAGACACTCACAAACAAAAATATCACACGCCTCCAAAAGACACACACACGCAAACACACACGCACACGAAGACATACACACAGACACAAATTTCACACGCCCCAAATACACACACACACACGCAAACACACACGAAAATATCACCCGCCCCAAAAGACACACACAAAGGCACCCATACACAAAAATATTACATGCCCCCAATGACACATACACGTGAACACACGCACACGAAGACGCGCGCACACACACACAAATTTCACACGCCCCAAAAGACACACACACACACTCACACACACACACACACACACACACACACAAAGCCAAACACACACGAAAATATCACCAGCCCCAAAAGACACACACAAAGGCACACACACACAAAAATATTATATGCCCCCAAAAGACACATACACGCAAACACACGCACACAAAGACGCGCACACACACATACACACAAATTTCACACGCCCCAAAAGACACACACGCACACACACGCAAACACACGCACACAAAGACGCGCACACACACATACACACAAATTTCACACGCCCCAAAAGACACACACGCACACACACGCAAACACACACAAAGACAAATACACACGAAAATATCACCCGCCCCAAAAGACACACAGAAAGGCACTCACACACAAAAATATCACACGCTCCAAAAGACACACACACACACACATACATGCAAACAAACGCACCCACACATATTTAGGTAAATAAACTTTGTTAACTATATACCTTGATAGATTTATGTCTATATGTGAGGCAAATAAAATCTGATTTAAAATCTTTCAACATCAAACGGTTCTAATATAGATATAGATAAGACAAATAAAGACACAGGCGGGAAGACACTCCTTAAGTTTGGACATTGGGACGCGATAAGCTAAGGTAGTTAATTTTATTTATAATTCCCACTTATCCTCAGAGATCCCAAGGCATGTTCTTCACGCACAGTTTTTTTTTCTTTCATTCATTTTAATTTAGGAAAGGATAAAAAAAAAAAGAGCATACGCTCTCCGGTGAAACACGTCGTTAATAAAATTTCCCACTATGTCTCATCATCTTAGAATTTGTTTCGAATACTATTAAACATCCTACACACACACACACACACACTACATATATATATATATATATATATATATATATATATATATATATATATATATATATATATATTATACTAATAATAATAATTGGTTAGAAAAAAACTCGGATAGCACGACTTGTAAGTCTATCAAAACAAATTGGTACCCGTGGGGAAAAAAAGGAAAAAAAAAAGAAAGAACTAGAAATAACCAAACAAGGCGAAATAAATCGTCCAGTGTCGTAAGTTTTTAGTCTAAAAGAACAAAAAAAAAAAACAAACAAAAAAAAAAAAAAACAGGCTAAAACGTAAAGTGCTCAATACGCTGAGTAGAGCAAGGATAAATGAGATAGATCCCAAAGGGATTGTTCCTGGCTCTTTAGGATTCATCTCATATATATATATATATATATATATATATATATATATATATATATATATCCATGTGAAATGAGAACGAATAGAATCCAATTCCGACGTTTGTAAAATGAAATTTAAAAGAAGACTCAATACAAAAGTAGAGCAATATTTTTTATATTCTTTTATAAATTCTTTATTTAAGGACATTACATGAAAAACATGTAAAACTCTAGACAAATGCAATCACGTTTCTTCCTTTTCTCGCTAAAAGAGGTTTTATATTGTTTTTAAATCTCAATAAAATTGTCTACTCACCAGTTATTTACTAATGTCTAATGAGATGTGTTAATATATATCGAAGCATGATTGCATTTATGGAGCGTTTTTACCTATTTTTGTTGTAATATCCTAAAATAAAGTATATATATATATATATATATATATATATATATATGGTGAAATTTTAGAGTGATATTTTCTAACAATTTTGCAAAGTACACAGAAAAAAGGAAAAAGGCACAGAGAAAATGTAAAGTGTTATGTAATAGAAAAATTAGAAAGAAAACGCAGGCAAAATGAAAATGACTAACTGGTAAAATGAAAGAGAATTAAAAATGAAATGTTCTTATTTTAAGAGAGAGAATTTGAAATAGAAAAAACAAAATGGAGTAAAAAATGATAACTTTATTTTAATATACTAGCAACCATAGCCAGCTGGTCGATCAGACAAAGCGTTCAATTAGAATGGAGCAAAAATAGCATCATGTGTAGATGTAACAGTGTCTATCTTCAATTACTTTAAAGTAATTTCATTAAAAAAACATTTTAAATTAATCTAGTTACTGATATAACAGAAGTAGTCTGTATTTATTCAATCAATGTTAGCCGAGGACATGAAGGGGTAAAACAGGTAACATGAAGACCCACTTCAGACTGCAATTATTTTGCAGATTTTGAAATTCAATTTGTCAGTGTGCTACAAGGGATGTAAAAAAAAGGATACATTTATAAAGCAATTGTTAAGTTTGATGAAAATTGGTTGAAAGGTCAACGAAAAATAAGAAAAAAAAAAGAAGTAAAAATCAACATTTTTCGCTATTTACGCGGGTTTTCACTATATGTGTGGACTTTATTATCAAGTTAAATGACTGTTAAACAATCAACGTATTGCTGGTGAAATTTGTGTTAGACTGCTTGAAAATTGAGGGAGATTTTTGTTTAAAATTTCTGTTGAAATTGATCTGTTTTGAAATTGATTTTCCGCTTTTCACGGTTTTCGCTAAACGCAGTGGCGTAGAAATAAAACTAAGGTATCGTTGAGCTCGTCAGGATGAAAGTAACCTACATACCGAGTTTGAACGAAATCGGACAAAAAGTTTAATTTATCGATTTTTGATCGGCTTTACCGTTTTAAAAAAAATATCGATTTAAGAACTTATCTCTTACATTGTATAATGTATGTGCCAAGTTTGTTCAAAATAGGTTGGATGGATCTTGAAGGAAAAGGCAGACGCACAAAAATCCTCTGTTTTATATATATAGATGAATATTAAGAAGTTTTTAGCAAAGAAAATGTTGGGGAAATTCAGACACGGTAAAATGGATTTGAATTGAGAACAAATAATTCTGTGATTACAAATTGAAAGAAAGTAAGAAAAACATACAGGATTTGAATAGCAATAATAATATAATAATAAAATAATAATAATAATAATAATAATAATAATGATAATAATAATATAATAATAATATAATAATAATAATAACAATAATAATAATAATAATAATAATATAATAATATAATATAATGATAATAATATAATAATAGAATAATAATATAATAATAAAATAATAATAATAATAATAATAATAATATAATAATAACATTATAATAATAATAATAATAATATAATAATATAATAATAATATAATAATAATATAATATAATAATAATATAATAATATAATAATAAAATTATAATAATAATATGATAATAATATAATATAATAATAATAATAATATAATAATATAATAATAATATAATATAATAATAATAATAATAATAATATAATAATAATATAATAATATATAATATAATAATAATAACAATATAACAATATAATAATAATATAATAATAATATAATATAATAATAATAATATAATAATAATATAATAATATAAATATAAAATTCAGACACGGTAAAATGGATTTGAATTGAGAACAAATAATTCTGTGATTATAAATTGAAAGAAAATAAGAAAAACATACAGGATTTGAATAATAGCAACAATAACAAAAAAGAATATGATAAACTCTTGGCAAAAGAAAATTTAACTTAAAGGGAAAAGTTCGATAAGAAAATGGTATGGAGTAAAAACTAATAACAAAAGTTATTCTTATGAAAAGTAATATTTTATGACTTAGTTGAATATAAAGAAGAAAATTAAAATGCTGAGGTTGATAAAAGAGAATTTCGGTAAGAAATAATGAAAGTATTGAATCCATAAGTATGGAACCAAAAACTTAAACAACTAACGAATAAGAAATAAAAAAGAGCCGAAGATACGCAAAGGCCACTAAAAAAGAAAGAATAAATGGAAAAGTTTTAGAATGCATAGTATAAGTTCAGTAAGTTAGAAATCACAATATATGTGTGTGTGTGTGCGTGTGTGTGTGTGTGTGCGTGTGTGCTTACATATGTGACTGTGTTGTGTACAAGAGATGGGGTGGGTATATGCCCGCGTTCGCAAGCTTAGTGAGCGGGAAAATGGGAAAGGCGGGAAAACGAGAAAGCAATGGACGTGTGATACGTGAGCCAGGTTTGCTGTATTAGCATACAAATCAAAACGGAATCTTTTCTTTGCTTCAGTCCGGCCAGTGAACTACGGATTTGACGAGGGAGAACAGTGGCTTGTTGGGTCGTGATCTCTGTCCTGCTTACATTGAACTGACACCATCCTCTGCAAAACCCCAACTTACACTCATCCTATTACCACTAAGCCGCCATTACCCATCTCCCCAACCATCGAAAACACCATTACTCTTCAAATTCTCGCTCAAGTTTGTTAATGCCGTTTCAACTAATCTTATTGGGTTAGACACATTTTTCGTTCTCTTGTCGTTAGATGGCATTAGAAACGTTTAGTTTTAACTAACTTCATAGCTTTTAATTGCCTTGTGACCGATGTTATATCGATGTGCATTTTTTAATAAAAAAAATTTAGTCTATTTTTCATTATTGATTCTAACATTGAAGATAAAAATGTTTTTAGTACATATAGAGAAACTCTGACATCAATCGAAAGAAAATATTACTTGTAAAAGACACTGGCCAACTCAATTTTTGGTGCCATAAAACAAAACATGTTTTTTAGCTAATTTAATGGTGCTAATTCCGAAAATGTCCTTAGTTTTTAATGATTAGCTGTCATTTTTTACGTAATGAAAATTCCTTATTTTTGGAAAAAAAGATCAATTTACAATCTTGGCTGATCGCATAATTTAAAGATCGTAGAAACACATCAATTTTCAAGTAGGCCATGAAATCTATATCAGCCACCTGAAATAAACTATTTTTTATAAGAAAAATAGTACTTTTGAGTCAAAGATTTTAAAACAGAAGTACAGAATTTTTCCAATTTATCTGCAAAATTCAAATTAACTGATAAACTTTATCAGTAATACACCTTAGTAACCCTGATAATTAAAGTGACATCAAAAAAATGAGATCCTAAAACCTGTTTGATATTCATAAATTCATCAAATCACTTTTATCCCTTCACTATGGAGGAAAACCAAGCATTTTGTTTTTACAGCTGGAAAGAAACTCCAACTAAAGACATCCCAAATGAATGAACCTATTCCATTGTACATGATATTTCTGGAGTATCAAAAGGAACTTAAATAAAATTAAACATGGCAATCAAGAAAGAGAAAATTTCCACCATAGTTCTTATGTTCACGAAGGTTTTATTTCTGCTGTTAGTTTATTAAATAATTTTGTTGTGTTATTTTTAAAGACTTAGAGTCTGATTGTTATTACGAAAATATTATTTCTCAATACCAATATTTGTTGGTTTAAATACGAATTGAAAGGTTTCTACAATTTTATTTTGATAAATATTGCCATCGGTTAATATCATATATATAGAAAACAAATGAAAAAAAATTCTTTTTTTCCGAAAAATGGGGCATTTCTGTAAAGCAAAAAAGGTAGCTAACCGAGCAAAAGTAAGGTCATTTTCAGATTCAGCGCCCTCAAATTAGCTAAAAAACATGTTTCGTGTCTCGATACCATTTTAATTTTTTTGACCAGTGTAATCAATGTTATTCGAAATGAGAGATTAGACAGCAAGTTTAAAATATCCAAATAAAGCATTGAAAATCATTTGCCCTGGCGCACTTTCATGTGTAGCTTGTACAAACGGGAGGCGTAAAACAAATAGTTTACAACGACGGTGGAAGTCATGGAAATAAAAAACGCAACTAATTTTACCAAATGCTGATCTCCATCCAAAGACGGTGATGCTACGATGAACGACGAGAAATTCACGACCCGATTAAGAAAAGATTAAATAAATTCTGATTTTTGGTAATTTCGTCCGTTTTTGTTTCGGGCGAAAATTTTTTTGATACGATTATTGGATGGCTACTTTTTCAATATTTGCGATAAAATAACCATTAATCTTTACGTTCTAATGTTTTTTTCTTTGCAGATTATATCAGATTGAATAAATTCTGTATCGATTTTACTCTTTTCAAATGACCACATAAGACATTGTATGCTGTATGAATTGAAAAAGAAATATTCATTAGTGAAACTGTAAGTGTTCAGATTCGATCGGGAAATTCTTTTCTCGAAGTTTCCCCTCGATTTGGACAACGAAGTTCTGTCAATATTGTGCTTCTGTAAACCGTAATTAAGGAAAATTCTCATCAAACTGCACGAGGATTAGCAAAAAGTTTCAATAGAAATCACATCTCGGCCATAAAATACGTTCATGAAATCGGAAAATGTGTTTAAACTTTGTTACTCATCACCTGACTGCTTCACAGGTTAAATCAAAGAGTTGTCCTCTGGTCGTTATTGAAGAATAATATTTCTGCAGAACTTTTTCTGGAAAGAATCATGACCAGTGATGAAAAATGGGTTCTCTATAATCATATTCAATGAAAATGACAATGGTTAGCACCCATTGAAAAAGAAGAATTTACTCCCAAACGAAGGTTACACTCAAAAATAGTTATACTTAGTGTTTGACAAGAAATAAAAATGTCGTCTATCATTGAAAACAAAAACCAAATAAAACAATTTATGTGGATAAGAATTGTTGTCTCTTGGAAGCATTGCACACACACACACACACACACACACACACACACACACACACACACGCACACGAATACACGCACACACACACACGCACACGCACACACGCACACACACACACACACACACACGCACACACATACACAAATATAAATAAATAAAAATATAGAAAATGTGCCCGTGTTAAGATAATGCCTGTTGTAATTTAGCAAGGGTTACTGATGACGTATAATCAATAGGGAGGTTTGAAATGAAATGGTAATCTTTATAACATCAGCAAAATACAAATCTTGCTAGAGGCGTGAAGTAGGTAAACCACTGCTAGTGGTGGACTACTTAGACAGCATATTACACCCCCCCACTTACAATAGTGTCCAACGTATTTATGAGAATTGGGACATACTCATTAATGTTCATAAGTACGGTATATAACAATAGATAACAATGTGAGATAGATAGATAAATAGATGTTGTAACCTAGAAGAGGTTAATGAATGAGGAATAACTAAAACGGAGGTTGGAAATGAAATAGTAATCTTTATAACAACAACAAAACACAATACTCGCCAGCGGCTTCAAGTAGGTCAACCACTGCTAGTGGTGGACTACTTATATCATATTACCCCCCCACTCCTCCCACTTAGTATCCAAAGTATTTATGAGGATTGGGACATACCCATTGGTGTTCATATGTACAGTATATAACAATAGATAAAAATGTGAGATAGATAGATAGATAGATAGATAGATAGATAGATAGATTCCATCTGTGGTAGATAGATAAATGATCCTCTATATTTGATAGTTAAAAGAACACTTTAATATATAAATAAATAAGAGATCACTTGTGATAGATAGATACATAGATAGATGTTGTAACCTAGAAAATGAGGAATAACCAAAACGGAGGTTGGAAATGAAATGGTAATACTCGCCAGCGGCGTCAAGTAGGTAAACCATTGTTAGTGGTGGACTACTTAGACAGCATATTACCCCCACTTAGTGTTCAACGCATTTATGAGGATTGGGTTATGTCCATTAGTGCTCATAGGTACGGTATGCGTATTCAATGCCAAAACAACATATTGCACGAGTCTCTCAAGAAAAGATTATGGCACTAAATATGAAATTTTTGCATCGGCCCCCTTATTCTTTTGATCTTGTTTTAAATTTACTGAGATTTAACTACAACGGAAATTCATAATTTACGGTTATCAAGTATACAGAGAAATCCAATCGTCCAGACAAGGGGTGGTAGCGTGTTCATTTTTATTAACTTTTGTTGTATCAGTTGTTACGTTCGAAAAAGGGGTTAAGTTTAGGTACCTAAACTTAACCCCTTTTTCGAACGTAACAAATTGGTTAATTTATTATATATATATATATATATATATATATATATATATATATATATATGTATGTATGTAAAAAAAAATTTTGTTAGGAAGATTCCATACAAAAACTTATTGTATAGAATAAAATGATGATTGGAAAAAAAAGGCACCCAATATTTAATATAATGTTATTTATTTATAATAGATGAATTTTTACAGAAAAGAATTAAAACTTTGTTACTTACAATTGGATTTTTAGTGTTTTTTGTTAGAAAAATAATTTATTGCTTTCCTTTTTTTTAATAATTTTTTTTTACTTTAACCAATTTCGTTTAGCTTTTCAAAAAGTTTTTAACTGTTTCTCTCTCTCTCTCTCTCTCTCTCTCTATATATATATATATATATATATATATATATATATATATATATTATTATTATTATTATTATATGAAAACATAACTTATAAATATCAATTTATTATCCCGACATCGATGTTTTTTGTGAAAATTTTCAGTCTTCAGGAAATTTTATCAAGAAACATCAATGTCAGGTATATTTAAAAGTAATCTTTTCGTATAATATCAATAAAGCTCTATTTTTTAATATTATTTTAATACCTTTAATATTGAGCAAGATATATATAAATATTTGCTGTTTTTTTTAATCTTAAAATACTGAATACTGTAATAATATAAGTAATTATAATACCTCATCACAGAGCTATAGACAGATAAAAAATTCTAACATGAGAGATTTTTGGAAAGCTTCTAGCGTCTTATATGCACGTGATTATCGTTGCTTGGAAATCATCCATGTAAACAATCACAGACTATCATCTCTGTCTTGTCCATATATTGCTTAATAAATTGTACTGTAATTGACATCTTTGATAATGGCTTATGTAAGCCGAAAACTTAGATTGGATTAAAAAATATGGATCAATATTGTGATTTTCTTTCTTCGTTTAATGATAATGCTATTAAGCTTATCAGACGTTATGAAAAGAATTTACATAAAATAAATCGACAACACTTGTCTATATTATTTAATGAAACATATATATATATATATGTGTGTGTGTGTGCGTATATATGTGCGTGTGTTTGTAGGATTAATACAAATATAAAATTTATCACTCAGGTGATTTATATTACATTCAGTATCTCGGCTCTAGAGTTTCGCAGACAGTCCGTCCCGTAATCGCTCCGTCCACTCGTCGGAGAGAGAGACAGAGGGAAAGAGAAAAAGAGATAGCGAGACAGAGAGAGAGATAGAGAGAGAGAGAGAGAGATAGATAGAGAGAGAGAAATAGAGAGAGCGAGGCCAATGTTTGAACTTCAGCCCATTGTCAGATTTTTCTTTCTTTTTTCTTTCTTTCTTTCTTTCTTTCTTTTTTTCTTTCTTTCTTTCTTTCTTTCTTTCTTTCTTAACTTCGTCGCTACTTTGCTAGTATTTTTAACAGTTTTTCTCTCTATTTCTTTCTTTCCCTAGTGTTTTTTTTTTATATTTCTTTGAAATTTTTTCGCTCTCATCAATTCATTTCCTACGCTCGAAATGAAGGCCAACAGAAAGTTGTCTTTACAGACGTGATCACGCACCTGCACGTAGGCCCTCATGTTGGCATCTATTTTCTCTTGAATTCACGTGCATAAACGTCGCGCGTATCGGGCCGCACCTCGCCTCACGTAGGAATGTCAGAGTAAACGATAAAGAGAGGGGGCAAAGAGAATAAAGAGAGGGAATGGCAACAAAAGAGGGTAAAAAGATCGAGTCCACCACTAAGCGAATGTTTGATCGAAGGCTTACATGTGTTCGCACGCATTTAAATGCAACTGTATAATTGCGTGCTTTTTTGTAGACGTAAAACAGTCAGTAGGTGATAAGAGAAAAAGAAGAGTAAAAATGTATATCCATCCACAAGCTGATGTGTTTTTAATTTTGTTTATCGATTATTGCTTCTGTTTATTCATTTCTACCAATAAGTCGATAGAAATGGACATTTTAAAGAAGACAGGTAAACGTATATAAGTGTGGACTATATCTGGGTCTATTATAGCCTGTTTCTTTCATATCTTTTTAATGGTAAATTCAGGAGAATTTGAAAATATCTATCTATCTATCTATCTATCTATCTATCTATCTATCTATCTATCTATCTATCTATCTATCTATCTATCCAATTCTGTTCCGATCTATCTATCTATCTATCTATCTATCTATCTATCTATCTATCTATCTATCTATCTATCTATCTAATTCTGTCCATATATATATATCCAATTCTGTTCCTATCTATCTATCTATCTATCTATCTATCTATCTATCTATCTATCTATCTATCTATCTAATTAGGTATTAGATAAATATTAGTTTGTTCGGAAAATCAGTCAAATTAAGATTCCAGAGCATGTATATATTTCTGCTATCGACTTAAAAGCTTATTTATGACTTTACGATATTACTCTAAAGTTTTCCAAAAATCTCTCATGTTAGAAATTTTTTTAATCTGCCTATAGCTCTGTGATGAGGTATTATGCTTACTTACATTATTACAGTATTCGGACTGTTATCCTCATCTTCATTGCTGTATTCAAGATGTTTCGGTCGTTGTACCATCAGGCCCTCTTCGAGTGATTGGAAGTTCCAAGTTTTGGTTCACCACTGCTGTGGCCTGGTATTGAACTCGCAACTCTTTGGGTCTAGTCACGGGATCTAACCAACGTCTTTATCCACTGGGACATGTGTAATTGCAAACATAGCGATTTGAGGAAAAAGGGATATAACTGAGACATCCGGAAGAGGCACGGCACGCGGAACTAGATCAGTCTACCCCGGTGGACGAAATAAAGAGTGCGGTTCGAAATTCCAGTCACCTGAAGAATTCCGGAGCGTACAACGTCCGAACAGATCTGAATATGGCGGTTAAGTTGAGGATAACAGTCCGAATAATGTAAATAATAAGAATTTTTACTAACTTAAAAAATTCATGTTGTTTGTTAAATAATAGTTAATAACTTCCGAGTATTTTAGGGTCAAATCCCGATATATATTTTCATTTTTTGCTACTGTTATCTTTTTCTCAAATTAACAAATTTTTCGATATTTCTGTTTATTTGTTCATTTATGCACTATTTCGTAACTAGTCTTGCGTTTTTTTTTTGTTTACCTAAAGTTACGTCGTTAAATTTTTAGAGCTTCTAAAACTCGTAATGTATATAAATGCTTATATACGTACATTATATTTCAAATGTTGTCATAGCGGCAGGCGATAGTGGGTCAAGTTCCTACTCTCTATAAAATGTTTCCGTTTCAAATAACCTTCGATAACTAAGTCTAGCTCAAAGCCTGAGAATTGGTGAAGGCGGAAATCTGTCGCCTCATAACCAGCCGCTTCGACAGCCCAGGAAGGCAGCCCGTCTAGAAGAAGGAAAAACCTGGTTTTAAACCACCGCTGGCCTCCGACCATGTCAAAAACACGGAAAAGGCAATAGAAGTAAATCCAGACAGAAAACCCGGAGTGGAGCCTCCGAGGCGATTGGCTGTCAACATAACTTTCCAGCAACTCCTGCAGCCAAACTGGCACTAAATGCAACATTATGGGTATTGGATCTTGTCGGTACGACTGAGTATGTGATGGTGGGGGAGGGGGGTATTTAATTCAAACCACTTGCTTCATTGTAGGTCTTACATCTTTAACTTCTGAGAGGAGGAACATTTTAGTTAAAAAAGGAACCAGCAAGCAATTACATTATTCTGCCTTGAATATCACCATAATACTAAAATTGTGTGATCGTGAAACTATTGTCGTGTGCCTTCATATCTAAGCTGAGTAAAGATTTATGTAAGAAAGATTAGGGACTTCCAAAACATTTACTAATGGTTACATAGTCTTACTCTTAAATACTAATTTTTATTATGCCATAGCCATAGCCAGCTGGTCGTTCAGAAAATGCCTTCAATCAGAATGGAGAAAAAACAGCATCATGTTTAGATGTAACAGAATCAATCTTCTTCAATTACTTTAAACTACTCTCATTAAAAACATTTTAAATTAATCTAGTTACTGATATAACAGAAGTAGTCTGTATTTATTCAATCGAAGTTAGCCGAAGACATGAAGGGGTAAAACAAGCAACATGAAGACCCACTTCAGACTGTAATTACTTTAGAGTTTTTGAAATTCAATTTGTCAGTGTGCTACCAAGGATGTAAAAGAGGATACATTTATAAAGCGATTGTTAAGTTTGATGAAAATTGGCTGAAAGATCAACGAAAAATAAGAAAGACACTAGTAAAAATCGCCATTTTTCGCCATTTACGCGGGTTTTCACTATATGGGCGGACTCAATTATCAAGGTAAATGATTGTTAACCAATTAACTTAGTGTTGGCTACACTTGAGTAAAGTTTGTATTAGATTGCTTGATAATTGAGGGAGTTTTTAGTTTAAAAGTTGTGCTGATATCGATTTGTGTTGGAATCGAATTTTCGTTTTTCGGTAAACGTATTGGCGTAGAAATAAAAATGACGTATCGTTGAGCTCGTCATGATGTAAGTAACCTACATACATAAGTTTGAACGAAATCGGAGAAAAAAAAGTAAAATTTATCGATTTTTAATCGGGTTTATCGATTATTGATTTTTTGAAAATTATCAATTTCTTACGCTAAGAATCTATCTCTTACATTGTACAATGTATGTGCCAAGTTTAGTCAAAATCGGTTGGATGGATCCCGAGTGAAAAGGTATCACACAGACAGACACACAGACATCCTTTGTTTTATATATATAGATAATGTCTTTATAAATACTGCTAAGTTCTAATGAGACGCATTCTAACAAGCGAATTTTTCACACGCAAATACTTATATGCAACGACTTAAGTGTCCAGTTTCAGCTGGAAATGTGCAAATGAAAATTTAAAAAGCAGAATGTAAAATTTAAAACTTTATTCCCAGTAGATAAATCAAAGAAGTTGGCGAATATTTTTTTTGTATATTTTCTGTAATTCCTTTCCGAAACTTATGACTCAGAAAAAGCCCAGTATGCGTATCGATCCGAATTTTAATGGTTTTAAAACACACGCACGTCTATATTGATATTAAGAAAAACTATCGAAAACAATGGAAGCTCGTATCAATGTGAAACAATACTGTCTTTTTAAAATTTTTGTAAACGCTGATATATCACCAGTAAATCAATCTTGATCTCTTACAGGAAATTAATGCAAGAAGATACCGCCTTTTTGCGATTGTTGGACGAAGAAGAAATCGTAAGTGCATTTTTGAAAATTTTGAATGGGAATAGAAAGATAAGATGTATTCAGTTCTACATTATCCTCATGACAACGCGATAAATACTTATTTACACTTACTCCATAAAAAAG
Organism: Acanthosepion lycidas; assembly: GCA_963932145.1. Classification (NCBI taxonomy): domain Eukaryota; kingdom Metazoa; phylum Mollusca; class Cephalopoda; order Sepiida; family Sepiidae; genus Acanthosepion; species Acanthosepion lycidas. The sequence continues at coordinate 57,156,849 of OZ010574.1, read as the reverse complement.
GACAGAAATACATTTGTTAAAATAAGTAGGAAAATACAGTTTAATTTGTATCATATTATAGCATAAAATAGTTACCTATGAAATAGCTTACGATACTAAATATGGAATATAGTTTTAATGATAGCCTTTTCTTCACTTTAATAAGTAATAATTAATTTCCCATTAATAAACTTATAATAATGTTTTAGTCAAAGAGTCTTGCCCATATCCTTTTATTTCGTTTCACAGCTATTATTTTTTATCGTAATCTTCATCCACTGTTTACAACCAGAAAGTCCTTCCATATTGCTTTCTTTCAGTTTATATAATTTTGCCAATTCTGGACCCAACTTGATTCTTCTCCGACTTAGCTGTATGAGACTAAAAGTGCATAAAATATTTGACATGATTGAAGAACAGTGTTTATGGCAACGAGTGAAGAAAGGGTGAGGCGTTAGGGCGTGTACTGACCCATACATATTGGACGCTGGACGATGAGTAAACTTCAATCCGTGGCCGAGCCGTTAAGCGTCAGTGAATCTGGCAGGAATACAAGTGAATCAGATGTTCATTGCCGACGAAAGATGTTTTATTGGGTGTCAATAATCGGTAGATTTAACCCTTTCATAACTGATGGTAGGCTTTGGTTAAAACGGACGAGCGGAGAATTTCAGGTCTGAGTCAAGAATATTGTACATCATTATAGATGCAGGAGGCATCTATCATGGATAGCGGCTCAGATTGAGGAATCGGAGAGCCGAGTTCGAATTCCAGTCGAATCCATTACATTCACCTACGTACTAATAACCTTGGGAAAGGTATGAATCTTCTTCTCCTCGCAGTTGTGGGTAAATAGCAAGACAGACAGGACATGGATGGTAACTGGTCTACTGCAGAAAGAAATGGCAACCTACTGCGGGAAAAATATGCCTTGTCAGTCATGTATCGAAAGATACATGATCGCCTAAGCGTGTATCACGCATGGCACATAACTGACTGGTAGCTGCAGGGTACGCAGAAGAAATCGACGATAAAAAAAGGCAGTTTTCGAAAGAGCTCGATAGAGCAGTATCTGTACACATGTATGTAATGTTTTTCATTATATTCACTCTATTGTTTATATATTACTTATATATTTTATATATAAAAGTTTTCTCGAGAGGAGAGGGTGCGAGAAGACTAAAGATTAACAGGACGAACGATGGAATAGGAAAGTTGGATTCAAATTCTGATTGAATTATGTTCATTTCACACTAATGAGAAAAGAATGTCTTTTCCCCTCCAAGCTATGGGTTAAATAGCAAAACAGTTTAGGAGAAGGACAAATTTGAATTCGAATTCGCGGAGAGGACAATGGAAATATATGTTCTCTAGGTTCGGAAGAGAAAAACTTGTTCAGGAGAATCGGGAATGTTTCGGAAGGTCTACAATTTTTGATGTTCACCAAATCGAAATACTAGTTTAAAATAACCCAGGTAGCACGATACGGGGAATAGCAGAGATACTCCTCAAATGTCTCATGGATAATTATTATTTGAAAAGACTCGGATGCATTTGGATATCTCACGATTTAACGGAAAAAATAATTCCCGAACCACATTTTCACCTGCGATATTTTTGCTCAAACACAACAAAAACAACCCATTTAAAAAAGAAACCATCACAGGTGATGAAAAGTGGTTGCTTTACAACAATCTGGATTGAAAAATTTCTTGGGGAAAAAGAAATGAGCCACTTTTAACCATTCTAAAATCTGGTATGCATACAAAGATGGTGATGCTGTTTATCAAGTGAGATTGGAAGAACATTGTGTGTTATGGGTTCCTTCTGCAAAAGTTGAATTCACTCTACTATCATTCTCATCTTAACAGAATAAAGGCAACAACTGATGAAAAGTGTCTGGAATTAGTTAATCAGAAGGGTATTAACTTCCATTAGAACAACGCCAGGCCAAATATCTTTTTGCTGATTTGGCAGATATACGGTATAGATTAACAGAGATGTTTTAATACAACCGCCATACTCTCTTGAGCTTGTAACTTTAGATTAAAACTTATTTCCACCCCTACAAAATATCCTTATTCTTAAGAATTTCAATTATCTGGAAGCTTGTAAAACTCACTTAGACCAGTTCGTTACACAGAAAGATACCGAGGCATGAGAGGATGGTATCATGAACCTGCCTCAAAAAGCGAAAAAGTTGTGGAGCAAAATCACATCTATATACTGGGCCAGTTTAGGCTAGTTTAGGCGTTAAGCCTTTATAAAGCAATGATTTTAATAAACTAAATGTTATGACTTCTAAAGGGTGTTCCAATAACATGGACCGATTTTAAATGTGAATTAAGTTTAAGCCTCTAATGATATTTTTCTTTGAGATTTAACAACTGAAGTCTTTAGCAATTTCAACTATGGAAAGATTAATAATCAAACAACGTGTTAAAATTATCGAAGCCCATTACGAAAATGTACGTTTAAACAGAAATGCACACACACACAGACACACACACACACACACACACACACACACACACACATACATATATATATATATATAATACACAATAAAAGATAATCCTCATTGTTATGTAATATTGCATAGTTTTGTATAGAAATGGAGGTAAATACAAACGATCGTGTACATGCAATTATACTCATATATATATGTATATGTATATATATATATATATATATATATATATATATATATATATAATTATTTATTTTTAAAGAAAAAAAAATTTATAACATAAATATGTTATAAAATCACTACAAAAATAGCCATTTTGTTTCAACACCTTCGGTGTCTTATCAAGTGATGACGTTGAATGTAAAATAAATGGTTTTAAAAGTTTCAAATTAATTAATATTCTACGCAAGGGGAAAACGTTGTTACAAAGGCTAGATGGACCAATCAGAACACAAGTACAGGAAAATTCAAAAAGTCCATATACACCAATCATATATATATATATATATATATAATATACACCAATCATATATATATATAATACACAATAAAAGATAATCCTCATTGTTATGTAATATTGCATAGTTTTGTATAGAAATGGAGGTAAATACAAACGATCGTGTACATGCAATTATACTCATATATATATATATATATATATGTAAATGCGTGCGTGTATATATACCGGGTGTAACAACAAAAAATTGTCCAATTGTTAGATTAAGCACTGAACCGTTAAACTTAGAAATGATTAAAGATATATTACTGCAATTCTCCGATGTTTTTCTAACACTATTGGACTCTACTTTGCACAATAAGAATTTATTTAGCTCTAAGCCGAAATGATGATCCCTGTTGCTGTTTTGACCATTTGATTCAGTTTTTCTCTCTAGTGTTCCCTCTTTTTAAACTTATTCACTGTTGTCTTGTTGGCTCTGGAATGGACTTTGTAGATGGAAGCCAGATTATGAATTCTTACTACAAATGGCGTCAAGGTGGCCAAACGTCTTATCTGAAAACTTGGAAAAAAGAAACACAATTAGTTTAGTGTTTTTTTTTTTTTTTTTTTTTTTTAGATATAAATATTTTATGCTGTCACACGATTTGGACAATTTTGCTATTACACCCGGTAAATGGGGGCACATTCATTGTACAAATGACATGTAAACAATATTCTATTTCTCTCCATGTCTGAAACATAAAAACAACATATAAAAAAAATGCTACATAAATAAAACTATTAATATCACGAAAAGAACTTTAATAATAAAATAATATGCAATATGAAAATTTAGTTCCTGCTTCTTCTCAGTATTTCGTAATGCCTTGAAATTCGCTAAAGACTTTGTGGATAACCTGTATATCACGAGTAAACAATAGATAAAAAATAGTTAGATGGTGGTCCCGTCTGAGGGGAGGTAATTTCATTTGACTAGGGGTCTCAAAAGGTTATAATCGGACCCTGCATATATCGCTAAATAAATCTATATACAAATATTTAAATATTGTTTGTTTAAAGTAACTGTGATTTAAAACATGCTAGAAACATTTCTTCCGACCCAATATATGCAATGTGCGTCGAAAGTGAAGAACGCTTTGGTAAAAAATAAATAGTTTTCATCGTCAAATTAGGGTTAGGATTACGGTTAAGGTTAGGGCAGCACGCAATGGATTTAATATACAAATAATATACAAATAAGAAAACGAATTGAAAAAGTATCATCCTTTTCAGTGAGAAATTCATATATTCTTTATGAATTTAAAGCCCATATTTCAGTTGTCTGTGAATGAATGTAAATTCCGTTTGGATGTGCCAGACACTGTAAAAACGAAAATATGTTCTGGAAAATGAATAGTTTCGTTTGAGAACATAGAGAAAGAGAGATATTAACAATAGAGAAAAAGTAGAAGCAATGAGAGGGTGAGGTTAAAAAAAAAAAGAGAGAAAATAAGCACAGGGAGAAAGATGGGGGAGAGAGAGGGAAGGGTCAGTGAGAGAATGAGAGGTAGAGCGGGAGAAAGAGGGGAGAGATGGAGAGAGAAGGGGGACAGAGAGAGAGAGAGAGAGAGGGGTGGGAGGTAGATTTAAAAGAAATGTTGGACAGAAATGTATTAAAAATATGAAGATAAATATTTTTTTAAATTTACAGAAATAAAATAAACACCCACATACTCAGCGAGAGAGAGCGAGAGAGAGAGAGAGAAAGAGAGAGAGGGGGGAGAGAGGGGACAGAGAATGAGAGAGAAGGGGAGAGAGAGTAGGAGTGAGAGGGGAGAGAGTAAGAGAGAAGGAAAGAGAGTGAGGGAGAGAGAGAGGACAGAGAGAATGAGAGAGAATGAGAATGAGAGAGAGAATGAGAATGAGAGAGAGAATGAGAGAGAGATGGAAATAGAGAGAGAGAGAGTGAGAGAAAGTGAGAGGGAGAGTTAGATATATAGATAGAGAGGGGACAGAGAGTGAGAGAGGTTGGGAGTGAGAGGGGAGAGAGTGAGAGAGAAGAAAAAAGAGAGTGAAAGAGAGAGAGGACAGAGAGAATGAGAGAGAATGAGAGAGAGAGAGAATGAGAGAGAGTGAGAGAGAGAGGGAAATAGAGAGAGAGAGAGTAAGAGAAAGAGGAGGAGAGAGAGTAGGGGAGGTAGATTTTAAAGTAATGTAGCACAGAAATGTATGGAAAATATGAAGATAAATATTTTTTTCTAAGTTACAGAAATAACATAAATAAACACCCACACTCACACCCATATACTCATCAAGGGAGATAGATAGATAGATAGAGAGAGAGAGAGAGAGAGAGAGGGAGAGAGAGGGGGAGAGGGAGAGAGAGGGAGAGAGAAGAAAGGAAGAAAGACTGAGAAAGAAATAGGAGGGCGAAAGAAAGAGTAAAGAACGAAGAAACTCTATTCAATAAAAAAAGGGGAGCAGGACAAGATAAAACAGAAAGATAAACATGAAAACAATTTCTAAATAGTGCAAAGGGGAAAATAAAGAGAAAATCTGAAAACATGAATGGTGCTGGGTGGGTGGGGTTTCAGAGAATAAAATAACAATAAACCAACAAAGGAAAGAAGATGGGTGAGATGAAAAAGAGAAATGCAGCAAAAAACATACAAAAAAAGAATAAAATAGAAAATTCGAAACGGAAAGGCAAAAAATCCCGAAACTGGGAGAGCAATCAATGCAATGGTTCGGAATGTGATTCCCTTTATTTATCCGTTGAGTTTATATTCGGCAGCAATTTTTGTTCCCCATAAATGAGAACAACAAAACAAATTTCGCATCTTAACTAACAGAACGTCTGATTGCCGGTTAAAAAAAAATAATCTGGAAATTGCATCTCATTCGAACGGATAGACGAGTATTTTCTATACAATTACATCATTAGACGTAGTTCTTTTTAATTAAGAGAGTAATTCTAAACAGGAGGATTGCTTTGATAACATAGAAAAGAGTATTCAGCTTCATCTGTCCTCCTTTACAGCAGCGAATGTTGGACGGTCTCCTCAAAGATGAAACAGAGACTTTAGCATTTGTCACAAGTGGGAAAAATTTAAATCTGCATGACACTTTACTCCAATTGGCTCATTCGCTTGCTTAAACTCAACGTTGATTCTGCTTCCGTAAAACTGGGTTGGGTGTGAAAAAGTATTTGTTGTTAACATTATTTTTTCATTCAGTTTTTCCAGTTACGAGTCCTTTTTTTAAAGCTGATCGTTTAGTGGTCATTTTGTTTCTTTTTTCGTAACAGATTTAATGTTTAGTATAGAGTTTAGAAAAAAGTTGAAGTGTGAGATAGGCAAGATGTAAGGCATGTAGCAACATCAGCACGGCAAAGGGCACTCCTTTAAAGGCAATGAAGGGCAAAAATATTTTAAGTCAAGTGATAGCGATTGCTGTATGAGTCGTACGATTTTTGAATCAAGCATGGGCAACGCCGGGCCATGCTGCTAGTAAGTAGTATAAAAAGAGACTACATAGAAGACGGTAGAAACTAAGTGTTCATGGTCGTATATTATTCTGAGCATCATATTCTAGAAATTTCTGTCGTGATTATTGTTTAGTGTACGAAATGTTTAACATTGAGATGAATTGCATCCGCGAATCGAGTTCAAATACCGACAAGGACAATCTGCATTCATTTCGTTCTTATCGCCCTGAAAAAATACAACTCTTGTCTCCCACCCAAGTTGTGGATTAACTGACAGTCTCTCTAGCCTTGGTTGGAAATCAGTCTACAAGAAAACAACTCTGAAATGTAAACACATGGTAAGCCAATGTGAAACTAATCCAAATCTCCATATCAGTCATTTGCAGATGTTAAAAAGAGTTTTCTGTGGAGTGCCATGTTCAACTATTTTCGGTAATAGCATGGCACTTACAGACAGACATGTTTAGCATCAGATATGAAGACATGTTCATCATGCCAGATTACGTGTACACCACAATTCTTCTCTAGAGATTATAGAGAAACTTTCTTGCTTGCAAGTAAACCCCACAAGCCAACAATTTCCAAATATGAAATACTCTATTCTCTGGTTTACAAGACGGATTTTTTTTCCTGAAAAATACATGTGCATCTAGTAAGAGGAATGTAAGGCAGCGCCCATGCTCATGTAAGCTTGGACGGGTCACCCTATAAGCTTGAATAATAGGGACGTGGATTTGCATGTTGGGTCATTACACTATAATGTTAGCTATCCTATTCAGCCTTTTATATAATGAAACCTCATTACTTAGCTGTTACAAGTATTTCCAAGACTATAAACCTTCCTGGAGCCGAGCCACAAGCCTAAACATGCTCTGTTTATTAGCAGCGGCGGGAGCCTTTCTGCTCTTGACTAGTATGTCATTGCCATACAAACAAAATCGATCGAATGACTAATGTAAACAATACGTGGCGCCAGTATGTGAGGGACGCATGGTGAATGTGTTGCTGTATGAGAATGACTTTTTTTTCTTAGAAATTTCTTTCCAATATTAGGGTGCGTCTTCCAAGCCGCAGCGTTTTGTAAACCGGAAAACACGGCAATTGCTTTGAATATTGTTTATTCTTTCAAACTTTATTCTTTTCAAATAGTCAGCTGCATTATGACTTTGAGTGATTGACGTAAGAATTCCTCTTCACTTGTCAGTTCATACATTTACCGTATTTGACGGCATGTAAGACGCACGGATTTATAAGACGCAACCCAATTTCAGCAGGGCAAATCAAGAAAAAAAAATTAGCAATTATTAAAATTAGTAAACCTACATATGGCACATAAGACGCAAGGGAATTTTAAAAGATATCTTTAGTAAAAAAAAAAAGAGCGCCTCATATGCCGTCAAATACGGCACGGTGCTTGAGACACTCATATTAATTCAATTTCTGCTCTGTACGCACTGTTAAGGAGATTTTTTTTTTCATTTGAAACCAGAATAAACTGAAGTTGAATTTATTTGCAGATCAAAATAACTAACTCCTTTACTTCGGTACTCGGACATTTGGCCGACGTACATTTAGGTGAGGGAAATTTAGCTGAGGGAAATTTCGCCGAACAAACATTTAGCTGACGGACGGATATTTAACCGAAAATGTAGTGGCGTACTTACATGTATGGGTTTCAGTGTAACACCCGCACGCAGTTCGCATTAAAAATTTCCTGAAAACTTACATTTATGTGTAATTGTACATGTTCCATTCGTATCTGGTTTGATAAATTTGATAAAATCTACCGTTTTTGGAATTATCGACAATGAAATTTGGGATTCAATTGCTTCGTTGACGTCAGTCATAACTCGCGTTGTTTGCATACATTCGCTGCAGAAAGCTAAACGCGGAAAACTACAAAAAGCGAAGCTCAGAAATGATCTTTCTTGTATAAATTTGTCTCAATTACTGCGCACGAGAACAATTTACGTATTTGCGCAATGATACACTGATAGCTATTCCGCAGCGAATGTATACAAACAACGCCAGTAATGGCTGCCCGCGACGCGAATGAATCCGAAATTTCACTTTCGATAACTCCAAAACTTTAGATTTTATCAAATTAATCAAAATAAATGCAAGTTTTCTGGAAATTTTTAATGCGAACTGAGCGCGGGTGTTACACTGCAAATAAGCCCATGTATGTCACACTCTTTATCATAATGCGCTACATATATACGCTTATATTTATTTGCTGTATTAATTTATAATTTTTCGTTTTTTTGACAATTTTTAAAAAATCTATTCTGTATCTTACTTATTATAAAACGCAGATTGTGTGTGTGTGTGTGTGTCTGTACGTTTATATATTGGATCGTTTTTCCTACATTTTTCAATCGATTTCAACAAAACTTCACAGAACTACGTATAATTACCTTGTAATGGTTCTGACAGCGCCCAAAATTGGAAAAAACACAATTGTTTTTGCACGAAATCAATTTGAAAACACGATTAAGAGGCATTAATGAAAGGGGGACAACTCATATCGAGTTATATTTATTAATATCGAGTTATCGAGTTATACTTATGATAAAACCCAGGTTGGTTGGTTGGTTGTTTGTGTGTGTGTGTGTGTGTGTTCATTTATGTATGGGATCGGATTTCCTACATTTTTCAACCGATTTCAACAAAACTTCACTTTTTTTTGGCAGGTAGTGTTTCTTATTGTCTTGCACACTTTTTTCTTTATTTTTACATTCAGAATGCTTTAAAAATTCCATTTACAAGACAATTGTTTATAATAAAATTCTATTCAATCGGTAGACTCATAACGATTGAAAACAATGTTTTTGCTTTAGTTTGGGTTTGACCAATTCGTAAAAAAAAAAACAAAATAACAAACTAATTAAGACATGCGTGTCCGTCAACCTTAAACAATAATCTTTGTAAATTTTATTTTTCAGTCTTTAAGATGGTCGATACTTGATCTATCGCTTACTGTTACATCCCTGGGCAACACCGGGCTCTACTGCTAGTATATTATATTTTACTTCAAATATTCTTGTAAGATGATAAGTATTTTGAGAAAAAGCACATTTTACTACAGCAAAAATCTTAAGCTTTTACGATATGGAAGATTTTTTAATTTCGCTTAAAGGGATGAACTAGCTTTTATCTTATTGTTAAATACAAACTTAAATAATTAGGTGCTACTTTTTACCCAAATACACTAAAATATTTATAAAAATACTAAAACAAATATTGAAATAAAAAAACTTTTAACTTTAAATTTAGTAAGATGAGGACAATGGTCCGCATAATGTAAATACTGTACATAATACCTCATCTCAGAAATATAGACAGACTTTAAATTTAATAATTTAATCACTTGAAATTCAGTGGTAATTATTAGTCCTATTCTACCTTATTTTAAGTATTGTTTGTTACTATTTTTACTTGTACTTTTTCGGTGAAATAACCGTCGGCCAAATGTCCGTTAGGCCAAATGTCTCTTGGCCAAGAGTCCATCGGCCAAATTTATTTCCCAGATACTACGATATTTGTATTGCAAGATCTTTCTTTCTTTCTTTCTTTCTTTCTTTCTTTCTTTCTTTCTTTCTTTCTGCGTGTATGTGTGCAGACATTTAGTACTTAAATCGATTAATATAGATTTAGACACACATGTATAAATCACATCTAGATAAATAAAGAGAGAGTTTGTAAGCGTTGCACTTTTAAATGTGTCTGGTTCATCTTAAATAACTTTCAAAATTGTGCTTTGCTGTTGTTTTTTTTTCGTCCCAAGGTTGAAGATAAAACTTAATTGTTAAAAGAAATTTAGATATGTGAAAACATACAAACCTTAATGTCCTTGGGGAAAGCAAGAATCCACTATAAGTTAAATAGCATGTTATACTGATCTTTCTTTTCTTGGGCAAGCGTTTGTCAACGACAATTACAACTCAGGATTCAAAACTGCAGAGAAGACAACTAGAAACGAACGAAATGGCCCAGTAGATGAAAGTGTTGGTTGGGTCCTGTGACTTGAGCCAAAGAGTTGTGAGTTTAATACCAGACTACTGCAGTGGTGAAAAAATATCTTGGAGAGTTGAGTGAAAGGGAGATAACTGAGACATCCGGAAGAGGCATGACATGTGGAACTAGAACACTCTACCCCAGTGGAAGAAATAAATGGCTCAGTTCAAAATTCCAATTACCTGAAGAAGGCCGGAGCTTAAAGCGAGATGAGGACAACAGTCCGAACAATGTAAATAAAGTCAAAGTAATTTAAGGGTTATAAAGAAAAGTAGCCATAAAATTTGTTGTTCAAATTTGATTTCTGAAATTAAGATATAAATTGTTTTTGTATAATGAATTTAGACGATTTCCAAATACTCTTTTTGAAGGACTGTAGACATCATACTTATTATAAAACCCAGGTTGTGTGTGTGTGTGTGTGTGTGTCTGTACGTTTATATATTGGATCGGATTTCCTACATTTTTCAACCGATTTCAACAAAACTTCACAGGACTACGTAAAATTACCTTGTGGTGGTTCTGACAGCGCCAAAAATAGGAAAAAACACAATTGTTTTTGCACGAAATCAATTTGAAAATACGATTAAGAGGCATCGCGAAAATGAAAGGGAGACAACTCATATCGAGTTATACTTATTATAAAACCCAGGTTGTTTGTTTGTCTGTGTGTGTTCGTTTATATATGGGATCGGATTTCCTACATTTTTCAACCGATTTCAACAAAACTTCACTTTTTTTTTTGGCAGGTAGTGTTTCTTATTGTCTTGCACACTTTTTTCTTTATTTTTACATTCAGAATGCTTTAAAAATTTAATTTACAAAACAATTGTTTATAATAAAATTCTATTCAATCTGTAGACTCATAACGATTGAAAACAATGTTTTTGTTTGAATTTGGGTTTGACCAATTCGTAAAAAAAAAAAAAAAAAAAAAAAAAAACTAATGAAGACATGCGTGTCCGTCAACCTTAAACAATAATCTTTGTCAATTTTATTTTTCAGTCTTTACGATGGTCGATACTTGATCTATCTCTTACGCCGGGCTCTACTGCTAGTACTTATTAAAATCATATTTTCGGTTTACCAATCAATCGAGAGCTTAATACAGATGTCGCTGTATTAAAAAAAAGACGATTAATCTGCGGTTATATATATATATATTTATATGCATGCATATATACAAAAAGCGATATCGAAAACAAAAAAATATACCCTCTTGCTCACAGAGAAACGAATGGCATTGAACAACACTGACCGGAATATAATTTTTATGCGAAAATGCAGACTGTACTTGCTGCATTTTCTTCCATTTTTACTCCCATCGAAACAACTATTTGCAGCAGTTACGTTATCACACCGTCATTGTCTTCTCTTCTCAATCGTCCCAACAATAACAGTGAGGATCTTTCCCGCCTTTGGCGCTCCCAGATGGAGGTATCAAAATCATGCTACTTGAAACTTGTCTCTTAATTAAAAAGAAGCCAGTGAAATGACCGGGTTGCTTGGCATGATTTGTGTCCCGGACCATTGCCTTGTTGGTTCCAAGATGCCCCGTTAGACGTCCGGATAACACGTTAAGAATGGCGGACCGTTTCACTGACAGGAGAGTCCGTAAAGAACACAATGTAAAAATGGGTTTCTTAGGGAAAAATGATGCGTAAACAACACGATTGTAATAATAAATGCACACACAGCCCATATTTATAAATAACTACATAACATAAAGTCAGGAATTGAAAAGAACATGATCGGCCAAGTGTGCATCCCGTATGACACTTGGTTTTATAAATACATACATACATACGTCATCTTTCTGATCTCAGTTCTATTAAGTAACATTTCTTAGAAAAACATAGACATGTTCATAATATTAGACAGATATTTGTTGATATTATAATAATAATCACACATGCACACCATGAAAAGAACCTTAAGATATTGGAGTCCATCTACATTAAAACAAAGCTAACCACACTCAACAAAATCACATTTCACACTAGTCGCAACACATTACATTGCATCTAGATATTGGTTCTGTTGTAATATTTCGGTCTATCCCGTGGTATGACCTCATAGGACCACATCTTGAACTTACGATCTGCGTCTGCTATTCCGCGACCGTTATCATTGTATAGAAATTTTCTACGTGAAAATAACAAAATAACACCTTTGACAGTGGATATCTTTGTTTCGTTTCTGTATAATCACTCTGAGGATGGCACATGTGAGTCGAAAGCTTAGGATCAAATTAATAAAAAATATCTAATTTTTGCCTTTTCACCCGAAATTAAAGCAAACATTCGAACATTAGAACGGCTCATGATCAGACATAATAGACCTTCACTGTTTGTTATATTTAATAATATATGTTTAAATTCATACATACATACATACATACATGTGTATATATATGTATGTGTATTTGTGTGAAGTTAATAAAATATTAATTTTTATTTATTTTATACTTATTTTTTATATAAATAATGATTTTTGTCATGTCATTTAATTCAGTGGTAAATCACAACGACTGAATATTATGCATTGAAAAAGTCCAGTCAAAATTCTGTTCATAACTTACTGATGTCTACAAGCTTACTGATGTCTACTCTGTTTCTCTGTTTCATCCTCTTCCTCTTGCACAAGCGCACACACATATAATTATGCACAGCACAAACGCGCATAGACATGCATATTCAGATATACGCATACATGCAACACAGGCATTTTTAGATGGACACAAGCAGACAAGAGTTCGCATTTGATTCGTTGTATCCCCAAAGCTATTGGTAGAGAACGATTTTTATTGTCACATGTTTTGATAGAAAAAAAAAACAAATATATACATTCAACATAATTACTTGATAAGACACCAGAGGTGTTGAAACAAAATGGCTATTTTTGTAGTGATTTTATAACATATTTATGTTAGAATTTTTAAATAAATAATTATATTCGCTCTACTCTGTATTGGACACTCTTTTAAGAATAGTAATTGTGGCTTATTGGACTCTATTCCGTACACACCAATCATATACTTGAGTAGATATATATATATATATATATATATATATATATATATATATATATATATTTATATTTTAAGCATTTCACCCCAAGCAAGGCGGGAAGCCACTAGGACGCAAGGGGTTACAGAAAATTTAGAGCAAGATCAGATAGGAGTGATAGAAGAAAGGATGAGGAGGAGGGCAGTGGATAGATCAAGGCAACTGGAGATGTCGATTGACATTACACTTGAATAGCTGGAGATTATAGCTCTCAGGGGAACAGGAATAGGGAAGAAAGTTCCACAGGCGAGAGGTGCGAGACATAAAGCTATTGGAGTAGAAGAGACGGCTACATTTAGGAGTTTCGACAGTGAAGGGGTGAGAGCGAGTGGCTACCCTCGTAGGGCGCTTGAACTCATGACGACTGGGAACCAGCGAATGCAGCTACTCGGAGCAATTTCCATAAAAAGTATTTGTAGAACAGACAGAGGGATGCGACGGCGCGTCTGTGAGAAAGTGACTGTAGACGAGATGCCAGAGGAGGGCCAACTACATTGCATATCCGCCTCTGGAGCCTATCAAGAACCCCGAGGCAAACAGAAGGGGCACCAGACCATATATGGCAGCAATACTCCATGTAAGGGCGAATTGTTGATTTGTAGATCTGGAGGATCGATTCCGGGGAGAAAAATTTCCTGGCGCGGCACAGGGAGCCAACTTACCTTGCGGTGGACGAAGCAATTGACTCAATGTATTTATTCCATCTCAGATCAGCAGTCAACGTGAGAACGAGCAGCCGCAGAGATTTGCTCTCGAGAAGTTGAGCGTCAGACATTCTAATGGAGGGCAGGGAAGGATCTCTGTGGTGATTAATAGAGAGCAGTTTTGTCTTCGAAGCGTTGATGTTGACCAGCCAATTCTTGCCCCAGTTCACAACCGATTGGAGGTCCTTTTCGAGACGCACGGCCAGGTGAGTTTTATATATATATATATTAAGAAAGAGAAAGAACAGATGGAGTTAGAATCACAGTAATAAAAATAATTTTCGCTACATTATGTTCGACGTGTAAGAGTTTCAGTGCATTAGGAAATGATTATATATCTGACCTTCTTTATAATTTTTTAATTTTAGCATATATCTGACTTTTATACTATTTACATTATTCGGACTATTGTCCTCATCTTTGTTGCTATACTTATCACAAAGTTTCGGCCATTGTACCCTCCGGCCTTGTTCAGGTGGTCAGAATGTCGAACTGAACCCTTCATTTCGCTCGCTGAGGTAGACTGTTCTAGTTCCACGTGCCATGTCTAACTGGTGTCACTTAATCCATCTCTCCATCATATTGAACTCACAACTCTTTGGATCCTGTCACTGGATCTAACCAACGCCTTTATCCACTGTACCATGCGTCCTTGAGGACATCTGCGTATGAATTTCTGTGACTTATAAACTTAATGTCATCGGCAACCATTTTTACCATTGCTCATATTGCAATTTTTCTGTTATCATTGCATTTTCTTTTTACCAGAGCTCATATTGCAATTTTCGTTGTTATAATTATTGCGGTTGTCTGGCACTCCTTATTACTGGTTCCCATATTGTATACATTTCTATGCTTGGTCAGCTTTGTAGCTTAGCATATGTGCATCAAATATGGCATCAAAGATGAGGACAATAGTCCGAATAATGTAAATAGTGTACATAATACCTCATCTCAGAAATATAGACAGATCTGATTTTTTATTGGTTAATTCAGACATACCCACAAGTATATGTTTTAATCCTGACATTAGGTCATCCCTCCTTTATAACTTTCAAAAGTGGTAACGATTTGCTTTCGAATTTCCCAAATAAATCCTTTTTATCATATGTTATCTACCATCGCCCGAAAAGGAACCAAAAAGTTCGGAAACATGTATTTTTTTTATGTTGCGATGTAAAAATGTTCATTGTAATCTATTTTAGTAATTCTAATAATATATATATATATATATATATATATATATATATATATATATAGCATTCGCAGACAGTACTGTTTCGCAGCTTCTAAGTGCGACTAGATATTCGAATGTCTCAAGCCTGGATCGACACCCAACAGATTTGGTGTTAGTCAGTGTTTCTACCACTGAGTTATCTTCATTCGACAGAGTGGAGTAGCTAAATCTAGCGTATTGTTTTTACGAATGTAAACAAACGTTTATATATATATATATATATATATATATATATATATATATATATAATGAAATGAGCATATTATAATTACACGTGCATAGACTGATTGATAAATATGAACATAATGAGATAGAAAGAGGGAGACAGGCCTATAGATATCAACGAAATAGATATGGTAAGCTGTATTACAACCAGCTACGTCTAATAAATTTATCTCTAGAGCTATTCTCAGGTTTTAGCAAGGGCAAATACTTATAAAATATACCTATGTTAATATTGGGTTGGTGCAAAAATAATGACGTAATAATGTCGTTTTTTGACGTTAAAAAATACGTCAAAAAACGACATTATTACGTCATTATTTTTGCACCAACCTAATAATTATGAATCATATTTGTTACTCTAAGTAATGTTTAGTCACATTTACTTCATAGGCAATCAATTTCGTAATCCCAGTTATTTAACCCTTGGTTGCGTGAGTGAGTTCCCCATAAAACGCTTCTGTTCATTATATGCACACACACACACACATACATATATTTACTCCATGTATACAAAATTGCTTATTAATAACATCCACATAATTCTCGAAATGCGCCTTTATTACAGACAGAGATACAATTACAAGCCCATTCATCTAAATTGCATATATTTTACTTTTATTACATCTCCAACACGCACACATTTTTTTATTAAACACATTCACTTACATATGCATATACACTGGTCAAATGCCTACTCAGGTGTTCTGGCATACGCATAGACAGAGAAAGGCTCATTCACGAGGCAGAAATCGAAAAAGCTGCCCAGTCAAGAGCAGGTGGTATGTGCTTAGAAAGTGGCCTTCTAGTGATGGGGTGGGTGAATGGCTATAAAGAAAAAAGAGTGAGAAGTTTGTAGGGTTGAGCAGCAAAAGCTCCATCGAAGAGACAATTGCAGATTGTTCGGACACACTCCCTCTCCACTTGACAACTGCTTCAAGCACTTAACCATATTCGTTAGTCAGCCATTCTGCTTCTTTTTCTTTTTCTTTTTCTTTTTTTTTGTTTTTTTTTTTTAATTTTCTCTTTCACGATGGTGTTCGTTCTTACTATTTTTTCACTAAATGGATCTTGGAGAGAATTTTTCTCTCTTTTCTTTTAACTGTTTTTTCTTTCATTCATTTTTCAACTATCTTTTTTTCTCTTTTTTTTTTTTTTTGTATTTGCAATATTCTCCTTCTAACGTATTTCTTCTCTCCGTCTCTGTAAGTCAATTTATCTTTTGTTAGTTTCTATTAATCTTTCTCTATTCCAAGATTACTACTTTCTTCCGGACGTATATTCCTCTTTCAACCATTCTCAAGCCCAGATTTATCTCATACTTATCGCTTCTTTTCCTCATTGATGCCTTATCTTAAACTTCCAATCTTTCTTTCTCAAACACCCCACACGTTTTTGTCCAGAAAGAGAATAATGTCAATGTGTAGTTTCCTAATTCTCCTTGAATTTTCCTACTGTCAACGTTCTTTTGACTCTTGTCATTGGCTCTCTTTCTCTTTGACTAGTCTCTTTCTATTGTCAGAGACGCAGATGCTAGAAACTGAGCCTGACTCGGCATATGACAATTGTTCGTTGGACTTTGTTCAGTAATAGAGGCACGGTGGAGTAATGGATAGCGAGTCGAATTGAGGAATCGGAGAGCCGAGTTCGATTTCCAGCCGAATCCATTACATTCACTTACATGCTAATACCCTTGGGAAAGGTATGAATCCTCTTCTTCTCCTCCTCCCAGCTATGGGTAAATAGCAGGACAGACCAGGTGGCAACTTGTCTAGGAGAAGGAAAACTCTGAATTCAAAACTTGATCCTCCAGCTTAGATATTGTGAAGGCTAACAACCTGCTCACTGGCTTGTTATAGAAACCACAACGATATCTTGCAGACCTATGTTCCTCAAGGAATTTAAAGGCATATATATATATATATATATATATGCCTTTAAATTCACGCACACACACACATATATATATATATATATATATACACACACACACATATATATATATATATAAAGATGTGTTTGTTAATCCGTATAGATAATTCCAGGGAAGATATAATTCAGAGAGCTCAATGTAAAAAATTCCACTCGCTTTTCCTATCGAGAGATACATGTCGCCATCAACCACTCCTGCTAACAATGTAAATCTGGCTCTTCAAGTGTGCATAAATTAAAAATAGTAATACTGATTTCTTCATATACCTGGAATATTTGTCATTTGTATGAAAATGCTGATCTGAGGAATTATAATCGAATTCAATTCTAAGAAAATAAATTTAATCACCCTTATAGTTGTATGTTTGTCAATATATATATATATATATATATATATATATTCTCATATACATATACATACATACACATACATACATGTATGTGTATGCAAATATAAAGAAGAATAGGAAAGTACCCTTAGGTTAATAATCCGAAGTTCTGTAGTATTTTTGCTTCATTTTTAAAAAACAGTGCTCAAGTAGATTCCAGAATTCACTTGAGGATGAAACAAAACTCGGTACTTTAATTTAATTTAATTTCTTTAATTAAATTGAAGTTTTTAGCTTCTATTTTTAAAACATGAGAATTCTTATGTAGCGATGGAATCATATTTTAAAAAAATAATTATAATTTATTACATATATATATATATATATATATATATATATATGTGTGTGTGTGTGTGTGTATGTGTGTGTTTTTCAGTAATAACATAAAACAAAGACGAATACGTAACGATAAATAAGTATATAAGTAAATAAATGCATAACATGCATATGATAACAATAACAAACATGAGGACAATAGTCCGAATATAATTAGTGTCAAAAATGCATAACATTTGAAAAATAATTGATAAATTGATTGACATGCGCGTATCGGCGCGGAAATTGAAACCCGCGCGCCTAAACCGCAGTCGGCTTTGCTGCATTCACTAAGCATTTGTATTTAAATCAATTGATATAGATTTAGATACACGTGAACATATACACCTATATACACCATTGTGCAAATTAATTGAAACAACCACTTCAATTCCATTTCTTTCCTCATACGGTCAGTTTTAGACCGACTGGAGTCACAGGGTGTAATCGATTTCTATTTTTGAATCAAATTAATTCATTTGCAATGGTGTGCAGTGATATGAATCTATTTTCGGGCAGTATGATGAAATTTGTTTGTCATTGAAAAATATTGCGCCAGCCGTGATTGCATCAGATTTTTATCACACCCATACACCAATGTCTCGACTGTCGATTAGTTGTCCTACTGCCATAGTCTGCGATGGACTTTACTCCAAGGAAGTGTACGAAAATTGTAAATCTGCACGAACACAATCACAAGCCTTACCAATGAGCATATCAAAGTACTATAGATTGAACTTGAAACTCTCCTGATTTAAATCCAATCGATGATCTGTGGTCAATCTGCAATGAAAGACTTCGTGCAATGAACAAAGTACTAACATTTCTTGGTTTTGTTTCATAGGAAAATACGACCCCCCCCAAAAAAAAAAATCGTAAATAATAACGGAATTATTCGTTTTGTTTCAATTAATTTGCACAAAGTTGTATATGCTAAAGGGAGATTTTGTCAGCGTTGTGCTTTTAAATTTGTTTGCTTCATCTGAAATAACTTTCGAAATTGTTTTTATTTTTGGTGTGGGGGGTATTTTTGTCTCATGAAGAAAAAAACGTTTTTAAAGAAATACATAACTACTCGTTTAGATATGTGAAAACATATAAACATTAATGTCCTTGAGAAAAGTAAGAACCTACCTTCTTTCTTTAACAGTTGAGTTTTTAAGTGGCTAGATATACTGGTCTCCCTTGCCTCGGGTAGGTCTTAGTCAAAATTCAACACTGTAGAGAAGACAACGAGAAGCCACTCAATTATTTTTCGCAAGAAGTTTAGGTAATTTACAGATAATTAAGAAAAGTAATCTGTGGAGAGCTGTGGCCGCAGGCATCCTGAAATGACATGGTAATAAAAACTGCTTGAATGAAAAAAAATCTGTATATTACTCAACTATAAAGTTTAGTAATTTTTTCATTGTTTTCATCGAAACTTCATCTCGTAATAATATACTTTGCTTTTGGAATGCGTCTTTGGCCATCCCAGGACTTCTTCGGATCTCAGTGTCGCGCTTTCCGTCCTCTGTCAGAACATTTCCTACATATTTCAATTTCTACAGCTGCTTGATTTTAGTGTCCCTGACCTGTAAATTGCATTTTGGGCTCATCTTTTTGCTGATGACTATGCATTCAGTCTTCTTGTAGTTTATGCTTTGTCCCATTTTCTCGCTCTCCCTCGCTACGTTCTGTGGGAGGTTTTGTAGTTTTCTTTCCGTGTCTGCAAGAAAAAGAACAAGAAGAAGTTTTTGCTATTTTCCTTTTTCAAGTGTCCTCCGACCGAAATACCTAAAAAGAAATTGCCATTTTTTATGTTTTTGAATTAATTTCACTATCAATGTTTACTGAGAAGATACATCAACTAATTCGAAATTCATTTGATTAGGGTAATTTTTAACGGAATAAAATTATAGAGAGCCAGAAATTGCATATTGACATTTTCATCTAAGCAATTAAAAAAAAATCACACATATTTCACATAGATAAAGCCCTACGTAGGATGTGAACATTTTTTTGTATTTCTTTAAGGCATGGGCAACCGAATACCTTTCCAAGCTTGCTTCACACAATGCCAAATGGATAAAGACGTTGGTTAGATCCAGTGACTAGACCCAAAGAGTTGTTAGTTCAATACCATGCCACAGCAGTGGTGAAACAAATTTGGAGAGTTGATGGAAATATTAGGTTGGTGCAAAAATAATGACGTAAGAATGTCGTTTTTTGACGTAAGAATGTCGTTTTTTGACGTAAGAATGTCGTTTTTTGACGTATTTTTTAACGTCAAAAAACGACATTATTACGTCATTATTTTTGCACCAACCTAATAACTGAGGCATCCGGAAGAGGCATGTCACGTAGAACTAGAACAATCCACCACGGTTGATAAAATAAAGGGATCGATTCGAAATTTCCGTCACCTGAAGAAGGCCGGAGCATACCACGGCCAGTCCGAATAATGTAAATAATGCAAGTAATCGTAATGCCTCACCACAGAGATCCAATCACCTGAAGAATGCCGGAGCGTATAACGGCCGAAACGTTGTGTATATGTCAATGAAGATGGGGATACAGTCCGAATAATGTAAATAATGTAAGTAATTATAATACCTCATCTCAGAGATCCAATCACCTGAAGAAGGCCGGAGCTTACAACGACGAAATGCTGTGAATATAGCAATGAAGATGAGGATAACAGTCTAAATTATGTAAATAATGCAAGTAATCCTAATACCACATCTCAGAGATCCAATCACCTGAAGAACGCCGGTGAGTATAACGGCCGAAACGTTGTGTATATGTCAATGAAGATGGGGATGACAGTCCGAATATGTAAATAATGTAAGTAATCATAATACTTCATCTCAGAGATATAGACAGATATTGATGAAAAAACCAATCACCTGAAGAAGGCCGGAGAGTACAATGGCTGAAACGTTGTGAATATGGCAATGAAGATGAGGATAACAGTCCGAATAATGTAAACAATGTAAATACTGAAGTATATCCGCATGTAACCTTTTGTTGCTTTTTAATTTTTCAGTTTCAAGCGTTGGACACAGAAAGTACAATCTAAAATGGCCGTCCGTCTACTCTGAAAAGTATAACTAGATATGTTGAAAAACGAATTTAGATAACTTGACCGAAGGATGCTAACAATACAGCTAAATTATAAACGGACTTTGTAAGCCTGAAGCGCTTTTCACTAATAGATTGGCTTAACCCGTGATTGGTGCATTGTTAATAGGAGAATAGAAAACCGCGCAATGAATGTCGTCGTATTTACATCTTGGTGAAACTCCAATGACAAAGGCGTATTTACTAGTAAGGTCCTTCATTTACGTTCGCTGATTTAGGATTTAAGAGGTCAGGAAGACAAAAGTGTTTCTTTTCTTTTTTTTTAATAGATACAACCAATAGTTCTGGAAGCCAAAAGGCCTTATATTTCTAATTTGATGGGTTACCCTGGAGCATTAAACTCCTCTATGATCATTCCCTATGTTATCGTGGCAGACCATTGATATGCGATGTCATTGCTAATTCTAAATCAATAAAAGTGTATTTTCTGACTCACTAAATGTAAATGTAAATATTCATATAAGGAGAGGATTCATGAGACAGCAGTCAGTGAACGAATCTGTTATTTATCAAGACTTAGAACTTTGGTTTTCATGACTAAACCCCCCTCCACGATTTTCTAAAATTGCAGAACACATTGTAGTAAAGGTTTTAACCGTTTATTGGAGACTGATAATGAAGTTCATGCTATTTTTGTTCTTGTAGACATTTTTAAATGTTAATTTATTGTCGTCTCTGACAGAGCATTCGAAACGAAAAAAATACAGTTCGGATGATAAAATCGAATTATAAAAAATATATATATATATCTGATCGTCCAGTCAGTGGCGTTTGTTGAATCTTTCTTTTCAGAGTTAATTTCAACAACCCAGTAAATACTACTTTTATCCAATAGTATTAGGGTGGTGCAAAGATAATGACGTAATAATGTCGTTTTTTGACGTTAAAAAATACGCCAAAAAACGACATTATTACGTCATTATTTTTGCACCAGCCTAATATTAGGTTGGTGCAAAAATAATGTTGGTTTTTGACGTATTTTTTAACGTCAAAAACCGACATTATTTTTGCACCAACCTAATATTTTTGTACCAACCTAATATTTTTGTTTTCTAAGCTTGGTCTTGTACAAGTATGGAATCCCTAGTGAGGATTCGAACTTACTACTAATGATCTACAAGTCCAGCTTATTGACAATTACATTATGATGAAGCGCTCAGATCTTGATAATATTAATGATACATTATATAACAATGATAAAAGTTATTTCACTAAAAATAATTTTGTAAAATGATTATTTATTTACTAGAATTGTTTATTATTATATTTCATCTTCACCCTTATTATATGTACACATCCTAAGAAGTACTTCAAATGTGGATTGTTGTAGGACTGACAACTGGTGAGAAAACTGATTAAAATATAAAAAGAAAGAATAGTCATTCTTACCAATATTGTTATTTACTAAGTATAGTTTAGTTGTAGTCCAAGGCCACAAGCATGGAGCACCAATTGAAGATTATACTTTCCACTTAAGTTCAGTTTGGTAACAATTACATCATGATGAAGCACTCAGTTCTTACCAATGTTATTTAAAAATTATAAAACTGATTTTAAATTTTGTATTCATTTTTAAATTTATAACTTGAAAGTATAGTTTTATACAATGGATTATCTGCATTAATATTCAACAATATTTTATTCTGTTTTACTTAAGTAAATCCTCAATAATACAAAAAGTACGTATAGTTTATTAAGTAAATTTTAGGCTACTACTAGTGATATAAAAAGTCTACTTTACTGATAACTACACCATAATGAGGCAAGCTGGCGTCATTTACTAAGCAAAGATGTATGTATGTGGTAGCTTGTGAGAATCAAAATCACTCAGTTATGTGCCATGCGTGATACACGCTTAATCGATCATTTATCTTTTGGGACATGACTGACGAGGCAGATTTTTTCCTGGAGTAGGTTGCCATTTCTTTCTGCGGTAGACCAGTTGCCATGCAAGGCTATAGAATCCAGTCTGTCCTGGGAGAAGAAGAGAAGGATTCATACAAGGGTAAAAAAAATGAAAACAATACAATTATTTTGTCAAATGTATTAGGTTGGTGCAAAAATAATGACGTAATAATGTCGTTTTTTGACGTTAAAAAATACGTCAAAAACGACATTATTACGTCATTATTTTTGCTCCAACCTAATACATTTGACAAAATACATCAGAATTTATTAGCAAAACGAAATTAAAATCGGTGTATGATCAAATATATGCGCTGATAACTAATGTGTTAATAGGGATATTTTTTGTGACTCATATTGTCAGTTAGCTCATAAGTGAATTCGAACTCCGCTCTCCGATTCCACAATCCGAGCCGTTATCCATTGCCTCCTAGTAATATTGTTTAATCAAACGAATTCACTATTCCGTGATCTGTGCCGAGGTGTCCCCTTGTTTCACGATAGTTGTTATATATGCATACACATTTCAAACATTGAATGTGGTAACTGTTACGCAACCGCAGTAGTATTTCTGATGACAAGTTTTATTAATAAGATAAAAAATATTTTTACGCCTGCAATAAAAATTGATTATGTAATCTAAAGGGATTTATTATTAATTCAGGTTAAAATATCAATGTTAGAAGGTAAAACATTTAAACAAAACATTTAAATAAGGGGCAATACAAAAAGTAATGAAAACTAAGCTCCTTTGCCTTCCCCATCGTTTTGTTACTGCAAGAATAACAATGGTGACACTCTATGCACCACGTGATCTTCTCTGCTGGAGTTATCAGAAATATTCTACTGAATAAATAGTCTTGAAGGCTTCACCGATGAAATAATTATGTAATTACACTTATACTTACACGAAGCAATCAATTTAAAACGATATTTTGTACTGTACGAATAATTTTGTCTTTTCCTATTTTGCATAATTCGCCTGTCAAATTTGTTGTATTTAAACTATCGTTCTGAAAATTGAGTTTTATATTTCTTTTTTTTTTTTGTGCTTATTAACATAAAAAGTCTAGCATCATACGACCATTAGATTCTAAGAAATGAATAAAAATATTCAAAATTGATGGGTGTGTGAATAATTTCGTCGTTGACTGTATGTTAGAAGATAAAACATTTAAATAATAGCAATGCAAAAAGTAATGAAAACATCTTAGATATTAGGTTGGTGCAAAAATAATATCGTTTTTTGACGTTAAAAAATACGTCAAAAACGATATTATTTTTGCACCAACCTAATAGAAATTCGCAGAAATTATTTAAACTGTTTGCAAATCTACATTTTGTGTAAGGCCCCTAAAATTGTCATTGTCATAAATTCTCTCTCACCCCTTAATATCTAAATTTTGATATTTAAGCTATATTTCTAAATTAATGACTTGAAGTAACAGCAATTTAGAGACATGATATTTTTTTTTATTTTCGTTTTTGTAAATTATCTAAGCATTCCTTTTCGTATTATATATAGAACAATTAGAAAACTAGAGAGGTTTAAAAAGTTCACTATATTCTTCTGTATCCAGTAGATATCTTTTAAGAAGAAACACAGAATTATTTCAAGTTTTATTTTGTTGTTGTGGTGTGTGCATAAGTTTATGAGATCGTCACTCTCCCACAGACGCGCCGCCGCCTCTTTCTGTCTTTTCTACAAATACTTTCATGGTAATTGCTCCGAGGAGCTGCTTTCACTGGTTCCCAGACTCCATGAATTCAAGCGCCCTACTAGGCTGGCATCCCGCTCTCACCCCTACACTGTAGAAACCTTTAAATATACCCGTCTCTTCTACTCCAGTAATTTCATACCTCGCACCTCTCGCCTGTGGAACACCCTTCCCTATTCCAGTTTTTCTGAGAGCTATAAACTCCAACTATTCAAATGTAATGTCAATCAACATCTACAGTTGCCTTGATCTATCCACTATCCTTCTCCTCATCCTTTCTTCTATCACTCCTATATGCTCTTGTTCCAAATCTTCTGCAACCCCCTGCATCCTAGTAGCTTCACGCCTTGCTCGAGGCGTAATGCTTAAAAAAAATCATTTTTGTTAGTGTATTTTTAGCTATTTATATAGCAGTGCTTCCCTTTCGCACGCAATGTAGTGAGTGTGAAAGAAACGCTTAATTTATAAGATTAAAATTTATCTTGTTATTTCCTGAATTAGTATAAAATCAAAGCTGAGGACTTTTATAACTGAGCTTGTAGCTTTTTAGAAAAAAATGAAACAACACAGTTATTTCGTTAATGCAAATAAACAAAATATTATGTAGGACATCAGAATTGATTAACAAAAGGAAATTAAAATCGGTGGGTGATCAGATATGTGCCTTGATAATTAATGTGTTAATATGGATATTTTTTTCTGACTGATGATGTCAATGGTAAATGCAATGTTAATAGAAATATTTAATACAAAATGTAACACAATTTAGATTTCATCAGTAAATTCAAACGACTTTTTAAATTAATACCTATGTTCTTTAATAACTGTTATATATTTCATACACTAAATATAACAATTATTATTAGACTAAAATATTTTTATTATTATATTATATTATTATGATGCTGTTATAAATCTAATTTGTGTGTTTCCGTTATTGTATGTATATTTATTAAGTATACTAGAAAAATGGCAACAAAATATTTAATGAAAACATAATGGAATATTTTACTGATACTATTTTTTCTTTAAAGGAAAATGAGTTAAGTAAGGAGGCACGGTGGGTTAATGGATAGCGGCTCGGGTTGAGGAATCAGAGAACAGAGTTCGAATTCCAGTCCGATCCATTACATTCACTTACGTGCTAATACCCTTACGAAAGGTATTAATCTTTTTCTCCCCACGCCAGATATAGGCAAATAGCAGGACAGACTGGATTCTATTGCTCTAAGTGGCAATCGATCTCGGAGAAAGGAAAACTCTGAATTCAAAAACGGCCTGGAGAAGGGTGAGTTCCGTCAGGCTATATTTCCCAACACCACTTCTCCTGTGGCTGCAGTATACATAGTGTCGCTACGGGATAAAAAGAAACAAAGCATAAAAGAGAATAGATTAGAAGAAGGAAGAAATTAAAAAAATAACAAAGAAATATAAAAGGAATACGCTATATACAAAATAAAGGACCTCAAATACGAGTATTGGGAATAAAAAATAAATCTTAAGGCAAAATGAAATCATATGCTAACACGAAGGAATGAAAGAGAAGAAGATAAAAGAAGAAAAAGAAGATGTGATATACGCATAGATGAAAGAGAGAATAAATAAAGTAGAAAAGATGAAAAAACAAAATGGCGATGACAAAAGAGACGGAGAAGAAAGTAGCGTTGAAACATAAATGTAAATGAATATAAATCTCTTGATGGTAACAAAGAAAATATTGTCGTAGAAAAAGAGAAATAAAACAAAGAAAGCTATGAAGGCAGGTAAAGAAAAATAAACCAAAGAAAAAGTGATTAAGAGTGTATTATTAGGTTGGTGCAAAAATAAAGACGTAATAATGTCGTTTTTTGACGTTAAAAAAATACGTCAAAAAACGACTTTATTACGTCATTATTTTTGCACCAACCTAAAAGAAAAGAGACCACTAAGGGAAAATGGTAGAATCGGGAGGAATGAATGAAGAAAATAAGGAGAAAAAAAGAAAATAAAGAAAAAAAAAAAAGTATCTTTTTGATGTCCTCTCCATTGTAGTTTTTTTTTTTTATATCCTAATTCAAAATCTAGACGCACGCAATCGTCGGCTCATAGCACATACAAAAGCGAGTTCGAGCCCAAGCTTCTTTTGATCTGCCTTCACCGACTCACACCACTTTTTACAATCTTAACTTTCTCGCTCTTTTCTTTTCTTCCCGTCTTCCTTGCCTATGCCTTCCTCCATCATTCATCGGCCTTCCAGGATGCAATCTGTCTATTCGTAAGGTTCTTGTCTTTTCTCAGCGCCCTATTCCTCTCAACTTCGAAAGTTGGATAGAAAAGAGATCAGACTCTGTCAAGTCTTCAGCTTCTATCAGCCAATGAACGGAGATGATGACGTAGTTATCAGTGATTCGAACGTCTTCCGGTTTTTCTTATGATTCACCCATGGAGAAATCGTCAAGTGCACTGAACATCTGCACACGTTCGCTCTTCCGTTCAGTTTTAGTGTTTAGCATCTTAAACTATATTCGGTACGCATCCCTGCTTATCGTTTGGGTCGGCCAGACATTATCAGATTTCGACACGTTGGTTTCTACCGCATTTTTATCTCCTTGAAAGCGATCCATTGAACCTTCTACTCACAGCTGCACCAGCATGATTCTGGATATTTACACGGTAAGGCAAAACTACATATTTTTTATTGCCTATATTACAGGCAAATGGCAACCGCGGGGCGAAGTGGGCATACAGCTAAAAGTCTTCACTGATTAATGTATTTTGTCTTTGCTTTTAGCCCCAAACGGATTTTCAGTAAGCTATCCAAATGAGCTGATAAATTAATTTTGTTGAACATTAAATATACAAGAATATCGTATAATAATTATGCTTGTTCCAACATTCGTTACTTCCTTAGTTCGCAAGACCCTTACGTTCTACCAATACCTCATAAATAATGGACTATTCCATTTTGATCGCGTGAGAAGACAGAAAATGAAAGATAAATGTGTTTAGCGTCTCCTGCTAATACCTATTACATAATGGACTATTCCGTCTTGATCGCGCGAGAAAACAGAAAATGAAAGATAGATGTGTTTAGCGTCTCCTGCTAATGCCTATTACATAATAGACTATTCCGTCTTGATCGCGTGAGAAAACAGAAAATGAAAGATAGATGTGTTTAGCGTCTTCTGCTAATACCTATTAAATAATGGACTATTCCGTCTTGATCGTGTGAGAAAACAGAAAATGAAAGATAGATGTGTTTAGTGTCTCGTGCTAATACCTATTAAATAATGGACTATTCCCTCTTGATCGCGTGAGAAAACAGAAAATGAAAGATAGATGTGTTTAGCGTCTTCTGCTAATACCTATTACATAATGGACTATTCCGTCTTGATCGCGTGAGAAAACAGAAAATGAAAGATAGATGTGTTTAGTGTCTCGTGCTAATACCTATTAAATAATGGACTATTCCGTCTTGATCGCGTGAGAAAACAGAAAATGAAAGATAGATGTGTTTAGCGTCTTCTGCTAATACCTATTAAATAATGGACTATTCCGTCTTGATCGTGTGAGAAAACAGAAAATGAAAGATAGATGTGTTTAGTGTCTCGTGCTAATACCTATTAAATAATGGACTATTCCGTCTTGATCGCGTGAGAAAACAGAAAATGAAAGATAGATGTGTCTAGCGTCTCCTGCTAATACCTATTACATAATGGACTATTCCGTCTTGATCGCGCGAGAAAACAGAAAAAGAAGGAAGGAAAGATAGAAGTGTTTAACGTTTATTTCAGTGAAATGAAAAAAATTGCCAATTTCAAATCTTTTCATTTGTATCCCCTTACTTCTTTAAATAACGACCAGCATTCATATCTTATGATTGTTATTACAATATTTGGTTATAGCTGTCAAACTCAAACATTTAATGATGCAATGGGGGAATTTCCACTGATATTTTATTGTCGTGGAACTCGCCATAAGTTTATTCAATCATTAACTTAAGAATTATGATTCATCAGAAAATTAAAATAAGAAAAAACCGTGAAATTTTCACAGGTTAAAACTAATAAATATAATTAGTTCATATAGTAGTTTAGTCATGAAGAATATTCAAAGTGATTATGCACTAACACTGAAAACTCTGAATAAATTCTATTAGGTTGGTGCAAAAATAATGACGTAATAATGTCGTTTTTTGGCGTATTTTTTAACGTCAAAAAACGACATTATTACGTCATTATTTTTGCACCAACCTAATATTTCTTTCCCTTCATCTTACAATAGCAAGAATCACCAAGTTTGGTAATAATAATAATGTTGAAATTAATCGTTTCCATGCAGAAACCTTCGGCATTCACTGACCGAAAATTTAGTTTTATTTCGATTGAAATTTATAAAACCTTTTTTTTTCTCTGAAAACAGTTTTGAAGGAAATTAGAATAATCAAACTCACCAACTGGGATAATTGATGGGAGTTTGTTGACAAATCTTTTGCTTTTGGTAGTGTGGAAAATAAACATTTTGATTGTATCATGATTTTCTCTTCTAGTTATATGCGCTATTCACTTTTGTCGTTACTGCTGCTGGTAGTCTTCAAGTGATGGGGGTTTTAATATTTGATAAACTTCTGCGGTCTGTAGTGTCAGTCTACAGGGTTTGATGAACGATCGTCTTCTTTAAGTTAACACATCACACAGCGATAGATAACATTTTAGAAGAAAACCCTTTATTTGTGACAAATCACCAAAATGAAATTACACATTTAAAAGAAGTTCTGTCCAATTACAATTAAAAATTGGTCCTATTCCAAAAAGTTAAAATGTCAACTTTAATCATCATCATCATAGCTTGTCTTCGCAACACAGATCAAGAAGGAGTCTGTTCATGTGACGTCCCCCGGTGTCGCTGCGCCAAATGTGACGTCTGTCTGGCCGCGCCCGCCGTGCTGTCCTGGTCGTGGCGCCAACTGTGACGTCACCCCATCTGCCTTCGCGCCGTCACCGTCTTATTCTGTCCTGTGACGACCAATGTGACTTGGTATTGGTCGCGGCACCAAATGTAACGTTCTAACCTTTTGCTGATTCGGATGGGAATCTGGTTAGATTCGGTATCAGCCTTGTCATTCCCAGCTCGCTTTCAACGTCTGGTTACCGAAGTAACTGTTTTGATTTCTAGTCTAACCTACCCACGTTGTGATTTGATCTTAGATAGATGAAATCAATCAGTCGCCGGGCCGTAATGCAAGTCGAGTTCGAACAAGGGTAATACCACACAAGTATATGTAAAAGAAAATAAAGTAATAACTCGAAAAGTTCAAATGTGTTAAAAAAAGGATAACAATATTTTATATCTGGTTCCTGAATACAGGACTGCGTCTTTCTACCAACCCGCTTATATGGATTCGTGACACTTTGTGTTTGTTAGGCGAGTCTTAACATCTTAAATTGTTCTTTTAAGAAACTGGTTATGGTGTATCTTCAGGCGATATTCGTAAAACTTGTTTTGGTGGTGTGAGTCTAAGTCGTTCTTCAAAAATAAATTGTTCTTGGTTAGAAGTTGAGTTCGGAATTGCGAATTCAGTCAGCTTCCGGCGAGGAGGGCCCAACTCAATTCAACTCAGCTGTGAACTCCTTAATTCAACTCCGAACTGCCGCAACTCGTTGCGACTCTGATTATATGGACGCCGACCAAAACCGGGGTGGGCCTGTCGGGGTTTGAGATTCCGTGATAATTCTAAATTCGTATTAAAGGTTTTTCTTTGTTTTCGGTCAGGAAGAATTATTATTTCCATTTTTGGAAATCTTTCGTCCTCCCACCTTCTGTTCTCATATTGTTATCTCGCCCATACCCTCAGAGGGTGTCAACGGATTTCCCCTCTCTCTAACAGTAGCATCTCATACCGATCTCTTGGAGGGGGGTCAACAGGCCTCCCCTCCTTCTTCACATGATTACCTTCGTCTACCGCTCATGCCAGCATTCAGCCAATGGGCGCCCAGCAGTGTGGGTGTGGCCAGACTGGCCTCGGTTTAAAAAAATCTTGCTCAAAGGAGAAAAAAAATTATTTTCCCTTTTTTTTTTCTTTTCTTTCTTTTCTTCGAGGAGACCTCACACCTTAGACTCTTATCTTAATCGAATCACCTGGAGTTCGTCAATCAGATTTTCGCCAGCATCAAGTGGGTGGTTTAACTGGAAGTATAGCGCTACAGCCAATTATTTGTTTCGATAAAATAATTTTCTTATCATAGCCAGCTCCGACACAAAACAGATGCTCTCTTCTTTCAAATGATGTGGGGTGGTCCAACGGGCATTTTGGTTTCGGTCAGTGCGTGCTTAATTAGTATCATCTTTTAGCACCCTGCAGGAGGTCCAAAGGACATTTTCTTTAGCGACCCAATTAATTTGTATGTCTTAATTTCCCCGCTAATGAAAATAAAATCTTTACCACTTTCCTTTGTTTGAAAAAAAAAATAACACCGCTCAGTGTCCTTTTCGTGATGGCTTCTTATCACCTAAATTTAATTCTCGCCTTTTTCTTTCTTTTTTTTCTTCTTCTTTCTTTCTAGCAACCTAAATAGTGTCACAATGTCAACTGCAGGCACGTTTGTGACTGGTAAGTCCAGTGCGGTACTGGCATACACGGTTGCAGCAGTTGCAGCTGAAAGTCCGGCTTGGGCTCGATAGCACTTACTTCTCTGCTTCTTGTCCCTGAGAGCGGCCCTCCAGGCGTCACGGGTCTCATTTAGGTTTGACCATTGGCAATGTTCGATGTGACAGGCACCAAAGGATTTTTCA
Organism: Acanthosepion lycidas; assembly: GCA_963932145.1. Taxonomy (NCBI): domain Eukaryota; kingdom Metazoa; phylum Mollusca; class Cephalopoda; order Sepiida; family Sepiidae; genus Acanthosepion; species Acanthosepion lycidas. Next base: position 57,125,073 of record OZ010574.1, on the reverse strand, counting down.
GGCAATCTTTGAATCGATTTTTTGGGGCACCTCTGCCACGATAGCCAGTATCCCTTTCTCATTATGTGTCCCAGAAACTTCAGCCGCCTCTTTCTGATGAAATATAAATGTATAAGCCTTTCCCTTGTTTACAACCTCTCTAAGACCTCATCGTTGCTCACACGCTCTGTCCATGATATTCTCAGCATCCTTCTGCAGGACCACATATTGTCTGTGTATCTGATATTGTTAAGATTGTGGCCGCCAATTCCGGAAAGTGTTTCCAATTCTCTCAGAATTGCCTCGCTGTTCAGGTTAAGTGAGAAGACGTATACTTGCCTTACGCCCATTTCTATTTTTGTATATTCAATGAACTCGTTCCCTATGTTCGCCCTTGCCAGCCTGTTGTCGCTCTCCTTGTCGATCTCAATATCTGCCGTGATGGTACGTCCAAGATCGGTAAACCGATGGACCGCCTTCAGTCCAGTCGCGCTAATGATGATGTGGAGATGGGGGTAATTATCCCGAGGGGCAGGCTGGTAGACTTCAAGCCCTAAAAGTTGGGTAGCCTCTGAAGCAGGAAGTGGTCCGCTGCAAAAATCTTTCTGTGTGGGTAACAAGGCCAGTAAAACTGATGTCTCGGATAAGTTTCTTTAAGTTCTTCATGTGGGCTTTTAAACGTCGTAGATTAAACAGACCACCATCGAGACGGTATCTGATGTAGACTCTGTCCCCATCATCGAAATCATTCTTAGCTTGTCTGAGCATCACGCTGAAGAAGATAGTGAAGAGAATCGGTGCCAGGACGCAACATTGCTTTACACCGTTGGTGATCGAGAAGAACCCTGAGCGATCTAATTTGGCCACGTTGATGCTTATGCAGCTGGATGATCATGTTCAGGAACTTTGGAGGACAGCCGAGTCGCTCCATGATCTGCCACATTCCTCTTTTCCCTGTGTCGAATGTTTTTGTCAGATCAACGAACACCACATACAGCCTCTTGTTTTTGTTCCTGACACTTCTCCTGCAGCTACCGGAGAGCAAACACCATGTCTATCGTGCTCCTGTTGGTTCTTAATCCGCACTGACTCTCTAGAAGGTGCTATCATTGATGGTGGGTACCAGTCTGTTCAGCAGATTCCTTGCAAGGAATTTTTCTTGCGATAGAGAGCAGAGTAATCCTTCGGTAATTGGGACAGTCAGATTTTCCCCCTTTGTTCCTGTACAGAGCAATTATGACTACATCTCGGGGACATTGTGGCAGTTTTTCCTGCTCCAAGCAACAGTAAAAGATGAGTTGATATCTTCCTCACCAGCAGTTTTTAGATTTCCACGTTCCTATCAACTGCAATTAGAAGGGTGCGACGTTCTGGTCGACCACTCTCAGGTGTGAGAAGTATGGTTCTAATATATGTAATCCTTTTATACACTTTCAGGTGGATGTGAACCTTTGCTTTACTGATGTTCGACTGCACGAAAAGAAGCCCGTTAGCTAACTGGGTAATGTAGGAGACGAGCTTTGGTCAGACCAACTTTTCGAGGTTTCTCTCCATATGGAGAAAGCAGTGCTGTCCCTAGAGAAGGCTGCTTGGTCAATCAGGGTACTGCTGAACGATATCGTCGCCCGCAGGTCACCATCAGTCAAACAATATCCTGACCCACCTGCATGCGGGATTGGGACTGCGACTTCCGGTGTCATCGTCCACCTGCCGTTTTCGCTCCTTTCCCATCGCTACAGGGATTGGAAATAGTTGGTGGGTGCGAATGTCTTCCTCAGGCCTGCGCAGTGAAGTTTTTTAGGTGAAGTGCAATGTGCGCTGTACTGGCCCGACCCATTACATCGCGGATTCAGTCTGTCATGGCCTAGCAAGCTATTATGACAGTGAAGTCCACGGGTCTTAGATTTTACAGAGGCTTCTTCTCTTAGCCAATGCCGCCCCACCAAAAAAAAAATAAAAAATGGTGGGGTCCAAGACTCTCATGAAAATTTGTGTTAGATGACCGTTGAACAAAAAGCTTCCTACACCTTTTAACAGGTCTTGTATTTTATACTGCAGGGTGACTAGTTACACTCTTCACATGGTAGCAATAGCACTAGAGCGACCTGACCCAGCAAAATTTAATACAATAAACAGAATTCGAGTTACATCCGTAGAACAATCAGCCATACGATTATAATCGCTGACGAAGAAATGTAAAAGCATTAAAAAATATAAAATACTTGCAGACATTTTGTTTTTATGACATATGTCGTCTCTGAGTGATTTTAGAATAAATAACACGGTTTCTAGTTCATTCAAAATGAAATTTAAAGCCTGCACCTTTATTCGAATCAGACAAATGGGCTGACATAAACGGAAATATATTTCTTTTTTAGCTTTAACCTTGTTTTATTCCTTTGGAAAATTCCGTTCTTTTGATTCATTTCGAACTTTTAATCATATTTTAATTTTTTGTCTTCCTCATACCAACTTTGTTTGTCTATTCTCGATTCTTATGCGTTGTGACCATTCAGAACATGGGGATCATGGCTCTCCACAACATACTATCCGTTGTAAGTTTTAGTAATGTTTGCCTTTTGATTCTCCCTTACACCCTGCTTTTGATTCTCTCCTTACTCCCTGCTTTTGATTCTATCCTTACACCCTGCTTTTGATTCTCTCCTTACTCCCTGCTTTTGATTCTCTCCTTACACCCTGCTTTTGATTCTCTCCTTACTCCATGCTTTTGATTCTCTCCTTACACCCTGCTTTTGATTCTATCCTTACTCCTGCTTTTGATTCTATCCTTACACCCTGCTTTTGATTCTCTCCTTACTCCCTGCCTTTGATTCTCTCCTTACTCCCTGCTTTTGATTCTCTCCTTACACCCTGCTTTTGATTCTCTCCTTACTCCCTGCTTTTCATTCTGTCCAAAATCCCTGCTTTTGATTCTCTCCTTACACCCTGCTTTTGATTTTCTTCTTACTCCCTGCTTTTGATTCTGTCCTTACTCCCTGCTTTTGATTCTCTCCTTACTCCCTGCTTTTGATTCTCTCATTACTCCCTGCTTTTGATTCTTTCCTTACTCGCCTCTTTTGATTCTCTCCTTACTCCCTGCTTTTGATTCTCTCCTTACTCCCTATTTTTGATTCTCTCCTTACACCATTTTTTGATTCTCTCCTTACACCCTGCTTTTGATTCTATCCTTACTCCCTTCTTTTTATTCTCTCCTTACTCCCTGCTTTTGATTCTATCCAAAATCCCTGCTTTTGATTCTCTCCTTACTCCCTTCTTTTGATTCTCTCCTTACTCCCTGCTTTTGATTCTCTCCTTACTCCCTTCTTTTGATTCTCTCCTTACTCCCTCCTTTTGATTCTCACTTACTCCCTGTTTTTGATTTTCTCCTTACTCCCTTCTTTTGATTCTCTCCTTACTCCCTGCTTTTGATTCTTTCCTTACTCGCTTCTTTTGATTCTCTCCTTATTCCCTACTTTTGATTCTCTCCTTACCCCCTTTTTTGATTCTCTCCTTACTCCCTGCTTTTGATTCTATCCTTACTCCCTTCTTTTGATTCTCTCCTTACTCCCTGCTTTTGATTCTCTCCTTACTCCCTGCTTTTGATTCTCTCCTTACTCCCTTCTTTTGATTCTCTCATTACTACCTGCTTTTGATTCTCTCCTTACTCCCTTCTTTTGATTCTCTCCTTACACCCTGCTTTTGATTCTCTCCTTACTCCCTTCTTTTGATTCTCTCCTTACTCCCTGCTTTTGATTCTCTCCTTACTCCCTTCTTTTGATTCTCTCCTTACTCCCTTTGACACAACCTCATTTTCGCATATTTTTTTAATGTAAACAGATGAGCAGTAAAATTAATGGCTAAAGGAGAAGCTCGCTTTTCATATAACAACTGTCTTGCTGAAGACTTCCATGCATTGTCTAAAACAGCGGTCACCAAACTATGGCCCACGGACAGGATCCGGCCCGCCGCTTCACTGTGACACAAATGGGCTAAAATATAATTATTTATATGGAATTTATATGCAATTATCAATAGATCGTAGTTAAACTTACTATGTAGAAAAAATTCAAATAAATGTAAGTAAAATGCCAAAATTTGGCTAATCTGATTTTTGCATCTGACAATAATGTTTTAGGAAAATCAGTGAAATAAAAAATTCGGCAACCTTTTGCAACTTTTGATATCCACTTTTTTGTGTAAGTACCTACAATGAAGTTTCTAAGAAAAGCGATTATGATCCTGTTGCAGAAATTATGTTTTAGCTTGCATTACTGTGTTTAAGCCGGTTTCAAGAGTGCCTTATATAAAAAAGACTGACTTCAACGAATTATATAATTATATGCCTGAACTTATAAAATCTAATGCATGTAAAATCAGGACATGTAACAAGGTTGACTGATGAACATTAGAAAGCATTTCTCTTGGGTGGATGCAGCGATACCAAAACAAATATTAATTATATCTTAAAAGGTAAATGCCAGTTTCACAAATCTCACACATCTTTTGTGCTGCTTAGTTTGTGAGATTCGAATATGTCTGCACTTGGTGTGATATAACTATTTTATTGCTATTGTTGCCTTTTTAGATAACTTTTTAATAAATAACTATGGTTGTTTTGTGCATTCAGTGTATTGTATTGAACAAAATGGTTATCCAGCCTGCGCTTGTCATTCTCTCCATTATTTGGCCCTCTGTGAAAAAAGTTTGGTTACCCCTGACATGATAAAAGGTTGCTACCTAAAGAATTGTGGCATTCAATTTATGTGAAATTGTTGATTAAACTTGAATTGATAATTCTTAAGAATAATTCTTCTAAGTAAAAATATGAATATTAACTTGTTTTTGTTAACAATTGTAAGAGTATAAATATTTTAAGCATTAAAAAAATATTTTTGAAGAAATTTAAGTGTATTTATAAGAGGGCATATTTATGAGCAGAAAAGTTAACCTGTTATGAACTGTAATAAAAATTATTAGTGTGTTGGTAATTATTCATAACTGAGAAAACATTACAAAACTCACATTCTCATTTCAGCTCGTAAATGGCAGCAATTGCAATCCAAAAGTGTGTATTTATGAGCAGAACAATTAAAGTTTGCTGACCCCTGGTCTAGAATATAAAAACATTTGTCACTCGGAATATTAATGCTCATTCTTGATTAAGTAATTATAAACTCATCAGAATGTTCTTGAATTAAATATGTTCGAATCGCTGATTATTTACCTTTTATAGATCACCTTCCGCATGGTTTCCACAAAATAGTTGACGATATCTGAATTTGAGATGACATCAAAAAGAAATTGTTCCTTTAAAATAACGCAAAAAAGATTATTTTGTGCTTCCCAAATGCTTGTAAAATATACAATGAAAACATGATGAAATTAGATTGGCATTGAAAATATTACGTCATCCGTGATTGCATCAGATTTTTATCACGACCAGACACTATTGTCTCGACTGTCGATTAGTTGTCCTACGGCCATTGTCTGCGATGAACATTACTCCAAGGAAGCGTACGAAATTATAATGCTGCACGAACACACTGGCAAGCGTTACCGGTGAGCAAATCAAAGTACGAAAGACACGCCCGGAATCTCTCCTGATTTAAATCCAGTCCATAATCTGTGGTCAGTGTGCAAGAAATGACTTCATGGAATGGACACACAAATTACTAACATGTGCACTGCGTCATGTTTCATTGGAAAAATACGAAAAAATTAAATAATAACGGAATTATTCGTTTTGTTTCAATCAACTTACACAAAGGTGTGTGTGTGTGTGTATATATATATATATATATATATATATATATATATATATATATATATATATGTGTGTGTGTGTGTGTGTGTGTATTATAATAAAAACATTTTGTAAATCGCTATACAAAAGCGTTCATGTTTCAATACTATCATTGTACTTCTTCAGGCGACGTTAAGTAACTGGTGAGTAAATGATTTAAGGAAATTTAAAAACAAAGTGTTACCCTCTTTTCCAAGAGTTAAAGGGGTGGGGTCATAAGGTCAGAATTAAAAATAGACTTGTGGGTAGGTCTTGATTAACCTATTAAATGTCAGATATTCGCTAAATAGAAAAGAACGCTCAGAGGGTGGAGGTGAGGGAGCTATTTATTATATAAACCGGAACATAGACGTGCCATCATTGACGATTTACGTATATATATATATATATGAAAGTGGACAGTGAAATCAACAGCAAGTCGCAACAGTCTGCTCCATGTTTCAATGCAATCTTCACAGCATGTCTATATTTATATATGTTCTATTTCTTAAAATGAGCAAATTTCGCCATATATATAGCATGACTTAAAGCGATATATATATATATATATATATATATATATATATATATATATACACTCATTTTGGTGGATATGGGTTTTTGACTCTGGGTTTCACGCTTATCCGATCGTCAGACGGTTTTTCGATCATCAGGCGCTTTTTCGATCAGCAGTTTGCCTGAATATGTGAGCTCTATCGATGATATTGAGCACTTTCCAACGCGCATATGTATATATACTATAGATGCCCTATTTAATGTTTGCTTGCTTGACTTGGAATGTACTATAGTATCAGTTTGATCATTGTAAATGTCACCTCTTCCAACAGTCTGGAATTGGCGAAATACCGACTTCTAATATCGGGCAAACTAATCATAATTAAAAAAGAAAATATCATCACAAATATAAAATAAGTGTTTCAAAAAACACGATTATGTACATCACGTATATGATACGCTAGAAGATTCCCTATCTCTGCTGTACGGCGATAGCTTAGGGGTGCAATCTCTGTTTCGATCCCGGCTTTAAGCAATCGGATTTCTAGCAATACTGATGGCCTCTGATACAGCAAAACAGGCTTGTATATATATATATATATATATATATATATATATATATATATGTATACATACACACACATATATAGATATATACACACAGACACATACACACACACATATATATATATATATATATATATATATATATATATATATATATATATATATATATATATATATATCATAGAATAGAAATCCAAATTTATATTATTTGAATAGCTATTTCAACCAACAAGAAAACCTATATTGGCATTGTCAACTCAGAAGTATGAAGGAATATATATATATATATGGCCAAGAGAATTCAGAGCAGCATGAATCCATCCAGCCCTTATTTTAAATAACAACTTGAAAGAGACTGTTTGATCAACACAAGGTCTGAACAAAATTCATGATAAAAAATAAAAACTGCAGACAAAAGTTCACTTTCTCCATCAAGTCATTCATTTCTGAAGTTCATTGCTACTAACAAGCAGAAGTTTTTTGTCTCTCCTGATGATGGCCATGTTGGCCGAAACTAGTCGAGGAATCTAACTGAAATAATAAAAACGAAAGAATATTAATATACAACCCAGTGTATCTGAAGATTTTAATTTTTAATATTTTTATTGTTCAACGCAATATATATATATATATTTTAAGACATTTTTGTGTTTATACATTCTTTTTATAGATACAAATATTTAAGGAAATACTCTGTTTATAATAAACAGTATCAAACAACATTTACCGGCCTGAATATCCGAGAAATTTTCACAGATAATATCGTACTCTGACAGGATTCGAACCTGTATCCTATACGGAACCGTCATTCAGCTTGACGTGCCTTTACCGATTTGGCCACAGAGGAGCGTTCAGTTAGCTAGGTCGAATTTACTGTATTTAAACTTCAATCTTCCATGAATCTCTCACGTACATTCATATCTGCTCGTGGCGTATCAAATGTAAAAAAATGACGTCACACATTATGAAATGGACAAAGTCCGACAATTATTTTAAGACATTTTTATGTTTATACATTCTTTTTTATAGATACAAATATTTAAGTAAATGTTCTGTTTTATAATAAACAGTATCAAACAACATTTACCGACCTGAATGTCTGTTCATAATATATATATATATATAAAGTACTAAAAATATTCTAATTAAACTCACGTGCCGCGAAATATAGTTAACACTAGTAGTTTAGGCAACTGTAGAAATAAAAATAGATATCCATTAGATGGAGCTTATAAAACACAAGCAATAATCTATAAAGCAGAAGTTATAGATATTATCGATCAGAATAAAACATGCATGGGATGTACTGAAGGTTCTTTCAAACGAAGATGGCGCAATCATAGGTAGTCATTTAAGCTAGTAAGGCTTAGGAGCTCAACTAAACTAGCCAACCAAGTGTGGAATTTAAAAGAAGAAAACAGCTGGGATGCGATAATAAGACAGAAAATTTGAAAAAAGGCAAAACCTTACAACAACCACAATCGCATAGTCATAAGTCGTTACATGCATACTAAAAATCCTCTTAAGATCATATGAGGCTGTTTAAAAAAAGTACAATTCAATTAACTCCCCCCATACATTCATAATAATCTTGCTTTTTCTCCTCCTCACGATTCTTCTTCTTCTTCTTCTTCTTCTTCTTCTTCTTCTTCTTCTTCTTCTTCTTCTTCTTCTTCGCATTCTCCTCCCCGTTTCTATCACACTTAACGCCGTTTGTTTGTTTATTTATTTTTTTAAAATAATATAGCGTTCATTGTTTTATTATTTTTTAAATAAAACGTTGGGTGGTCAATTGATAAAAATCGCCTGAGGAGACCGTAAGGTTGAAACCGAGACAGCGAGATCAACTGATCTTTTAATTTTTAAAGTACACACACACACATCTATCTATCTATCTATCTATCTATCTATCTATCTATATGTATATATATAAATATATATATAAGTGAACGATTGCGTCTAGCATGAAACAGCCTGTCGCCTCTGAGTGTTGACTTCAATGTTCAATTTTATATTTATATTTACATACGCTCTGATATTGAGCACTTTATCCCATAAATATAGCACGCCTTAAAACTATATTTCTTTATACATATATATATATATATATATATATATATATATATATATATATATATATATATATTCTATTCCTCCTATATTGTGGATACCCATTTTTGAGTGTTTTTTTTTGGTAACGTGTGAAGTACAACTACCGGCCTGCGTATTCGAGAGACTTAATAAAGTTGATGTGCTCTCCGGTATGTTACACATCTGCGACACCTCGTGTAAGAGAAACATCTGTCTGATTCCGTGACATCTTGGCCACAGAGAACACATCGTATCAGACGGTGGTTCCTCCTTTAAACGGTGATACTCTTTTAAAAACATACCTGAGAGCACATTTTCTTTATTAAGTATCTCGTATGTGCATGCTGATAGACGTAATCAAATTGACAAAATCAATTTGTGAGCCTTTGCTCACAGTAGTGTATCCACAAAATAATATTTGGAGTAGTAGAAAATAATTTCGGGTGAAATATACGTTGTTACCTTTGAATTATATATATATACTAGCAGAAATACTCGTCGTTGAGTGGGTTTGGAAACAGATAACAAAATTGTACAATGTTTTTTGAAAGATATTGATTAGAGAGTATTGAACATATAATATAGTAATAAATGGCTGTTAACATTCATGTAGGGGATACATCTATATCCATCCAGGTAACGCGATGAAACGACTTTCATGTAGAACAAAGAAGTGCTTCCTCCAGGCCAATATCATCATGGCTGCCTATAACTTCCTGATCTGTGATCTGTATATTTTGGTCTATAAATGAAACAATCTTCACATATATAACTAAATAAAAGATTGAGGAAAGCTATAAGCACCTGCATATCAAAATATTTATTTAAGTTTTACAATAAAAATCAATAATACAAAAAAATATACCATTATGGTAATGTTTATTTTCAGTATAATATATCCAGTTGCTTTGTTGCTGCCTTCCGTCGAGTATTCATTTTGAGTCTCCCCTCTCTTCAGGAGTTTCAGATTGTCTGGCAGCTGTAGTCCGCTGAGTAACCCTACTACGTCTCATTTAAGTTTCTTGTGTTTCAGACTGTGTTGCTGTTGCAGCCCGTTGAGCATTTAATCTACGCCTTCTGTCAGCTTCTTCTTGAGTTTCAGGCTGTCTTGCTGCTGCAGTCCGATGAGCAACTAATCTTCGGCTTAGATCAGCTTGTTCTTGACTTTGTGACGCTAGTGAAGCTGCATGCCCTTCTGAGTCTTCTCCCTGATCTGCAATTTCTTCTGCTCTTTTTTCCCCCTCTCTTGGGATTGCTTATGTGGTACAAAACGGAACTTTTTGGGAGCCATTGTAGTAAGGGTGTAGCCTAATTATTATTTGCGATAGTCAGCTGGCAGAACAGACATCCGAGAAATATAGAGCTGTTTTGGTTTGGTCATTATAGGATAACCGACTTCATCAAGAATTTAAATAAAATGTAATGTTGTATATTAAGGAAATGGTAGTTATTGTATAGTGTAAAGTGATGCCTCGTTAGTCCAAAAGAGACAAAATGTATGGGAAAACTACACTAGCATCCATATTAATTGGATCATTATATAAGATTGAAACAATAGGCATTGTGTAGGTTATAGGAAACTAAATTTGCGATCTCAGTCAAATGTCTCGATGCAAAAAGGAAATGAATGTAGAAAGATGGTATGGTTTAAATTTCTTTTAAATCCATGGAAACAATTTTTTTGAGGCGGGGATTTGTGCACCACTGGAACTATCCATTTTTTTTTTTTTTTTTTTTTTTAAAGTTATATATATATATAGTTTATGTCATTAGGTGTCATAATAGAATCTCTTTCAAATTTCATAAGAATCTATCCAATGGTTGTGTTACTTAGATTTTTAGGGGGCTAAGACACCCCCAGTCTACACCTTCGGACTCTATATAAGTACGTTGGGAGATGGCTTCAAAATATATGAAAATGACTAAAACATTTCGCCCTCGGGTAAAAAAAAAAAAAAAAAAAAAATCAAAGGGAAAAATATGAGGGCGGGGTGTGTCCCCCCCATATAGACCTCCTTTAATTAAATATATACTTATTTGTAGTATATGACATCAACCCTCATGCCGGAAATCTAAGTTCCAAATTTTATAAATTCTGTCTAGTAGGTTTTTGAATCTATGGGTATATTTAAAGGTGGGGTTTCTGCCCCTTTGCGCCCCACCTCAAAATAAATAAAACATAGCTCATTACACACCTTTTTATGTCTACTAAATATATTTAAGATTTAATAAAGATAAGTGATGTAGTTTTTTTCAGACATACACAGTCGTTCATCTTTATTAACACACACACACACACACACATATATATATATATATATATATATATATATATATATATATATATATTATGCAGTGTTACATTAGAACATGCACATACCCACTACAAAACTGTACATTTTGTTTCAACGTTAATATTTTTTTTAACGCTTCATTTTTTTTGAGAGCTGATGAAACGTTATAAAAAATAACGTTGAAACAAAATGTACACTTTTGTAGTGGGTATGTGCATGTTCTAATGTAACACTGCATAATAAATAAACATTTATTGCTCTACTTTTGCTTTGAGCCCTGTTTTAAATTAATGTTTTGAACGCTGAAATCTTACTCTTCGATCTTTTACATTTAAAACACGTAAATTTCAGAAATAAGTTATTCCAAAAAAAATTTCGCTTGAAGATGGAACAGAGCTTACTTTAATCCAATTTAATTCAAATAATTATATTGAAGTTTTTGGCTCTTGTTTTGAAACATGAGACCTCTTATGTAGCGTGTTGGAATCATATTTTTAAATAAATAATTATATTTATGCTCTACTTTTGTATCGAGCACTATTTTAAAAAAATAATAACAAAAATACTAAATAACTTTGGATTATTTACCAGAACCAGTTCTTTCCTATTTTCTATATATTTTTCACACACACATTTATTTTTTTCACACACACACACACACACATATATATATATATATATATATATATATATATATATATATATATATATAAAGTGGATACTTGTTAACACCGAACAGCGACAGTCTGTTTCATGCTTGAACGCGATCATCAGGTCATAATGCTTTTATATTTACATCCGCTCTATCCCTGATATTGAACACTTCTGTGTTCAATATCTATAAATACAGTATACAATAAAACTATATTTTTAGCAAAAATTTTTTGCTGTGTTAGCTTCATTCTTTTTTTAAATATCGCTTCTTTAATTTATAATATATGTATTAGTAGACATATCAACTTTTGAAGTATGGCGTCTCCGTATTTTTTCCAGCTATGAAATATATTTAAAATTTTTCTTCCTAATTTTGTCAACATTTTGTGATGGCGGGAAGTTTAATTTTTTATATTTCACGTATCTAGTAAGTAGTTGCCTTTTTTTCATTTTAGCAGTATTAATATTTTTAACTTATTTTTATTATTATCTTATTGTTATTGATTTCTTTGTTGTTGAGTTGTCACATATGCGATTCACTTGAACTAATTCTGTTCGATACATTGAAAGTTAATCGGCACGATTATGTAGTGCTTGTGTAGCCAATGTATAAGTTTTTTTAATTATTATTTTATGAAACATTCTTATTCTAAAATGGAAATTCATATTGGTTTATTGAATTTTCCTTGTTGTTTTATGTTTGGTGTTGGTCATGTTGGAGATATTTTTAAAAATTGTAGCAAGTGATATATAATTTGTTTCTGAATTATTATATACATACATTTATATATATGTATATATATGAAAAGGATATATACATTTTAGGAAAATCTAAGACATAGTGGAAAAATTGAAATATATAATCTATTATCGCAATGTGAGATATTTAATTACATCAGTTTAACAGGTTTCATTTAGCCTCTTTTTATATTTTTCTCACTTTTGTAATTAAATATCTCACATTGCGATAATAGAAGATTTCCTAAGAAATTTGAAATGTTGTAATAACCTAAACGTAAATCTACTGTAGATGATATGGCTATTAAGGCACTTTCTATACATTTTTGTCTTGGTAAATTGATTTCTCTTTTAATTAAAGTATCATGTTTCATAATTAAAATTAACGTGGACTCATGACGATGAACAAGTAATGCATTTAGCGAGTTGTTCTGTAAAAGATTCCTTTTTGAGTTCATATAATCTTTTATGTTAAATGTTTTATTTTTTTTCTTCCTCGAGGTTTCTCCTATATATTCCTTGTGTCAATTATTACAGGTAGTAAATTAATTCTTCAAGTTTTAGTTTATTTATTTCTTAAATATTTTGCAAGCAATTTGTTTCCCGTTGAAAATGAAATAATAATTATATGTACACACGCACGCAAAAAACATACACGCGCACGCACACACACACACACGCACATACACACGCACACATATATATAAATTTATATATAAATATATTTAACAGGATAGGAGAGTGAGAGAGAGAGAGTGAGAGAGAGAGAGTGAGTGAGAGAGAGAGTGAGAGAGAGAGTGAGTGAGAGAGAGAGAGAGAGAGTTAAAAAGCAACAGAGAAATAGGGGAGGAAAAGTAACATAAAGAATGAAGTATTTATATAGGCACATTATACCTGATACTTATGATGTGAGATTATTTTAAGGACTAAAAGAATCAAGGAATGCCGATAACAAGTCACCGATAGAAAATAAATATCCTAACACATCTATATATTTACCCACATAATTTGGTGCATACTTAAAATATGAATATACTTATGTGAATATACATAAACCCTCCGGTCATACATAAGAAGATAGACATGCATATAAATCTATGAATGTGGATATGTGTGTGCTTATGAATGAAACATCTGTTTTTAAAGACTCAATAAAAGGATATTGCCAAGCTGCACACGATATGACATATGAATAACTTGTGTGGTGCTTGTAATGTTGATGGGCAGTCTCCGATCTGGGAGGTTAAGTGAGCAATGACGTCAATTGTAACGTTCAGTCATGGCAAATTTTACAGACTTACAAATCTAAACAGACAAAATTCTATACGTACAAACATGGTTACGCATGTCTCACACATACGCATGCGTAAATCTACTCCCCCCGCAGAGGCATACACGCACAGTACTCCTTTCTCATGCCAACACACTGTGTATTTATACGGTGCGCTGTAGGGAAGCAAGTGTCAGGGCATCAAAGACGTGGATTTATGTTCCTACCACGTGATCGTACTGGTGATGAGGTCGCAAAAAGGCAAATGAAAAACAAACAAACAAAATAAAAAAATAAAAAATAATAAAAAAAAAAAACGAAAGAAACAGATAGAAGGTCTCTAGAAAATGTCGTCTGCAAACTAAAGAAAAGAGTGCCATTAAAAAAAAATATATATATATTTTTCTCTTTCTTTTTTTTTTGAAAAAAAAAAACAAAAAAAAATCATTAAGTAAAATCTCTCAAAATTCTGAATTTAAGAAAAATTATTTTTATTTTTTTAAATGTCTTACTCGAAATTTTCTTTGCGTTTGGTATTTGAGGGAATTACAAAAATCTGGCATACGTTACTTAACGAAAAACTGCAAATATATACTCATGCATATCTTAGTCGTATTTTTTTAAGTCTCATATATATTTGTGCATGTCGAAAGCCACGCCTGAACCTGCACGTGCATACTTTTCATATGCACGTGCGAATATGCACATCTGTATGTATAATTCCTGGGATTGATGTAGAATATATAACTAGCATAATTAACTTTCAGAGTTGTAGATGGGCAAGAGACATGAGAAAAATGTGGAACCAACAGACATATTGACAGGTTTCAGAGAATTATCTTCCGGGTCTTTTTATAATTTGAAATTTGTTTACGATAAAATCTGGTTTCAAGTAAATTAAAACAATAAACAAAGAAATCAAACTAATCAATAAAACCAAATCTAAAAACAGGCTGCTTGATAAAAGCCTAGAAAGAGAAGAGCTGAATTAAAATTAAGTGATGTCATCCAGTATAAATGTATTCTCTTGTAGCAGTGGATTATTCTTAATCTTTTCATATTCTTAATGCTGACCGCTGTTAATATATTCTGTTATTTAAGTTAGAAATTGTTGTAGTGTAGCTAGCACCCCTTCAGCACACGACCAGATGGCCTGGCTCATAGCCTTAAATAGTCTACGATTAAGGACTTCAACAGTTGATTAATAAGTTGATACTAAGCTGATTAATATTCGGACTGATCTTTGTTTAGCTCTACAGCATTTGACCCTCCTCTATTCCTTGTAAGTTGTCTTGTTAATTGTTTTGTAACTTATTGTTCTCTGCTTTTTGTATGTATCCGTTAGCACCGGATACTGGTGCTAAATAAATATATTAAGCGCTCATTGTTCCCTCTGTATCAATCACCTCGACGATATAACAGAAATGGCTAATTTTTTTCGCGTGAAAACGTGAGGCTACAAATGTCAAATGTTTAACATATAACAGGTTTTAGCCAAATACTTTAAATTTCGTTGCATTTTAGATTGATAGATATTTAGAAGTATAAAAATATAAGGGAACGTTCCCGCTTTTGATATCAGGCTGCAGACTTATTTGTACCCTCCCGTATATGTCAGAAAACAAGTTTTTCTGCACGTAAATTCAAATACTGCACATGATATGTTTATGTGACGATGTAATGCAAGTTATGCTACAATCAAGTCTTTAATGTGTGTGTTTTTTTAATCTTAATATATAAAGTGTTTAACCTAGGGAAGGTTACTGAATAGAATAATCACACGAAGGTTGGTAATGAACGATAATACTTAGGACAAGAACAACACATAAGATTCGCTAGCAGCGCGTAGAAGATGTAGTCAACTGCTAGAAGTGAGTCAAATGAATTCCACAATGAATCTCCAGCTGCAGGATATCTACCAAACTCCCCACGCGGTCAGATGTGAGGTATCCGAGCCCGTAGGCTTGGCCCAAAATTCTCGCTAAATCCAGTATAAAACGAGGTCGGGTAGATGTTTCCCGAGACGATACTCTGCTCTTCGACATCTCGTCTTGGTATCATCTCTGCCCGGAGGCAGAGAGTTTGACCAGCACAGCTGAAGATGAATCTCCAACTGCAGGATATCTCCCAACTGCCCTACGCCGTCAGATGTAGCACAAGGCCGAATTTAATGTGGGGTATCCGAGCCCGTAGGCTCGGCTAAAAATTCCTCGTATAAAACGGGGTCAGGTAGCTGTTTCCTGAGACTGGGGATCCTCTATGTCCGGAGGCAGAGAGTTTGACCAGCACAGCTGGAGACGAATCTCCGACTGCAGATCAACATACAGTATTTACTATTATATTTATGTTAATGGGGACATACCCATTATCGCCCGTAGATATGCTACAACAATAAGAAAGAGAGAGAGAGAGAGAGAGAGAGAGAGAAGGAGTTAGCGAGTGAGAGAGTGAGAGAGAGAGGGAGGGAAGTGTGTCCGTGGGTGATCTCTAGGAATTATTAAAATAATTCCTAGAGATCACCCACGGACACACTTATTGTTTCAAATACTGAAATTCTAAAATTTGAAACAAAATTAACGTGCGCGAAAATTAAAAAAAAATCTTTCAAATATCAAATACATAGAAAAGTCCAAAGAAAATTTGAAGAAAATAAATTTAAATTCAGAATTTTTACTAACCTTAATTAATAAAAAAAATATTTTTTTAAGTGACACGCAGACGTTTGCAGACGACAGTTTCTTGGACGTTTTTATCTTTGCCGCTTTTTTCATTTGTCTGCTTTGGCGATCTCGTCACATCGTTACAGAGTTGATGTAAGAATAGATTTGCAATGAGATTTCATGTTGGGTTTGATTTCATGAGAGAGATTAATTGTTTTGTAAAGAAACTACAAGGTATATATTTATGCATAAATTGCACGCAGTGGTTAGAACGTTCGCATTCTGACCATGAGACCCGGGTTCGAATCTCAGCATGGACGATTGGTCAAGAAGGAGTTTCTGATGTTATCGGACTGGAGGGGTCGGAAAACCTTACCCAAGCCTTGTGAGTGAAATTAGGTAAACGGAATCATCGGGGACCGTCGATAGCTGTGCTAGCACGAATTCACAAGTCATCGTGGCCGAGGGCTGGCCTTGTCCAGATTGCTGATCGCGCTAGATAACACGCTCTTTCCCAGAAACTGTGACTGCTCAGCGGAGTTGTAGTATAAACCACAGCTCTGTGGTTGTTGAATAAGCACAAATGCACTTGAGTAAGCGTCTGCAATAGGGATTGGCTAGCCGCCTTAATAGACGGGTATCCACAAATACGAGTGAACTATATATTAGGTTGGTGCAAAAATAATGACGTAATAATGTCGTTTTTTGACGTATTTTTGCACCAACCTAATATATATTAGGTTGGTGCAAAAATATTGTCGTTTTTTGACGTATTTTTTAACGTCAAAAAACGACATTAAAAAAAAACAAAAACATTTTCTTGTTTGTAAATTAATCTATGCAAGTACTTCCGCTAGTTCATCTACTTTTATGGCAAATACGTTTTGCTGCTGCTGTTAACTGGCTTTCTTATCTAATTTTTTCTGTTTAATACTGATTTCTGCAAATTATGAAAAACTTACCATAACAGTTCATTTGACAAAATTCTATTGAGAAATTACACCGTCAACAAAAAACTTGTCAAGCCTAAAATATTATTTTTTTTTGTATCATATTCATTTAAAAAAACCCCAAAAAACTTCTTATGGAATTAAACTTTAAAAAATAGATACTTAGGAGTATTTTTAAAGGAAAAAAAAAACAAATTTTAGTGCCAATGTTCTCATAATTTAGCTAAGGGTTTTGATATATGTAAAGCTATTAAGATTTTTGGCTCAATAGCCAATGGGATGAGCTCAGATTGTTGATGTGGAGATATGTCCGGGGTTTTGTGAGTCATTAGTGGGAATATATTAATGAAGTTTGTAATTCCTTTCTAAAATTAGTCAGAGTCGACCCCTAAAGCCCTTAAACATTCAACAAATGAGGAAAATAGATTTGTAAAAAGTTTGAATGATAAGCGAAATGAAATTTGTCTTTTTGCCAGTTTATATTCATTGTTTTTGATTCCCAAAATAAGTCTACATACATTGCAACATAACAGACATAATGCAAATATATTCATGCATCTATAAACATACATATATATTTTGCACGTATAAATTACAGTTAGTAGGCATAATCATGCAGCTAAGTGCATATATCAAAAGCACACACATTATCTATCTATCTATCTATCTATCTATCTATCTATCTATCTATCTATCTATCTATCACAGCTGGTCTTTTATCTATCTATCTATCTATCTATCTATCTATCTATCTATCTATCTATCTATCTATCGCAGCTGGTCTTTTATCTATCTATCTATCTATCTATCTATCTATCTATCTATCTATCTATCTATCTCAGCTGGTCTTTTATCTATCTATCTATCTATCTATCTATCTATCTATCTATCTATCTATCTATCTATCTATCTATCTATCTATCTCAGCTGGTCTTTTATCTATCTATCTATCTATCTATCTATCTATCTATCTATCTATCTATCTATCTATCTATCTATCTATCTATCTATGTGCCTGTCTATATATCTAATCGAAAATTTATTTTAATGTATTAATTAAAATGCTCGGCGCTTATATTAATAATTTGCAAATATTTCAAATGAAATCAATAAAAAGGTTTAATCAATTCAATATCTACTACTGTAGTAATTTAACTGTTAAAAAGACAACAATCCTGTCTTCATGGTTGTTATATATGTAAATACGAGAGAATTGCAAAAAATAAATAAATAAATAAATGCCGATTATTTTATTCAATATGTAAAGGAAGTTAGTGCTATGACCAGAACCATTTGCTGAATTGTGCTTCCATATAAATGTACTAGGAGACGTTTTAAAACATTTACGGTCCTCATCTCTGCACCGGCATGCACATTCTGCAGGCATTGAATATGTTTACAATACATGGATGCATTATTGCGTGGTTAAAGCTGTAGAAATATAAATGACATTTTCGCCTAAGAAAATACTTTCGTGGAAGCATTGTATAAACATGTAAACAAATGCATTCACACACACACAAATACCGGAAACGTCTATCTAGATTAATATACATATGCTAGCATTATAGAAATTTCATAGTCTTACTCATAAAATTATCATTTGATTTGTATAAACATGATGTATTACTAATGTATCATATTTGAACACTGTTACCCTACGTGCACCCACAAATGCAAACACACACCGTCACGCACCCATCTACTCATAGATGCGTGCAGACATCTAAGCCCACAGCTTTTATCTAATTGTTAATTACGGTTTAGAAAATCGTTTAAGCTGTTTCAATGTCCAATCCGTCTAAATACTTTTCTATTAAAGAATCTGATGCCGGTGGTTAGCCATCCTTGTTCTTAATTCGCTCTCTTACTTCACCTTATCCCACACCGCTTTGGAATTTATTAGACTAAAATCACAATTCACCGGGCAAAAAGCTTGATGTTGAACGCAGTGCGATGAGACCGTGAGTCATCGGCAAAGCGGTAGGATTTGCCTAATTGAGGCCGTTTTTGTTTTGCAATTCATCTTCATTCTGTCAAACGATTTGCGTGTTTGCTTCATTAAGCGTTTGTTATAAAGCTCAACGTCCGAAGAGAAAATTTCTGTGACTCGACAGGCTTGTGGGTAATAATGCATATATTTGTCAGGAAAATTTCGTAGGTAGACCGTCAGGGATTATTAGGCTTTTGATAAAAAGAAAAAGAACAAAAAAAAAAAAAAAAAAAAAGAAAAGGAAAAGAAAAGAAAAATTGATTGGTGTTTTTTTTTGTTTTTTTTTTCTTTTCTTAATGTGTGTGTCTTGCCATTTTCACCTTCAGAAATTGACAATGACGAAACAAAAATATCTGATTTGAAACTTACAAGACTGGACAAATTGAATACTACAAAAACATATTTTAACCCAGATTAATGTAATCTGCTCACAAGTTTTCCTAATCGTATTGTATGATAGGCAATAATCAATTTGCAAACAACCGTGCTCTTTATTTACACAGAAAGTAACGCTAATTTGAAGAAAGCATTAAACATAAGTTGCAAAAAATCAGAATGCAGTTTTGCAACCACTCCCCCCCCCCACCAAAAAAATAAATAAATAAAAAAAATAAAACCACCAGTCTAACGTGTAAATTTCAAATTACAGATACCAAAACCAACGAAGGAACAAATAGTTTAAATACCTGGTAAGTGTTTTAACGAAGGACAGAAAATTCGACACTGAAATCCGAAAGCGCATTGAGATAGGGAAAGATGCCTTCCAAAAGCAAAGTATTAAGAAACAGGAAATGTTCGTTAGAAACGAGAAAAATAATACTGAACAGTTATGTAATATCACTTCTCCTATATAGCAATGGGTGCTGGATCATATCTGCACAGATAAAGAAGAAACTTAAGGGATAGCGAGAGATGCCTTCCAAAAGCTAAGCAAAGTATTAGGAAACAGGAAACGTTGTGTATATGGCAATGAAAATGAGGATAACAGTCCGAATAATGTAAATAATGCAAGTAATCATAATACCTCATTTCAGGGATATAGGCAGATATATAGAGAGACACAGACCTAAAGGCCGAAACGTTGTGAATATGGCAATGGAGTTGAGGATAACAGTCCGAATAATGTAAATAATGCAAGTAATTTAAAATACTGTGTGTATTTTTGCGTATGCATATATCACTATATATTTGTAAGCATATCAGTATGTGGATTTCTGCAAAAATGTAACTGTGGCATCAAGAGAATAAAATAGATGCAAATGTATACAGTGTCTGCAAATACGTGCATATGTGTGCAAGGTAATAGGAATATCTGTATGTATATGTGATATACTTTTGTTTGTATCTCTAGTAAGTGTGCGGATGGTTTTGTATAGTTGACCGCAGTCATATGTAATGATTTGTCAATATGATTGCATGTGTATGGAAATGTGTATGTATGTGTGTAAACACCTGATGAATGGGCAAGGGATTGGGGTTGCCAAAGTAATACAAAACGAGTGGAAGAATGCAATCAGTTGTCTCTTGCCATGTCATAATTACGAGTTATCAGAGGATCAGTGGCCGTGCCAACACAAAAAACCCGGATGTGCATCCAACTGATCCAAGCGTCGGTCGGCCATTGGTCATTTTTCATCTCCTATTTAGCGAGAAAGCTCGTTTTAATCATGTGCCTCCATCACTGTAGGATTTCAGAATTTTACTTTCGCTTTTTTTTTTCCTTTCCTTTAAATGTTCGGTCCTCTCTTCAAACCGTTTTTACTCTCTTCTGACCAGGTTCTTCCATTACAGTTCAAAAGGTTTTTTTTTTCTTTAGTTTTCATTGTCATATTTTATTTTTCTGAACTTTCTTTCTTTCTTTATGCATTTTGCTTTTTATTGGATTTAAAAAAAAAATATTTTCGTATTCCGTTTTGAGCTAAGCTTTCTTTTCATCTGATGCTTCATCGTTTTTAATTTGCTGCTTTTGTTTTAGGCTTTTCAGTTATTTATCGTTTGGTTTTTTGTACTTGCATTTATTTCTTACATTACTAATTTTCTTTTCTTTCTTTTTCTTTCTCTTACTTTTTTCTCCAGCCTTTTTTCGATCGATCTTTTTTTTTTTTTACCTTCCTTTTCTTTCAGTGGGTACTTTTACTTTAGCGTCTATTAAAATGTGTTTTATTTCACTTTTATCTTCACTCTCCAGTCTAATTCTTTCTGTATCATCATGTCAGTTTTACAAGTTTCCTTCTTTACTCTTTTCCGTTCTCATCACAAATTCATAATTTTTTCTTAGTAATTTCAAATTTAATCTTAATCCATTTAAAAAAAAAATCTTGCTTTTATGTTGATTATCAAATTATTAATCTTGACTTTAAACATGCCATAGAAAGTACCGTTATCGTCTAAAATAATGATTCCTCACTCAGAATAGTTATCCAAGCAGGCATATACACGAACATACACGAAACGAGAGATAGATAGATAGATAGAGAGAGAGAGTGTGTGTGTGCGCGTGCGTGTGTGTGTGTGTGTGTGTGTGTGTGTGTGTGTGAGAGAGAGAGAGAGAGAGAGAGAGATTAAAGAAGAGTTCTTAATCTTCTGCATTAAAGAGCTTTCTTTTTCAAGCGATTTGACAACGCAGTGTGTCCTTTATGGTTAAGAGATTAATTTGTCGAGATCAAATTAGTAACACGTTGTTACTAAATGGTGTATTGTCTGTAAAAAAAAGTTGTGTATCTCCAAAAGTCTTGTCCAAATTTCAAACTGCAAATTACTGCATAAAAATGCCTTCTTCAATAATTAATTTCTCTATAGAAAAGTGATAACGACCTTTGCATTTAGATCACAGTTTCAGAAATATTTATTTTTTATGTGATGCTCATAAAAACAAAATAGTTTATTTGACTTGTTTTATCTAATAATGAATCTAGTCTTTTTTTCTTTTCTTTTTTTTTTAACCTATATTGAGTTTATTTAAAAAAAAAAAAAAGAAATGGAACAAAACGTAACTTTATCACAGCGCTTTTCAAGCTAAAAATGAAATGGAAATGTTTTTGTTGTTATAGATACATTACAAAATCCAAATTAAAAAAAGGAGAGACGCTTCTGAGTAAACCTCTTTCTGGTTAATGCAAATTTACTTTATACTAAGAGTTTATTTTTTCTTTCCCTGATGGGTTTTATAATTAAATTGCTTAGTTATTAAAATAACACGATTTTATGACTGAAAGTGGTAACGACCTCAGACTTTAGATCACAGCTTGAGAATAAAGGAACGTAAGCAATATATGAAAGGAAGTAAGCAATTTGGAATTTTTTCTGAAATATTCATTTTTTAAATGATACTCATAAAAAATAATTTATAATGAGACTCATTTTGTACATAACGTAAAAGATATAATTAGAAGAACTAAATTCATTTGATATTTTCTTTTAATTCTTTTCATATGCTAAATAAATGAAAATACCACATGCATAACACAAAATACAAATAATGTTTTGGTTAAGATTCGGCATTTTTGGCACATTTTTGTCGAAAAATCTGTTTTTTTTTTTCCTTATTGTTCGATTTACTTTGTTTTCTTTTGAAAGTTATTCGTTTTCGGTAATAGAATTAAGTTTGTAAGTGAAAGTGAGTGATGTGGATCCAAAATATGTATACAAAGGAAACTAGACCCCGACTTCGTGGTCTTCGTTGTTTGTTCTTTTTACAGTAGGAGTATGATCTGCAATGTGAATATACTACTAAATCGATTCTAATCTTGTGACTGCGGTTTTCGAAGATCACGTTTTGAACATAGGATAATTGTGTTGCAGTTAATCTTTTTTTTTCAATATTTTGTCCTGGCCAAAAGCCGAGAGGTTCTTCTACTTTTGCTAAAAGCAGTAGCTTTCCAAACACCAGGCATCGGTATTTAATGTTTAATTAAGTCTGGCACAAGGTTACAAGTGCAGTGCATCCAACAAGTCGTGATGAGTTTCCTCAGATATCAGTCTGGAGTAAACATTTGGATTAACGTGGATAGCGGAGAGGAAAAACTGAAGCCTCATCATCGGAATAAAATCTTGTGTAGCGACGTCAAACTTTATTGAGTTCAATCCTTTTTTGTTTTTATTGGTTATTGAAATATTTAATCCTTTCTATTGCCCCCGTCTTTATTGCATTGTTCACGACGTTTCGGCCGTTGTACGCTCCGTCCTTCTTCAGGTGATTGGAATTTCGAACTGAATCCTTTATTTCGTCCACCAGGGTAGATTGTTCTAGTTCCACGTGCCATACCTCTTCCAGAGGTCTCAGTATCAGTTATCTCTCAAAGATTTTCTCCACCACTATATATATATATATATATATATATATATATATTATTCACCACTATATGTATATATATATATATATAAATATATTTTCTTCAGCGCTATATATATATATATATATATGTATATATATATATATATATATATGTATATATATATATATTTTTTTTTTCTTCACCACTATATATATGTATATATATATATTTTTTTTCTTCACCACTATATATATATATATATATATATATATATATATATATATATTTCGTCACCACTATATGTATATTTTCTTCACCACTCTCTCTCTATATATATTTTTTTTCTTCACCACTATATATATATATATATATATATATATATATATATATATATATATATATATATATATATATATAGTGACTTTAATAAGTTGAATAAGTCAACATACCATAATTAGTGGGATAGGTATTGAAAGCTGATAGGTTTGTTGCAAAAGCACCGTGCAACGCTGGTAGTAATTCGCACTGGAAGATTCATTTTATAGAATAACCAATGTTGTAATTTTTACGGTAAATATTTGTATTCTTTGTTCTGCCTTTTGCAAGCCGTTTCTGTATGACTTTTGATATTCCTATCTTCATGTCTTTCCAGCTTTTTGTAAGGGAAATACTTTAATTAAAATGATTTTGCATTTAGGTGCGAAAGTGAAGTCATTGTAGTTTTTTTTTTTTGGCAAATAAGGATTTAGGTGTACACGCGTGGGTAAAGAGAGATCGTAAGAGGAATAAAGTAAATGGTAATGAAAAACAAAAACCTAGAGAATGGAGCTTCACGAAGTTTCAATCAACGTTTTGTTTTAAATTAGGTAGGCAAATATACGTTTTTGATTGATTGCGATGAGTGTATATCTGTGTATGACAAAATGTAAAAAATTCTATGCAGTCTGTTATAGGACGACTATAAATGGACTCTGTCAGACTAAAATAATGTCCTTATTGATAGAATGATATACATACATATATATATATATATATATATATATATATATATATATATCATTCCATCAATAGGCACATTATTTTTACTATACTGCCTGTAACAGCAAAATTTAGTCATTTATGTGCTATGTGTGATACACGCGTAGGCGATCGCGTATTTTTCGATACATGACTGGCGAAGCAGATTTTTTCCCCGCAGTAGGCTGCCACTTCTTTCTACGGTAGACCAATTGCCATCCAAGGCTATAGAACAGTCTTTCCTGCTATTTACCCATAGCTGGTGGGGAGAGAAGAAGAGGATTCATACCTTTCCCAAGGGTATTAGCACTTAAGTGAATATCTGTCAGTTATGTGCCATGCGTGATACACTCTTAGGCGATAATGCATCTTCCGATACATGACTGACGAGGCAGATTTTTTCCTTCAGTAGGTTGTCATTTCTTTCTGCGGTAGACCAGTTGCCATCCAAGGCTATAGAACACGGTCTGTCCTGCTATTTACCCATAGCCGGTGGGAGAAGAAGAAGAAGATTCTTACCTTTCACAAGGGTATTAGCACGTAAGTGAATATAATGGATCTGACTGGAATTCGAACTCGGCTCTCCGATTTCTTAATCCGAGCCTCTATCTATTACTCCATATGTTGCAAGTTTTTGAGATTATTTTCTATTATTATTATGTTTCTATTATTTATATAATCGCTTCTGTAATAAAAGAACACTCTATGAAAATATTGTTTAAGGCTAAACATTTAATGTAGGTATTTATTAAGCTTAATCGTTGTAGAGACACTAACGGCGAAATGGTTTGAAAAAGTAGCTTTTTTTGGTGTAATTTCTTCTTGTTTGTTATTACAAGAAAATAGAATTAAATAGCCAACAAGAAGATACGGGTATAGATATAGATATATACAAGGCGAGGGAAAAGTAAGTAGGCATTAAAATTGGTAATAAAATTCATATTCCTATTACAAATTTATTGAAACAAACGATACATATTTTTTATTACATAAGAAAATGAAAGTAGATCTTCATATTTCAATTTAAGCACCGGTGGCGTCAATCAGTTTCCTCAGACGGCCAGGGATAGAATAAATAACCTTCTGAAGGACGTCGTCTGGGATATCATTGAGAACCTCCTGAATCCTTGTCTCTACATCCTCCAGTGTGCAGGATTTTATCTTGTGCACCTCCTCTTTTGTGTAACTCACGCAGGTAAAACTCACGTGGACTTCTTGGAAGTCATTCATGAGGTCCACGTCGTTCCATCCAACGGCCTGGAAAATGTTGATCTAACCCCGCCCCCACAGTAAGAACAAAATTAGGTGGTGCACCACTCTACAAGAATATCAGGTCACCAATGTTATCCCATCCAGACACCGTAGGTCACACGTAATTTTCGAGCATCTGAAGATAGCGGTCCGTATTCATGGTGTCAGGCAGAAGATATGAGCTGACGACACTTGATGCCGTTATTCCACATAACATAGTCACTTTTGATCGAGCTTGTATCCTTGCAACCGTCATGTTTGGATCGTTATCACACGACGCCCTGTAATGGCAGTTGTGACGATTGATGAAACCACCAACGTGGAATACAGCCTTGTCACTCCAGAGGATGTTTCCAAACAATTCAGTTCAATCTTCATGCCAACTTAGCATCAATTTCTCCATATTCCATTCTGCGGTTACAGTCTTCAGGTTTTAGCTCCTTCATTGAAATAAGAAATCGCTATTAGAGTTGTCTGTTTAAAAAATGTTTTCATCATGACTTCAGTAGCTTTAAAAATTCTGTAATTCTAATGCATACTTACTTTCTAACCACCTTGTAGAATGTGTAATGAAGCAGGACTGATTTCTTTTCTTTTCTTTTTTTTTTTACCTTGAACTGACTTAGTAAATATTAGAAAAAAAGCAAATTCTAAAATATTACTTTTTGACTAATTCCGTTCAACAGGATCTTAGCCAAATTACCTTCTAGGAGGAAATAAAATGAGCTTATTTTGGAGGAAGAAATTTAATACTATATTTGCTTTGTATTATCTAGCTTTTCATTGTGATATGGTGAGTAAAACTTTTCGGCACGGGTATCTTGTACTGCTTATAGCAGGTGAATTCATATATGTGAAGAAAATACTTACCAAGAAAAATAAATCAATACTCAAGAAATGAAAAATAGTAAAGTGAAAAACATAAGATTGAAACAAAACAGAGTGAGAAGAGCTTCAAAATGAATACAAAATGCAACATGAATACTTATCTAATAGATAAGAAACCAAAATCTGAATCCTTACATCAAAGCTAAATGAACAAAATGTCATAAGTATAATCCTTTCTTAAGTTTATAAATGTACATATATAAGTGTAAATATGCAAATGTGTATATATATATATATATATATATATATATATATATATATATATATATATATAATGGTGAGCATTTATACAT